>CM074726.1:173591206-174191206 GCA_037306005.1 Rhinophrynus dorsalis
TCAAGACAAACTGAGGGTGGGCTTAGGAAGGAAGATTGGCCGCTCCTCAGTGGGAGAGGACTGCCAGAAGTGCCAGTCACTCTAGATGGATCATGAAACAGGTAGATTAAATTACTTGTTTGGTTTTTAGTAGTCTTTGATGGGGTTAATCCAGTTGGGGTGGTTGTAACAGAATAGTTCCACTTTAAGCAATGAGCTCCCTCTGCCTACCTGCATGGCACAGGTAGTACTTCAGAAAACACCAATCTAGAGGTCTTTGCCTTTAGCTTGCACCCTAAATCCCTGAAATCATTTTTAGGGACCTCCATCTTCCCCCAGCTTTATCATTGGTACCAAAATATACCAAGACAGATGGCTTAATTCCAGGCCCTTCCCATAATCTGTCTACCCTGTCTGCAATATGCTGAATCCGAGCACCCGGAAGATAACTTACAATTCTGCATTCACGTTCCTGGCTGCAAATTACCCTATCTACCCTCCTAATAATTGAGTCCCCTCTTATCAATTTAAATGCACCTAGGAATAAAAAAGGTTGTTTGGAAGACACAAATTTGCATGTATTTTATCCCCTGCTTTCTATGTCTGTATAATCCGTGTGTCTATTTTGGCAACAGGAAGTTAAATTGAAATTGTGATTCGCGCTGTTGGTTTGTGTCTCTGCCTGCACTGCAGAAAGGAAAAGAGAATCCAGTTCTATAGGAAACAGGAAGGGGACAAATAAACGTTGCATTGATTTAAATGAGGCTATCAACTCCTTCAGTGTTAAGTAAAGTGTTGGAAACCTCTAATTTTCAAGGGGGGATTCACTAAGCATTGATAAACAGGTGATAAAGAGGTGATAAAGTGGAGACTTCTCCAGTGTGTGATATCACTTCTCAAATTCCTATATTAGTCTATGGAGCCAATGCACTAATATTTTTTAAACTCTGCAGATCTTAGTGAATAGGCTCCATAGAAAAACATAGGAACTGGAGAAGTCATCACCACTTTATCACCACTTAGTGAATCTCTCCCAAGGAGATAAAAGCTCAATTTAAACAAAAGGAATATTTAGTTGATGAAGTTGGTTTGTTACAGTTAGTATCCTTTTGATATGTTGCCCACTATTGGGCAACCAGCCAAATGTCACATTAAACATGTCGCCGACATGAGAAGAGTGTCATAAGAATCTCATCTGCATCAAAAGGACGAGATTCTGATGTTGTGTCGTGAAACGTTGCACGTTTATATTGTAATTCTGTAGCTTCGGCTTACTATGTTTTATTCTTCTCCCATCTGAAGACTTAGAATATGATGTCATAAATGAGAAGGAGCATCCCCATACCCAGTACTCACAGCGTCCCACAATGGGGTAGCAGGCTCATCAGGTTATATCTGGAATATGAAAAGGAAGAGGAGTGCAGTCTGAGAGAGGTGTTACAGCAGGACCTGGGCTCTCTTACACTTACTTACACCAAGGAGGACCTCTATGAGTTCTGTACATCACAGAGCACTATGGAACTAACCTCTTTGTGGCTGCCCCATTGTGGGACACTGTAAATATTGGGTACGGGAATGTTCAGCTCATTTAAGACATCGTATTCTAAGTCTTCAGAAGGGAGAAGGCTAAAACACAGTAATCCACAGAATTACAATATAAACGTGCAATATTTCACCACCGGACATCATAATCTCGTCCTTTTGAAGTGGACGAGATTCTTATGGCACTCTTCTCATGCCGGTGACATGTTTAATGCTGCATATGGTTGGTCACCCAATAGTGAGCTACATTTTTAAAGAGAACAATTCCAATGTAAATTTAAATTAGGTAAGATATATGGAATAAACATATTTATATAAATTGACCTTACTTTATCTCATAAGAGCTGTAAGTAATGGTACACTCAGTTTGTTAAAAATTCAAATTATGGAGGAAAATATATTGTATTCATAGAAATAGAGAAGTTTATGTTTTAGAAATAAAACATTTGTACAAATATTGTGGAAGGATGGTTAAAAAGTGTCTATCAATACCTACCTCAGTTAACTATAAGACATTGCTTAAACTAGTGCAGGATGAACAATACTTTCTTCTCATTTATGATCACTTTACCTGTAAAACACACAGAGATTTTTTTTTCAAACCATTATCCATATGGAATAATGTATCAAAGTGAAAGTATTCCCCAAAATAAATAGGTTTTAATTAACTCAAAATAAGGTGTACTCTCTTTTGTCATTATGGTTTGAGTAAAAGGAACAAAACGAACATTCAACTTTCGTTTATTGGAAAAATACTGAATGAATGGACTGGAAAAAATAAGCTTATAGAGTATTGATTAAACCTATATCGCACATTGCACATAAACAATAAGACAATTGTCACAGTCCTTGACATACAGGAACATAATAACTGTGTTTTCTTCTGCTCCACTATCTGAGTGCTATCCTATTCTGGGTCTTTCACAAATATGACTAAGTCTCAAGATTTTCATCAATTCTCCCCAATACTGTGCAGCCTTGTATCTACCAAGTGGAAGCTTTAGCTTGGTACTAACGTTTTGTACTTTGTCAGTTCATTCTGAGATTGTAAGGATCTGCTCTGTTGCATGGCTGTTTCTTGTTCAAAGTAACTATGTAAAGAATTATTCTTTCTTTATTTTGTGGTGTATTCCTGTATCACATTGTACTCAGCTTATTGCAACCATTTTTATTATAATTTATTTATAAAGCAGCAACACATTCATCAGTGCTGTACAGTAGAGAGAATGACTTAAACTATAACTAGGTGACAATGCATTGCAAGGTGTTAACAATCAAGATATTAAAAACATTTAAAATGATGGCTCTGCTTGCTTGAGATTGTAATCTTTGTGAACTGAAGAGGGATTGATACAAAAGTCCAGTGGCTGTTTGGGAATCATGGGAGATGTCATCAACAACTGGAGAGTCAAAAGTTGCCTACCCTGGTCTAAGTGCTTGGTGTTAATGTGGTCCAACCACAGTGCATGACCCAACAGGCAGAAGAAACTTATGGTTTTCAAATGTTAGTTTGGACTTTCTGTGTTTTCTACTAAAATTTTTCTATGTCCCATCTTGTCACGTGAAACTCACTACACTACTTTAAGTACCCAACAATTTTATAATATAAAGCACTTGAAGCAGACTTGACATCTTTTTTTTTTAAAAACTATAAATCAGTGGGTTTAACATAGGCACAATAGCTGTTAACACAAGGGAAAACAGTTTTCCAGAGTCCAGGGAGAACATAGAGGTGGATCTGAGATACAAACATGAAATAGTCACATAAAAGAGAATGACAACAGTAAGGTGTGAGGAACATGTGTAGAAGGTCTTTCTTCCCCCAGTGGCAGACTGGATCTTCAATATTGTGCTAATAATACAAATATAAGAGGTTAAGGTGAGCAGGAATGGAGCGAGACAAGTGAAGGCAGCTTCTGCTAGAATGGTGTGCTCCAGTAACGATGTGTCACTGAAAGAAAGTTTCATAATTGCCAAGAGGTCGCAGAAGAAGTGGTTGATCAGGCTGGATTTATAACATGAGAGTCCTTAAACCAGTGTTTCTCAACTCCTGTCCTCAGGTCCCACTAACAGGCCAGGACTTAGGGATTTCTCTGCTAGAGCACAGGTGTGGTGATCAGAGGCTCATTCACATTGATTAACTCACCTGTGCTCTAACAAGGAAATCATCGAATCCTGGCCTGTTAGAGGGTCCTGAGGACAGGAGTTGAGAAACACTGCCTTAAACAATATAAGTAATAGGCAAAGAGTACAAGAAACCCAAAACCCAGCAAATGGTGGCTTAGACAATACAGACCTTGTGGTTCATCACCACTTGATAATTCAAGGAATTACAGATGGCCACATAACGATCTGTCAGTATCAAGAAATCGCTACCTACTAAGGACATAAAGAAAAATAATTGTGTCAAGCATATCTCCTGAAAAGAATCTAAGCAAGATCCTATGTAGCGTTATGGTGGTGTACATAATGTCTAGGCAAGATAAGTTACACAAGAAGAAATACATGGGGGTGTGCAGTCGAATATCTATGAAGAGCAAGAATAAGATGATCACATTCCCTCCAAGTGTTATCAGATAAATGAACAAAACCAGGACAAATATAATTGCCTGCACCTCTGGAAAATCAGAAATTCCCGCAAGGATAAAATATGCATTAACAGCAACATTATGTTGAGTCATTTCTTCTGTCATGTCTGCTGAAAAGAGAAAAAAATGGTTATTTTGTAAATGTGCAAATCTTATTTTAAATTCATTGTAAAGTGGAAGATAGTATGTCCATCAACGTATATCATATTGTAATAGTGATATTCCTGAAAGGCGACTAGCCAACGAACAAGCAAATTACATAGTTTAGTTCATTCTCAGGCAATATTCACATTTGTGCTTCTCATTATGGGATAGGAATTATACATTTTAATTAGTTTCTTGTTAAAAATACTCATGTACTATATAAGAACATTTTAGTAAATGAGTTCCTATAGTTCATGGATTAGAGGCCCACTCAAATGGTGTTCTATGTAGATTATTTAGATCAATTTTTCTATCTCTGCAGTGGTACTTAGACTCGAACAGTGGTTCTCAACCAATGTCTTCAGGGCCCACTTACAGGCCAGGACTTGTGAATTCCCTGCTACAGCACAGGTGTGTTGATCAGATGCTCATTCAATTTGATTAACTCATCTGTGGTCTAGCAAGGAAATCCTCAAATCCTGGCATGTTAGTGGGTAGGGATGGGTAAAAATTTTTGCCTCAAACTGAAATCAGCAAATAATGGCACTTCCCACTTGGCGAATAATTTCCCTTGAAAATTGCTGATTTTCTGCTTTTTTTTCACCTTGCTCATTCCATTGAAATCAATGGGACTATTGAATGTATACACAACACATAGCAAATACTATTTTATTTCACAAAGGCATGGTATAAAAGGGGCAGGAAGGTGCTTGTGTAGGTGGGGTGTGGGGAAAGAATCAGTTGAACAGGGGATCTTTTTTGGGGGGGTGGTTTACTGGGATTAGGGGGCAGTTAATAAAAAATAAATGCATGTAGAAAAAAGTTCTTTATCCCAGCACACCAGGTTCTATATCCGGTGCGAGATATCAGAAGGGTCAGTGCCACGTTATGACCCACAGCATCAGCAAAAAGGAAGGATGATGTCTGCACACGGGAACCAATTAATATTGGTCGATATTAATCCTGGAACAAAATCTAAACAAACCTTTTTTGAAAGACCTCAAATAGGTACCTTTCCTTATCTTAATTGTATGAGTTGCAGTAGCATAATAAAGGGAGATTTTATTTATCACCCATCTAAAGGAACTAAAATATCATTAATGGATTATGCCACATGTAATACTAAAAATGTTATCTATATGTTAAAGTGTCCTTGTGGACTAGCTTATGTAGGAAAAACACCACGTACACTAAGAACTAGAATAGGTGAACATAAAAGATCTATTACTAATTGTGATATTGAGAAGATAGGGTTCAGTGTAGCAAAAAACTCACAAGAGTGGTATAAAGGTGATTCCTTTTAATGGCTAACTAAGGAGATAACAAGAGCAAGCTTTCAGGACACTAAGGTACCTTCTTCAGGCATGGGTTAACCTTAGTGACCTGAAAGCTTGCTCTTGTTATGTCCTCAGTTAGTTATTAAAAGGTATCACCTTTATACCACTCTTGTGAGTTTTTTTCTACACTGAATCCTATGTACTCCACTGGCTAACACGGTGCCATCTTTTTTCTGATATTGAGAATAATCTATAAGTAACTCCTGTAAGCAAACATTTCAAAGAATTTAGACACAACACTTCACAGCTTACATGGTGTGTTCTGGAAGTTGCAAAATTATCTAAAAGAGGGGGCAACTCAGAACGCCTTCTTCTTCAACATGAATTAAGGTGGATTGATAGATTAGAGAACAAATCACGTAAAGGTTTAAATAAAGAATACAATTTCCAATGCTTTCTTTAAATTATCCTTGTGTTTAAATCTTTCATCTAAGTACTCACTCCGATTATTTATCTTTTATTTATAGGATTCGTGAACTTATATATGGAAAAGACCAGATGGTCAACGCTACAATTTTGAAGTCAATCATGGATCCATTAAAAATAAAAATAAAACATGAAATATTATGGACATTGTCGATATTATTGCCTAACAAAGCCATGCAGCGTCTAACACTATGGAAACCTATCAGATGACGAGTGGATGCAAAGAGCGCAAAATACAGATGTGCGTCGTTACCCTCCGGCATCAATGGGGTTAAAAGTTACAGTTATATGCTTTTGCTTAGATAGCATCCTCTGGCCCCTTTGGTGTTGGTGAGATGCGAGGTGCATCATTATACGGTGTGCTTCGTACCCCTTCGGCACAGGAGGGGCTTAGATTATTAGCTTTACTCTGAGAAAAGAGGATATGATAACACTATATAAATATAAATATGTTCAAGGCCCATATAAAGGGCTCTCCAAAGATCTGTTCATTAACAGAACAGTACACAGGACAAGGGGCCACCCGCTTAGACTTGAGGAAAGGAGATTTAATCTACAACAGCACTACAACAGCAGAAGGGTTTCTTTACAGTAAGGACAATAAAGGTATGGAATTCACTTCCTGAGGAGGTGGTGCTATCAAATACATTAGATGCCTTTAAAAGGGGACTGTATACTTATTTAAAACAGCATAACATAGAGGGCTATGTACGTTAGTATTGGGATTAATATTTAGTTAGGGCTTGTTGATCCAGGGAGAAATCTGATTGCCATTTGGAATCAAGAAGGAATCCCCCCCCCATTCAAGGCAGAATTTTAAATTGCTTTATTGAGGGGGGGGGTTTGTCTTCTTTTGGATCAACGATGGTAAACAGGAATAGGAAAAGGGTTGAACTAGATGGACGCAAGTCTTTTTTCAACCTAAATTACTATGTTACTATGTTACTATGTAAGATTTGACTTCTACTTCTTGAACTGTTTAGATATAAAAGTTTTGTTCAATTTTGCTTTAAAACTTTGTATTGAAGCACCGGCTTTTTGAGGAGACACGCGGACATGTATGTGGCTCTTTTTTTGCAAATAATTGTTTTTGTTATAATACATTTTGCAATTTATTATTATTACTTTAAACTCCTATTCTTATATAGAAAGAATAGACCATATTCAACAACAAGAGTTTTTCTAGTTCATTGTTATGTAATCCCATATCTCCGAATGTTGGGCATTTAATAACTTTAAAAGATTAACTCCAATATGGCCAATTAATTATATTTTGTTTTATCTGTTTGTAATGAAACAAATTAATTAAAATTAGATTGAACATTGTTTGAGCATTTTGTACATAATTATAAAAGCTTTGTCTAAAACCTTGTTTTCATATAAAAGCAATTATGAATTCTACACGTGTGAAATACCTACAGAGTCAAAAACTTGAATTTTGTTTTGTCTATTTAAAATAAAATGAATTCATTACAAGTAGACAATTTAAATAATGTACTGGTGATTTACATATCATTAAGTAGAATATTGGTTTATATTTAAGTGTTGTAGATTTCTATATGGAATAATTAATTAACATGATGAAAATAATGTGTGCTAATTAAATTTAACAATCAATTGAAGCTGCCAATCATGACTGAAGTGTTTTTGCCACCCATTTGTGTATTTAAACAACATGAGTGTGCATTTTGTTTATCACTTGACGAAGGGAAGATTTCCCCGAAACGTTGTGCAAATGGTGACTTAAACATGCTCAGTAAAGTTTAAACTACAATTCCGTGTGCAGACATCAGCCTTCCTTTGTAATAAAAAAATAAATCCTAGATACAAATAGAAAACCCCATAAGAGATGGTATAAAAGGGGTGTGAGGAGGGTGCCTGTGTTGGTGGGTGGAGTCTGGGGAATGAATCAGTTGAACAGGGAATTTGTTTTGTGGGGGAGTTCTTGACTGGTGTTGGGAAGACAGATAAATAAATAAATAAATAAAATAAGACATTTGTATTTAAAGTGATATAGACAGGAACCCTGTGACATAATCTGCCACTGGGGTGGACTGATATTTGACTTGATAGAATATTTTGTAGAGGATGATTCGTTAGATTTGTTGTTAGAGGCCCAAGCCCTGAGGAAACATTGATTTGTAGGACTTAGGCTTGTTAGAAACAAACCCCCAAAAATTGTTTAATTTTTTGTAGGACTATGTTTTTATTTGACAGTTTTTTCACAGTTTTCAAATGTTAGTTTGGACTTTTTGTGTTTTCTACTAAACATTGTTCTATGTCTCATCTTGTCACATGAAACCCATTACACTAATGTAAGTACCTTAAAATGTTATAATATAAAGCATTTAAAGCAGACTTGACATCTTTATTTTTCAAACTATAAATCAATGGGTTGAACATGGGCACAATAGCTGTATACACAAGGGAAAACAGTTTGTCAGAGTCCAAAGAGAAGACAGAGGTGGGTCTGAGATACAAACATGAAACAGTCACATAAAAGAGACTGACAACAGTAAGGTGTGAGGAACATGTGTAGAAGGCCTTTCTTCTTCCAGTGGCAGACTTGATATTCAATATTGTGCTAATAATACAAACATAAGAGGTTAAGGTGAGCAGGAATGGAGTGAGACAAGTGATGGCAGCTTCTGCTAGTATGGTGTGCTCCAGTAATGATGTGTCACTGCAAGAAAGTTTCATAATTGCCAAGAGTTCACAGAAGAAATGGTTGATCAGGCTGGATTTATAACATGGGAATCCATAAACAATATAAGTAACAGGCAGAGAGTACATGAAACCCAAAACCCAGCAAAAGGTGGTCAAGGCAATACAGACCTTGTGGTTCATCACCAAGTGATAACGCAATGGATTACAGATGGCCACATAGCGATCATAACTCATAGCTGTCAGTATCAAGAAATCGCTACCTACTAAGGACATATAGAAATATAACTGTGTCAAGCAATCTTGAAAAGTAATACTTTTTTCTCCTGAAATGAATCTAAACAATATCCTGTGTAGTGTTATGGTGATGTACATAATGTCCATGCAAGATAAGTTACACAAGAAGAAATACATGGGCTTGTGCAGTCGAGGATCTATGAAGATCAAGAATAAGATAGTCACATTCCCTCCAAGTGTTATCAGGTAAATGAACAAAACCAGGACAAATGTAATTGCCTGCACCTCTGGAAAGTCAGAAATTCCCGCAAGGATAAAATATGCCATAACAGTAACATTATGTTGATTCATTTCTTCTGTCATGTTTGCTGACAAGAGAAAAAATGGTTATTTTGTAAATGTACAAATCTTATTTTATATTCAATGCAAAGGGGAAGAGAGTATGTCCATCAACCTATGTCATATTGTAATAGTGATGTTCCTGAAAGGTGACTAGCCAAAGAACAAGCAAATTACATAGTTTAGTTCATTTTCAGATAATATTCACATTTGTGCTTCTCATTATGGGATAGGAATTATACATTTTAGTTAGTTTGTATGTTAAAAATATTCATGTACTATATAGGCACATTATAGTAAATGACTTCCTATAGTTCATGGATTAGAGGTCCACTCATATGGGGTTCTATGTAGATTATTTAGATCAATTTTTCTATCCCTGCAATGCTACATAGTCTAGAACAGTGGTTCTCAACCCATGTCCTCAGGGCTCACTTACAGGCCAGGACTTGTGGATTTTCTGGTAGAACACAGGGGTTTTAATCAGATGCCATTCCATTTTATTAACTCATCTGTGGTCTAACAAGGAAATCCTCAAATCCTGGCATGTTAGTGGGTAGGAATGGGTGAACATTTTCGCCTCAAACTGAAATCGGAGAATAACGGCCCTTCCGGCTTGGTGAATAATTTACAAAGGCATAGTATAAAAGGGGCATGAGGGTGCCTGTGTTGGTGGAGTGTTGGGAAAGAATCAGTTGAACAGGGAATTTTTGTGGGGGGGTTGTTTACTAGGATTGGGGGGCAGTTAATACAAATTAAATCCTAAATACAAATACAAAACCCCATAAGACATGGTATAAAAGGGGTCTGAGGAGGGTGCCTGTGTTGGTGGGTGAAGTTTGGGGAATGAATCAGTTGAACAGGGAATTTGTTTTGTGGGAGGGTTCTTGTCTGGTATTTGGGTGGCAGTTAATAATAAATAAATAAATAAATAAATAAAATAAGAAATTTTTTATTTAAACTGATATAGACAGGAAACCCCTGACATAAGCTGCCACTGGGCTGGACGGATACTTGTTGGAATATTTTGCAGAGGATGATTTGTTAGATTTGTTGTTAGAGGCCCAAGCCCTGAGGAAACGTTGATTGTAGGACTTAAAGGGATAGTAATGTTTCATAATCAAAGCAGCTCTAATTAATCATCATAGTATTTGGACTTTGAAAAGTGTTATTTCAATTCTGTCAGAGTTGTAGTTCAAGAGTAATTCAATGACAAAGTCTCCCCCTTCCGCCACTTTTACTGATGTAACACTGTAACACAGCCAGATCAGAAGGGAGGTGCCCAGGTAGACTGCAGAGAGGGACAATCTTCAGTTAAGATAAGGAAAAAACCTGAAAAACTTGTCGGGGGGGGCAGGGATTTCATTGTTTTCATTGTAAGAAGAATGTCCCCTGCTGTTATCTGTCTGGTCTTACAACCAGATTCCACATCTGAGAAGAGATGGCTTACACTAGGTAAAAGGGGCGGGAGGGGGAAACTTTGCTTGTGAATCTCTCTCAAACCATAAAGCTTTGAGAAATAAGACATATCTTTCTTCATATTTTTTTAATGCCTACAAAATAAAATAAAGATAAAACAAAGTATTACTATCCCTTTAAGCTTGTTTGGCACAAGCCCTAAGGAAACATTGATTTGTAGGACTTGTTAGAAACAAATCCACAAAAAGTGTTTTTTTTTTTTTCAGAGCCCAAACCCTGAGACAAAAAAATGCCCTACTGGCCTAATGCCAGCAGGTGATTTCCTGATATAGATGTGGAATTTGTGACTGCTGTTCTTGCTGCTGCTGAGTTGTTTAAGCAGCAGGATGATTAGGCAGCTCAAATGGAATGGGATCAGCAACAGCAGTAAAATGGTTGATGGATGATGAAGGTTCCACTTGCCACGACTAGCTCCAGTGATGCGTCTGAGGCAGTAGCAGCACAATAAGTAGCCCCAGTATATGTGGAGAAAAGAAGATGTTGGCCAATAATTCTTCTCCACCTGCCCCTCCTCCAAAATCATGGGTGTGTTGATATTAGAATATAAATGTTTCCCTTGAGAGCAGGAAATGTAGCTTTCATCAGCAAATGCAATGTGCACAGTGTGTGTGGTAAATAACATCTGGGGCACAACTGTATCAAAACACCATGACGCCAAAGTACTGCCACTCTCACTTTACCCCTTGTCCACAACTGGCTAAGGACACATGACAGCTTGCTGTCAGGTTAATAGTAACGATGAACCCTCCCTGCCAGCATCTTAGCATTTTCTGTGGGATGGAATCTCCTTGGATGCCACTTGATACTCTGCTTGTGAGTCTCCTCCACCACACTGGCATGTGTGGTCAGTACACTACACAGTGTGCAAAGGGTGAAGATGAAGTGCCACATCCTAACACCAACAGAGTGGCCATCATTTGGTGGAGGAGGTAACAATGAATTAAGTGGATTGGCAGAAGATGTAGTTACCCTAGAGGAAGAAGGTGATGGCGAGATAGTTGTTTAGCTCATCACGGAACTTCCATTCTCTGCCTGGGTTTTCTATTCTTCCTCCTCTTTGATCTCTGCCTCACCTTGTTGCCTTTCTTATGAGTCAGGTGGTACAGTAACAGAGGTGCTTGCTTGATTTCTATGGTGATTGTTTGTCTTTACATGTTTGACATAAATATTATGGTGTCTGTTTTTCTTTTGTGATATCAGGGTGGTTGTGCCAAGGTGTGTTCCCTACTTTCACCTTCTCACTGACTTGGCACAAATTATGCACAGTGCAGTTGGTGATGACTGCACTGTGCCTGCCCCAACAGAAAAATAGTCCCACACCCATGACTTCAGGCGATATGGATTGGGAACAGATGGAGAAGAATGGACTCTTTCTTCTTGTCCTCCACATTCCCCTTCACTGTCTGTGCTGGCAGCAGATGATGTTGCTGCTTTTGTTGCTACTGTCTCAGATTCAGTACTGCAACTAGGACCAAGAGTATTGCTACTGCTGGCAAGTGGAACCTGTCCTAGTCCCGCATCACTTGTTGACCCCATTCTCACTGTGTCCACGGTGGTCTGTGGCACACTAGCTTGTTCCTCAGCATCCTGCTGCCATTGTATCTCAGCATCAGAAGGAATTAGAGCAGTTGCAAATTCCTCCAGTTCCAAGATGTCATTTCTAGTGGTGGTGGTGATGCCAATCCTCATCCCTGTCTCCCATTCCTTCTCAGTTTCTGCAAAAAAGGCCATCAATGTCTCTTTCACCCCAGCTTCTCCACCATCATCATCATCACCACCACTAGTCCAATCTCACTGCTGCTTGGAGGAGATGATGAGCAATGTGACAGAGGGTCTCCTAATGTCACACTTGCCATTTCTTTTGGCCTGAAGGAGGCAGACCGGCAGCAGTATAAGCAGACACAGGCAGCTGATCTGTGCTCCTGCTGGTGGTGGTGATATTAATTGTGGGCCTACTCTCCCCAACACTAGTTCTGGCCTCTTCAGGATCATGTTTCACTTGTACACTGTAGTGAAGGGAAGGGGAATCCCAGAGCCAGATGAATGATGTGGGCTCCCTTGACCGCTAATCTGGACACTCTCACATTCTTCCCCTACTACTCCCCTAACGCTAGTCCCACCGGCTGCTTCACCATTATGGTTACTACTACTAATAACACCATGCATATCAAGTTCTGCCCCAGAGACTTCCTCCTCACAGTCACTAGTAATATGAGGATATTGATTACTCCTCCTTCAATCCTAACACTAACAAGCTGTTGGACCTTCTCAAGTAGTAGTACTAGCACTGGTGGCACTGCTTGGGGATGGCAAGTGTGACTTAGGGTCCCCTGCTGTCACACTTGGTATTATCGTCTCCATCTCCCCCCAGTATTTCAAGACACACTAGCAGCAGGCACAGTTTTGGTGGCAGCAGGTTCAGCACTGGTGGCAGCAGCTACAGTTTACCCATGATGGTCCTGGCACGCCATGGGAGGTTAAGGGGTTAATCTTTAAAAATTTTTCTTAAATGCAAACATACAACTTATCTTGCAAACCTATTAATGTTTTGTTAAATTTTACAACATAACACCACACAAATATAACTATAACATATGTTTCATAGTTTGTGAAGATCTCATTATATAATACATGGTAGGTCAGTCCTAAAATAAAAGTAATCTGGTTTTTCAGGTTTTTCCCTTTTGCTAATTGAAGATTGTCCCTCTCTGTGATCCATCTGGACAGTCTTGCTGGTCTGAGGTGAGCAGTGTTACATCAGTAAAAGGGGGGGAGGGGGATACTTTATCATTCAATTACTCTTGAAATACAACTCTGACAGTACTGAAATAACACTCACCATGGCCCAAATACTATGAAGATTAATTGGAGCTGCTTTTATTACTATCCCTTTAAAGAACTAAATTTGTTAACACTCGCACCTAGAACTTTCCTTCACCTTTCTTGTTTTGTACACAACCACTTCTCTATTAAACTACCAGACTACCTGAGCAGTAACTCCTGCCCTCCATACTAACTATAACCTCCGCTCCACTACTAACAACTCTCTACATATACCACAACATAAGAAAGAAACCGGACTTTCTGCCTTCTCTTTCAGAGCTCCAAAAGCCTGGAATAATCTGCCTAAATAATCAGATTTTCTCCCGGTCTAAAATCCTTTAAAGTAAATGCTTCTTTATATCTAAAAACAGAATGTAATTGTATGTATATATATATATACTACTATATAAACAATGCTATGCACTCACGGACTCAAAAGTAAACATATTTTAAGTGATATAGCAATGTTTTGGTCCACTGTTAGGACCCTTGTCAAGCCAACAGAACAAAAGATAATAGTGAAATAAATAGATAACTCACCCATCATCCTGCATTAAAGATCTCTGTACCGAAATCTCAATTCACTCGTGTCATCAGAAACAATAGATGACTTACCCAATGTGATCCATTGCCCGGAAATGTGATGCCAGAGATGACGAACAGAACCCACGAGGAAAAACCCATAGAGATCCAGCAGAACCATCAGAATCCAAGACATATCTAAAAGCACCAGTGCCACCCGGTGGTGAATAAGAATAGCCACATAGTATCCAAGTAAATAACTCAGATCAGAACAGAGGAAATATAGAAACAAAACAGAAGAGAATACACGGAGCAGCCGCCACCAAAAGGAGGATATCATTATTCAACAGGAGGCTATACTATCAAAAAATAATAAAATAAAATAAAACAAATAGATAAATAAAAAGGAAAAAAAAGAAGAAAAAAAATAAAAATAATACATAATAAAAAATATGAAATATAAAAAGGAAAAAGAAGAAAAGAAAAAAATAATTGAAATAAAACAAAATAAATGAAAAAATAAATGAAGAAATAAATAAAAAAATGTTAACCAAAAAACCAGTCCTCTTCATTTCATCTTTCCAATAAAAAACCCCCTAATGGATTATTCTAATTGAGTCCGTAAGGGCTACAGGTGTTTAATTGACGTATCCAAAAACACTCTCTTTGAAGTAGTAGTCTCGCTCTATTTCCGCCTCTACGTAATGGTGGTATATGATCAGTTCCAATAAATAAAAAATTTGTTGGAGCATGTCGTTTTTCCAAATAATGTTTGGCTGCAGGCTTGTCGGATTTATTATCTCTAAAAGCCACATTAATGGCAGAATGATGTCCTGCCATACGTTCTCTGAGAGTCCTCTCTGTTTTTACGATGTAAGTCAAACCAGACGGACAGGTGATCATATATATTTATTTTATTTAGAAAATGTTTTACCAGAATACATTGAGATTTCTCTCGTTTTCAAGTATGTCCTGGACAGTTTTCAGTAAAAGGTTACATATTTACACTAATTGTGAGACATTATATACAAACATACAGAAATATACATACTTATTAAATAATGGGATTATTTACAGTTACACACTGTTTTTAGATATAAAGAAACATTTGCTTTTAAGGATTTTAGACTGGGTGCAGATGTGATTTTTTCCGGCAGATTCTTCCAGATTTTTGGAGCTCTGAAGGAGAAGGCAGATCTTCCTGCTTCTTTCTTGTATTGTGGTATACGCAGTGAGTTGTTAGTAGTGGAGCGGAGGTTATAGTTAGTATGGAGAGCTGGGGTGAGCATACTGCTTAGGTATTGTGGTAGTTTTCCAGAGAAGTGATTGTGTACTAAGCAAGAAAGATGAAGGTCACGTCTAGATTTGAGTGCTAGCCAATTTAGTTCTTTTAGCATGTCACAATGATGGGTAGTGTAGTCACACTGGAGGATAAAGCTGCATAATGAATTATATAGAGTGTCAAGTTTACTGAGGTGGATTTCTGGCGCTGGAGCATATACTACATCACCATAGTCTATGACTGGCAGCAGCATCTGTTGTACAATACGTTTTCTCACCTGGGTACTTAGACATAATTTGTTTCTATAAAGTGTACTTATTTTGGGATATATAATAAAGTCACTAGTACAAGTGATGCGATGTTTGATCTTATAAATTTTATTAGTATGTAGATGGGTAAATGTCTTCGAGCTGCGCATTGCTCCACAAGTTGTACATCTCAAACAACGATAGCATCCTGGGTTTTTTGCAGATAGCCATATATCTTTCTTTTTTCTATAGCTATCTATAGGATCAGTTTTCATGAGTAAACCTCTCAAATTAGCACCTCTTCTAAATCCTAACATGGGTTTATCCCGAAACGCAGATGGAAGCGTTAGATCTTTAGATACCACATGCCAGTTGGATCGGATGCTTTTATGGAGATGGTGAACCGCAGCAGTAACTCTTGTGGTGAATGTCATTCTATTTCTGTTGTTAGCAGTACTAACCAGATTTTGTTCCAAGAGATCAAATTTTATACTCTCCAATAATCTCCGTGGATATCCTCTAGCAATAAATCTATTAGTCATCTCCTCCAATTGTATATCTCGAATTTCTATATCCGAATTGTTTCTGATGACACGAGTGAATTGAGATTTCGGTACAGAGATCTTTAATGCAGGATGATGGGTGAGTTATCTATTTATTTCACTATTATCTTTTGTTCTGTTGGCTTGACAAAGGTCCTAACAGTGGACTGAAACATTTCTATATCAATTAAAATATGTTTACTTTTGAGTCCGTGAGTGCATAGCATTGTTTTGCTATACATTATACATTCATCTATTGCACCCGGCATCCATTAACATAGATATGAAGCATGAGTGCCGATTCTCTGGACTATTATATATATATATATATATATATATATATATATATATATATATATATATAATTTTTTTTTTTTTTTTTTTTTTTTTTTTTTTTAATTTATTTATTTATTTATTTATTATTTTACACTTTAGACTTTATAGCTCACTTGCTTTATAAAGTCCATATTGGAGACAGAAAGATTTGGCTGTGATATTGAGTTAACATTGTTGCAGTGATACTGAATAGACATCGCTACAGTCTGCCCGCACCTACAAGTATAAAGACTGGTGACAATGCAATGCAAAGCACACAGTGAATTAAAGTGAATTAAAGGAGACCAAGCACTACTTATTACCTGGTAGAATAGGTATTCCAGACAGATTCTTCTGCCTGCTATAACCAACTAAAGTCGGGAGAACAGGTATTCCACACAGATTTTTCTGTCCTCTATAACCAACTAAAGTTGGGGGATTAAGAAAACTGGAAGCCGATAAGTGAATACATCCCAGTGTTGACGGACTGTGTAGCAATGTTACTGAGACTAAAAACAAGGTATCTCTGCTATACAAATGTAAGAGAAGAAGAGAAAAGCCGAACAGATCTCCAACATAGTGAACTCTAATTGCCTAAACGCATTTATTATATGTATCATTTGTAGTGAGTTTTGTTCTTATCTATATTTTTTAATACTGTGATCACGTTAATATTATATATTATGGGACCATAACTGTTGTATTTTATATTAATTTGATTAACTGCCTTATATATTTGTCAGCAACCATACAACCATATAAATCATACAATTTCTATATAAATATATATATATATATATATATATATATATATATATATATATATATATACACATATATCATTTATTAAAAGAAACATAGATACCAGTGGAAGCAACAGGAGAGAAAGGGCACAGCACATTGGCTATTGGGGCAGGGAACCCTTACACGCATACAGCCCAAGATGGGCACCATGTGGGGACATATTATTGTTTTTACTTGTTTCTTTTAATAAATATACTACACAGATATCTTTAAGTGTTCTTCCATTTATGTTTTTGCACTCTTGCTGTACTAGAAAATCACTTATACATGTTGATTGTATCTCTAAATTTGTTAAACAGAAGGATTTAGATAAAAGAAATTCATACAGAGGCCAGAAATATAAAGTTGTACATATACATGTCATGGACATCAATAACGATACAAGAAACAAGTACAGTAATTGAATTCCACCTTTATTAAATATTCACAAGTAAAATGAAATAGCAAATGACAGATGAAACCCTCTAGAGAGAGAGCAGACCCAGAACCAGAGCAAGAGGG
Organism: Rhinophrynus dorsalis; assembly: GCA_037306005.1. Taxonomy (NCBI): domain Eukaryota; kingdom Metazoa; phylum Chordata; class Amphibia; order Anura; family Rhinophrynidae; genus Rhinophrynus; species Rhinophrynus dorsalis. Next base: position 173,608,979 of record CM074726.1, read on the forward strand.
TCCTACCAGAAATAGGAGACTACTCTGGAAGGTCTCAAAATGGAAGTCACAGAGCCACACACCAGTGTCGGGTATAAGACCCTGCCAAACACTAATACCGAACCAGGTAAAGACAAGGCCCAATGGGAAATGGAGTGGTACTAGGCCGCAGCCATAGGTCTGAACCTGAGTGGGTGGCCAGACTATAGGCAGGGGTCATGCACGGAGCGGGTAGTCAGCCAGAGCCACAGGTCAGCACCAGAGCGGGTAGTCGGACTATAGCTACGGATCATGCACAGAGAGGGTAGTCAGCCAGAGCTACAGGTCAATACCAGAGTGGGTAGTCAGACTATAGCCAGGAGAAAGGACACAGGAGTAATGGAGGCCAAGCAAAGGGTCACAGCAGGATCAATAGGACTCAAGAAACTACTGCACTGGACACCACTTAAGTGCAACTGAGATGGTGACCAGGCAGTTTATAAAGCATAGACACAACATGGAGGTGGAGCACACAATAAGCACTACAACTTTAAGAAGCAGCATGTGACGTCACTAGGGGTTTCTCAGATGACGGGCGCCCACTTGAGGATCAGAGATGCGGAAATAATCCACATAGCACACGTGGCATGTGAGCCGCGAAGGAGGAGAAGCGGCCGGCCCTATTCTCAGCCGCCCAAGTAAGTCCCATATGAGCGGCTGGCTCGTCCGCTGTCAGCCACTACGAAAGTCACAAGCTGTGACAGTACCCACCCCTCAATGACCCCTCTGTGGAAGAGGCTGCGGTTTCATAGGAAAATGGGAATGGAACTCCCGGAAGGGGGCTGGGGGATGAATGTCAACCTTCGGAACCCAGGAACGCTCCTCCGGACCGTTCCCTCTCCAATCTACCAGATATTGCAAATGTCCTCTGACTTTACAAGAATCCAAAACATTCTTTACCTCATACTCCTCATGATCTCCAACCCTGACAGGAGCAGGATGGACAGGAGCGGAAGTGTACCAATTACAAATCAGGGGATTAAGTAAAGACACATAAAACACGTTATGAATATGCATATTGGCAGGAAGATTCAGGGCATAAATGACTGGGTTGACTCTACGAAGAACTCGGAAGGGACCAACAAACCGGGAGCCAGCTTCCTACAGGGCACCAAACTCTGTCTCCCACCTGGAAGGTTGGTGAAGGTAATCGCCTACGATCTGCTTGCCTCTTTTGTCGTTGCATGGAACCACGTAGGGTACTCTGAACCCGTACACAAGCACCAACAAATTCTCCTCTAAATCCGGAATATTTTGTGCTTCGAAAGACTCAGGAAGTACGGATGGTTGGAAACCATAATTTATCAGGAACAGAGAACTCTGTGATGAAGAGTTCACAGTACAATTACGGGAAAACTTCTCCCAAGGTAACAAGGTAGCCCAATTATTGTTGTGGTCTGATATTTAACAACAAAGGAAGGCCCTGCTGTTGCTACTGCTAACATCTTGTGTCAGATGCCCTTTTTGTTGACAGAGACCAGGGTCATCCAGCTGGTCCCACTTCCATTGGATGCACAAGGTCAGTATCTGCTAGCAGCAGAAGCAAGAAATGTGGGGCATCAAATTGGCAGATTCGGCCCTATGGAGTCTTAATCCATTTCTGAAGCTTAACAAATGTATTTTTAAAGTTGTAAAGGTCTAATCACAACATGTTCCTACTGTTTTATATAATGTATGTATATATTTTGATACTTTAAAAGTAAAAATGAAAAACATTATTTGATACTGTGATGGAAATTTGAGTATGATTGTATTCTGCTATCTATGAACACCTAGACCTTCATGAATTTCCTGTTTTATGAAACCTACTACTTTATATATAAATTGTATTCTGTGCCCTGTATTTAAAAAAAATTCAAGAAAAATTATGCATACAAAAGAAACACATAAGATTGATGTTTGATATCTGATTTAAATATTTTTGAAAATAAAATCCACACCTGAATACAGATTATTTTTTATCAATTAACAAAATCCCTAGTGTGGGAACCAAAGAAAAGTCTAAATCAAATCAATATTTGGTGTTACCACCCTTTGACTTCAAACATCATCAATTATTCTAGGTAGACATGCACAAAGTCAGGGATTTTGTAAGCATATAGTCAGGTTCATGATTAAATAATTATACCAAACGTGCTAATGATCATCAATTTAATATTTAGGTTCAAGGGGAGTAAGAAGCCTAGGGAAGCAGTGTATGGGTGGTTCCAAGGATACCAGTGGGAAAGTGGAACAAGGCTAATATAGCAGTGTATAGGTGGTTCCTTGGATAACTGTAGGACAGTGGAACAAGGCTAGGAAAGAAGTGTATTGGTGGTTCCATGGATATCAGTGGGACAGTGGAACAAGTCTAGAGAAGCAGTGTATAGGTGGTCCCATGGATAACAGTGAGACAGTGGAACGAGGCCAGGGAAGCAGTATATGGGTGGTTCCATGAATACAAATGGGACAGTTGAACGAGGCTAGGGAAGCACTATTTGGGTGGTTCTATGGATACCAGTGGGACAGTGGAACAAGGCTAGGGAAGCAGTGTATGTGTGGTTCCATGGATACCAGTGGGACAGTGGAACAAGTCTGGGGAAGCAGTGTATTTGTGGTTCTATGGATACCATTGAGACAGTGGAAGAAGGCTAGGGAAGCAGTGAATGGATGGTTCCATGGATACCAGTGGGACAATGGAACAAGTGTGGGGAAGCAGTGTATTTGTTGTTCTATGGATACCATTGATACAGTGGAACAAGGGTAGGGAAGCAGTGAATGGATGGTTCCATGGATACTAGAGGGACAGTGGAACAAGGCTATGGAAACAGAGTAAAGGTAGTTCTATGAATACCGATAGGACAGTGGAACAAGGCTAGGGAAGAAGTGTATGGGTGGTTCCATAGATACCAGTGGGACACTGGAACAAGGCTAGGGAAGCTGTGGTTCTATGCATACCAGTAAGATAGTGGAAAAAGGCTATGGAAGCAGAGTATGGGTAGTTCTATGGATACCAGTGGGACAGTGGAACAAGGATGGCATGTGAGACAGTGTATCATATAACCCAACATTCACAAATTCATGAAGATGACATCTCATGAACAAAGACACAACAGTGATGTATAGGGGCAATTAGGATTTTCTGGACATAGTAAGGTAAGTGGAGGTTATTAAGAGGTTTTACATGTCCTTTAATACCATCCACAGTGTATACATACATTAAATTACATTTAATATCTGAGACAACTTGCCTACTCTGACGAGTTGAGTAATTATTACTACTGTGTAAAACTAGCACTAAGCTGATTTCTCATATACATGGTGAAATAATTTTTGGGCCATATTCCCAAATCTAAAGAGGTGTAATTCTGGAGCAAACCAACTGGTGGGGGGGGGGATTAAAATTCCATCTTATTTAAAGAACCCTTATCACCTAAAAACAAATTTCAGAATTATCTATATGTTGTGATAGCCATTTGTTTAAAGTAAAGAAAACTATTTTTGATGCATTACTATTTATTTATAGTGCTGGCATTTCCCATATTTTATTGCTCAGCAATGCATTGTACATGTCCCCTTGCACCGAAAGGATTCAATGTCAGTGAATAGGGAGGTAATGCAAGGCTTGGATGTGTTTGCACAGCACACCTCGATTTACTCTTAATGCACTGTGTACCCCTCTGGCACTCAAAGGATTAACATAAAATGAAAATCTAAAATCAATACCGTGTTTTCTAAATAATAAATGGTTAGTACAACAGATAAGAGATATTGAAAGCTCTTTCAAAATTCCGCAAAGTTGTTTTTAGCTGACTGTCCCTTTAACCCAGGCATGTCCTTACTCGGTCTTCAAACACTACCAACAGGATAGGATATTAGGATATTCCTGATTAAGCATATGTAAATTAATTATTGACGCATGCAGTTCGACTCACCTATCTGTTCTGTAGCAGGGAAATCCTTACATCTTGGCCTGATAGCCTTTGAAATCCAAACTTACATACCCCTGCTTTACTCCCTTGAATGTTCAAGAGGCCCTTCACAATGCATTGGAGACCTTTCAAGCATTCAAGGGCATAAAGTGAAACTGTAATTTAATAACAAATATGTGATCAGTATCACCTCTGTTTATGTATTTTCAAACAATAGTTTGAGATATTTACCTTTAGATTTAAATTTATTCAAATTAGCTAGTACAGGCAAGCAGGAAGTGGCAGTTGGGTTTGAGAGCAGTGGGGGATTTTAGGATCTGGTCGGCATACCAGCAAATATTAACTAACTTGTATAGACTGATAAATAAAATAAAATAAAATAAAATAGACTGATAAATAAAATATTGTTTTAAAAAAAATAATTTTCTAGCAGAAATATAGGTAATTTGCAAAGCTCCTATTTGCTGCAGGGTTACAGTTCCAATTTAAAGACCCTCTAAATTAATGGTATTTTACCGCATTTTTATTTCAAACCTAAGGCACAATTGGGGTGCTCCAGAATTGCACCTCCTTCCCTTGGTGAATCAGTGAAATGTTTTGCAGGCTTGTGCATTTGCTGTGTTCCAAAAAATATATACTACTGGATCATTTAACCCCTTAATGACCCTGTGACGTGCCAGGGTAGTCATAGTTTCTTTCCGTTAAGGACTGGTGATGGTACTTTTTACTTACAGTGCTCCTGTGGAAGATTTTTAAGAAAAAACATGGTATGAACTTTACATCTCCAAACAGGATCAGTCTCTCTCAGACCCCTGCTCAGCACATCAGTACACATATCAGGTCACATGTGATGGCATCTCGGCATACATTACAGTTGTCCTTAAGTGAAGGTAACTGCCTGGGATCACTGGTTCTTAAAGGGATAGTAACACTTCGTTTTAACTTTATTTTATTTTGTAGGCATTAAAAAAACATGAAGAATGATATAAGTCTTATCTCTCAAACCTTTATGGTTTAAGAGATATTCACAAGCAAAGTTCCCCTCCCCGCCCCTTTTACCTAGTGTAAACAATCTCTTCTCAGATGTGAATCTGGTTGTATGACCAGACAGATAACAGAAGGGGACAATTTTCTTTGTATGAAAACAATGAAAGCCCTTCCCCCCTTGACAAGTTTTTCAGCTTTTTCCATTATCTTAATTGAAGATTGTCCCTCTCTGCAGTCTACCTGGGCACCTCCCTTCTGATCTGGTTGAACAGGGGGGGATACTTTGCTTGTGAATATCTCTTAAACCATAAAGGTTTGAGAGATAAGACTTATATCATTCTTCATGTTTTTTTAATGCCTACAAAATAAAATAAAGTTAAAATGAAGTATTACTATCCCTTTAAGTTGTTAAAAAGATGGTAAATGTTTTTTTATCCTACTGATATGTAAATATGTTTTGTGTGCACTACAACAGAGATACTCTTTTCTAGGATTCAAGATCCCCTTTTTACAGATACCTCTGTTTTGCACATGAGGGAAGTACAGTGGCCACATCCTTTTTACTGCCTCTCCCTTTAGTACTATACACACCTGTAACATTTCCACTAGTCCGTGACTAGTAAAGAATTCCAGTAGTCTAGTAAAATTATACTATTCCCTCTATTTAACATGGATTAGCTTTTCTCTGACTAGTGCAGTGTGTGAAAAAATACATATGTGTATGTCCTTAACTGCAACTTCTATTAACTTCCAACTTCCAACTTCCATTGCCAAAAACTCTTCCCGATATGAGTGCTTAAAAAATTAAACTTGAAATATCTTACCTCCCACGGATAGCTGCTTCAATTACGTAGGGTTATTACAAGAAACCCTTTAAAATCTATTATGTTCTCCCTATGAATTAAACCTATATCTGAGCTGGAAATAATGCGTATAAATGGAAATATACATACTGAATATCAATAAAAGAAATTGAACACTAGTGCAAATCATTGATATAGTAGGACTCTGTATGTGTAAGTCCCATCAATAGCAACAAATCTATATATATAAAAGAAGACTTTGTGCCTGGCAAAACACACCCAGTGGCGGCAGTAAGGAGGATTACTGCTACCATTGGGTGATTAAAATGGGGGGGTGCTTTTTGGCCCGCCCCCACTATCCAGACCTCCCACCATTATCTAAGGCTGAAACAAAATGGCTGCCACTCACTCCTACACCACACACACAGACACACACACACATGCCCCCCACACACTGGAAGACACATACACACATATACACACACACTCATACAGAGACACACACATACGCACGCTGAGCAGCTGAGGATGATGGGAACTATGTTCAAGCTACAGCTGGAAGGCCATGGTCCAATCTGTATTATGCAGCTTCTTCATTCCCTGTCTGTGACCCTGTACAGCCCTGACAATTACTACAAGTGAGCCAATTTCTAAACAATCAGCAGGCAGGATGCTGGGGAGCTGACTTGCTAGCACAGAGAAGCTGGGAAAGTGGGACAATGGCAGAGACATGATCAGGCAGTGCAGAGCAGGGCTTCAGCTGAGCTGGTAAGTGGCAGAGACATGGTTGTGACTGTATTTATATATAGCACAAAGAGAGAGAGAGCAGATTGTTTGTCAGTCTGTCTGTAAGTAGAGGTGCCAGTTCCTGCAATCATCTCCATGCTGTACACAGCTCACTGTATATCATGTATGACAAACTATTTACATATGGTCTGGCATTGTGTAGTATGCATTCTGCATATGTCTGTGTATAAGGACTGGCACTATACAGTATAGGAGGGACAGTCCCATTTTGAGACCCAAATCCCTCTGCTCCTCTGTTTAGGAGATCACACTGTGTGGTGTATATACAAATGTATCAGATTGCTCCACATCAATAAAACCCACAATAATGTGGGTATAAACTTCTGTATATATCTGTTAAATGAGTCTGTGTAAAAATACTTTAATCTTCTTCTAAATCATTCACTTACAGAAAGAGTAACTTAACCATTTCAATGCCACCCCCCTGGCACCCACAGAGTTAGCAATTCTCTACAATGGTCTGGCACTGTATAGCAGTGATTCTCAACCTGTGCTCTCAGTGGCTATTAACAGACCAGGATTTTAGAATTTCCTTTTAAAAGCACAGGTGAGTTAATCAATACGACTGAGCCTCTGATCAACACACGTGTGTTCTAGCAGAGAAATTCCTAAGTCCTGGCCTGTTATTGGCCACTGAGCGCATGGGCTGAGAACCTCTGCTGTATAGTATACAGTCTGCATGTGTCTGTGTATAAGGACTGGCACTATACAGTATAGGAGGGACAGTCCCTGTCTGACACCCAAATCCCTCTGCGCCTCTATTTAGGAGATCACACTGTGTGGTGTATATACCAGTGTATCAGATTGTTCCACATCAATAAAACCCACAGTAATGTGGGTATAAACTTCTGTATAGATCTGTTAAATTAGTATGTGTAAAATTACTATCATCTTCTTCTAAATCATTCACTTACAGAAAGAGTAACTTAACCATTTCAATGCCAAAGGGGATGCAATGCATTGCTTACCCCCTGTCACTCAAAGGGTTAAAATTCTCTAAAATACACCACCAGCCACACCCCCAGTAACACCACCTAAAGCATTAGCCATTTGAAATGTTGGGAGGTATGTTGCTTACACCGCTCACACTCTATGTATGTATGTTCTGATTTGCATCTGTGTGTCACTGTTTGTGTATGTCAGTGCATGTGTGTGTGCATGTGTGTTGCATGCTTCTCTATCACTGTGTGTCCCCCTGTATATGTGTGCGTTTGCACATGTGTCTGTGTATCACTGTGTGTACCTTTCTGACACGTACACCCTACGCTATATTTCACTATTATAACATTTATTAAAAAAACAACATTCCCTGCATAACATAACGGGCAATGCCATCCCAAATTGCTAGTATATATATAATATATAATATACCTCACACTCTACTCACTGTACATGGTGGAGTACTTCCGGGGCAAAATACATTCCCAAAAAGGGAGAAATACAATTCTAGAAAATGTCATTCATTTAAATGGGCTTTGATTCTCTTCAGTACAAATCAATGTGCAAGAGATTTTTCCAATATGGAAGGCTTTAAACAATTTAAATCAACTGAAAATATTATGTCTCTCCAATGGTACAGCTGATTAACCCTAAATGACTCTATTTTTGTTAATTTTTAAAAATATTTTCTTAAATGCAAACATGCAACTTGTCCTGCACACCTATTAACCCTTTGAGCGCTCAAAGGGTTAATGTTTTGTTAAAGTGTGCAACATAGCACCACCAAAATATAATTATCCCATATATTTCATAGATTGTGAAGATCTCAGTACATAATACATGGTAGTAAATAATCTGGTGTAAAGTGCGTTAAGATCCCTGACTGAGGGAATTCCCAAGATTAGCAATGATTCACTTAAAGGGATAGTAATACTTAAAATGTAAAAAAAAAATGTTGTAGGGTTTATCCCCCTGAGTAAAACAAGAGTACTCCCACTGCTGAAAGGTGTTTCATTCAAAAGTTATTACTTTTCAAAGTTGATTTTTTTAGGTGCAAAATCACAGTGGCCTGAAATTGTACAGTGGCGCTGTTGCTACACCATCCTATGGCGATTTATGGTCCTGGGACCAGAGCTGTCCATAGGATTGTGTAGCAACAGCGCCACTGTACAATTTCAGGCCACTGTGATATTGCACCTAAAAAATTCAACTTTGAAAATTAATAACTTTTAAGTATTACTATCCCTTTAACTGTGACAATGACTACATCCCTCAAATAAAATTAAGTTAATCATAAAAATGTTCATCTGGGTGCAGATTGCTCCTTTATGCTAACAAATATAACTTCAGAATAATAATTTTACCTCTGTTTCTGGAACACTCATTTACATTAAATAGCTTATGGTAGTTACAGTCTATCAATGTAATTTAACTTTACAGAGCCGGATCATCCATTATGGCATGAAAGCATGAGGAGCACTGGCTGCAAATGATAGGTCTCAGACAGAGGCCCTGCTGTTGCTGCTGCTGACATCTTGTGTAGATGCCCTTTTTGTTGAAAGAGAACAGCATCATCCAGTTGCTCACACTTCCATTTGAGCCACAATGTCAGTACCTGCAAGCAGCAAAAGCAAGAGATGTGGGGCCCCAAATTGGTAACTTTGGCCCTGTGGAGTCTTAATCCATCTCTGAAGCTTAACAAATGTATTTTTGAAGTTCTAAAGGTCTAATCACAAACATGTTCCTACAGTTTTATATAATGTATGTATATATTTTGATACATCAAAAGCAAAAATGAAAAACATTATTTGATTCTCTGATGGAAATTTGAGTATGACTGTATACTGCTATCTATGAAGACCTAGACCTTCATGAATTTCCTGTTTTATGAAACCTACTTCTTTATATAATTTGTATTCTGTGCCCTGTACTTAAAAAAACAATTATAAAAAATTATGCGGACAAATGAAATACATAAGAGTGATGTTTGATAACTGATTGAAATGTTTTCAAAAATAAAATCCACACCTGATTATAGATAACATGAATAGTCTGTTATTTAAAATGCCAGTTTTTATATTTTAGAGTGCAATTTAACCTGCTGAGTGCCCGAGATGGTATCCAACGCGTTACTTTTGCAATGCATTGGATACCTCTTCGGCACTCAAAGGGTTAAATATAATGGTCTTGTTTTATGGATTTCCCATCTTTCACATGGCACTAAAACAAATGGACAGCAGAAATGTAGTATGTGCTTACCTGCTCTGATGGTCTCAGGATAAGCTAATGTGATTCTCAGCAATGACAATATATTGTCTTATGGTAGGTTTGGGATAAAGTCTCTGGTGCGTTGTACAAAATAAAAAAATAATTCATTAAACTAATGAACTCTAAATAATGAAATTATAGAAGTGACATCCAATTATTACATAGTCTCAAGAATATATTGTAAATGTAAAGCTAGAAACTTTTTCAAACTAATCTTTCATGGATACATATGTAACCTTGGGTTTTGGTTTATGGGGGACCTCCACTGGTCCCATCGCTAGCTGCATACTCTGGACATTGTCACAGAAGTTCACCAGCCCTGAACGCCATTGCTGGAAGCCATATCTCCAGATGAGGAAGACAGACCTTAAGAGAGTGTGTGTATGTGTGTGTGGGCAAGAGGAGACGTGTGGAGGGATGAAGAGGCAACAGAGACATGGATAGAAAGACACAGAGAGAGAACTATGATTAGAAAAAGTCAGATAAGGCCGAGGTGTTGGATAGTATATGTCTGACTCTTTGACTACCAGAGGGAGAAGGCTGGGGAAGCATAAAGTATTTGCAGGGACGGATTAATCAATAGGCAGACTCGGCACTTGCCTAAGGTGCTAGATTTTCAGGGGTGTCTGACAACAGCCTGTCATTCCCACAGGTCAGCGTACAGGCCAACCCACTGTGCTTACTGCTCAGTTTTATTGTTTACAGCACAGCTGCGCTACCCAGGCCACCCAACCCCCAATGAGTCTCTGTCACCTCCGAAGTCTTGCTGGGAGACAGGGTAATACACGGCTGCACACTACACTGTCTATCTTCTTGTAGCTATTGCAGAGGCTTATATTCAGGAGACACCAGTTACGCATTTGCATTTTCAGTGCAGAGCTGGCAGAAAGTCAGTGACACACAGCAGAGCACTGCTAAGCAGAGGTCTGATGCAATTGAAGAGTCTGACTAACTTAGAGGAAGACCAAGTGTCCTACCTCAACTCCATCATAAAGTAAATATATAGAATAATCAATAATTGTAGGAAGAAATTTATACTGTGAAATTATCTACTCACATGCATCAAAGTAAATACTTGACCACGAATGCCCAGGTGTCATGGTTTTGCAAGAACACTCAGACAAGTTAGTAAGGTAAAATCAGCTTTATTAAGAATAATAAGCAGCACAAGGTCACCATTCACAGGCCCAGATCCGGACAGTACCGTGACACTTCTCAAATCTGACACAGATCAGGGTGCAAACAGACAAGCAAAACAAAAACAGAAATACTGCAGGCTGGAACAGGTGTCAGGAAACAGGAACAGAACCTCAGCAGTACCAAGCCTAGGAAGTGACCCAAACAGCAAGGCTGAAGGTGACTGCAGGGCAGAATCCCTGGACAGCTAGGGTAACCGGAGGCAACACTGACAAGCACAGGCAAGGTACTAGTCCCAGGAGACTAGAGTAACCGGAGGCAACACAGGTAGGAACGTGCAAGGCACTAGTCTCAGGAGACTAGAGTAACCAGAAGCAGCACTGACAGGCACTGGTGAGAAACTAGTCCCAGGAGACTAGAGTGACCGGAGGCAACACTGACTGGCCCTGACAAGATACTAGTCTCAGAAGACTAGAGTAACCGGAGGCAACAATAACAGGCACTGGTAGGGCAACACAGACAGTCACTGGCACGGCAACACTGAAAGGCACTTGGCAAGGCAACACTGACAGGCACGGGCAGGACACTTGGCAACAACGGATCGAGTAGTCAGCCTCAGCCAGGATCGGTAGTCAAGCGGTACACAGCCAAATCTAGTCAGCAATGGATCAGACAGACAGCCACAGCCAGGATCGGTGCCAGGATGGAAATCAGCCAGTCCTCGTCAGTCATGGGCCTGTTGGTCAGCCACAGCCAGAATCGGACACAGAGCAGTAGTCAGCCAGTCCTAGTCAGCATGGATCGGGTAGTCGGCCACAGCCAGGATAGGTACACAGAGCGGTAGTCAGCCAGTCCTAGTCAGCAATGGATTGGTTAGTCAGCCACAGCCAGGATTGGTACACAGAGTGGTAGTCAGCCAGTCCTAGTCAGCAATGGATCGGGTAGCCAGCCACACCCAGGATCAGTACACAGAGTGGTAGTCAGCCAGTCCTAGTCAGCAACGGATCGGGTAGTCAGCCACAGCCAGAATCGGTACACAGAGCGGTAGTCAGCCAGTCCTAGTCAGCAACAGATCATGGAGCAATGAGACAGTAGCAAGGTCAGGCAAAATTGGGTCATACACGGAGCAGGAACCAACAACAGAACAAACGCCAGGTACAGGAACACCACGAAAGGGCATCAAAGGAATGACAGGACTGAGATTAAAAAGGCTAGTGCTGGGCGGGGCAGACACCAGCAGCCAATAAGAACCCAGCAGGACAAGCACAGGAAGTAGTAATGTCGCTTGAAAGAAAGATTGCGGGCACCGTAATACCAGGCAGTTGGCAATTATTTAGACATTACTAGCTGTTGATATACAAATCACGGTATATACGCCACCAAAAAATGTGAATGCAAACACCTCAGAATGAGAACAGACAATAAATTAATGTGTAGAAAATGGAAGATCAAGCTGCCTGGATATGACAGGAAAATAAATACAAAAAAGAAAAAAAATAATAAATAAATAATAAATAATACATCAAAAAATAAAAATGAATCCAATGTTCTTACCCAGAAAAAGGGATGGAATAATAACCCATCAATATCACATCATTCACTTAACCACCTACAAATAATGAAATATAGGTCATATAGTGAACGATAAAAACAAAGGAAAAATATATTTGTCCAAATGTTCAGAATGGAACCTTCATTACCACCTGGTGGTTAATAGGGGAGGAAGAAAAAAATGCTCCATATCTTTATGAGAAAAAAGGCAGATTTTTTTTTTTTGTGAAAGTTTTCACTGTTTTTCCAGTGCAAAATTTTCTTCCTTTTAGCCTATTCCAGCATTTTTTTTTGCCTATTCTAACACATTATTTTCCTATACTAACACATTTTCTTCAACTCTAAGAAATTTTTCTCCTACTCTGTCACATTCTTCACCTATTCCAACCCATTTTTCCCATTCTAACACATTTTTCTCCTATGTTTAATATGTTCCCAGCACAATATTACTTCTTCTGAGGGCTGTAGTGGAGAAATAAGTAGCTGTAAGTCAAATCTGTGAGTCCTACAGCAGCATATACCTTGAAAAATGTGCAGAGTTCCTATGTCCTTTGCCCACAACACTTACTTCCTGCTTAAGTGACACTGACACATATTCATGATGATGTCAAGTGATTAAAAAAAAATAAAGTACAACCTACAATGGGGCAAATGTGTATTTTAGCGGTGATGGGGGACTGGTGTGGTGTGATTGATGGGACCTTGACAAACTGCATCCACCCCAGGAGGAGAGGTATCATCATCATTTATTTCACATGTTGCAGCAATGATTGCTGCAGTCAGTTTTTGCACACTTTACTCCCATGTCCCTGCTCTTCCTCCACCTTTCCCCCTGCCACTTGCTAGACATTACTCAACTGCTGTGTGTGTTTTTACTCCCTACAATACACAACTGATGGAGTGTGATGTCTTGCCTTGGCCATCAACAAAATTCTCAATGTCATCTGCTGTCTATCAAGTCTGCCTCAGTCACAGAGCTCCCAATCAGCTGTCTAATATATTTATTTGTTTCATTATTTTTTTTTTAAGTTGTCCACCTTATCTTATCACAGTTAGTTCCAAAAAATCAACAACTTCTTTCCCCAGACTTCCCCAGCACACCAATTTTTAGGGTACTTTGGGTCAACCGCCTTCCTCCCTTCTTCTCCCCGTATTGTGCCCCAGACTCTCCTACTACAGAGAAAGATTGTCCTACCTAAATGACCCCCTAAACTAGCTTCAGTTCCCCTTTATTTGCCTATCTTCTCTAGCTCAAAAACATGCAGCTCTCGCTCACAAACACAGAATGGCTGCTGTGAGAGCCCGACACCCTTTTTATATAGCTGTAGAAAACTTTTGAATGGTGGAGAAAATTTTTTCTATCCATTGATTTTAATGCAATGAGCTAGGCGAAAGAAGTGGGAAAAACTGCACTTTTTGCGGGAAAATTTTCACCAAGCGGAAAATGCTAGGCAAGCAGTGCATAGATGGTTCTATGGATACCAACGGGAAAGTGGAACAAGGCTAAGGAAGCAGTGTATAGGTCGTTCCATAGATAACAGTGGGACAGTGGAACAATGCTAGGGAAGCAGTGTACAGGTGGTTCCATGGATACCAGTGGGAAAGTGGGACAAGGCTAGTGAAGCATTGTATAGGTGATTCCATGGATACCAGAGGGACAGTGGAACAAGACTAGGGAAGCAGTGTACAGGTGGTTACATGGATACTAATAGAATGGGACAGTGGAACAAGGCTAGGGAAGCAGTGTATAGGTGGTTCCATGGATATCAGTGGGACAGTGGAACAATGCTAGGGAAGCAGTGTACAGGTGGTTCCATGGATACCAGTGGGAAAGTGGAACAAGGCTAGTGAAGCATTGTATAGGTGATTCAATGGATACCAGTGGGTCAGTGGAACAAGACTAGGGAAGCAGTGTACAGGTGGTTCCATGGATACCAATGGGACACTGGAACAAGGCTATGGAAGCAGTGTATAGGTGGTTCCATGGATATCAGTGGGACAGTGGCACAAGAATAGGGAAGCAGTGTATAGCTGGTTCCATGGATACCAGTGGGAAAGTGAAACAAGACTAGGGAAGCAGTGTATAGGTGGTTCCATGATTACCAGTGGGACAGTGGGACAAGGCTAGGGAAACAGTGTATAGGTGGTTCTATGAATACCAGTGGGAAAGTGGAACAAGGCTAGGGAAGCAATGTATGGGTGGTTACATGGATACCAGTGAGACAGTAGAACAAGCCTAGGGAAGCAGTGTATTGGTGGATCTATGAATACCAGTGGGACAGTGGAACAAGGATTGCATGTGAGACAGTGTATCTTATATCCCAACATTCACAAATTTATGAAGATGACATCTCATGAACAAAGACAAAACAGTGACTTATAGGGGCCATTAGGATTTTCTGACCATAGAAAGGTAAGCGGAAGTCATTATTAAGAGGTTGTATATCTCCTTTAAAGGGATAGTAATACTTCGTTTTATCTTCATTTTATTTTGTAGGCATTAAAAAAAACATGAAGAACGATATAAGTGTTATCTCTTAAACATTTAAGGTTTGAGAGATATTCACATGCAAAGTTTCCCCTCCCGCCCCTTTTACTTACTGTAAGCCATCTCTTCTTAGATGTGGAATCCAGTCCATAGACCAGACAGATAACAGAAGGGGACAATCTTCTTCCTATGAGAACAATGAAAGCCGTGCCCCCCTTGACAAGTTTTTCAGGTTTTTCCCTTATCTTAATTGAAAATTGTTCCTCTCTGTAGTCTACCTGGGCACCTCCCTTTTGCTCTGGCTGAGCAGTGTTACATCAGTAAAAGGGGTGGGAGGGGGATACTTTGTCATTGAATTACTCTTGAACTACAACTCTGACAGAATTGAAATAACACTCTCCAAAGTCCAAATACTATGATGATTCATTAGAGCTGCTTTTATTATGAAACATTACTATCCCTTTAATACCCTCCAGAGCATGTATATACATTAAATTACACTTCAAATCTGAGACCACTTGCCTACTCTGACGAGCTGAGTAATTATTATTACTGTGTAAAACTAGTGAGTACTAAGATGATTTCTCATATACATAGTGAAAGGATTGTTGCGCCATATTCCCAAATCTAAAGAGGTGTAATTCTGGAGCAAACCAACTGCATCAAAATGGGGGGTAAATTAAAATACCATTTGATTTAAAATAACCTTATCACCTAAAAACAGCTTTCAGAATTACCTATATGTTGTAATAGCCATTTTTTAAAGTAAATAAAACTATTTTTGAGGTATTACTATTTATATATAGTGCAGGGATTTACCATCTTATATTGCTCAGCAATTCATTGTACATGTCCTCTTGCACTGAAATGATTCAATGTCAGTGAATAGGGAGGTAATGCAAGGCTTAGATGTGTTTGCACAGCATGCTTCAATTCACCCTTAATGCATTGTCTACCCCTCTGGCACTCAAAGGATTAACAAAAAATGTAAATCTAAAATCAATACCTAGTTTTCTAATTAAACATTACAACAGATAAGAGATATTGAAAGCTCTTTCAAAATTCAGCAAAGCAGTTTTTAGCTGACTGTCCCTTTAACCCAGGCATGTCCTAGTTTGGTCCTCAAATGCTACCAACTGGATAGGATATTAAGATATTCCTGATTAAGCAAATGCACATTAATCATTGACTCATTCAGTTTTACTCTCCTATCTGTTCTGAAGCAGGGAACTCCTGAAATCTTGGCCTGGTAGCCTTTGAGAGTCAAACTTGTAAACCTCTGTTTTAATGCTTTGAATGTTTGAGAGGTCCTTCCCATTGAATTGGAGACCTTTTCGAGCATTCAAGGACATAAAGTGAAAACGTAATTTAATAATGAATATGTGGTCAATATCACCTCTATTTATGTATTTTCAAACAATAGTTTGAGATATTTAGCTTTAGATTTAAATTTATTCAAATTAGCTAGTAGAGGCCAGCAGGAAGTGGCAGTTGGGATTGAGAGCAGTGTGAGATGTTAGGATCTGGTTGGCACACCAGCAAATACTGATAAACTTGTCTAGACTGAGAAACAAAACATTGTTTTAAAAAAATAAATTTTCTAGCAGAAAGATAGGCAATTTTGAAAGCTCCTATTTGCTGCAGAGTTACAGTTCCAATTTAAAGACCCTCTAAATTAATGGTATTTTACCGCATTTTTATTTCAAACCTAAGGCACAATTGGGGTGCTCCAGAATTGCACCTCCTTACCTTGATGAATCAGTGAAATGTTTTGCAGCCTTGTGCATTTACTTTGTTGCAAAAATATATACTACTGGATCATTTAACCCCTTAATGACCCTGTGATATGCCAGGATAATCCTTAAGGACTGGTGATGGTACTTTTTACTTACAGCGCTCCTGTGGAAGCTCTGTAAGTAAAAATGTGGTTCTAAATTTACCGCTCCAAACCGGAGTGGTCTCTCTCAGACCCCTGCTCAGCCCATCAGTACACATAACAGGTCACGTGTGCTGGCATGTCGGCATACATTACAGTTGCCCTTAAGGGAAGGTAACTGCCTGTGATCACTGGTTCTTAAAGGGATAGTAATACTTCGTTTTAACTTTATTTTATTTTGTAGGCATTAAAAAAACATGAAGAATGATATAAGTCTTATCTCTCAATCCTTTATGGTTTATGAGATATTCACAAGCAAAGTTCCCCTCCCGCCCCTTTTTCCTAGTGTAATCCATCTCTTCTCAGATGTGAATCTGGTTGTAAGACAGTACAGATAACAGAAGGGGACAATTTTCTTTGTATGAAAACAATGAAAGCCCTTCCCCCCTTGACAAGTTTTTCAGCTTTTTCCCTTATCTTAATTGAAGATTGTCCCTCTCAGCAGTCTACCTGGGCACCTCCCTTCTGATCTTGTTGAACAGGGGGAGATACTTTGTTTGTGAATATCTCTTAAACCATAAATGTTTGAGAGATAAGACTTATATCATTCTTCATGTTTTTTTAATGCCTACAAAATAAAATAAAGTTAAAACGAAGTATTACTATCCCTTTAAGTTGTTAAAAAGATGGTAACTGTTTTTTTATCCTACTGATATGTAAATATGTATTGCACTACAACAGATACTCTGTTCTAGTATTCAAGATCCCCTTTTTACAGATACCTGTTTTGCACATGATGGAAGTACAGTGGTCGCATTCTTTTTACTGCCTCTCTCTTTAGTAATATACACGTGTAACATTTCCAGTAATCTGTGACTAGTACAAAATTTCAGTAGTCTAGTAAAATTAGTCTTGTTTTGCATACTTATACACAGTATAACCCTGCATGTTCCCTTTTGAAACATATTTATCTAATCTTCACTTAAAAGTATCCATTGAATCTGTCATAACCAAATCCTTGAGCAAGGAATTCCATAATTTAACAGACTTTACTGTAAAAAACACTTTCCTCTGCTGAAGTTGAAACCTCCATTCCTCTTATCTCAAGAGATGCCCCCTGGTTATTTTATCAGGTCTTGGCATGAATAGCTCACCACAGAGATCCTGGTATTGACATCTCATGAACTTGTACATTGTGATAAGATCTCCTCTTAGTCATCTTTCCTCTACAGTAAATAAACCGAGTTTGTCTAGTTGTTCCTCATACAACAAGTCTTCCATTCCCTTAATTAATTTTTTGGTGCCCAAAAGTGCCCTACATATTTGAGATGAGGTCTTAAGAATGATTTGTATGGCAAAATCATATTATCCACTCTTGTTTCAATATGCAAGACAGGACTTTGGTTTTTGCTATTGCTTGTTTGTAGTTAGCTACGAGTCCCCAAAAATGATTCCATTAAGTAAATAAGTAGCACTGGGATTTTTTCTTCTGAAATGCATGACTTTACACATACCCACATTAATAGGTTGACCATACCTCACCTTTAAAAAGGGACACATAGGAAATAGGCATATTTCAGGAGTGCACCAAAATCAAAGCAACCGTGTAGTATGCATTTTTCCTGTGTGTCCCTTTTTAAAGGTGAGGTATGGTCAGCCTACACATTAAACATCATATTCCATTTGTTTGCCCAATCTGCCAATTTATGTAAAGCCCTCTTTGGATAACATATATCCTGTTCTGAATGTATTACTCTGCATAATTTAGTGCAATCTGCAGATAATTATATTTTGCTTTATATATCTTTTTCCAGGTAATTTATAAACATGTTAAAAAGCAGTGCACCAAGTACTGAACCCTGAGGTACTCAATTCTCAGCTTTAACTGTCTTGGAGAACTGTCTGTTTTACAACCACACACCATTCCCTATCCTTCATCCAGTTGTCTATTCAGTTGCAAAGGTTATCCCCAAGCCAGAATTTATTCCTGTGTGGCTCTGTATCAAATGCCTTTGTAAAATCTAGATATACTACATCAGCTACCTTACCTTTAAATAGGTTTCTACTTACATCTTCATATAAGCTGAAAATATTAGTTTGGAATGAACTATTCCTCATAACACCATGTTGATTCCTGCTAATAGTCTTATTTCTGTGGTGAAATCCTGAATCTGATCCCTTATAATACCTTCTACCAGTTTTTCCACTACAGAGATCAAACTAATAGGTCTGTATTTACCAGGGTCTGTTTTAGTTCCCTTTTTAAATAGAGGCACTACATTGGCTTTATGCCAATTTTGTGTCACTGAGCCTGTATTGAGAGAATTTTTAAATAGTAAAAAGAGTGGTCTTGCAAACACTGCACTGAGTTCCTGAAGAACCCTTGGATGTATACCATCAGGACCCGGTGCTTTGTCAGTCTTACTCTTGCTCAGTCTACCCATCACCTTTACTTGTGTTAACCTTATATCTGATAATGGTATTGTTTTATTTGTTACTTGTTGAGTCTCTTCTACAATTCCTTGTTCCCTTGTATATACTGATGCAATGAAAGTGTTTAGAACATCTGCCTTTTCCTTATCTTCTCTAATCAACTCACCAATCTCATTTTTGAAATGTGCAATGAACTCATTCTTAACTTTTTTGCTGTTATTGAAAATCTTTTTGGATTAGTCTTGCTCTCCCTTGCAATTCAAGTTTCATTATCTATTTTTGCTAACCTAATTGACCTTTTGAAATCTTTGTTGCATTCCTGTATTTCAAAAAAGAATGTCCTGTTCCTTCAGACTTAAATAGTTAAATGCATTTTTTTGCAGTTAACCACAATGGATGTTACTTACTTCTTTTGCATATGTTCTCCACTGGTATTTACTGTTGAATACATTTCTGCAATCTAAATTTAAATTCTGACCATTTTTCCTCAGTATTTTTGCTTTTAAATAATTTATCCAGTCTATGTGGTGAACTGATGCTCTTAACATTTTGCTTTGCCAGACTGATCTCAAATGTAACTATGTTGTGATCACTGTTTCTCAGATGTTCACTTACCTTAATATTGGATACCATGGCTATGTTATTCATTATCACTCAGTCCAATACATTGTTATTTCTTGTTAGCATTTCCACCATTTGTGACATGTAGCTTTCCTGAAGTATGTTCACAAACCTGCTACGCTTAGCACTCTGACAGGTCTCATTATTCCAGCTGATATCTGGATAGTTAAAATTTCCCATAAATATAGTATGCCCGAAATGCGCAGCTTTCCTCATTGCAATAGCAGTTGGGCCTCAACATTCTCATCAATATTTGATGTTTTGCAGCATATACCCACCAACGACTTTTTTTTTTTTTACCCTGTTTGTCACAGTTAGCCTCAATTTCTACCCACAAGGATTTCACATTATAGTCAGTTTCCTCACTAATATCACGCCTTAAAATTGGATTTCGCTCTGGTGTCAAATATAAATACATACCTCCCACTTTTATATTAATCCTGACGCTCCTAAACAGGGAATAGCCCTCTATATTTATAGTCCAATCATGTGTATCATTCCACCATGTTTCTGTTATACCATTTATGTTCAAATGATCATTAACCACCAACAATTCTAGCTCTCCCATTTTATCTACCATACTTCTTGCATTTGCCAACATACAATTCATTTTGAAGTCTTTACATGTTTTACCCACTGCTTGCCTTTTTCTGCATCTTCATTTAATAGAACTCCCTCCATATTGACTATATTTATCCCCACCACTTCTCCACCCACATGATCATTTACTTGGACCCAGTTCCTATCTACCCCATTTTTGCTATCTATATTTCCCCCACTCGTTGAGTTTAAAAGCTCCTCCAACCTTCTTATCACTCTGTCCCCTAGCACAGTGGCTCCCTTTCAATTTGGGTGCAATCCATCAAATCCATAAAGATTGTACCCAAGAGCAAAGTTAGCACATTTCTCTAAAAACCCCAAACCCTCCTTCCTACACCAATTATTAAAGGGGAACTTTCACACTCAAGACACAACTTCATTTGATGTATTAAAATTGATTCTAAATTTGATATTTTTCCCCCCAAAATCATTATAGTTTATTAGATACAGGCTTTTAAACCTTACCTATTGATGTCACCTGTTCCTCTTCCTGCAGCACAAACTGCTCCACACAGCTCTGCTGGACATCCCCTCTAATTAAATTCTCCTCGCAGCATTAAATAATTCTAAAGTGAACAATTCCAATATAAATTTAAATTAGGCAAGAATAAACATATTTATATAACTTGACCTTACTTCATCTCATAAAAGATATAAGAAATGGTACACTCAGTTCGTTAAAAATTCTCTACACCCTCTCACTTGGGTACTTCATCTCATCTCTTGGATTTAATTACCATCTGTATGCGGATGACACTCTAATCTATCTCTCTGTTCCTGACCTCACTCCAGCTGTGCAGTCTCGACTCACTCAATGTCTGTCAGCTAATTCATCATGGATGGCCCACCGCCATCTTAAACTCAATATGGCTAAGAGAGAGAGCTGGTGGTGTTCCCTCTATAAACCCATCCACCATCCCCCTTCTCCATCACAATAGACAACTATGCCATACACTCAGTACCCAAAGCATGCTGTCTTGGAGTCAAACAATTCGAAATTAACGTTCTCCCCACATATCCAAGGTGTCTCTAGAACATGTAGCTTCTTCCTAAAAAATATTGCCAAAATACGCCCTTTCCTTTGCATGTCAACTGCAAAAACTCTCTCTCAGGCACTCATTCTATCCAGACTTGACTACTGTAACATTCTACTCTCTGGTCTTCCTGCTTCTCATCTCTCTCCATTTCAATCTGTTATCAGTTCAGCTGCAAGAATCACCACATTTGCTCCCAGATACCTGCCCTCTCATCTCCTCCTGAAATCCCTCAATTGGCTACCTATAAAGTATCTTATTTCTTACAAAATTTCCTCCTCTCCTGTAAGTCTCTGTGTTCTTCAGCACCCTCTTACATTTCTGCTCTTATCTCCTGCTACACCCCTTCCCATACCCTACAATCTTCCCAAGGGTTCTTCCTGTCCTCTCCCTACACAACTCGAGCCATCTCTCGTTTACAAGCTTTTTCACTGGCTGCCCCTCGACTTTGGAATGCCCTCCCTATCACCATTCACCAATCATCCACAATCATCACCTTCAAGCATCTCCTCAAAACCCACCTGCTCAAGGAGGCATCTGAATAGCAATACCCTCATCCTTGCACAACGATAGTGACATCAGAATCTTTCTGCATTTCCTTCACCATACCTTGTACTTGCACTTATAATCCTCCCCTACTGTCTCTGTATGTAATCAAGAACTCTAATTAGATTGTAAGCTCCTTCGGGCAGTGTCCCTTTCTCAGTGTATGTTTTTCTTGCTGCACTTTATCCAAAAACTAATGCAATGATCGCACTTTATCCTGATGCCCTTAACCCTGTTCTGCATTTTTGTATTGTATTATTTCAAACTCTGTTAAGCGCTGTGTACATGTATGGCGCTATATAAATAAAGATACATACATCTGTAAAACTCACAGAGATTTTTTTCAAACCATTATCCATATGGAATAATGTATCAAAGTGAAAGTATACCCCAAAATAAATAGATTTTAATTAACTCAAAATAAGGTGTAGTCTCTTTTGTCATTATGGTTTGAGTAAAAGGAACAAAACGAACATTCAACTTTCGTTTATTGGAAAAATACTGAATGAATGGACTGGAAAAAATAAGCTTATAGAGTATTGATTAAACCTATATCGCACATTGCACATAAACAATAAGACAATTGTCACAGTCCTTGACATACAGAAACATAATAACTGTGTTTTCTTCTGCCCCACTATCTGAGTGCTGTCCCATTCTGGGTCTTTCACAAATATGACTAAGTCTCAAGATGCACGAAAAAAATCCAAGCAGCACTAGAAACAGGTTTCAATCCACAATGACTCACCGATCAAATCTCTATTCCGGTGCAACGAAGAAGAGATGCGCTGAAAACATCCAACATAAGAACTTGAAAACGAAGAAATCTTCTGCACTCGTGAATAATAAAATCAAGTCTTTATTGTGAACAAATGGACCACAGAGCTGACAGTCTCACGCGTTTCGCACACCAAGGTGCTTACTCATAGACCAACTATACTGCACACAACATTATGTTATATACTGAGAGCCCTTAACGGCTTTCATTCAAAACAGCCAATCACAATAAACCACAGATTAACCCAATTAGCAGTGAAAAAAAAAAAACAGAATCACAAATAATTAACCCTCAAGGGTCTAATCTTATTTAGATATCACACTTCATAGTTATGTCAATGGCTGATTCAAATGGAATCCTCTAGCTCCCAGAAACATTTCAATATTAAAATTTATTATGTAACATTTTTATATAAAAACATTTCCTTTATAGAACTTTGGTTACTTTTCGAGTTACCATGAGTTATTTCAAATGAATAGCCCAATTTAAGAGCATATATTACCCAATTACTATATTAACTGGTATAGATTCAAATATAGACTTCATTAAACCACGGTATCTCAAAACACGATTTTTTAACCCCTATTCATACCATCACAAAAGTATAACAAATGGAGAAGCGACCTAGTATGGAAGCGTATTACTTCCACCCCTACCAATATTTACTCCTCAATTTCCATGAAGGCACGCGATGTACTACCCAAGCAGGATACTCCGTGCTGCCACGGAAATTCACAGAGGAAACCTCCGAGAACCAAGAGAAAGGAGGAGTTCAATCCCAAAAGATCTACCCCATAGTAATCTATAGTATAACTGGAAATTAATGAGTACATGACTCTACTATCAGCTTTCATAGAGATCAAGACTCAGGAGCATTTATTCTATTTGATAAACAGTAAAAGTCCAAACTAAACACAATAGGTAACATCATATGCCTTCTTTAGACCTTTAGGCATTCTCGTTGAAAGGGTAAATATCCAGTACACTTCCCTATAGGATAAAAGTCTGGATACATCTCCACCTCTTATTTTCTTTGTCACCCTCTCCAAACCTTGTACTTCAAACCCATCCATTGCAGAACTATGTGTGATACAGAAATGGGAAGACACTCCTGTTCTCAGGTCCTTATTTTTGATGTTACTAACATGCTCACGAATGCGTTCCCTGAGACTCCGGGATGTCTTTCCCACATACTGCACCCCACATGCCCTACATGAAATCAAATATACCACATTTCGAGTGGCACAGTTGATATATTGTCTATTTTCAAAAACTCTTCCTGTAACTGCGGATTTAAAGGAACTCGCACATATTATCCACCTACAACATTTACATCTATTACTGCCACATCTGTAGGTGCCTTTTGCATCCAACCAAATATTAGGTTTCATATTCCTATTTAGGTACATACTCGGAGACAATTTTGTTGCCAGAGTGGGAGCTCTCTTAGAGACAAATCTGCACCCTTTCTCCAATATAGGCTGCAGTTGTCTGTCTCCCATTAATATAGGTAAATGTTTTTTCACTATCGCTTTGATCTTATTATATTCACAACTATAAGTGGTTAAAAATGTAACCTTCTCATCCTGTACATGAACACTAACTCCTCTATCTTCAGTCTTCTTTGTACCATAGGAACTCAAAAGATCACTCCTACTTCGCCTTCTTGAGATTTTCTCAGCTCTATTAATCATCCACTCAGGATATCCTCTCTCCAAAAATCTACCTCTAAGCTCTACACACGCTACGTCAAAGAGTGCGCCGGTGGAACAGTTCCTCTTCAATCTTAGAAACTGTCCCACCGGCACACCTCCAACTGTGTGACGAGGATGACAACTGTCCGCTCTCAACAGTACATTAGAGGATGTAGGCTTTCGATATACATTAGTGGCAATGATTCCCGTCTGTGGACAACTGCTTATCTCCAAATCCAAAAATATAATTACAGAATCATGACTAACCATGGTGAATTTTAAATTATAAGAGTTATCATTAAGATAACTTAAAAAAGAAGAGTGAATTAAAGACTTAGGACCCCTCCATATAATCAATATATCATCGATATATCTCTTAAAGAAATAAAGATGATGTGCAAAAGGATTACCATCCCCAGAGATGTGGGACTCCTCCCACCAACCCATAAAAAGGTTGGCGTACGATGGGGCAAATCTAGCCCCCATAGAAGTCCCACACCTCTGGAGATAGTATGTGCCATTAAACATAAAATAATTATGTGTTAATAGGAATTGTATGACAAGCAGTAAAAATTCACAGAAAGAGGAGGCATAACCACTATACTTAAACAAATGGTACCTTACAGCCTCCAAACCAAGATGATGAGGGATACAAGAATAGAGTGAAACAACATCACAGCTTATCCAGCTGTAGTGTGGCTCCCACTCTATATGCTCCAACTCCTGCAACACTTGTTTAGTATCTCGTAAATAAGTATCCAATCTCAAAACCAACGGCTGTAAACAGTCATCAACATACTGACTCAATCTTTCACTGTACGAACCTATTCCTGCCACTATGGGACGACCCTCTGGACTCTCAAGTGACTTATGGATCTTTGGAAGATGATGAAATATAGGAATAATGGGAGAAGGCACTTTCAACCATTCACCCTCTGACGGGGTATAAAATCCCTCCGAAGATCCAAAATCTACGAGAGAGTCAAGAAGGTCCTTAAACAATACAGTGGGATCCTTTTCTAAGATTTCATATGTTTCTGTGTTATTCAATTGTCGTAATGCCTCTCTAACATAAGCATCTGTATCAAGAACCACTACAGACCCACCCTTATCAGCCTGTTTAATGGTTATAGTGCAATCATCAGATAAAGATTTAATCGCTTTTCTTTCAAAAGAGGTTAAGTTTGATCTCACTTGGGAATTTTTAATTGCATCAGAAAGATATGTCAGATCGCGTTCCACCGCGTCCTGAAATATGTCAAACACATTTGATCTAGACTGTATAGGGTAAAAATCATCATTCTTTGGTTTCTTAATTAGGATCCTAGAAATGTTAAGATTATTAGAATCTACTATACAATTAACCATCGGTTGATTTGATAGAACACTTCCAGATGTTCCCAAATTATCAACAAAACCAGATGGAACATAATTTTCATCCTGATGACTCACCAAACTTGACAATCTACCCGAAAAGGATTCAACAGCTGAACCTAAAGACCCATGAGTCTCAGGCTCAGTTGGAATACCTTCTGAACTAAAATCCTGTTCCAATGTCTGACCCTGTAAAAAATGCTTTTTAAGGGTTAGTTTACGCACAAATCGATTAACATCAATAATAGTTTCAAAGAGGTTAAAATGTACAGTGGGTACAAACCCCAAACCTCTTGAAAGTACAGAAATCTCTGCAGGGTTTAAGACTCTGCTAGATATGTTAACTACTGGTATGTCCTTCTGGCTTGTCTGGATCTCTTTGGATAGCGTCGTGATGCTCTTTCTTCTTCTTCCTCCTCGACGTAAGAACTTTCTCTTTGGCTTCCCCTCCCTCTCCTGTATCTCGAGGATTTCCTTTTTTGCGTTCGCCCGTTTTTTGGAGTCTGACGACTGCTAAAAACATCCGTAACCCTATTTAATCTATTTTCTTCAATTGAAGAAAAATCTGTTGATGTAGTGATGTTAACAGATGAAATAGTATTTGCAGTCGAAGACTCCAATTCTGTGCTCTCAAATGAAACCGATTTCGGAGTTGACGCTTGCTTTAATATTGGTCTTCTTACTTGATGTTTCCGATCACTCCACCTTTGTGGTTTCCATATATATACAGTCCCCATTTCGTAATCTTTTTTATCCCGTTGAAACTTTTTTTGTTTTAATTCCATTATGTTCTTTTCCAACTTATCCATCTTCTCTTGGAGTTTCGATATATTCCGGTTTATCTCTTTCACTCATAAGTGTATCTTTCAAAATCTTAATTTCAGCCTGTGTCGAAATTAACAATGACTGTCTATGTTCTGTTATTAATTGCATTAAAGCTAAAGAACATTCTGTAAGTACACTATTCCACTTTATTAGAAAAGGATCTTCATCCTGGATAAAGGTTGGTCTTTTTTTAATTCTCAAACCTCTGGGAATCCAACCATGGGATATATATTGCTTTATAGTTGTTACTTCCCACCATAATCTGGTTTCTTTAACAAGCAGCTTCTCTAAATCACCTAAAGTTGTTGATAATTTGACAGGTGATGATAAGAGCAAAGGTATCTCATTTGAAAAAGCTTGTTGTGCTAGCTCATTTCTTCTAGAGGTTACACCTAAATCCATTGTAACCATTTCTACAAGAGGTTGTTGAGACTCTGTGGCCATGTTCACATTTTCTAATAACAAATCATTCGCCTCCTGAAAAAACAAATCTTCTGGATCCATATTGATATGTATATTTCAGTTATCAATTATGATGTCATTCAACCAGGGGAGACATATTTATTTTTTCATTTTTTCATTGTCTCAAGTCTCAAGATGGTCATCAATTCTCCCCAATACTGTGCAGCGTTGTATCTACCAAGTGGAAGCTTTAGCTTGGTACTAACATTTTGTACTTTATCAGTTCATACTGAGATTGTAAGGATCTGCTCTGTTGCATGGCTGTTTCTTGTTCAAAGTAACTATATAAAGAATTATTCTCTCTTTATTTTGTGGAGTATTCCTGTATCACATTGTACGCAGCTTATTGCAACCATTATTATTATAATTTATTTATAAAGCAGCAACACATACATCAGTGCTGTACAGTAGAGAGAATGACTTAAACTATAACTAGGTGACAATGCATTGCAAGGTGTTAACAATCAAGATATTAAAAACATTTAAAATGATGGCTCTGCTTGCTTGAGATTGTAATCTTTGTGAACTGAAGAGGGATTGATACAAAAGTCCAGTGGCTGTTTGGGAATCATGGGAGATGTCATCAACAACTGGAGAGTCAAATGTTGCCTACCCTGGTCTAAGTGCTTGGTGTTAATGTGGTCCAACCACAGTGTATGACCCAATAGGCAGAAGAAAATTACAGTTTTCAAATATTAGTTTGTTTCTACTAAACATTTTTCTATGTCTCTTCTTATCACATGAAACTCACTACACTACTATTTTATAATATAAAGCATTTAAAGCAGACTTGACATCTTTTTTTTTTAAACTATAAATCAGTGGGTTTAACATAGGCACAATAGCTGTTTACACAAGGGAAAACAGTTTGTCAGAGTCCAAGGAGAACATAGAGGTGGGTCTGAGATACAAACCTGAAATAGTCACATAAAAGAGACTGACAACAGTAAGGTGTGAGGAACATGTGTAGAAGGTCTTTCTTCTCCCAGTGGCAGACTGGATCTTCCACATTGTGCTAATAATACAAATATAAGAGGTTAAGGTGAGCAGAAATGGAGCGAGACAAGTGAAGGCAGCTTCTGCTAGAATGATGTGCTCCAGTAATGATGTGTCACTGCACGAAAATTTCATAATTGCCAAGAGGTCGCAGAATAAGTGGTTGATCAGGATGGATTTATAACATGAGAATCCTTAAACCAGTGTTTCTCAACTCCTGTCCTCAGGTCCCACTATCAGGCCAGGACTTAGGGATTTCTCTGCTAGAGCACAGGTGTGGTGATCAGAGGCTCATTCACATTGATTAACTCACCTGTGCTCTAACAAGGAAATCATCAAATCCTGGCCTGTTAGTGGGTCCTGAGGGCAGGAGTTGAGAAACACTGATCTAAGTTATCATGATCTCCAATTTTCTTCATTATAGCACCACCAATTGTAGCATATTATTTGTAATTGCAGTCAGCGAGCCTCTTCACTTTGTGCTGCCCAGCCAATAAAAACCCCTAAGGACTCCAGCAGAATTATGAAAGGAGGTCCTCAAAGATAGATTAACATTTTGGATCCTCTTAAGTTTAATTGTGACTTTCCTTGTCTTCCCTTCCTGTTTGTGATAAAAAAAAAAACATATGTGTTGTACACACAGAACAGCATCAGCTCTCACTTACCATAGTATTAGCACTTTGACAGTCATGGTTCGTCATGGGTAAAAAGTGACCGAATGACCCATGACGTACCAGGACCGTCATGGATTTCTGGGCTCCCTGCGAGGCTGCATGCCGTTCGGAAAGACCTGAGTCTGATCGACAAAAAAAAAAAAATGCTCAGTGGTCCTTTAGTGACTGCCGCGTGCCTGTGCGGCCAGTCATTCAGGGGTTAAACCAATGGGGCTCAATACTTTTAACCCCTCTAAAAAACAGGCTTTGTGTTTTTTTAAGTCAGGTTTTGTTTTCCTATTACCCAAGTTGTTAAAGCAAAACCAGCGGTAATTATACTTAATACCAGTCAAAAAAAGCCCATAAGAAACAACTAAAAACAATGCACAAGTCACATACTATTAACTATGGTCAGTATTACTGTGTGTCTGCACCTCAGAGTTGAGGCATAGAATCCACAATGACAGTTTAAAACCATCGATGTTTAAAAAAATAAAGCAGCGGAGAGTACATTCAAGCATGCACTCTAAGGATAAAATGAATGGACAACTGGCAAGTTAAGCAAAAGATGGCCTAGATTCACTGAAGGTCGATCCTGTGGCAATATGATTTTGTCAATGTATTCAAAACAATTCTACATTTCATATACAAAGGGGTCTGTGTATGTCGAATAAAATTGGAGAAAGAAGAATGTTGAATGGGAGCATTATATGTCTAATTACTAAAGGGGGGTTAATATGTCGAAGGGGGGCACTGTATGTCTGATTTCTAACATGTTGTGCAGCATGGTGAACAACATCATTGTGTGTTAGCCCCATATACACTGCCTAACACCCTTAGCTTTCTTACCTTGACCACTGCTAACAGCAGATCCCCATGTACACTGTCTTACCTCTCCAGCCTTTTCCCTTTGCCCCCTGCTAGCCACAAATTCCCATGACCACTGCCTGGGCAAGGGAAGAATGCTGGGGGTGTCAGGCAGCGTATATGGTGACCCTATTCAGCATATTAATCCCCCTTAGTAATTTGACATATAGTGCTCCCATTCAACACACTAACTTTCTCCATTTTTATTTCGATGTATAGTGCTCCCATTAGACATTCTTCTTTCTCCAATTTTATTCCATATACACTGACCTCCTTATATATGAAATGTAGAAGTGTTTTGAATACATCGACAAACTCATATTGTCACAGCATCGACCTTTTGTGATTCTAGGCCATCTAACAGTTAACTTGACCTTTCTGTCATCAAACGTATGCCTATTTCCTTGTACTTTGACGTTTAGAGTGTTTTTAGGCAGTAGTTTAAGGTGTAATTGGATAAAAGTAGGCAGCGCCATTTTTGTTAGTATGGCCATGCATGTGGCCTACGCCGGTTTTGTTTTACCATGGTTCTACAATAGAAAACTGGTAAAACATGTTTGCAAAATACAAATTGCTTGTTTTTACTGTAATGCCGGTTTTGGCGTGGCTAATAGTACTGTGACCCAGGAATTTTTTTTTTTGACGTTGGGTTGCTTCAATGTAGATTTCCAAGAGTTAAGATGTATAGAATAAACAGGTTTATATAAATTGAGTTTAATTCACACTTATGAGAGTGCCAAAAAATTGTACGCTCAGTTTATTTTAATTTGAAATTATGGAGGAATAAATATCATTTTCATAGAAATAGAGAAATATATGTTTTATGTTTTATAAATATTTTAGTACAACCTTTGTGGAAGGTTAGTTCAAAACATTGGGGGTTATTCAATAAGGCATGATAAAGAGGTTATAAAGTAGAGATTACTTCTCCAGTGATATCACTTCTCCAATTCCTATGTTATTCTATAGAGCCAATGCACCAAAGTTTCTTGGGCTCAATTCTATTACCTGCGCTTAAACCATCACTACAGTAAAAACAAGCAACGTGCATTTAGCAAACGTGTTTTACAAGTATTCTATTGCAGAACCATGGTAAAACAAACTGGCATAGACAGCACATTTCTACAAACTAACAAAACTGGTGCTGTCTGCTTCTATTCAGCTACCGTCTAAAAAAACTCCCAAAATGTCAAAGACCAAAGAAATAGACGTACGTTTGATGACAGAAAGATCAAGTTTAGCGTTAGATGTGTTCCCCACAATACTGAAATCCGACATAGAGTGCCCTCCTTCGACATATTAACCCCCCCTTGAAATTCGACTTATAGTGCTTTCTTTCACCATTTTAATTTGACAAATATTGTTCACATTCAACATTTTAGCCCCCCTTTGAAATTTGGCTTATGTTTTATTTCACCATTTTAATTCAACATTGTTCTTCTCCTTTTTTTTGACATGCCCTCATTGTATTTGTATTGCATGATTAACCCTATGAGTACGAGAGAGGTAGCAACACATTGAAATGTGTTTGCTACCTCTCTGGTACTCAAAGGGTTAATAGGCAAGGTTTTGCACTGCTTTTGTTTGAACAATGATGATTTTGAAACTGTCGTTATGGCTTTTACGCCTCTAAGGCATAGGATTGCAGACAGAAAATGTAACCACAAAACGTGGTAATACTGATGGTAGGTAATAGAATGCTACTTGCACGCTGTTTTTAGTGGTTTCCCATGTTATTTTTTTCACTGGAGGTAGGTATAATTACCACTGATTTTGTTTTCACAACTCGGGTAATAGGGTACTAAAAACGCCACCTGTTTTTTTTAGCGTTGGTAATAGAATCAAGGCCCTTATGTTTTGGCAATCTTAGTGCATAGGCTCCATAGAATAACATAGGAAATGGAGAAGTGATATCACTGGAGAAGTCATCTCCACTTTATCACCTCTTCATCATGCCTTGGTGAATAACCCTCAATGTCTCTCAACATCTCTAGGCCACAATATATGTTAAATACAGGAAAATGCATAAACTCATAAACGATGAACCACAATTTCTTCTCTTTATGCTCACTTTAGTTGTAAAACAAACAGAGATTTGGTTTTCAAAACATCACTTTAGATTGTAAGCTTTCGGACAGGGACCACAATTCCAGTGTTTCAATTTGAAAATCACTTGTAACCCTGTATTGTCTAAACCCTTAGAGTGTAACACACTGCACACACTTTTGGCACTATTTAAATAAACATATTCATTAATTCAATAATTTATTAAAGTGAAAGTATACCCAAAAACAAATAGTGTTTAATTTTCCTAAAATAACGTGTAGTCTCTAATTTGTCACAAGGAAACAGAACATTTTACTTTAGTTTATTGGAAAATTACCTTATGGATAGACTAGAAAAGAAAAAATATAAGGTTATACAATTTTAATTAAATCTATGAACTACACATCTCTCACAAACTCAAAGAGAATTGTCAAAGTCTATGACACATGTGGACAATAACTAGTCTGAAGTACAGTGTTTATCTTCTGTTCCACTATCTACTTTTGACAATGTCCTGCTGGGCTATTGTGTTGTCTCATTTTGGGTCTTTCACAAATCTGACTAAGTATCAGGATACTCATTGATTCTCCCCAATACTGTACAGCCTTGTATCTACCAAGCAGAAGTTTTAGCTTGGTACAATTGTCTTTAACTTTTTGAAGTTCATATCGAGTTTGTAAGGATCTTCTCTGTTACATGGTTGTATCTTGTCCACTGTAACCATCTAAAGAATCATTCTTTCTTAAGCTGTACCTTATTTTTTGGAGTATTGCTGGATCATGTAGTATTCAACTGTATACTGGCCAACTATCCATTGCATCCATTATTATTATCATTTATTTATAGAGCATAAACAAATTCCACAGTACTGTACAAAAGAGAGAGAGAGAGAGAAAGAGAGAGACTTAAACTATAATTAGGTGACAATGCATACAGACAATCAAGATTTTAAAAAATATTTAAAATGATGGTCCTGAAGTGAAGAGGGATTGATACAAAAGTCTGGTGGCTGGTTGGGAATTATGGGAATTGTCACCAACAACTGGAGAGCCAACAGTGCCAACCCCTGGTCTAAGTGTATGGTGTTAGTCTGGTCCAGCCACAGTGTGTGACCCAATAGACAAAAGAAAGTTTAATTTTTCTTATGTTTGCTTGGACCATTTGTGTTTTCTACATATCACTGTATTGTGTTTCATCTTGTCAAATGAAGCCCACTACACTACTTTTAATACATTATAGTTTTTTAATACACCATTTAGAGCAGACTTGACATCTTTATTTTTCAAACTGTAAATCAGTGGGTTTAACATGGGCACAATAGCTGTATACACAAGGGATAACAGTTTGTCAGAGTCTAAGGAGAACATTGAGGTAGGTCTGAGGTACAAGCATGAAAGAGTCACATAAAAGAGAATGACAACAGTAAGGTGTGAGGAACATGTGTAGAATGTCTTTTGTCTCCCAGTAGAAGACTGAATTTTCAATATTGTGTGAATTATACAAACATAAGAAGATAAAGTGAGCAGGAATGGAGTGAGACCAGAGAAGACAGCTTCTGCTAGAATAGTGTGCTCTAGTAATGAGGTATCACTACAAGAAAGGGTCATAAGTGCTAAGAGGTCACAGAAGAAGTGATTGATCACACTTGATTTATAGCATGAGAATCCATAAACAATATAAGTAAAAGGCAGGGTGTCCAGGAAACCCACAACCCAACAAATAGTGGCCAAGACATTACAGACCTTCTGGTTCATCACCACGTGATAACGCAATGGATTACAGATGGCCACATAGCGATCATAACTCATGGCTGTCAGTATCAACAGCTCAATACCTACCAAAGACATGAAGAAATATAATTGTGCAAAACAATCTTGAAAAGTAATACTGTTATCTCCTGAAATGAATGTAAATAAGATTCTATGCAGTGTTACGGTCGTGTACATAATGTCTAGGCAAGATAAGTTACACAGGAAGAAATACATGGGCTTGTGCAGTCGAGGATCTGTGAAGATCAAGAATAAGATGATCACATTACCGCCAAGTGTTATCAGGTAAATGAACAAAACCAGGATAAATATAATTGCCTGCACCTCTGGAAAGTCAGAAATGCCCTCGAGGACAAAATATGCCATAACAGTGACATTATGTTGATTCATCCCATCTGTCATGTTTGCTGACAAGATAAAACAATGGTTAATTTGCAAATGTGTACATAAAAATTTAAATCATTCTAGAGGGGAAAAGGATATGTCCATCATTTCAACCTATATCAGATTATAATAGTTATGTTCCTGAAAGGGTGACTAGGCGAATATCAAGCAAATGACATAGTTAAGTTCATTCTCAGAGAATATTTACTTCTGTGCTTCTCATCATGGAATAGGAATTGAACATTTTAATTATTTAGTATGTGAAAAATGTTCATGTACTGTTTAAGAATATTTCAGTAAATGAGTTCCTGTAGTTCATGGATTAGAGCCCCACTCCAATAGGGTACCAAAAGCTACTTTATATATTATTCAGGATCATTTTTCTGTCTAACCAATGATACTTAGTGTAGATCAGTGGTGAGAAATGTGAGGCCCCTTAGCTTTTGCCAGACTATAATTCCCATCATTCCTTTCCGGCTGTTCACTGGCAAGGACTGATGAGAGCTGTAGTTTGGCAGCAGCTGGAGGGTCTTAAATTTCTCCCTGATCTAGAATAGAGGTTCTAATATCATGCCCTCTGGACTTATTTACAGGCCAGGACTTAAGAATGTCCCTGTTTGAGCACAGATGTGTTGACCAGAATCTCATTCAAATTGATTGACTCACCTGTACTCTAACACGGTAATCCTCAAATCCTGGCCTGTTAGTGGCCCCTGAGGGCACGGGTTGAGAACTACTGGTCTGGAAGATACTAACAGAGAAACATAACTTTTATTGAAAGAGTTTCTTCCAAATATTAATGATTAAAATACTGAAATGGAAATAATTCACCTTCCACAGACTTCATAAATATCTGCTTCAATTACCTATGGTTAATAAAAGAAATGTTCAAAAATCTGTTGTACGTTCTTCTTGATTGTGTACCAAATGAACTACATCTCTAAATTTGTTAAACATAATAATTTGGGTAAAAGGCATTCATACATATATTTTTTGCACAGTATCAACAGTTGTATTTGACAATTCTTCATTTTAAGTCTGTATTTCACATCTCTTCACAATAAACACTAGTCTTTAGCAGTTTAAATAAGATTAGGCACAGAAACAGAGAGCCTCATGAAATTATCAATGAAAAATTAATGTCCAGGTACAGACTACAGCAGCGTTCAAATATAAAACACAGTAAACCAATATCATGGACTCTGTGTGAAAGATACATACATAAGGGAGAGAGGCACTAAGGTGCGATAAAGTGGTTATAAAGCAGAAATAACTTCTCTAGTGAAATCACTTCTCCAGTTCCTATGTTAATCTATGGGACCAATGTACTTAGATCTTAGTGCATAGGCTCCATAGAATTACCTAGGATCTGGAGAAGTGATATCACTGGGGAAGTCATCTTCTCTTTATAGCCTCCTTATCACACCTCAGTGCATCTTCTCCATAAAGTCCTTCTGAAAAACAGACATGGGGTTGTTCATAGCATGATAGAGAGGTGATAAAGTGGAGATGACTTCGCCACTAATATCACTCCTCCAATTCCTATATTATTCTATGGAGCCTATGCACTAAGAACCCCAAAACTTAAGAAATGGCAGTTATTCACTATAGAATAACATAGGAATTGGAGAAGTGATATCATTGGAGAATTCATCTCCACTTTATCACCTGTTTATCACTCCTTAGTGAATAACCCCCATTGTGTCATTTACTCCAAAGGATGTTCCCTTTTATGGTTATAATCACAAATTAAAATTAATTCTTATAAATAAAACATGATTAAATCAACTCTTCTTGAACACAGATCAAATGTGCTTTAAACCAAACATTACTGACAAGTTATCTAAATCAGTGGATGTATAATATCTTTTAGTAGATCCAACACCATCAGTACATATATAATAGTAGAAAAGATTTTGAAATCCCACAGTGTGACATGTAACCCTTGGATGATGACCTATTGAGCTTGATCCTCTTCAGTACAAGTAGATTTGTTGGAGATCTCTGTAGCATTTAAGGGGTTAAAGGCCCCATTTAAATCAACGGAAATTGTTATTTTTCCTCCAATGTTACACTTAATTTGCCCTAAAATTACTATTTTTTAGCTCATTTTCTTCTGTCTCTACTAGAGCCTTTCTGTTTTTTTATTAGTTTTAATGGCTGCAGAGGTGAATTAGGTTAGATTTTAATAATCTATAAAGGTTCTTACATTCAAACATATAATTTGTCTTGCCCACTTAAAACATTTTGTTAAATGTTACTGTATAACACCACCCATCTATAACGAACACAAATGTTTCATAGATGGTGAATATCTAATTATATAATAAATGGGGGTTTGGTCCTAAAAAATTTTAAAAAATGTAATAATCTGGTGCAAAGTGCATTAACCCTTTGAGTGTCAGAGAGGTGCTACACCTCTCTGGAACTCAAAGTGTTAAGATCACTGATTGTTGAAATTTCCAAGGTAAATAGCAGTTCACCTAACTATGATATCGACTACATGCCCAATATAAAATTATACACACAGGGAAAATGTTCACCAGTTTCAAGGTGCAGATTGATGCTTTATACCAACAAACTAATGCCAAGAGACAGTGGTACATAAGAATTTTAAAGACTAAGCTATGACCAAGTGTAAACTATTATAAGACTCTGGGGGAGATCCACTAAGTGGCGATAATGAGGTGATAAAGTGGAGATGAGTCCTCCAGCTCATCACATCTCCAGTTCCTGTGTTATTCTATGGAACCTATTCACTAAGATCTCCAAAAATGGAAACATCTTAGTGCATTGACTCCACAGAATAACATAGGAACTGGAGAAGTGATATCACTGGAGAAGTTATTTCTACTTTAGAACACTCTGTGCTAAACTGAGAAGCACAGAATATAGGATACATAGAGGGAGATTCACTAAGCAGTGATAAAGAGGTGATAAAATGGAGATGACTTCTCCAGAGATATCACATCTTCACTTCCTATCTTATTCTATGGAGCCTATGCACTAAGATGTCCAAAGTTCAACAAATCTTAGTGCATAGGCTCCATAGAATAACTTAGGAATTGGAGAAGTGATATCACTAGAGAAGTCATCTCCACTTTATCTCCACTTTAGGGAGGGGGATACTTTGTCATTGAATTACTCTTGAACTACAACTCTGACAGAATTGAAATAACACTCTCCAAAGTCCAAATACTGTGATGATTAATTAGAGCTGCTTTTATTATGAAACATTACTATCCCTTTAAGAATTTGGCTTCATTTTAGTTCTAGTTTGGATTAAGTAATTACACTGTCTTTTATATTTGGTTAATAAAACTTAGATTTTATGATCACATTTAGCTATGATCATACTCACTGGCATTGAACTGGTCTCTGGTGTTGATAATGAGTGAACTGTGGTGACATATTTAGTTACGTCAGATTGAAGCCTTAGTACCCGATTAACACATCTTCTTTGTTTGTTCTTATGTCAACAAATGTAACATCAGAATACCGCTTTCTAAAATATATAAAATTGTTTTTCTGAAATAAATAATCCAAATCATTTTGATAGTTTAAAAGTAATAATTAAAAAGCATTTGATACTCTTATGTTAATTTGAGTAATACAATATTCATCATTGTATGAATACCTGGACCTGTTTTATGAAACATTTCTGAATTCTATATCATTTCCATTCTATGCTCTGTAGTTAAGAAAATTCTAGAAAAATCAAGTTGAAAAAAATAAAATAAATAAGAGTGACATGGTTTCTGAGTGAGCTGTTTTTTATAATAAAGTCCACACATTATTATAGTTAAAGGGATAGTAATGTTTCAAAATAAAAGCAGCTCCAATTAATCTTCATAGTATTTGGGCCATGGAGAGTGTTATTTCAATACTGTCAGAGTAGTAGTTCAAGAGTAATTGAATGATAAAGTATCCCACCTCCCGTCCCTTTTACCTAGTGTAAGCCGCCTCCGCTCAGATGTGGAATCTGGTCTTAAGACCAGGCAGCTCACAGCAAGGAACAATCTTTTTACCGTGAAAACAATGAAAACCCTGCCCCCCTTGACAGATTTTGCAGGTTTTTCCCAAATGTTAATTGAAGATGGTCCCTCTCTGCTAGCCATCTGGACACCACCTTTCTGTTCTGAGGTGAGCAGTGTTACATCAGTAAAAGGGGCGGGAGAGGGATACTTTATCATTCAATTACTACAACTCTGACAGTATTGAAATAACACTCTCCATGGCCCAAATAATATTACGATTAATTGGAGCTGCTTTTATTCTGAAAAGTTACTGTGCTTTAACATGAATAATGTACTATTTAAAATGCCAGTGTCTATATTCTACATTTAGAAATAACCATTAGAACCTGAAATTCAATTTAAATATAATGATCTTTTTGGATTTCACATCTGAAGGGCATGAAAAAATGAGGAGCAGGAATTTGGCACACAAAGAAGCCGGTTGTCAGTACGTACCCGTCCTGATGGTTTCAGAATACTTTAATGTGATTCTCAGCAACAACAATTTATTCTTTTGTGGTAGGCTAGGGAAAAAGTCTCTGGTGCGTCACGGAAAATAAATAAATAATTCATTAAGCTAATTGATAAAATTAGAGAGGAGACATCTAATTACTACAATGTCTCAATATATCCTGTAAATTAAAATCTAGGAACTTTTTAAACTACTTTTTCACGGATACATATGTAATTCAGGGTATGGGTTTGAGGGACCCCCACTGGTTCCACTGCTAGTTGGATACTCTGATAAATAGAACCACAATGAATCACTTGTTAGGGCGAAGTGTCACTAGCTAGGGCAAAGAGAGCGAAGTGTTTTTTAACCCACTGAGTCAGAGGTAGAAATAACATCATCCGAACTTGCTAAAAATGATATGTAAACAAATGATTTTTTCTTTAAGAGAAAAAATATATTCTCGTATTAACTAAGAAATAAAATTATTAGTTCAATAATACTGAGATAAAGGCTATTAGTTAAAAGTGTTTCAGGGGTTAAACTGTATATAAATGATAAGAGTGTATTTCCATCAGTAACTTAAAGTTTTAATGCAAACGAAATTCAAATATTCCTTCTAGTTTCAAATTTATCATCTGAACTAAAATTTATTTGTTACGACCTGTGTATATAAAATATTTCCTTATTCTTTAGATCAGGTACATAAGATTTATGGAGTTTGTGTATACTACGGTGTCATGAATGACGTCATGCATTTACTTTCAATTTAGATTGGTTAATTGAAATTCAAAAAGGTAACCACCCCTAGAAGAACGGAGGGTATTTAATCACAATACTATGGACCATTTTTTCACTATACGGCCCCTGACGAAGCTGCTTACGCAGCAAAACGCGTTGGGCAGAGCCATAGGGGTCTACACCTAACTGTGTTGTGCAGTCAGTTACTAAGTGTACTATTGTTCAAAAAGAAAAGTGGAGATTGATAGAAAGAAAATAGAGGAATAGTGAACGTCGAGAGGGGTAGTCAGTCAGTGCGAACAAGCAACAGACAGATAGCTAGATATACTAGTGGAAAGTTACGAGGGAAAGCAGTGAACTAGGAGACTCATACTACAGATCGAGAAGGTATAAATTGTAACGATTGCATGCAATAAGGAAGCATTAATTGAGGAAGCCCCTAGCCTTGAGGACGTTTGTGATACTAGGCTAGTGATTGGCAACAGCAAATATAACAGACAGCTAAAGTGTACAATACTCACGATTGAACCTAAAATATCTGGCAGAGAGCTGGCCAGCTTCCGTAACAAATAGCGATCCAAGGTAGATACAGAGACTGGATGCTAAAGAGGGAAGCGTATATAGAGATAGCCCCAAGCCAGAGAAGAAATGGTGCTGACTGCTTTGAACTGTTTATCATGTTTACTTAATAACGGCAACACTAGTAATAGAACATATATTGAGGCAGGGGCTGACCAGCTTCCATATTGTCGGGCTATTTATATGAAGGTATCCAAAGGGTTAAACAGAGAACCACTCAGGTTGGATTTCTTCACTTAAATAGGCAAATGACAATATAAAATAATTCGAGAACTTTATCCTTAATATGTATTGACACGCTACTTCACAGTAACGAATTGATCACAAGAATCAATCCTTCATATTTGTGCAAAAATATATATTTTATTAAAATACAATGTATATATAAATATCAGCAACAATGAACTATATAAGTGATTAGCAATACTAATAGGTAGACAAAATCAAACCACACTTATTATCATAAAGATTACCAGCGGTGCAAGGGTTAACCACCTATAGGTATATTCAGAGGTATAATAACAATAATTGCATTCAGCAGCATAGAATAGGTTAATTGATTGTTACAATTAATATAATACAGTTGGTTGCAGGGTTACTTAATACCTCTGCCCCAGAAACTGTATAGACTATGCCAATTATGATGTAAGGAGTTATTGTGAGATGAATTAAATAATTCCTCTAACAATTCCTTGTATCATATATCAATAATAATCAAATTTAGGGAATAGCTGGAATAAAATCCCAGATTTAAATCACTATAATTTAATTATCTACTGAAGTCAATATTGAATACCTCTGAATAAAATACATAAATTGCAATTAACATAGTCAAACCAAATCACACAAATAATCTACTTAGAATTACTTCATGCACATTTATCATAATTTTGACTACAGCAACCTATATATAAAACCTATAGGCACTCCAAGGGTTAATACACACGTTTAAACAGATGCCACACCCAGCAGTTATTTTGTCTATTGAGATAATACCTTCAATTACAAAATATAAGCCTGGCACATATACAGAGAATTCCAAAGAAAACACCACTAACAACAGACAAGTAGCGGTTAAAGGGTTAATAGCTGGATTCAAATATTAACTATTATAATCTTCCCAGAACCACAAAATATTACTCTAGGAATACCAAGATTAATATTAGCTAATATAAATAACCCACGCTATATACTGTATTACACTGATTGGCAATTTATAACATTTCCCAATAATTATATAGATTCTATTATTTCCAGAATTTAATAGCTAAATCTAGCTTATTATAAATTATCCCAAATGGTTGGCCAGTCCACTTAAGACAACTATAAAACTAAGTTCTTCAAACAGAAGAAAAATTATAAAATTCTGGATTAAATGAATCTAAATGAATAAATGATATAGTTACCAATCAATTTTCTTTGTATTTCTCTGTGAGATGGCAGGATCAGCAAAGCTAAGACTTCTTTTGTCAGGATTCACCCAGGATTTCTTATTCAGGAAGTCACCCAAGAGACCTTTTCTGTTTCAGCCAGTTAAGTTGAGTCCAAGACCCTCTTTGAGGAAGTCAAAAAGAGACCCTGAACTAACAGTATCTGGGGATTATATTGACAAATTTTGCCTTATCAGTTATCCCCACCTTTTTCTAATGATTGGATAAAGATCCATCTCATTATACCGTGACATCACCGGTCTGCCCTGATTGGATATTAATATATCCCAAATTATTCAAGGAATGCGGATATCCCAGTCATAATGCTCTCAAGACTCTAGGTGGAGCTCTTACTCTACTTAAATTTCTTACATATAATTAGTTTTATGTCAGATCATGTGGCTTTCGTCAAGACTAAGAAAGGTCAAAAAGGGTTATCAAAAACCTCCTAAATATGTCATTTTGCTGTGTCTTTTACATAAGGGAGTCCGTCTCTCTCAGCCACCTTGGCTCCAACTGACTATCCATCTGCCATTAAACTGACATTGTTTTTTTTTACTCCCTACCTTGGACTAATGGCTCATTGTTCAAAGATGAGGTAATTTGAACATCTCCTCAACATAATTTCAGTTACATTCTAGTATTAGAATTAACCCTGTATGCTCCCCCAGGACAAAGTCTCTGACATAATCCCCCTTTTAGCAAAAGATTTTCTAACTTGATAAAAGTTCTAAAATATTATTGCTAAACTGGAGGAGACTGTTGTCATCTTCTTCCTGTGACTGGGATTGTCTCTGAAGTTAATACAGTTCGCTTCAGTTCATCAACAACTTAATGGTATCGGCTTGTTCCCAAAAGACGTGGCATTGATTGTTCTCTTCAATAGTTGGAACAATCTCTCTGATGAGGGAATCCATATACCAATTTTGTTGATAGGAAGACATTGTGTCTAATACGAATAGTTGCTTGGCCCCCTGATTATTAGAGTTTTTACTCTTTTTGAACCTCCTGGGAAACTTAGATCTATTTTGGTTTTTGTTGTATCCCTGGGATCTCTTGAAAAATGGTTTCTGACCATTTGAATTATTAGACCCCTGGGAACTAACAGAGGCAGGTCCCTTCTGTCCTGGTGCCTGTTTCTGAACCTGTGGAGATTTTAACACCTCTGCATAGGTTCTCTTGCCAGATTCAAAGGGCAAACTCTCCTCAACCAATGTTTCTGCTACACACTGGGAGGCAGGCTTCTTGTCCCTAGCTGGGGTATTCTCACTCTGCTGGGCATTATACAGCTTCATAGCTTGAGTGAGTAACCAATCTAGTGATAACAGGGGTGAATAGTCCCTAGCTAGATTAGTTTTCATGTATCTAGGCAGAGCATTAAAGAACAGTTCCCTGAACTCATATGAATGAAAATCTGCGTCCCTATCTGCAAGGATATATGCACATTTAAGCTCTGACAAGAATTGCCTGGGGTCCTGGTCTGGCCTGCATTTTAGTGCATATATAGCACATTTAGCCTCATGGCGAGTTTTATAAGGACCAAACGCTAGGATTATCTGTTCCACTGTTTCCTCCCAGGTAGTGATACCCATCTCAGCTAAAGAACTGAAAAAGAAATTCTCTGAAACATCAAAAACCCAAGGCACATAATCCATTTTATGACGGTCAGAATGAAGGCCTAGAGATGCAAGTGTCTCAGTATAACGGTCTAAATGACTCACTATGGATATTTTAGATTTTCTGTGGAAAACTGGCACGGTATCTCTCAGAAATCTTATTATCTTAGTTCCTTCAACTAAAGGTGACTGTTCCTCCTGTTCAAACCTATTTAGTGTGGGAATTGGCCTCCTGTGAGGTTTGATCATTGACTCCCTGTTAGAGGGTACACTGTGCCCTGTTAAAAGACTCCGTGGTGCAGGGTGTGTGGCTTGCTCTGGGATGTTACCCTCATCATCACACTTCAGCAAAAAGTGTGACTTCTGAGGACTAACATCCCCCTCCTTCCCAGGTGAGTAATCCTGATGACTACTAGATATAGCTGGTTGGGCCTGAACTACCTTGTCAGGGCTAATATCCTGTCCCATCTCAGAGGGGGTATGGTCAGAATCAGAAGCAGTAAGGGCCTGCATTCTTTCTGACAATTCCTGGATCTGATTGGACAAGACATTAAACATATCTAGATCCAGTGATTTATCCCCTTTAGGGGCATTATCACTGGTCTGATATACCAGCACTTGCTCTCGCAATTTTATATTCTCCTGAACCCGCTTGTCTAAATGGGATTGGAGTTGCCTAATGTGTTCTTGCAAAATGTATATCTCACCTTGTAGATCACACATTTTAGCATTAAGGGCAGTATTATGTGCTTTTGTAGACCACATTTCCTCAATAGCTGTTTTACGCCTGCTCTCTAGCCCATTTACCTGGCGCTGGAGATTCTCAATATGCTCTTCTTGTGAGTTTGCAATTTTGACAAACTTACGCACCTCTTCCTCTAACTCAGAAATCTTTTCAGTCTGATCATTTAGTGCCTGTTTTAGTGGCTCTACAACCTTTTGATAAGCCTCCAATTTGTTTCTCTGGAAGCCTATAATAGTTAACAATTCAGGCACAATTAATAAAATCTGGGTGTCCAAATCCTTTGCCTTAGTTTGATCTATACACCTATTCAATGCTTGATAATAGAAGCTATCAGGCTGCCACATTTTATCAAATTGGGATATCACTCGTAGTTCAATGTCACTGCACCATTGTTGGGCATCACTCTTAATTTTGAGGCGAGAATGGATGGCATAAATTAACCTCCCTTCTACAGCCCATTTCATGTCTTCTTCTGGTCTCTGTTCCATTGGATCAGACACTGAAGAAGTTGCCTGAGACATGTTTATGCACAAATATGTTACTGTGTAATATATCTGTCAATAAAATTATTTGACAAATGTGTCAATCCTATATAAAGATCTCGGTGGGACCTCCAAAAATCTGTCGGGCTATTTATATGAAGGTATCCAAAGGGTTAAACAGAGAACCACTCAGGTTGGATTTCTTCACTTAAATAGGCAAATGACAATATAAAATAATTCGAGAACTTTATCCTTAATATGTATTGACACGCTACTTCACAGTAACGAATTGATCACAAGAATCAATCCTTCATATTTGTGCAAAAATATATATTTTATTAAAATACAATGTATATATAAATATCAGCAACAATGAACTATATAAGTGATTAGCAATACTAATAGGTAGACAAAATCAAACCACACTTATTATCATAAAGATTACCAGCGGTGCAAGGGTTAACCACCTATAGGTATATTCAGAGGTATAATAACAATAATTGCATTCAGCAGCATAGAATAGGTTAATTGATTGTTACAATTAATATAATACAGTTGGTTGCAGGGT
Source organism: Rhinophrynus dorsalis (assembly GCA_037306005.1). Lineage (NCBI taxonomy): Eukaryota > Metazoa > Chordata > Amphibia > Anura > Rhinophrynidae > Rhinophrynus > Rhinophrynus dorsalis. The sequence goes on from CM074726.1 coordinate 173,653,474, forward strand.
TACTTAATACCTCTGCCCCAGAAACTGTATAGACTATGCCAATTATGATGTAAGGAGTTATTGTGAGATGAATTAAATAATTCCTCTAACAATTCCTTGTATCATATATCAATAATAATCAAATTTAGGGAATAGCTGGAATAAAATCCCAGATTTAAATCACTATAATTTAATTATCTACTGAAGTCAATATTGAATACCTCTGAATAAAATACATAAATTGCAATTAACATAGTCAAACCAAATCACACAAATAATCTACTTAGAATTACTTCATGCACATTTATCATAATTTTGACTACAGCAACCTATATATAAAACCTATAGGCACTCCAAGGGTTAATACACACGTTTAAACAGATGCCACACCCAGCAGTTATTTTGTCTATTGAGATAATACCTTCAATTACAAAATATAAGCCTGGCACATATACAGAGAATTCCAAAGAAAACACCACTAACAACAGACAAGTAGCGGTTAAAGGGTTAATAGCTGGATTCAAATATTAACTATTATAATCTTCCCAGAACCACAAAATATTACTCTAGGAATACCAAGATTAATATTAGCTAATATAAATAACCCACGCTATATACTGTATTACACTGATTGGCAATTTATAACATTTCCCAATAATTATATAGATTCTATTATTTCCAGAATTTAATAGCTAAATCTAGCTTATTATAAATTATCCCAAATGGTTGGCCAGTCCACTTAAGACAACTATAAAACTAAGTTCTTCAAACAGAAGAAAAATTATAAAATTCTGGATTAAATGAATCTAAATGAATAAATGATATAGTTACCAATCAATTTTCTTTGTATTTCTCTGTGAGATGGCAGGATCAGCAAAGCTAAGACTTCTTTTGTCAGGATTCACCCAGGATTTCTTATTCAGGAAGTCACCCAAGAGACCTTTTCTGTTTCAGCCAGTTAAGTTGAGTCCAAGACCCTCTTTGAGGAAGTCAAAAAGAGACCCTGAACTAACAGTATCTGGGGATTATATTGACAAATTTTGCCTTATCAGTTATCCCCACCTTTTTCTAATGATTGGATAAAGATCCATCTCATTAAACCGTGACATCACCGGTCTGCCCTGATTGGATATTAATATATCCCAAATTATTCAAGGAATGCGGATATCCCAGTCATAATGCTCTCAAGACTCTAGGTGGAGCTCTTACTCTACTTAAATTTCTTACATATAATTAGTTTTATGTCAGATCATGTGGCTTTCGTCAAGACTAAGAAAGGTCAAAAAGGGTTATCAAAAACCTCCTAAATATGTCATTTTGCTGTGTCTTTTACATAAGGGAGTCCGTCTCTCTCAGCCACCTTGGCTCCAACTGACTATCCATCTGCCATTAAACTGACATTGTTTTTTTTTACTCCCTACCTTGGACTAATGGCTCATTGTTCAAAGATGAGGTAATTTGAACATCTCCTCAACATAATTTCAGTTACATTCTAGTATTAGAATTAACCCTGTATGCTCCCCCAGGACAAAGTCTCTGACAATATGTTAGCACTGTCTATTAGACTAGAGAGCAAGTATTAATAGATGTTGATTAAGGGGGATTGAAACCCTATGAGTATCAGTCACTAACGAAATAGGACAACCCCAGAACACACATATTTAGTTAGTACACATTCCCTTAAGAGCTCCATGAAATTCCAGGCTAAGAATTTATCCATGGAATTTGTTTTTAAAAGGGTTATTTTCTTTTAAGTGAGAAATGAATAAAGTTTATTCATTTTATGGTCCACAATATATCAAATGTTGAACTGGTCTCTATAGCAATGGGGGACAGTTTAGAAATAATTAAAAGACAGAATTAATAAGTGTCCCATAAGAATTGCTAGTTCTTCTTTCTTTTTGCTGGTACTGTAGTTTAATGAGACCTGCGACAAAACCACACATAATCTCATTACTAATTAAACCTATATAATATTGTTGAAGAGTCTACCAGATCACCAGATAAAGCCAGAGCTATCAAAATCAGTGTGGTATAACTAAGGAGGAGCATGGACATGGACAAGAGAGGGTTTATTTAAACCCTACACTTTACACATCCAAAATCAACCTCAGGATCTATAGCAATAAACACTCACATGGGTCTTAAACAGAAAGACTTCCCCCGAACTGGGAGATATTATCAGCACATGCAGCCTAATGATGATAATAGATTAGCAAAAATTAGACTGAGGCTTTGGGTTTCCAGTTGTTGATTGATTCACTGGTTAAACACACACATGTATATACAAACACACACACGCATAACATGCATACATACAAACACTACTGGATCTAGTAGTTCTCCCACCTTGTTCTGACTAGAATGTATCTATTTGAATGATATAAAGGCTGTTTTTCTTAATTCATATATCATGTGATGCTTCTCTGGCAATCTGATTAATTAATGCAGCAATCAAAAACACAAAGCACCCGTGTTTTGTAAAACAATTGGTTTTTCATGAATACTGAGCTTACGGAATCATTTTACTCATCCCAACTGATGGCAATGGACTCTGGGCAATAAGCCACTTGTGTCTCTTTGTTTAAATAGTAAATATAATGTTGCCCTATTAGCAGATCTTCTCCCCCAGGAGCAGACCTGCAAATGAATCTGAGTTTGCATTTGGAGCCTCAGAAATCCAACAAGGTAGCAGAATGGGGTTCTAAAAGCAGACTTCCAATGCCCCCCCTCTTTATTGAACCTGCCTCGCTCAGGATAGGTTCCTGTACTGTGTGATACAATTACCCATAGACCTGCTGCATCAGACTTCACAGCCCATCAGAGCAGGTTTATGGATGATGTGCACACAAACCTGAAGTTTTTGGCTGAGAGGTACAGACTTATGGATTGTGTTCCAGCTGAGGGGACCAGTTTTCTGACCCACCACCACTACCTCCAGACCCTGGCTTATTTAGTAAGTTTGTTTTCATTGGAGCAGATGGTCAAATGTAATAATTGCCCTTTAAGCAACAAGGGTGCCAGATAAACCTAGCATGTCCTTCACCCTGGATTATCAGAGGTACAGATATACACAAATTCTTTCTTGGCTATGCGTATGGCAATACATACTTGCCAACTGTGCCTGATTTCCAAGGATGAGTTCTAGTTCTGGTTCCCAGTCCCTGGATCTTCTTGTCCCTGTTTTTAAAATTGAGTCTCTACCCTCTCTTGTGAAAGGGATAGTAATGTCTAAAATAAAGTAGATTGACGAGTCTTCTGGATGCCTCCCCTTGGAGCTGCAATCTGGTCCTGGAACCGGAAGGATGTAGAGAGGGACAAACTTAAGACAGTAAGCATATGGAACACCCTGCCCCTTAATGAAGGAGGGCAAGATTTTCCTTTGCTTACTGCAGTTTGTCCCTCCCCACTCTCCATCAAGCAAGCATGAGCGTGACATGGCCAGAAGGGGCGAGAAGGGGATCCTTTTACATGGAATAAATGTAAAACTATAGCAATGTAAGTTATTAAACATAGCACGAAGTGTTATCTTAAAGATCAGTATGATGTGCTTCAGGATATTTCCTCTCTGTGAAAGGCACTAGTGAGCTAAAAGAGATTGCACCCTGGGTAGGATACTTATCCTATAGAGCCTCATCACTTTGAGGGCAGGCACGTTCCTAGTTGAGCATCTCTGACCAGCTCTTTTGCATATGCAAATTGCCCTTGGGACTAGTCACCCTAAGGGTAACAGGGTAATCCAGACGTGGACCCCTTGCTCACAGTGCCTAGAGAGATCAGCTGCACCTCACTGACGAGGCCCAACAAGGCCGAAACGTACGTCTGGGGTTGGCTGCTTCTCTTGTTCAGAGAGGAATTGCCTGGCACTTTGTGGCTGGACTGCCTTTTGGTAGGATCAGTATGATGTGCTTCAGGATATTTCCTCTCTGTGAAAGGCACTAGTGAGCTAAAAGAGATTGCACCCTGGGTAGGATACTTATCCTATAGAGCCTCATCACTTTGAGGGCAGGCTCGTTCCTAGTTGAGCATCTCTGACTAGCTCTTTTGCATATGCAAATTGCCCTTGGGACTAGTCACCCTAAGGGTAACAGGGTAATCCAGACGTGGACCCCTTGCTCACAGTGCCTAGAGAGATCAGCTGCACCTCACTGACGAGGCCCAACAAGGCCGAAACGTACATCTGGGGTTGGCTGCTTCTCTTGTTCAGAGAGGAATTGCCTGGCACTTCGTGGCTGGACTGCCTTTTGGTAGGATCAGTATGATGTGCTTCACTATATTTCCTCTCTGTGAAAGGCACTAGTGAGCTAAAAGAGATTGCACCCTGGGTAGGATACTTATCCTATAGACCCTCATCACTTTGAGGGCAGGCTCGTTCCTAGTTGAGCATCTCTGACTAGCTCTTTTGCTTACGAAGTGTTATCTTACCATAACTAAGATTCGGTGATCTACTTGATTTTAGACATTACTATCCCTTTAATATGTTTTATTTATATGTTTTAAAGGGATAATAATGTTTAAAAATAAAAGAAGCTCAAATTAATCTTCATAGTATTTGGGCCATGGAGAGTGTTATTTCAATATTTTCAGAGTTGTAGTTCAAGAGTAATAGAATGATAAAGTTTCCCCTCCCGTTCCTTTTACCTAGTGTAAGCCGCCTCCCCTCAGATGTGGAATCTGGTCTCTTGACCGGACAGATCACAGCAAGGGACAATCTTCTTACTGTGATCATAAGGAAAACCCTGTCCCCCTTGACACATATTTCAGGATTTTCCTTATGCTCACTGATGATTGTCCCTCTCTGCAAGACATCTGGACAGTCTTGCTGTTCTGAGGTGAGCAGTGTTACATCAGTAAAAAGGGCAGAGGGGATACTTTATCACTCAATTACTCTTGAACTACAACTCTGACAGAATTCAAATACCATCTCCAGGGCCCAAATATATGAAGATTAATTGGAGCTGCTTTTTTATTTTGACACATTACTATCCCTGTAAATTAGTGTTTAGTCTCAGTTGGGCGCATATTTCCTGCTGCACTTAACACTCATTCATGTTGTTTGTAGTCTCCTGTGGCCGTTTACTCTGCAGCAGTCCTCCTGTGTTGCCTTGCCAGACCTGCACTGGCTTAACTCATTGCATACGTGTCAGTCACTGTTGTGACTCCCTGCGTAGAGAGTTACATTGGGCCTTCCAACTTTGAGGTCAATCCAGTCATTGGCCTAACTTGCTTCTCGTGGTCATTCTTACATTCTTACATACATTCTTACACTGTATCAACTGTGATTTACCTGACCTGTGTCAGTACTGTAATTTTGTTCTACATACTGGACCCGTGTGGGTTAATCATACAATTGTAACCTGTCTTATGTTAGCTTATCATATCACTGTATGCTGGACCTGTGAGGGTTACTATTATTCATTGTGTGTCAATAACATTGTGTTTTTACCTAAACCTTCTGTTTCTGAGTGTACTGAACCGTAACAAAGGGATAATAATATTTCAAAATAAAAGCAGCTCAAATTAATCTTCATAGTATTTGGGCCATGGAGAGTGTTATTTCAATACATTCAGAGTTGTAGTTCAAGAGTAATAGAATGATAAAGTATCCCTCTCCTGTCCCTTTTACCTAGTGTAAGCACCTCCCCTCATATGTGGAATCTGGTCTTAAGACCAGACAGCTCACAGCAAGGGACAATCTTCTTACTGCGAGGATAAGGAAAACCCTGTCCCCCTTGACACGTATTTCAGGTTTTTCCTTATGCTCACTGAAGATTGTCCCTCTCTGCAAGACATCTGGACAGTCTTGCTGTTCTGAGGTGAGCAGTGTTACATCAGTAAAAGGGGCGGGAGGGGATACTTTATCATTCAATTACTCTTGAACTACACCTCTGACAGAATTGAAATACCATCTCCATGGCCCAAATATATGAAGATTAATTGGAGCTGCATTTTTATTTTGAAACATTACTATCCCTGTAAATTAGTGTTTAGGTGTGGAAGTTCAGTCTGAATTCTGTTCTATTCTCTGCTGTACTATGGACCATTAGTGAAGACCTGTGATTGGATTGCTCAGTAGGAAAGTGTCCTTGGCAATCGTTTTGAAATGCTGGCAAGTGTGGTAATAATGTACTACAAGATTATAGAAGATAAGTGAAATAGGTGGTAATTCCATCACTGATGGTTACAGTACGTTACATTAATATTTTATCAATCCTTGTTCTCAAATTGTTAACAATGTTTCTTATTTGATGTTTTGTTCAAATTAAATCTAGAGTCATTATGGGTTAATCCAGCTGCTCCACAGGGGACAAATAAAAATCCCCACTGGTTTTAATGAAATGTTTAACCCCTTGAATGCTAGAGTGGTCTCCAAAGAATTTCAAGCAATGTGTGGAAGCCTCTCTCTAACATACAACGGCTTAAAAACACGGCTTAGCTCAAGAGGAATACTTATTTGTCACCTACACTAAACTTGGTTTAACCCAGAATGACACTAGTTTCCTTTTGGCCGTAGGGTCAGGAGTCCAGTTTTTTTCAGTCTTGGGCCACATGATCAGAAAACCGTATTGTGTGGGCCGCATTATTTTGTTTGTTGATCTCAATAGTGAATTATAGCTTGTCCGCTATTCATGACACTACTTATTTAAATGGGATGTATCACCTTATAACATTTTTTTTACCATAGGTTTTGTTACTAAAATATTATTAGGAAAGCTTTATTTATTTATTTACTTTTTAATGTAAGTACATTTGCAGATATTCTATTCAGCATAATGCAGCACGCTGATTCTTCAGCACAACACTTCTTGACTGCTTAATTCTCCTCCCACCTCCCTCCGATCTGCCCCAGGGAGCGTGTTCCCTTTTCCCTTTGGTGAGCTGTGAATGTCTTCTATCATTATATCAAGCTCCGGTTAACATTATACTGAGGTTACACATTTTTTGCCTATTCAACATATTTTTCTCCTATTCTAACACATTTTTCTCCTATTCCAACACATTTTATCCTATTCCAACACATTTTTTTCTATGTTTGATATAGTGCAACATTTCCCAGCACAATATTACTTTTTCTGAGGGCTGTAGTGGAGAAATAAGTAGCTGGAAGTCAAAGTTGTGAGTCCTAAAGCAACTTAACAGATGAGAGTTGGTACCGTGTTAGCCGTAGAAATACAGGAGGCAAATATAGTTTTTGATACATTTTATTGGCTAACTAAGCAGATTTAAATGCAAGCTTTCAAGACCTTAGGTCTCTTCCTCAGGCATGTTATACAGATAAATATGAAAACATCTCTGGACTGCATTCTCTTATCTGATTTCCATGCTAAACAATGTGATGTGTACTTGTATTTAAGAGAGATGTTTTCATATTTATCTGTATAACATGCCTGAGGAAGAGACCTAAGGTCTTGAAAGCTTGCATTTAAATCTGCTTAGTTAGCCAATAAAAGGTATCAAAAACTATATTTGCCACCTACAGCAACACATACCTTGAAAAATGTGTTAACATGCGGAGTGAGTTTGTCCTTTGCCCACAACACTTACTTCCTGCTTAAGGGACACTGGCACATATTCATGATGATGTCAAGTGATTAAAAAAAATAAAGTACAAACTACAATGTGGCAGATGTGTATGATATTGGTGGTGGGGGACTGGCGTGGTGTTATTGGTGGGACCTTGACAAACTGCATCCACCCCAGGAGGAGAGGGATCATTATCATTTATTACATATGCTGCAAAACTTTCGTGTGGTGCAGAACATTTTTACTACCCATTGATTTCAATGCAATGAGCTAGCCTTAAAAAGCATGAAAAAGCAGGAAACACTGCACTTTTCACTGGAAATGTTTTTGCCACGTGGAAAGTGCCATTTTTCACCTATTTCAGCTTGAGGCGAAAAATTTTCGTCCATCCCTAGGGCCCGGGATCCACTGTGCCTGAAAAATTCTCAGTACAGTGCTGCTTACAAATTGGTTTGACTGTAAAAAATGTAGTACTACCATACAGAATTGCTTCATTTTTGTTTTCAACACAAGGTCTTTAAATAGGGATAGGTGAAAAAATGGCACTTCCTACAGCGAGGGAAATTTTTCATGAAGAGTGTTGATTTTCTGCTTTTTTTTTACCTTTCTCATTGCAATGAAATCAATGGTAAGAACGAATCACCCCCCCCAACACACACACACACACACACAGACACAGACACACACACATACACATACACACATACACATACACACACACACACACACACACATACACACACACACACATACACGCACACACACACATACACGCACACACACACACAAACATACACACACACACACACATACACACACACACGCACACACACACACACACACACACATATACATGGAAAATTTACCTTCATTTCCTACCAGTATAGTATAAAAGGAATGTCATGTTCCTGCAGAATGTGATTCTGTGTTAATTTGAGAGCTAGAAAGCCGCATCATTTTTTAACTGTTTATTAAGATTTTGTGACAGTTGACATGTGTTACAAAATATGGATAGCATAAAACAATGATCATCCAATGCTGGTTCCAAAAGCAATATGACAAAGCTCCAGTGAGAGAAATGCATTTGGTAGCCATGAGCTTAGCCGATTAATGGAATTATAGGAAGACCTATTAGATGACAAGCATAAGGCAGAGGAGCTGTAACTAGCGAAAAAGAACCAAACAAAAGGAACTGGGATGGAGAGAGGAAGAGAGAAAGAGAAAAGGAATAAGAGAAAGAGAGAGAGAGAAAAAAGGTCAGTGGAAAAGTCGTATAAGATACACAATATGTGGTGTAGATTGTTGTGCAGCAGGATTCAACATGAGGGAGAGTCATCCCCCATTCCTCTCTCAGACATCCATTTCTTATATCTAAAGCAGTGTAGAAATGTCTGCCTCTGGGCATGAGGAACGGTGTCAAGGAAGGGTCCTTTGTGGTGAAAAATATCTGACTGTCAAGTTCTTTTTGTTGAAGTGAGGTGACCCAATGTAGTTTGCAAATGTTCAAGGCCTTTTCCTTGAGTTGTTTAATAGCCAGGGGTTTAGGTCAAGGTCACTAAAATGCGAGGGTGCCATCTATCTCGTAAACCCCTATCAGGAAAGCAGCAGTGTCTGTAGAAACTTCTAGATGCAGTTGTTGTGTTCAGTAGGCATGAAAGTGTTTCCAAAATGTCTTAATGGGGTCACTCTACCTATGTAGCAGAATTTTGGAGCTGGAAAAGACAGGAAAGTAGTGAAGTTGGAATTTAGTTTTGGGAGTCTTTTGGGCAGGCAATTTGTTCTAATATTTATTTTAAAGTGTGCTTTGTTTGCTAAAATCTCTATAATTTTATATCATGAATCCTTATATTTGTTAATAAAATAAATCTTATTTTAAATGTTTTTCTGTGTATATTATTTTTATGTTTCTCAAATTTTCAGCTATACACATAAAATCCCCTTTCTCTAGAAATCATTATTGTAATTAAATGCATTGATCTCTAAATTCTTCTAATTTACTGCAATTTTTATCAATTCATTTGTCAAAACAAAATATGTTTAACCAGCTAAGATGGTGTCTATTTTTTTTATCAACATACATCTATCAATTCTACTCTAATAATGAATTTGAACAATCGACAATAAAGAAAACATTATCTATATAGTCCTGTGGCCCTCAGAGAATATTTACACCAAAGAGGTTATTGAACATTATATATTGTTCCTTTCAAATCTATATAAACAAATTTGTATACATTGGGTCTAGTGCTCATGGTGATACCACTTACCTATAAATAAAAAATATACTAAAATCTAAGCTTTATTGTTAAACTTTGTAAAACAATATCAGAATATGCTGATAATCAAGAAATAAAGAGCTAATACTAAAATATTTATGTGGTCTTGCTGACATTGTTCATTATAACTTAAAATGTTTCATCATATCACTTTTTTAAAATTATTTTTGATTATTGCAAGTGTGTTACAATTGGGTTTGAAAGATACTGGTTGATAAAAATAAATATCTAATAACAGTCTCTTGCTCTCAATTCCAGCTATATACCATTTATTGCCTCCTTTATAACAGCCACACGCCCATTCTCTGTTTCTTGTACACTATAAAGGTGTCACTTTCTACACTTAAAATTTTTTTTAGTTAAATGAAACTGAAACATTTTGATTTAATCATTGTTGTAAGCTTGTATATCATTCTTATCATCATTTTGCTGTAATGTCAACAAAAGTTAAAAACTTTACAATGATTTAAATAAAGCTTGTTAATGAATGTAAGATGGATACATTATATAATTACATTACACTCTAATACAGCAGATGAAATCAAGAGATATTAAAAGTATTGATCAAGGTGGGCAACCTGTCATTCTGTAGTTGTTGTTGTTTAACAGTTTCCATGGTGGGCTAAGAAAGTCACATTATGTGCCATTCACATCTATGAGATAGTTTATTGATGTTGAATATAAAAAAGTTACATTATTAAAAAAAAATCTAATTACAAACACCTAATATAGGATTTATTTCACCAAACATTTCCATGGTTTATCAACAAAGTTTATAATTTCATTTGTGACATTCTTTGATAAAGTGTTTTTCTCAGAGCCAACTTCACATCCTTATTTTTTAGACTGTAAATGAGTGGGTTTAGCATGGGGACAATGGCTGTGTATAACAGGGAAAATAGTTTTTCAGATTCCAGAGATGATGAGGGCTTCAAGTATAGGCTGAACAGAGTCATATAAAAGAGACTGACAACAGTCAGGTGTGAAGCACATGTGTAAAAAGCTTTGTGTCTTCCTACTTTTGATTTGATTCTTAGTATAGAACTGATGATATTTGTGTAGGAGATAAAGGTGAGGAGAAATGGGGTAAAACCAGAAAATATTGCCTCATATAGAATCACTTTTTTTAAAATGGTTGTATCACTGCAAGAAATGTCCATAAGGGCACTGAGATCACAGTAAAAGTGGTTAATTACATTGTCTCTGTAACACGAAAAAACAAGAAATAGGCAAATATAGGGAGGTAAAGTTTCTATAAAACCTAGAACCCAGCAAACTATAGCCAGAGGGATATAGATGTTTTTCTTCATAACTAATAGATAGCGCAGAGGATTACAGATAGCAACATAGCGATCATAACTCATAGCTGTCAATATTAACATCTCTACTCCTACAAACGACATGAAAAAATACAATTGGGACATACAAACTTGGAACGAAATTATGTTGCTTCCTGAGATGAACATAACAATGACCTGATTCAGAGTATTAGTAGAGAAACAGAGGTCTAGGAAGGAAAGGTTACAGAGGAAGAAGTACATGGGAGCGTGAAGCTGATGATTCAGACATGTCAGTAATAAGATGGTCATGTTGCCTCCTACAGTGATGATGTAAATAGCCAAGACCATGAGGAATATTGGTGTCTGCAGTTCCGGAATGCTTGAAATACCCTTCAGAATGAAAAAGGTTACAGTTAAATTCTTCTCCATATTCTGCATGTGCTGAGAGAGAGAAAATACAACACATTTTAATGTGAAAAAACTGGCATTTTATTTTGTCTTTTACTTTAAGAAGGCTATTTCAAAGCTAACAAGGTACAATGCAGTTCTTCAGGACTCAAGGAGCCTGCTTCACTGCTTTAAATACCATATAGCTTTTTAGTATAACACAGAACAGATTTCACATGTTTATTGTCCAATCTATAAACCAGTGGGATTTAACATGGGCATTATGGCTGTGTACTCGAGGAAAACAGTTTGTCAGAGTCCAAGGGGGACCTCAAAGTACATGCATGTAAGAATCAGATAAAGGAGAAAAACAACAGAAATGTGTGAAAACTGTATAGTAGACTTTCTTCCTCACAATGGAAGGACAAGGCCTTGAGATTGTGTTAAAACAAGCATAAGAGATGAAAGTGTGCAGGAATGACAAGACTGGACAAGATCGTGTTGGAGTGGTGTGTCCCAGTAATGAGGTGTCACTGCAACAAAGATTCTTATCTTCCAAGAGGACATAGAAAAAGTGGTCGATAACACTGAATTTATATTGTGAGAATCCATAAACATTACAAGTAAAAAGCACAGTGACTAAGAAACCAAAAAACATAGACCTTGGTTACTCACCATGTGATCACACCATGGATTACAAATAGCCACATAGTGCTCCTAACTCCTGGCAGTCAATGGCAACAGCTTGATATCTGACAAGAAATAATGAAATAAGGTTGCTTAAAACATTCTAATATAGTAACATAGTTGATGAGTCTGAAAAAAGATATGCATCCCCCTTTGCCATATCACCTGTGTTGATCCAGAGGAATAATAATAATATCTATTTTCGTATGTAGCACTACCAATGTATATCCAGTGCTGTATACAATTTTTTTCAGGCACAATGAGTCCATGCTCCATAGAGTGTACAATATGAAAGACATCTTTCTCTAAATAGGATTTCTCAAGTAGTGTTCCATTTAGTGTAAAAGTAACATGCTTGTTTCGGCAACTGAAATGCATAACCTTACATTTATCAATATTAAACCTCATCTGCCATTTAATGCCCTTCCATTTAGTTTATCCAAATCTTTCTGCAGAGAGAAAAAACATCCTACTCTGTGTGTATTATCTTACACAGTTGAGTGTCATCAACAAAGTCTGAAAATAAATTATATTATCTCCTGAAACTGATGTGTCTTTTGCCATAATTGTTTTTGGAAAAATATAAGAAAATACTCATCATTCCATAATTAGGCATGAATAACACATTTTGAAGGTTATCACTTCAAAACGTGTTATCATCGGGTCCCACTTTGTAATTACCTTTTTTTTTTTTAAAAATGCAACCATTCTCAGTCCACTTTGATATTTGCTGATCACTTTTGTCTTTATTACAAACACTACTGACTATATAAATAACAAAGTATATAATACTATATTATGTTGACAATATTACCTTTTACAATAAATAATACTGTAACAAAGACGTGTTGATTCTGAACATAGCCACTAAAATAATATTGAAATATATGATGCATTCACAGCTTCAATCATAGAAATGCATGTGTGCAAATGTATCTATGTATCTCTCTCTCTCTCTCTCTCTCTCTCTCTACATATATATATATATATATATATATATATATATATATATATATATGGTTTGAGAGATATTCACAAGCAAAGTTTCCCCTCCCGCCCCTTTTACCTAGTGTAAGCCATCTCTTCTCAGATGTGGAATCCAGTCCATAGACCAGACAAATAACAGCAGGCGACAATCTTCTTCCTATGAGAACAATGAAAGCCCTGCCCCCCTTGACAAGTTTTTCAGGTTTTTCCCTTATCTTAATTGAAGATTGTCCCTCTCTGCAGTCTACCTGGGCACCTCCCTTCTGCTCTGGCTGAGCAGTGTTACATCAGTAAAAGGGGCGGGAGGGGGATACTTTGTCATTGAATTACTCTTGAACTACAACTCTGACAGAATTGAAATAACACTCTCCAAAGTCCAAATACTATGATGATTAATTAGAGCTGCTTTTATTATGAAACATTACTATCCCTTTAATGCAAACATTTGGCTCCTATATGTGGTCATCTTTCATTTTGTTTTCTTTAACCCTTGATTTTCTCCAAGTGTCATTTTGCTGTGCTCAACATTGAACTTGGGTGTTTCTTATTTTATGACCTTCCTTATCATCTTTCACATTTCTACATATTCTACCCTTTTCTAATATTACCATTTTGCTTCATTTCTCATAGCATTTTCATCATGATAACTGCTTCTTTTGATATTCTGCCTTTACATCTTTTTGGCCATTTATATACTAGTTGCATATTTTATCTTATTTTGTTAATCCGTCTCGGCAGGTATCAAACATCTTTATCAACACAACTACTACAGTAAGTACACTGTCGCACACTCCTACGATTGATCAGGTGAGGTATTGTAAGTAGTCTTTCACTTGACACCTTAGATTGTATATTTTTGGAGCAGTTGGGTAGACAGCTCATTACCCTTCGGTTATCAGCCCTCCTTTTTAGTTACATTTGCTCCACCTTTCTTATGGATTCTGTTAGATTACAGGGGTTAACAGGCGGGGGGTTATCCAGTATCAGGTTATTTCAGTACCCATTCTTTATTCACGTTGGATATAGATCTACGGTCATGATCACTGTGGATTCATGGTCCTTTTTTGCCCACTCTTAGGCTTACCTTACAGGTCGGAATGGGCAATAGGCATCCGACATACACCTTATCATAGTCTCTCCTAGGCTCGACCACAAATGTAAGGCTATTGGTTAGCCTGGAGTTGTGGGAGGGCCGGTTGGAGACATTTATACCAACCTCAATCCTTTCCTCGGGACTGCGCAGAGCTCCGACTGAGCTCTGTGTTACCCACCCAACCCATACCCCTTTTCTCAGCTCTATAAATTTAATTCTTTTTCTTATACACGTGGGCCCACTCTTAGGCCTACCTTACAGGTCGGAATGGGCAATAGGCATCCGACATACACCTTATCATAGTCTCTCCTAGTCCCGACCACAATTCTTGTTTCACAGTCGGTGCAAGGACATGGGCAGTGTGTATGATAGTCACAATAACTTTTTCATTGTGGATTGAAATGTCTGTGTCTGGAAGGTCTTACAGAACACTGAAGGCATTAAACAGTGCTAACTCAAGATTCTTATGATTTTCTTTTTTTTTTTTAAAGATTTTTATTAGGTTATAATGAATACATTATACAAGCGAGTACAGAAACAGGGATGAACATAGTCATAAGGAAAAATCAAAAGACAAGATACGTAGTAAATCGTAAACAATACAAGCATTAAGTATTTCAAAGCATCTTGGGAGACAGTAATAAGCGTTGACTCTGATTAAGAAAATGTATCAATGTAATTCTCCCCATACATCTAAGAATATACCAACCTATTTCCTACATAGGAGGAGTAAGAGTGAAGGTAAAGAAGAGAGAGAAAAATAGGAAGTAGAAAAGGGGTGTAAGAAAGGAAAAGAGAGTTGGATATACAGGTAAATAAAATCAAAAGGATAACCAACTGCCTGTGTAGTGAGCATTAGGGGATTAGGGCCCGCTGAGGCTCTTCCAAGCTGCAGTAAAAGTGATAGTGTTCAGGTATTGGCAGGTGAAATTTAATGTCTTGGTTTCAAACCAACGAGATATCCAATCAAATAGAACTTTGAGATCCTGTCGCCTATGGGACCAGGTTAATCTAGTGAAGAGTAAATGGTCATTGACAGTCTTCCAAAGTGGGTGGTAAGGGTAACTTCCATCTCAGAGGGACTGAAGATTTTGCTGCATTCAAGAGAGTCAAAATTCTTATGATTTTCTAATAGCTGGCTAGAGTTGTTCTTCACCTTTGTTGATTTGATACTTTTCTTACTTTCTTGCAGTCAATTTTGATTTTTGTTCTAGATGATGGTCACTTCCAATGTTAAAACAATTTAAAGGGATAGTAACACTTCATTTTAACTTTATTTTATTTTGTAGGCATTAAAAAAACATGAAGAATGATATAAGTCTTATCTCTCAAACCTTTATGGTTTATGAGATATTCACAAGCAAAGTTCCCCTCCCCGCCCCCTTTTTCCTAGTGTAAGCAATCTCTTCTCAGATGTGAGTCTGGTTGTATGACAGTACAGATAACAGAAGGGGACAATTTTCTTTGTATGAAAACAATGAAAGCCCTTCCCCCCTTGACAAGTTTTTCAGCTTTTTCCATTATCTTAATTGAAGATTGTCCCTCTCTGCAGTCTACCTGGGCATCTCCCTTCTGATCTGGTTGAACAGGGGGGGGGATACTTTGTTTGTGAATATCTCTTAAATAGTGATGAGCGAGCACCGTGATGCTCGGGTGCTCGGGTGCTCTGACCGAGCACCCCCTGCTGCTCGAGTGCTCGGCCGAGCACCCGAGCCCCATTGAATACAATGGGAGCACTCGAGCATCAAACCAGGCACCCCCTGCTCTGATGAGCGGAGGGTGCCTGGTCAATGTCCCCCTTCATGTCCGCTATGCCCCTCTTCCACAATGTCCCCCTTCATCTCCTCTATGCCATAGAGGAGATGAAGGGGGACATTGTGGAAGAGGGGCATAGCGGAGATGAAGGGGGACATTGTGGAAGAGGGGCATAGACTCTATGCCCCTCTTCCACAATGTCCCCCTTCATCTCCGCTATGCCCCTCTTCCACAATGTCCCCCTTCATCTCCTCTATGGCATAGAGGAGATGAAGGGGGACATTGTGGAAGAGGGGCATAGCGGACATGAAGGGGGACATTGTGTAAGACGGGCATAGCGGAGATGAAGGGGGACATTGTGGAAGAGGGGCATAGAGTCTATGCCCCTCTTCCACAATGTCCCCCTTCATGTCCGCAATGCCCCCTTCATCTCCGCAATGCCCCCGTACCTCCATTCCCTGGTGGTCCAGCGGAGCTTCTTCGGATCTGTGCCTCTTCCGGCACAGATCCTCTTCACCCGAGCTTGTCGGGCGAGCACATGGCGGTACTCGTACGAGTACCGCCATGTGCCGAGCAGAGCGATGCTCGAGCCGATCCGAGCATCGGCCGAGCACGCTCGCTCAACACTACTCTTAAACCATAAAGGTTTCAGAGGTAAGACTTATTCTTCATGTTTTTTTAATGCCTACAAAATAAAATAAAGTTAAAATGAAGTATTACTATCCCTTTAAGACTGAGCAGTCAGTAAATGTAATTTTACTTTTTGCAAGTATAAAGTTTGATATTACTTGTGTTAGTAACATTAGGACTTTTCCATGTCCATTTTCTGTAGGTCTTTTTTCTATAGAATAAATTCATGATGAACACATTTTTTTCTTCTTCAAATTGGAACAGTTGGTTGCCTATCTATTTTTCTAGTTCCATGTGGCTTGATCGATTTTTCACCATTTTGGATCTTACCAATTCTTACACTGAAGTCTCCCAGTACAGATTTGTGGTGGTAATTGTCCTGTTTCTTAAGCCTCATCATCTCTAATAATAACTTCTAACTTACTTTACAATGGCCAAAAATCCTAATGGCCCTTATGATTTTTTCCCTGCCCCAGTTCAAGAAATAACATCTTCAGTCCATTCTTTATGTCCACAGGACTTAAAAACTTTGCTTACTGCACATGGTAATTGTAACTCTTTAAGGACCAGAGGGATTTGTAATGCATTGCTTCTTTAAAGAGTTAA
Organism: Rhinophrynus dorsalis; assembly: GCA_037306005.1. Taxonomy (NCBI): domain Eukaryota; kingdom Metazoa; phylum Chordata; class Amphibia; order Anura; family Rhinophrynidae; genus Rhinophrynus; species Rhinophrynus dorsalis. The sequence goes on from CM074726.1 coordinate 173,670,678, forward strand.
AAAGGCCCATGCACTCTGCCTACTTCATTTTTTAAAAGCTTCAAGCAACTGTCTTGTCCACTAATTGAAGATGTCGTCTCTTGAACAAATGCCCAAGAACACAATTCATAGGGGTCATTAGTATTTTGTAAAAGAGAAAGGTGTGTATACTCAGACTGTTTCAAAGAATATTACATTTATGTTAAATTATCATCACCTAAGACAATGGTCTGAACCAGCAAACAGTTTAGTGGCGCAAAGACATTCTCATTGAGGAGATTAACCAGCTGGTGGGGTGATACTAACTCCAACCAGTTTAAGGATTATACCTCCATAAGCGAGTACTTTTTAAACTGTTTGTGCAAAAATATTTACGACAAAGAAGATATGATAGATGAACTAAGAAAATATATATATAAAAAGCGCACCAAACTCAAATCTTACTCCAATAATAAAACAGTCTTTTTCCAAAGAATATAAAGCCCAATAAGCAGTCCAAAGAATGTATTCTCTTTTGGTTGCAGCCGTGAGTATATGGTGTCCTTGGACGCACCTCGCACTTATAGTAAACACTGGAAAACAGGAACACAGGCGCAAACCATCTGAGAGCAATCAATATTAAAAATGGCCATGAAAAAATAAATGTGAATCTACTTACAAGACATATTCTTGCAAGTAAAGCCCATAAAGGAAACAAGATACAGGTGTCTTCACTGGTCTGGGAAATTAGGAGGCTATCCACCGGCTTCTTCTCAAATGGTGTGAGTAGAGTCTCTATATCCAAATAAAAGATATGTACATATCCTCTAAGAGAGTATCTGTATAATCCCCACACGAGAGAAGGCCCCTTAAAAAGAATAGACTCACCAGATAGCTGTCTTGATAATATATATAGAGCCCGACCTGGCTAACGGTGAAGAACTCAGTCCAAAGCAGCAGGAAACATATAAAGGAATATTCTAATATTTATTATATAAAAATGTATATGATAATACAGCAATAAAATACCCAACGCGTTTGGTGAGTGCTAAGCTCACTTCATCAGGGGAAAATAATATAGTAATAAATCTGCAATAGAAACTTATACATGTATATATAGGGAATATGTATGAAGAAAAAACGCCTACCGAATAATTCTCCAGAGCTCCCGTCCCGCCAGAACCCGTTCACAGCGAGGTCTGAGAATAGTAACACAGACCCAAGCCTCGCTGTGAGTGTTAATCAAGCTGTAAGGCATTGCCATGGAGATCGGGACGCCCCGACTAGAGGCTTAGTGTGTGACAGAAAGACAGAATGGAACACACATTCTTGGAAGGAGCTCCAATGTAATAAGGATCCCGACTTGATAAATACAATGATCGGAGACCAGGAGCTCCCAACTTCAATAGAGATCATCCGTTCGGTTCTGCTTAGGTGTCCATATCATTGCCGGACGTAACCATGGAGATACTGACGCTCTGAGTAAGGAAACCACAGGGATTTAGAGATACAATACATCCCCCTCTCTCTCCCGGAGCGCCCGCATGTCACATGTACAATGAAATAATATGAAAAAATATGTATTATAAGGGTGCAAGAACCAAAAGGATGATATCCACAGTGTGTGCTCATCCTGTCATAAATGTGAAAACACACTGAAGAGACGAAAAAGATATATATAATGTAAATTACAGAAAAGGAGATATGTCTATAAATAAATGAATATAAATGGGATGAACAGTAAATAAATATGGGACATAAGATATGCATAAATGGCATACACAAAAAACAGAAAGAAAAGAGAAAAGGTAATAATACAATAAAATAAGATAAAATCATATCAGAAAAATAAGAAAAAAACCATCATCATAGATCTCAGAATAAACTGATGTGTATGGGGATCTCATATATCATAAAGAGATAAGGAATACTAGCTGTGTGTGTGTACTATAATAGGTATTCTCATATTATCCTAAAATTATTCTTGAAGGAAATTACTCACTTCTAATTCTTCGTTAAGCCCCTTTGGTGTAAGTGTATCTAGGGTATATATCCAGTAGGCTTCACGTCTACATAAGGTAGAGAATCTATAGGGATTAGATAAAGGGATATGTTCGATCCCTATAACTTTAAAGTTATCTAGACCACCTTTACTACAATTGTTAAAATGTCTCGGGACTGAATGGTCCTTGGATTTTCTACTAATATGGTATCTATGTTCCCGGGCTCTTTCTCTTAAAGCTCTGGTCGTTCTGCCCACATACTGGATGCCACATCCACAGGTAATCATATAAATGACGAAAGTTGTGTCACAAGTAATCATGGTCTTGATGTTAAAAACATTAGAGTTAGAAAAACTTTGTACATTAGCAATTTTATTAGACAAAAATCTGCAGTTAGTGCATCTATTATGGAGACATTTAAAATTACCCACAGGGGGATTCGTATTAAAAATCCCTTTTTGTGTAATATTAGTGTCCTTTCCAATAATATTTTTAGGGCGACTTTTTGCCACAAAACCGCCTATATTTTTTGCTTTTTTATAGGTGATTTTGGCCTTGTTGGATAATATACCCTGTAAAAGTGGGTCCTGTTTAAGGATATCCCAATGTTTTTGGACAATGTTATTTATTATATTAGATGCTCCATTATATTGGGTGACCAGCGATGGAGGTCTCCGATTGAGATTAGTTGGATTTTTCTTTTTATGGAGGATGGTTGTTCTGTCCAATTTAGATGCTCTCTTAAATGCAGAATCTATGATAGAGCTTTTGTGACCTCTATCAAGGAGTTGTTGTGTTAGCTCCTTACTTTTGTCAATGAAATCCTGTGTATCACTACAATTTCTTCTTAATCGATGAAATTGACCAAAAGGGATATTGGTAATCCATTTGGTGTAGTGGCAACTATCTGCCCTAAGGTACTGGTTTCTAGAAACTTATTTTTTGTATATAGTACTGGAAATATGTTCCCCAGGAATACCTATTAATTTGAGATCCAAAAAATTGATTTCCCGCACATTAATGTCAAATGTGAAGTGTAATCCCATGTTGTTGTTATTGAAAGAACTAATAGAAGATTGGAGCTTGTCTAAAGAACCATTCCAGACAATGAGTATATCATCTATATAACGGCCATAGTAGACCAGGTCTCCCCCCCATCTCTCCATGGGCCATATGGAAAGATCCTCCCACAGGCCCATGAACAGGTTGGCGTATGAGGGGGCAAACCTGGTCCCCATGGCCGTACCCTTAATTTGTAAGTAAAACTCGTGCTGAAATTCAAAATAATTGTGATTAAGAATGAAGGTAACACATTTGATGATAAATTCCATTTGTGAGGTACTCATGGTGTTGTCATTTTCCAAGAAGTATCTGATGGCTTGTGAGCCCAGGACATGGTCTATACATGTATAAAGTGCTGAAACGTCCAATGTGGCCCAGATGAATCCTTCCTTCCAAGTGATGTCTGACAAAGATTGTAAGACATATTGTGAATCTCTGATGTATGAGGGCAATGTGACCACTAGTTGTTGTAAAAAGAAATCAATGTATGCTGACAGATTGGAAGTGAAAGAACCTATACCTGATATAATTGGCCTTCCTGGAGGATTTTCACTATTTTTATGTAATTTTGGGATGTGGTAAAAGAATGGAGGGTCAGCATGTTCTTTATAGATATATTGGAATTCTTGTTTGGTAAGAATGCCTTCTATCAGTCCCTCTTCCAAAAGACTTTTTAACAGGTCATTGTATATTCTTGATGGATTGTAGGAAAGTTTCTGATAAAATTCTGTGTCTGACAGTAATCTTATCGCCTCCTTCAAGTAAGTGGGGGTATCTTGGACGACAATAGCTCCCCCCTTGTCAGCTTCACGTATAGTGATTGATGAATCCCTCGTCAAACGTTTAAGTGCCGTTCTTTCTTGTGGATTAAGATTATCTCAGATGTGAAAGTGTTTGTTGTTTTTAACTTTTATCTTAAAATCATTCATAACCATGGTAAAGAAGGTGTCTACAAAGGGTCCTTTGTATTGGGAAGGAAAAAACTGTGATCGCTTCTTAAAAGGAGTATGTTTGATTTCAAGGTGACTATTAATAGTTTTTTCTGGATTTAAAGTGGGATCATTTTCTAAGAGTAAGGATTCCAAGTTTTCCAAATGTGGGAGATCTGAATTGTCCAAGCTCCCTTCCACAACAATGAAATCTTCGGTAGATGTAAACTCCCGGGATTCACATTTGGATTTAGATTTCTTGATAGAGAAGTATCTATGTAAAGATAGCTCTCTAGTGAATCTCTTGAGATCCAAAAAGAAGGAAAAATCATTTGCCATGTTGGTTGGGGCAAATTTAAGCCCTTTCTCCAATAACATGATCTCGTATGTATCCAGTTGTCTACTAGATAAATTGAAGATAGAATCACCTAAATTTGAGGGTGATTTTCCGTGCTCTTCAATCTTTTTTGATTTTCTTCCTCTCCCTCCTCGCTTTCCTCTGTGGCATTTCTTTTTCTTCGTGCACCCTGATTCAATATTTTTTCTTTTTTCTTTTTTCCATTTGTTTTTGGACCCATCACTAAAAAAGCACCCTGATGTATGGATATTTCTTTTTTCCCATGGTTTTCCTCTCTAATATCATTTTGAAGAATTTCAAAAGAATTCTTCAAAGGAAGGGTGTTATTGGAAATGGACGGCACAACCATGTTTGGCATACTTGAGGTAGATGGAACTGCTGTGTCGTCCCTAAGGATGTTCTTTTCACTTTTATTATGGCTGGTGTGATGAACTACTGGATTTCTTTCTACAACAAGATCTTTCAGTTGTGTGTTAGTTTCTAAACCTGTATTGGTATTTTTCTTGGGTGAATCAACAGCTGATTTCTTCACTCTATTATGGATTGTATTCAAAGTACTGGATGTCTTCATGGTTGATCTTGGATGTTTTTGTGTTCTAGACCAAGATTTAATTTGGTTATTTGCATAATCACTTTTGTCCCTAGTTAATTTTTTCATCTTACGGTCTTTGAGCTCCTTTTCTAAACTTTCCACTTTTTTCTGTACCTTTTGATCTAATTCATAAAACAATGGATTATCTTTATATGTAATGAGAACTTTATGTAAGTCCTCAATATCTTTTTCAATTGTAGATAATCGCTTCTCCCTAAATTGAATAATATGTTCTATAAGTTTAAAAGAGCAATCATCTAAAATTCTTTCCCACTCTCTGGAGAATTCTTCATCATTAAAGCCACATACTTTAATAATTCTCAGTCCACGAGGGACCAATCTATTGTTAAGATATTTTTGAAGGGACAACAGATCCCACCACTGTTTTAACTCCTGACATAAAAGTTCCTCTAAACTATGAAAAACTTTTCTTAATTCCTTATGTGGATCTTCTTTCACATTGCCACTAGAAGTAATAATAGGGAATTTTTCTTGGAATATGGACTCTAAGTTCCTCTTTCTCTCTGCTCTAGTCAGAAAGGCCTTACACCCCATCTTAAAAAGCAGAGGGAGAGAAAAATCACAATAAAACAAACAATATAAGTACGTATTAATAATGAAGAATAGATATGAGACAGTCACCTGTAATCCGTGGAGCACAGGTGAATGTGGGCTGCCAATATATAAAAACAAGGATCACATATAGTAATAACAAAGAAAATATATATATAAAAAGCGCACCAAACTCAAATCTTACTCCAATAATAAAACAGTCTTTTTCCAAAGAATATAAAGCCCAATAAGCAGTCCAAAGAATGTATTCTCTTTTGGTTGCAGCCGTGAGTATATGGTGTCCTTGGACGCACCTCGCACTTATAGTAAACACTGGAAAACAGGAACACAGGCGCAAACCATCTGAGAGCAATCAGTATTAAAAATGGCCATGAAAAAATAAATGTGAATCTACTTACAAGACATATTCTTGCAAGTAAAGCCCATAAAGGAAACAAGATACAGGTGTCTTCACTGGTCTGGGAAATTAGGAGGCTATCCACCGGCTTCTTCTCAAATGGTGTGAGTAGAGTCTCTATATCCAAATAAAAGATATGTACATATCCTCTAAGAGAGTATCTGTATAATCCCCACACGAGAGAAGGCCCCTTAAAAAGAATAGACTCACCAGATAGCTGTCTTGATAATATATATAGAGCCCGACCTGGCTAAAGGTGAAGAACTCAGTCCAAAGCAGCAGGAAACATATAAAGGAATATTCTAATATTTATTATATAAAAATGTATATGATAATACAGCAATAAAATACCCAACGCGTTTCGTGAGTGCTAAGTTCACTTCATCAGGGGAAAATAATATAGTAATAAATCTGCAATAGAAACTTATACATGTATATATAGGGAATATGTATGAAGAAAAAACGCCTACCGAATAATTCTCCAGAGCTCCCGTCCCGCCAGAACCCGTTCACAGCGAGGTCTGAGAATAGTAACACAGACCCAAGCCTCGCTCTGAGTGTTAATCAAGCTGTAAGGCATTGCCATGGAGATCGGGACGCCCCGACTAGAGGCTTAGTGTGTGACAGAAAGACAGAATGGAACACACATTCTTGGAAGGAGCTCCAATGTAATAAGGATCCCGACTTGATAAATACAATGATCGGAGACCAGGAGCTCCCAACTTCAATAGAGATCATCCGTTCGGTTCTGCTTAGGTGTCCATATCATTGCCGGACGTGTGGGGATTATACAGATACTCTCTTAGAGGATATGTACATATCTTTTATTTGGATATAGAGACTCTACTCACACCATTTGAGAAGAAGCCGGTGGATAGCCTCCTAATTTCCCAGACCAGTGAAGACACCTGTATCTTGTTTCCTTTATGGGCTTTACTTGCAAGAATATGTCTTGTAAGTAGATTCACATTTATTTTTTCATGGCCATTTTTAATATTGATTGCTCTCAGATGGTTTGCGCCTGTGTTCCTGTTGTCCAATGATAGATGAACTGACAAATTAAACTATTTATTGGAGCAAAAAACATTCTCATTGAGGACATTAACCAACCAATGGAGTAACAGTAACTCCAACCGGTTTAAGGATTATATCTCCTGAAGTGAGCACTTTTTAGACTGCTCATGTAAACAATTTACGGAAAAGGAGAAATCGAATATCCTTTTAAACATTCTGAGTATACACACCTTTCTCTTTTAAAAGGGTTTTATTTTAGGAGAAAAAGAGAAAACATCTTTCATTTTAACTTATCCTCTTGACACAAACAGATCCTATTTAGTATACTTCACAAACCATGTTTGCAATGATCAACTGCATCAAGGGAATTAAACAGCTATGCATCTAAACAGTATCATCAGCATCAAAGGGGTTAATTAGTCGATGGGGTAACACAAACTTCAATCGACTGTGCAATTAGAATGTTACCCCTCACATGTAGTTGAACACAAGCATATCTACTTAAAGGGATAGTAATACTTCGTTTTATCTTTATTTTTTATTTTGTAGACATTAAAAACACACGAAGAACGATATAAGTCTTATCTCTCAAACCTTTATGGTTTTAGAGATATTCACAAGTAAAGTTTCCCCTCCCGCCCCTTTTACCTAGTGTAAGCCATCTCTTCTCAGATGTAGAATGCAGTCCATAGACCAGACAGATAACAGAAGGGGACAATCTTCTTCCTGTGAGAACAATGAAAGCCCTGCCCTTGACAAGTTTTTCAGGTTTTTCCCTTATCTTAATTGAAGATTGTCCCTCTCTGCAATCTACCTGGGCACCTCCCTTCTGATCTGGCTGAGCAGTGTTACATCAGTAAAAGGGGAGGGAGGGGGATACTTTGTCATTGAATTACTCTTGAACTACAACTCTGACAGAATTGAAATAACACTCTCCAAGGTCCAAATACTATGATGATTAATTGGAGCTGCTTTTATTATGAAACATTACTATCCCTTTAAGTAAATTACTGTGAATATAAGAGCAAAGGACAACTGGTGCTTGCAATTTGGGGGTTAACCAGCCATTTGAACAATACAAACTTCAATCGGCTTTAAGATTGTATTACCCATAATGAGCATCATTTTGTCTATTAGTTAGGACATGACAACAAAACATACTAACTCCCTCGCAAACAATAGAGATGCGACCTAAATATTGATACATAACCTAATTACTATAACATCCTACCTACTTTGAAGAGGTTGAGGAGTGAAAATATTGAGTTATGTGATCTCACTTTTTAATTTTCTAATTTAACAAAAGTTAAGCTTTAAAAACCTAATGAAACAAAGATCATCCCAATGAGCCACACTGTCCAGAAGAAATTCAGTATTGCAGATCACCCATTGCCATATTAAAAGGGGTCTATTGGAGTGCAGAAAAGAGAATACTTTCTTTCTTTTTAGAAAGAAACATTGCATTGTTCTATATATACACACACATACAAACAGTTGTAAAGAAATAAACACAATCTCTGCAATGAACATACTTTTTTTTTTCATAATTCTGCAAATTGTTTAAAAGATTGGAAATAAAAATAAAACACAGAATGTGGCATATGCAAAAGTTTGGGCACCCTGTCTGTCAGTACGTAGCAGTACTTTGGTAGAAAGAAAAGCCTCCAAACATTTCTTGTAGTCAGCAGTCTTTTTATTCTTGATTTATGAATTTTTTCCCACTCTTCCTTATAGAATGCGCCTAGTCCAGAAATATTCTTGGGTCATCTTGCATGCACTGCATGTCTGAGATCTACCCACAGATTGTCAATAATGTTCAAGTTTGTGAACAGCGAAGGCTTTTTGTTTCTTGAAATTGTTCACTGCTGATTTTGTGGTATGTTTTGGATCATTGTTTTTAGAATATCCATAATCTTTTTAGCTTCAGTATTGAGAATACAATCTATATTTTATTATAGTTAGCAGAACTAGAGTAATATTTAATAGGTCTATATCTATATTCTAAATATGAAAATAATCTGAATATTAGAGTCTAGACTCCATTTAAAATGTAATAACTTGGATATCATACCTTAATGGCATTAAAACAGAATGTCTGTATGTACTTACATGCTCAGATGGTTTCAGGTCAATTGTTTAAAGGGATTCTAGCACTGACTATTTATTATTTCATGTCTGACTTGGGACAACGTCTCTGGTGCTTAACACGCAAACAAATACCAAAAAAAAAAATATAAATAAATCATTACACCGATTACTCTAATTAATGTGATTAGAGAGGTAAAATCAAATTAATAAAGTGTCTCAAGGAAAGAAATTTTCCAGTCTTTCGTGGATACGTATGTAACCCTTGGTGTACTGGTACCAAATGTAGGGCTTGATTCCATTACTGGTGATAACTCTATAAAAGGTTTTATCTTCAAATGCCCCTGTAGACTTCAGTAGGAATTTGTGATATAATATCAGTCCTAGCATTCAGCACTAGGAATGGGCAAAAAATTTAGCCTAAAACTCAAATCGGCTTATAATGGCACTTCCCACTTTGCGAAAAATTTCCCACAAAAAGTGCCGATTTTATGCTTTTTTCGCCTAGCTCATTCCATTAAAATCAATGGGATCATTGAATTTACACACAATACCTAACAAATGTTATTTTGCTTCCCAAAGGCATAATATAAAAGGGGCATGAGATTGCTTGTATTGGTGGGTTGTGGGGAAAGACTCAGTTGAACAGGGAATGTTTTTTGAGGGGGTTTGTTTACTGAGATTAGGTATGGTTAATAAAAAAATAAATCCTAAATACAATTAAAAAAAAACCACAAGACATGGTATAAAAGGGGTCTGAGGAGGGTGCCTGTGTTGGTGGGTGGAGTCTGGGGAATGAATCAGTTGAACAGGGAATTTGTTTTGGGGGGGTTTCTTGACTGGTATTGGGTGGACAGTTAATAAAATAATTAATCAATAAGATAAAATAAGAAATGTGTATGTGGAGTGATAGAGACAGGAACCCGCTGACATAATCTGCCACTGGGGTGGACTGATACTTGACTTGAAAGAGTATTTTGTAGAGGATGATTTGTTAGATTTGTTGCTAGAGGGTCAAAACCTGTGGAAACATTGATTTGTAGGACTTAGATTTATTAGAGGCACAAGCCCTAAGGAAACATTGATTTGTAGCATTTAGGCTTGTTAGAAACAAACCCCAAAAAATTGGACTATGTTTTTATTTATTTTTTTGAATTTACTTATTTTTTAAAGTACAAGCCCTGAGAAAAAAATGCCCTACTGGCCTAGTGCCACTGGCCATTGTCAAATGTCCTACTGAGTCTGAGTCCCTAATTATGGAATTTGCAACTGCTTTTCTTGCTGCTGCTGAGTTGTTTAACCGTTTAAGGACCAGTGTTCCTTGGACGTTTCCGTCCCATAAGGACCACTTTGAAGCTTGCCGACGCGCCGGTACACGTGACCTGCGGTGTGTATTGGCACGCCACTTTGGGGCCTGAAAGAGATCACTCCAGTCTTGAAGAGGTCAATTTTAGGCCCTATTTTTACTTACAGCAGTCCTGGTGGAGCGCTGTAAGTAAAAAGTACATGGCGTACTATGACTGTCATCGGTCCTTAAGGGTATAAGGACCATGACGGTCAAAGTACGTCATGTAGTCCTTAAGTGGTTAAGCAGAAGGATGATTAGGCAGCTGAAAGGGAATGGGATCAACAATTGCAGTAACATGGGTGATGTTCCACTAGCCACGACTAGCTCCACTGATGCACCTGAGGCAGTAGCAGCACAATAAGAGACCCCAGTCTATGTGGAGAAAAGAAGAAGTTAGCCAATAATTTTTCTCCACCTGCCCATCCTCCAAAATCATGGGTGTGTTGTTCTTAGAATAGAAATGTTTCCCTTGAGAGCAGGAACTGAGGTTCTCATCAGCAATTGCAATGTGCACAGTGTGTGTGGTAAAAAGCATCTGGGGGCACAACACCATGACACCAGAAACCAAATTCTGCCGCTGTCACTATACCCCTTGTCCAGACCCTGCTAAGGACACATGACAACTTGCTGACAGTTTAATAGTAATGGTGAACCCTCCCTGCCAGCATCTTAGCATATTCTGTGGGATGGAATCTCCTCAGATGCCGCTTGATGCCCTGTTTGTGATTCTCATTCACCACACTGCCAAGCGTGGTCAGTGCACCACACAGTGTGCAATAGGTGGTGACAAACTGCCACATCCTAACATCAACAGAGTGGCTATCATTTGGCGGAGGAGGTAATGATAAACTAGCTGGATTGGCAGAAGATGTAGTTACCCTAGAAGGTGATGGTGATGGAGAGCTAGTTGTTTCACTCGTCATGGAATTTCCAGTCACTTACTGGGTATCATGGTGCCCATGCTCCCCTTGCGAGTTTCTGTCAGTCTACACTGTGCTTTACTCCTATTGGCTATTCTGTGCTTGTCCCGCCCAATATGACCTTTATATACTGGGTTCTGGCACCCCTCCGGTGCCCTTTCGTGGTGTTCCTGTGCCAGTGCTTGTTCCTGCTCTCAGTATTTCCAGCGTACCGACCCGGCCTGCCTGACTACTCTGCATCTCGTCTCCTGCCTGTGAACTGACCCGGACTGCCTGACCTTTCTTCTGCGCCTGCTCCCGTGTACCGATCCGGCTTGGCTGACGTTCCTGCTCCGTGTACCTACCCGGCTTGGCTGACGTTCCTGCTCCATGATTCAACCTGGCTTGGTTGACGTTCCTGCTCTGGCTGCCTCTGTGTCACCTTGGCGATATTCCTATCGGTTAGGCATCTGTGATGCTTCCGGTTGGTTGCTACCTCAGGGCGAGTTGCTCAGTTGCCCAGTCTGTTCCTGTCACAGCAGTGCTCTGTTGTGTGTCTCCATTACTGCTATGGCAGTGTGCAAGTGGCCTTGTCTCCGTTACTGCTCCTGCATAGTGCAAGTGGTATAGTCTCTGTTACTGCTACGGCAGTGTGCAAGTGGCCTTGTCTCCGTTACTGCTACTGCAGAGTGCAAGTGGTCTAGCTTCCGTTACTGCTACGGCAGTGTGCAAGTGGCCTTGTCTCCGTTACTGCTCCAGCAGAGTGCAAGTGGCCTAGTCTCCATTACTGCTACGGCAGTGTGCAAGTGGCCTTGTCTCCATTACTGCTCCTGCAGGGTGCAAGTGATCTAGTCTCCGTTACAGCTATGGCAGAGTGCAAGTGGCTTTGTCTCTGTTACTTTTCCGGCAGAGTGCAAGTGGCCTAGTCTCCGGTACTGCTACGGCAGAGTGCAAGTGGCCTAGTCTCCATTACTGTTACAGCAGTGTGCAAGTGGCCTTGTCTCCATTACTGCCCCCGCAGAGTACAAGTGGCCTAGTCTCCATTACTGCTTGGCAGTGTGCAGGTGGCCTCGTCTCAGTTACTGCTACGGCAGTGTTATATGTTGCTCAGTATCTGATACTACTCTGGCAGTTCACGTTTGTCTGCTAACCTATTACTGGGCGTTACTTATCTTTAATCTCTCTATCTTGAGTGAGGTCCATCAAAGACCTCTGTTTACACTCGCTGAAGACCATCAACCCATGCAGTACCGATACCCTGGGAATCCTTCGTATTCCGCTTGACCTGTGTCAGTATATTCTGTTATGGACTCTATGGTTATACTGGACCTGTGTAGGCATATGTATATGTAACCTGTCTTGTGTCTGTATTATTCTGCTTAAATACTACAGGACCTGTGAGGGTTATTATATTACTGTGTTTTCAATAAAACTGTTTTTTATCCTAAACCACTGTGTCTGTGTGTCAAACAAACCGTTACACTGGGTTTCTCTACTATTCTTCCTCTTCCATCAATGTCTCCTCCACCCCATCTTCTCCATCATCATCATCATCACCACCACTAGTCCCTATGTGCTGCTGCTGCTCTATTACAGACATCTCACTGCTGTTGGAGGAGGTGATAAGCAGTGTGACAAAGGGTCCACTAATGTCACACTTGCCATTTCTTTTTGACCTGAAGAAGGCAGACTGGTAGCAGTAGCAACAGGCACAGGCAGCTGATTTGTGCTCCTGTTGGTGGTGGTGGTATTAATTGTGCACCTGCTCTCCCTCAACAACAGTTCTGGCCTCTTAGTCTTCAGGATCATGTTCCACTTGGACACTTAATGAAGGGAAGGGGAGGACTTCCAGTGTCAGAGGAATGGTGTTGTCTTCCTTGACTTCTAGTCCGGATGCTCTCAAGTGTTTCCCCTACCACTCTGGCTGCTTCTTCATTACTACTACTAACACCAACCACATTAAGTTCATCCGCAGAGTCTTCCTCCTCACAGTCACTAGTAATATGAGGATATTGTTGATTACACCCCTTCACTCCTAACACTAACAAGAGGCTGGACCTTAGCAGTAGTAGTACTAGTACTGGCAGGACTGCTTGGGGATGGCAAGTGGGACTTAGGGTATCTTGCTGTCACAGTTTTTATCATCTTCTCCTTCTTCTCCTCCTGAGTATTAAAAGACACATTAGCAGCAGCTTCATCACTAGTGGCAGCAGGCACAGCACTGGTGGCAGCAGGTGCAGCATGTCTGAAGCAGGCAGAAGGTAGAGCACTAGTGGTAGCAGGGACAGCACGTCTGGCAGCAGGGGCAGCACATTTCGCAGCAGGTACAGCACTAGTGGCAGTAGGGGCAGCATGTCTGGCAGCAGGTACAGCACATCTTGCAGCAGGCAAAGGCAGCTGACATGTCCTGCTCTCACTAGTACTACCCTTCTCTTCCTCCCTTGCCATTAATTTCCCAAAATCCCTAGCGGTGATTTAGAGAGACTGGACAGCATTGGTTCTGTAGTGCTCACTTCCTCCTCCTCCTCCTCAGACTCAGTGGAAACATAAGGGTCCTTCCAGTTCCTCCTGCAGTCACTATGCACCTCTCCTGCCTCAATTTCTCAAAACAATAACAGCAGAACAGCCCAGCATGTCTACATCGCTCTGTAGCTGCTTCTATTGTGTTACACTTCGGCAAATACATCACGTTTTTATAGCGAAAAGGTGAAAACCATGCAAATCATTGGGTGGAAATTTTCTAGCCACTGAAAAATTGGCTGGGAATTTTGGTTAATGGGTGAAAAATGCAAAGATTTTAATTGCTATAAAACCACGGATTTACCCATGAAAAAGCTGACAATAACGTGGTTTTCACATGATTTCTTGCAGGAACACAGCAACAACTTTTGCCCATCCCTATTGAGCGCCCTCAATGGAATCCAATCTTTAGCTAAGAATCCAGCATTGATCCTCATGGGTAGCTGGATACTACAGACATTGTCCCAGTCAGAATTTCACTGTACTTAGAGGCTTTGGTTTTCTCAAACAGTTTACAGAAAGACATAGTGTTCTTTTTCAGTGGTGGAAGATTAAGTCTTTGCCTTTTAGCTAACTTTCTAGCCATCATCATCATTTATCTCACTCTCAACTTCACCCATATCTGAAGAAGAGGAGGATGGTGGAGGGATATATTCTATATTTATATGATTATCATCAATGATCATTATGTCATCCAGTTGGTTGAGGCGCTAAACCATCTTTAATTATGCCATCAGCACTAGAATGTGACTTTTTGTTATATTCAGTTTTCTAAAGTTTTGTTTTATGGTGGTGAAACTTTCTGTTGGACCTTGACAAACTGCATCCTCCTCACATCACCATCATTTATTGCACATGCAGCAGTAGCCATGGCTGCAGTCAGTTTATGGACTACAACTTTACTTGGATGTCCTTGTACTGCTCCTACACCATCCATCCCTCCTCCTTGTGTGTTTGCTGGACATTGCTCAACTACTGTGCATACTTTTGCTGTACACAGTAGAACTGATTGAGTGTGACATATTGCCTTGGCGCGCTACAACATACTCAATCTCATCAGTCTGCGTCAGTCACACAGCTTAAGTCTTAAGTCTTAAGTCTGGTTCCCTGTATTGATATATATATATATATATATATATATATATATATATATATATATATATATATATTATCACTGTCACCAAAAGACAAATAAAAAACAAAACAAACCCCCCAAAAACACCTGTTCAACAACTTCTCTCTCCAGACTTCTTCAAAACAGAGATACTAAGAGCAAGATCAGGAAAGAACTTGGACCACAGCTGCCTGTGTCCTTCTAATCAGTCACACAAAATGTAAGGATATTTGGGGTAAACCTCCTTTGCTCCCTTCTCACACCCTCCAACATGTCTAACACAGAGATAATAACAGTCTGATCTGGAAGGAATCTGAATCACAGCTGCCTTTGTCTTTCCAACCAGTCACACAAAATGTTGGGCTATTTGGGGAAAACCTCCTTTGCTCTCTTCTCACACCTCCAGACATCTTTACCATAGAGATAACAAACAGATCAGGAAGGAACTTGGATCACAACTTCCATGTGTGTTTCCAATCAAACACACAAAATGTTGGTGCATCAGGATCCCCCTCCCCTTACATGACACAGACATTAATACAACTTATAATATAACACATTAATAAACTATGTACATAGATTACACAATCCCAGCATATTTCTTACATTTTTTCTTGCATCCACCAAAACAATAGCACACTTTATTCCAAATGGGATTGCAATCACAGGGGAGGGTTGTTACACATACAACAGCAAAAGAATAATTCTGAGGCAAACCAACTGCACCTACAGGAGACAAATGGTAACTCACAAAATCCTCCATTGATTTAAATGAAACATTATTATAATATTATAGATGTGACTGCAAAGCATTGGAGACCTCTCTTATGCTCAAGAAAATTAAAAGCTCCTTTTAAATAAATGGGAATTTGAAGAATGTTTAATTTTCCCCTGTGATGGAGTTGCATTGCTATAGAATTGCTCTAGTTTAGAAAATCAGCTTCTGTGGCATCACCTGGCTCATGACCAGATTCATATCCCAGATGTTCCTAGGCAAAGCACTGCAGGCATCCATAACCACACCCCACTCTTCTCATATGAATCCACCCTCAATCCCATCCAATGTTTCTTGGCACAGAAAATACCCTTGGCCTATAACAAGCAAGAATGAGAAAAGCTTTAACAACTTGGTTGCTAGAGAGATCTCCAGTACATTGCTTTGCAATGCATTGAACATCTATCTAGCATCCATGGGGATAAATAGCAGCCTGTAAAGGGGTATACGGCTGATGCAGGAACACTGAGATTGTTCTGTCCACACACAATGGACATGTAATGAATCCAAGATGGAGTCTGTAACCACGTGGATTGAGATTTACAAGATGGCGTCAAACCATGTCTTTGCTCCAGGATTGAGTCAATGTACATTTACTGAATTCCAAGATGGAATCCTTAACCATGTGTCTTGAGATTTCCAAGATGGAGTCAGACCATGTGTTTGCTCCAAGATGGAGTCAATGTACAT
Organism: Rhinophrynus dorsalis; assembly: GCA_037306005.1. NCBI lineage: Eukaryota > Metazoa > Chordata > Amphibia > Anura > Rhinophrynidae > Rhinophrynus > Rhinophrynus dorsalis. The sequence continues at coordinate 173,686,995 of CM074726.1, forward strand.
GTACTGAAATCTAAAATGGAGTGTTTAACCATGTGGCTTGAGATTTCCAAGATGGAGAGAGATCATGTGTTTGCTCCAAGATGGAGCCTAGGGACATGTACTGAATCCAAGATGGAGTCTATGGAAAAGACACAACAGAGTGGCTTACTGTATGCTCGCACTAACAAACACTAGCGCAGTCATTGGAAACAAATACAATTGCATAATACCCCATAAGCCAACCGATTAAAATATACCCAGAGAAGTTTGTTCTAATGACCAATACCACAATTAACACAATAACACCCCAGTACTAGCAATAAGCAATATTTAATAACAAGCAATAATATTATAATAAGAACAATACACTATATATTATAAAATATATTCTAGCTAAACATCTAATAATACTAACTAGGCAATTACTTACTGCAGTGCCAATAAACATAATATACAACAATTATAACAGAAACAATTTATGTTGGTTACTGTCATGGACACCAGAGTAAATAATACACATGACATAGGTACAGTGAATTTTAACCAGTTTATTTAGATAAGCAAGAGTAAGCACTTCCTCAACCTTAGTAGAAACAGGCGTGAGGACAGTGCCGAGTCCACTACCCAAGGATTGACACTGAACTGTAACCAGGTTCTCAGTAGCCTATAGAGATAGATGGGAGCAGAACCAGGCTTGGTTCTATACCTAGCAAATGGAAACCTGGAACGCCTGGAAACCTGATCACTGGAGCGACAGCTGAACTCCCAGACACGAGACAGGCAGACGGGTGTCTCAAAGTAGTGACTCTACCACGGCGTGGTAGGAGGAGCTAGACAGAGAGTAACTAGTACTCCGAAAGAGTCATGGAACAGGTCTACTAGGTAGGCAAAGGGTGGAGTCAAGAGAGTGGAATGTAGCCAGCCACAACACCGGTTAGTATGTAAGGCTGCAGAGCGGAGGGTTATGCAACAGGCCCAGGAGGCAATGGATACAGTGGCACAGGATGGAGGCAACGGACCTAGAGGCAACCAGCAACTCTGCCATGGAGGTAGCAGTTGCACTACACTGATGGAGCGCTCCCACAACTAACCCAGACAGGTGGTAGTCAGACTGGAGGGAAGGACAGCACAGAGTGCAAGTCAAAAAAAGCAACAGAGGAGAGCCAAATCGGGTAGTCAGCCACAGCCAAGGTCAAAACAGAGCTGGTAGTCCGAAAAAACCACAGGATCGATGAGGAGGAAACACTGCAGCCAAGCAAGGGTTAAACGAGAGCAACACTGAAGGAACACACAGATACACCATGAAAGGGCAACAAGTCCTAGTCTCAGTGAGGTTTATAAAGCAGCAGAAGGAGGCAGGACCCATTTAGGTCCAACAGAATAGGCTCATAAACAGGTGTCCATGCCAGGGCCTATAACATGACTTTAGCAATGAGGAAATGGCCAGAGGCAATGCCGGCCAGTGGCCATACAAAGGTAAGAGCACAGGATCGCTTAGGCCTCAAAGGGAGACTGTGATAGTTACTAGGGTGTTTTCCTAGAAATATATATACTATAAAAAAAAAAGCAGAGAAAGAGAGAGAGAGCGATACAGTTTTATACTTATCTAATCCTGGGACACTCTTACAAGCACAAAGCAGCAGGAAAAGAAGCATGCCAGGAGAACTGGATACATTTGCACAATGTACTGGGCTGCTTTCACTGGAGGTCTTGCTCAGGAACAGTTCTCCTTGGTGGATCAAATTGGTGCCTGACGTTTCTGAAGAAAGTTCCTGGGTCTACATACCACATGGCTGGCTGAGGCCCAAAATCCAGCCAGGCTGGCTGGCTACATCTTCCCCCACCCCTTTCACTCCACTGCTAGACTCCAGAATCCCCAAGCTCTCGCTGGCAGTATCTTTTATTGTTTGCAAACCCTGCCCATCACCAGCCCCAAACCACCCCCTCCTCCCTTCCTCCTAGCAACAAAAGAAACAAAGAAAGCTATCCTCTATTTGTCCTTTTCCCGTTCAAACAGAGAGTGAAACCAGGGAGAGGGCTTGTAAAAAAAAATGGTTCTGTAACCCTAATGTGGCCTAAAACATGGGAACATAAAAAACAAAAATACTTGCAAAAAATGTCTCAACATTACACGGCGTAACGGATGCAGATTTGTCACAAAATTGACATGACTTTACCTGTGTCCAAAAAAACCCACAATTCAGAATGTGGGTGTGGCCAGCACAGCTGAGGCACCTCCCCTCAAAATTTGGTGTTCTAGACAGTTGCCTACTCTACCTATTAGGAAATCGGGCCCTGATCTGACTGGATCCTCCCAAATGGAATATCAACAAACCATTTTTAAGAGATACTAATCTTTGGACTTTCCTTTGTTGGAACTAAAACTCCCATTATCCTCAAGCAGTGACTGGCTGGAAATCCAAAGTTTGATTTCCTTTGGTTTAGCAGAAGATAAGAGAGAGTTAATCCTTGTTCTAAGCCTTGGTTTACAGGTAGTTGTGACATTCAATGATCTTTTTGTCATTCACCTTCCAGCAAAGTTATATATTTGCTCATTTATAAAACTAAAGGCTATTTCCACCAGTTCAGGTGGAAGCCAACTGCATCATATGGAACAAATAAGCATTTTCCGAATTCCCAGTGACTTAAATTCTGTCTTTTAACCCCTAGAATGCTAGAGAGGTCACCAACACATTGAGAAGTCCCTTATAAATGAACACTCTAATTTGCCACCTCTGGTGTATTTCATTTACCCAAAATATATACACTTTAGTACAAAATGAGTAAAATAAGATCACTCCCCTTATGGGTATGTCAAACCATTTAATTATGTACACTTTAGATGACATTTAAATTGAGATTTTAATCCATTTTAGTCTTTGACTTAGAGCTGACTTTACATCTTTATTTTTTAAACTGTAAATCAGTGGATTTAGTGCAGGGACAGCAGCCGTGTTCAAGAGAGAGAGGAGTTTATTGCCATCCAGGCTGTCCATTGAGGTTGGTCTCATGTACTGACAGAAGAGAGTCATGTAGAGAAGGAAGACGACTATGAGGTGTGAAGAACATGTGTAGAAGGCTTTACGTCTCCCCGTACTGGATCGGATCCTCAGTATGGAGCGAATAATGAAAATGTAAGGGACTGTGGTGAAAAGAAAGGCACAAGTACAAATCAAAAGTCCATAAATAAAAATTAAAAGATCCACAACAGAAGTATCATTACAAGACAGTTTTACAACAGGCAAAATGTCACAGAAAAAGTGATTTATTTCTCTTGATCTGTAACATGAAAACCTTGATACTATGACAACATGTGGCATGCTTTCTATAAAACCAAACTCCCAGCAAACAATGGCCAACAAAACACATGCTCTATGGTTCATGACTACTGGATAATGCAAGGGATTACAGATGGCCACAAATCGATCATAGCTCATGGCTGTCAATATCAACAGTTCATTGCACAGCAGGGATATAAAAATATACATATTTGTCATACATGAAAGAAATGAAACTCTCTTATCCCCCAATATAAAGCTACTTAGGACCTTGTGTAGAGTAACGGTGGTAGAAGTCATGTCCACTACAGCCAAATTACACAGGAAGAAGTACATGGGAGTGTGAAGTCGATGATCCAGGCAGACAAGTAGAAGAATGGTTGTGTTACCTAGTACAGTGAAGAGATAAATGACCAGAACCAGGAGAAAGATTGGAATCTGTAGCTCAGGGAGGTCTGAAATCCCCTTAATAATGAAGAATGTCACACCAATCTGGTTACTTGAATTCATAATTATTCCTGTTTTAAAAGATAGGATATAGAATGGTACTTTTAGTTTTAGTCTAGAATGCACTCATCAAAAGTATAACATTATTATAAAATTATATATACAGGAGAAGAAGGCAAAGCTTGTCGTACATTTAACTTAATGCAACTGTGGACTCCGCCAGAGTCCAGGAAAGGCCTCTTTAGTTGCGGGAGGAGGGCAAACATACCAAACGGGCCCTTGCAGATGCATTAGATCAGAGGTGGACAACCTGCAGGACTCCAGAGGTGATTGGACTGAAACTCCCATCATTTCTATCTATAGCAAAAAAATATTGTCCCCTTTAAAGAAAATGTGTAGTCTATTTGATATGTTACAGGTATTTGTCAGTCGGTATGTATCAAATGCATTTCTATATGTGTTGCCTAATGTGCTTTGTAATTTCGTGGGTTGACCTGGATTTGTCAGATTCTTCTCAGTTTTGCATTAAGCCTATTGAAGGAGCTTTGCCTCCTAGGATAAACAAGAGATTAGTATGATAGCATTTTAGGGGGATGCAATAAATCAGATATCTGTTTATGTTTTGGTCCTGATATCCCTTAATTCATCAGTTATTCACATGCAAATATTAAAATAGTTTAAAAAGCTTCTTGTATTACTATGACAGTGGTAGAAACGTTTATCTCACTTTCTCTGTTGATGCCAGCTGCTGAAATCCCTACAGCCCTTTCAGCTTCTACCGATCCTTACACATATCCTTTACTAGTCATTGGAGGCCTGCGGTGCACAAAATTGTTTGTGCCTCTAATACAAGTGTTTTTTCCAAGGGCAAAACTAGAACTCTGGACCTTGGGGCCAGTAGGCCCCCTTGGGTGTTGGACCCTATTAAGGACTGTGCACCTTGTAGTTATTCTCCTGTTTCAGCAGTTTAGTTTCTGATCATCAGTGGGATGTTTAGAGGAAGAAACCAGCTTAATTTAGAGGCTGTGTAATATTTTTGATTATATCAGAAACTAAATGCACATTTTTAAGGTTTTTGTGTCTAATCGGGAGTGTCCGTTATTGGCTATCCAGTGCTGTATTTGTTAGGAAAATGTAATGTTGTTCCAGTTGGAGATGTTACAATTATCCACATGTGCACTGGATCGTAGTCTGTGGGCCTTAATGAGCAAGCTAATGAGGTGCAGACTATCGGCACCATAGAATAGAAATAAAAATTATCTTTTGAATTTAAATGGGGTGTTTAATCTATTGAATGTATTCAAGAGGGTAATAACCCCATTTAACCCTCTGAGCACCAGATGTGTTGGCGACCACCTCTCTAAAGTGTAAATTGAGAATACGCAGGCCATTACTATGTTGTTTTGATAACTTTTATTTACTAACTCATGTGAAACGAAAAACTTGATTTCAAGCCAGAAGTTATTTAAAAGACCTTCATTTTCCCATTTTATAAATTGCAGTTTGTGCATTTTTAAAGCAGTAATCTAGCTTATCGCTTGGTTGCTGGAAGTGTGTGCTAGAGACACCTAGCATCCAATATGTTAAAAATACACTAAAAAATACTAAGTGACTCTCATTTGCTTCAGGTGGAATCACAATGAAGTTCTAAATGTTATCCTGCTTTTCCCTGTTCACATGTTTCATTTACAGAGACAACAGATACCAACATTTATTTGTATTTGTAAAGTAGCAGTAGTACTAGCAGTGGCAGGACTGCTTGGGAATGGCAAGTGTGATTTAGGGTCCCTTGCTGTCACACTTGGCATCATTTTCTCCTTCCCGCCTGAGTAATACAATAAACACTAGTAGCCGACAAAGTATTGGTGGCAGCAGGTTCAGCACTGGCAGCAGGTTCAGTACAAGCAGCAGGTTCAGCACTAGTGGCTGCAGCTAGTGATGAGCGAGCACCCCGATGCTCGGGTGCTCGGGTGCTCTGACCGAGCACCCCCTGAGGCTCGAGTGCTCGGCCGAGCACCCGAGCCCCATTGAATTGAATGGGGCGACACGAGCATTACACCAGGCACCCCCTGCTCTGATGAGGGGAGGGTGCCTGGTCAATGCCCCCCTTCATCTCCACAATGTCCCCCTTCATCTCCGCTATGCCCGTCTTCCACAATGTCCCCCTTCATCTCCGCTATGCCCCTCTTCCACAATGTCCCCCTTCATCTCCTCTATGCCCCTCTTCCACAATGTCCCCCTTCATCTCCGCTATGCCCGTCTTCCACAATGTCCCCCTTCATCTCCGCTATGCCCCTCTTCCACAATGTCCCCCTTCATCTCCGCTATGCCCGTCTTCCACAATGTCCCCCTTCATCTCCGCTATGCCCGTCTTCCACAATGTCCCCCTTAATCTCCGCTATGCCCCTCTTCCACAATGTCCCCCTTCATCTCCTCTATGCCCCTCTTCCACAATGTCCCCCTTCATCTCCGCTATGCCCGTCTTCCACAATGTCCCCCTTCATCTCCGCTATGCCCGTCTTCCACAATGTCCCCCTTCATCTCCGCTATGCCCGTCTTCCACAATGTCCCCCTTCATCTCCTCTATGCCCCTCTTCCACAATGTCCCCCTTCATCTCCGCTATGCCCGTCTTCCACAATGTCCCCCTTCATCTCCGCTATGCCCCCTTCATCTCCGCAATGCCCCCTTCATCTCCGCAATGCCCCCTACCTCCAGTCCCTGGTGGTCCAGCGGAGCGTCTTCAGATCTGTGCCTCCTTCGGCACAGATCCCCGCCACCCGAACATGCCGGGCGAGCACATGGCGGTACTCGTACGAGTACCGCCATGTGCCGAGCAGAGCAATGCTCGAGCCGATCCGAGCATCGGCCGAGCATGCTCGCTCAACACTAGCTGCAGCATCAGAAATGGTGGCACTGGCAGCAGGGGCAGCACGTCTAGCAAGAGATACAACACTAGTGGCTGCAGTTACATAAATGGTGGCACTGGCAGCAGGGGCAGCACGTCTGGCAACAGGTACAACACTAGTGGCTGTAGGATCAGAAATAGTGGCACTGGCAGCAGGGACAGCACGTCTTGCAGCAGGCACAGGCAGCTGACCTCTCCTGCTCTCACTATCCTTTTCTCCCTTCCTTCCTATTCCCTTTTCTCCCTTCCTTCCCTTTCCTCCCTTCTTTCCTATTCCCTAGTCACTTCCTCCTCCTCCTCAGACTCAGTGGACACATAATAAGGGTCCTTCCAGTTCCTCTTTTTGCTGCTCATAGTGATAAGAGTCACTATGAGCCTCTCCTGCCTCAATTTTTGCTAAATATTTTTGCTATCTCTCTGTGTAGCTGCTTCTATTGTGCTGTCTTCAGTGAAAACATCACGTTTTTATAGCGGAAGTGCAAAAACAATGTTAATCAATGGGTGAAAACTTTTTAGCCATTGAAAAAATGGCGAAAGATTTTGGCCAATGGGTGAAAAATGTGAAAATTTTAACCTCTAGTTTTAAAATGGATTTTCCCGCGAAAAAGAGGATAACAACGTGGTTTTCGTGAAATTTCCCGCAGGAACACTGCAACAACTTTCACCCACCCCTAGTAAAAACCACACACAGTAGTTGAGTAATGTTTAGCAAACAGACAAGTGGCAGGAGGAGGGGGAAAGGTGGAGGAAGTGCAGGGACATGGAAGTAAAGTGTTAGTTCAAAACCTAACTGCAGCAATCGTTGCTGCAGTGTGTGCAATAAATGATGACGATCCCTCTCCTCCCGGGTGGATACAGTTTGTCAAGGTCCCACCAATCATACCGCACCAGTCCCCCACCACCACTACCATGAACATCTGCCATATTGTAGGTTGTACTTTATTTTTTTATCACTTGGCATCATCATGAATATGTGCCAGTGTCACTTAAGCAGGAAGTAAGTGTTGTGGGCAAAAGACAAAGGCACTCTGCATGCTAACACATTCTTCAAGGTGTATGTTGCTGTAGGACTCACACCTTTGGCTTTCAGCCACTTATTTCTCCACTACAGTCCTCAAAAGAAGTAATATTGTGCTGGGAAATGTTGCATCATAGGAAACAGGTGAAAAATGTGATGAATTGGAAAAAAAAATGTGTTAGAATAGGAGAAAAATGTATTACAAAAAAATTCCTAGAACAGGAAAAAAAGAGGAACATTTTGCAGTGGAGAAAAGGAGAAAACTTGCCCCATAGAAAAATCATCTGTATTTTGTGAAGTTTTTGTGAATTTTTCTCACTTTTCACCCAACCCTATTTTGTAGACAACCATGCTGGTTAATTGCATGCTAAAGCTGAGAGTGGACCTCAGGGTTCAGTACTTGAACCACTTCTTTTTTTTCAGGTTTATAAATGACCTGGAGATAGTTATGGAAAACAAAATATCAATATTTGCAGATGACACTAAATTATGCATTGCAATAAATTCAGAACAGGATTATTTGTTCTCTACAGAGGGATTTACATAAAATGGCAGATTGGGAAGGTTTAATGTGGGAAAGTGTAAAGTAATGCATTTTGGAATAAAAAAATATCCCAATGCTACTTGTGAAAAGAATAGAATAATTTTAGGGGACTCTTTGATAGAGAGAGACCTGGGAATCCTTGTAAATCACACATTTGGAATCAGTGACCAGTGTCAAATAGCAGTGTAAAAGCAAACAAAGTCAAGTCTTGCATAAAAAGGGGTACTGAAGGAAAAGTGAATAACATCATTTTGCCACTGTACAAATCATTGGTAAGACCTCACCTTGAAATGCAGTGCAGTTTTGGGCACCAGTTCTGAAAAAGGATATACTAGAACTAGAGAGGGTACAGCGAAGGGCAACACAATTAATTAAGGGAATGGAGGGCTTAACATATGAGGAGCGACTAGACAAGCTTGGTTTATTTACTGCAGAGAAAAGATGAATTAGAGAACATCATATCATAATCTACAAGGATCTCTCTTTTAATGTTTATGCCTGATCAAATAACCAAGGACCACCTCTTGAGATTAGAGGAAAGGAGATTTCAACTTCAGCAGAGGAAGGGTTTTTTTACAGTGAGGTCTCTTAAATTGTGCAATACCTTGCCCAAGGATGTGGTTATGGCAGATACAATGGATATATTTAAGAGACAATTAGATTAATTTCTTTCAAGAGGGAACATACAGGGTTATACTGTGTATTGGTAGACAAAACAGTAGATAAAGCCTAACTTATATAAGAAAGCTTATATAAGGCAAATGTTGAATTTGATTGACTTGTGTCTTTTTTCAACCTAATACAGTATGTTACTATGTAAATGGGTGGTAATTTTGTACCCATTCAAAAACATAGGTGAAATATTTTTGATGTCGGCAGAATTGATAAATGTTTGTTTTGCTAAGGGCAGAATTTCTCATGAAAAAGATGAGAACCATATGGTTTTCATGGCATTTCTCACAAGAACAACTGGACCTTTCTGCAATATCTAATTCAGACAGTGCAACAAGTTATAGAGTGGCATAATTAATACAACCTTCCTCATGCATAGACTTCATTGACATTAAAAAGCATTTGACTTGGTGAAAAAGCAAACAATAATTAATGCCCTGATAAATCAAGGAATAGACAGAGTTTACATCAATATCCTCCAATCAATATATGAAAATGCAACTGCAACAATACAGGTCAACAATGATAAAATCCAGAGTAACATAGAAACAGGAGTCCAACAAGGAAACACTATCTCCCCAAAACTATTTTCTCCTTGTTTAGAGGGATCTCAAATGTTTGATACACTTAGTAGTACTGGTTTTTAAGACAAATTTACTACTCCGCATCAAGCAAAAAGTATTTGACCAATGTGTCCTCCCAATTCTTACATATGGCTGTGAAATATGGACACTGAATGAAAAAACCATACAAAAACGTAAGGTTAAACAGGTAAGTATGGAACAGGGAATTCTAAACATAACAAAGAGATGTCTATGACATCATTGAAAGAGTAAAGCACCTGAAATTGAAATGGGCAAGCCACATAGCATGAAGACCTGGCAGTAGATGGACCAAATTAATATTGGAATGGATTCCACTTGATAATAAATGCCCAAGAAGAAAACCAAAAACCAGATGGGTAGAAGAAATGATCAAATTTGTTGGTACACATTGCCAAGAAAAAATACAGGGCTGAAATCGGGGGAATCTTATTGAGGAGGCCTTCATCCTGCAGTAGAACAACAAGGCCTTTGACTCAGTCAATAATCAAACAATAATCGAATCCCTGATCAGTCAAGGAATAGATTTAGCTTATTTCAATATCCTCCAATCTATATATAAACATGCAAGTGCATCAACACAGGTCAACAATGATAAAGTCCAGATCAATATAGAAAAGGTATCTGACAAGGAGACACAATCTCACCAAAACTATTTTTCTGCGTGTTTAGAAGACTTTTTCTACAAACTAAACTGGAGCATAAAAGTACTTAAGATCAATGGATACTACTTACTTCACTTATATTTTGCAGAAGATATCATACTCTTTGTTAGTAGTCCTAAAGAACAATCACCGTAGAAGGACAAAAACTAGAAGACGTTGACAGCTATATTTACCTTGGACAGGAAATGTCAACACATGGAAGCACCATGATGAAAATTGGGTGACAAAATGGGGATGGAAAGCATTTGGAAAATTTAATAGTACTGTCTTTAAGACAAATTTACCACTCTGCTTCATGCAAAATATTTTTGACCAGTGTGTCCTCCCAGTCCTTACATATGGCTGTGAAACATGGACACTGAATGCCAATGTCAAACAAAATGTAAGGTTATACAGAGAAGTATGGAATGGAGAAATCTAAACATAACAAAGAGAGACAGAAAAAACATATGCATGGAATCGTCAGCAAACAAAAGTCTATGACATGATTGAAAGAATAAACCTCCACATAGCAAGAAGACATGAAGGTAGACTGACCAAACACATTTTGGAATGGATTCCACTTAATACTAAATGCCCAAGAAGAAGACCAAAGATGGATAGTTAAAATTACCAAATTTGTTGGTAGTATACACAGTGGCAACAAAAGGTGCAAGGCATTAATGATAAGATCACAGGTAAGGTTTCCTTCTGATGACTATATTTGTGCAACCAACACTGTACAGTCAACTGATGTAGCACTACTCTCCTGCCAGCTAAGCATTCTTGCAGGTCCTTTGCAGTAATATGGGAGTTTTATGTAGCATTCCTGACTAGTCTACAAGCAGTTCTATCTGAGATTTCTCTTGCTAGTCCTGATCTTGTCTTGACTTTGTTTCCCTTAACTTCCATTTTTAAATGATGTTTTGGACCATGGAAATTGCAAGCAATTGCAAGGAACAGCCTATACCAGCCTTGTAAGAGTCAACTATTTTTATTTTCTGATCCTCGGTCAGCTGCTTAGAGAAGCCCATAGTTGTTGAATAAGAATAACAACTTGAGGGGGGCGTGTCCCAGCGTTTGAAGATGGCAAATGTGTGAGCCGAGAGCTCTGCATCAGTGAGACAAATTTCAGCAGCTATAGCTACCTAAAGCCAACACAACATGGGGATCTGTTTTGTATGTACTTTCTGTACCTATGAGAGGCAAAAAGAAGGCACCTTCTGGAACAACTTCGTCTATGATTCCATTCCTTCACCCTCGGCCTACTCCAACAACGGACGCACAACAAGACCTGCCCAATCTGTGTGACCAGCAAACGCGGGAAGACATTTCCTCATCAGTCATTGAGGCTGTCTCTGTGCCACACAACGTTCTGGAGACTGATAATGTGCCACTGGCACCCCAGGGGAGTCTCTCTAAAGAGGATCTATTCCAAATATTGGCAGGACTGCCATCCAAGGTGGGCTTACTCGCTTCAGCCGAAGATGTTAAAACCTCCCTGAGATCGGAGATATCGGCGTTACGATTGGATCTACATCAACTCCACTTAAGAGTACAATACATGAACAAGACAGGAATGTCACGGCTGACTATATATCATCCATAGAAAACACTATGGCTGAGCAAAGAGATACTATACAGCTTCTCTCGAACCTCATTGACGACCTAGATAATAGGGGATGCCGATGTAATATCAAAATCAAATACATGCCTGAGACTATTCCACCAGCGAATCTGAGATCTACAATACACTCCCTTTCCATGTCCCTTCTGGAGAATTCTACATTCAAGGAAGTCAACATTGAACGTGTTCAAAGAGCTTTATGCCCAAAGGATAATGGACCCCCAAGAAATGTCATTTTGTGTCTTCAGAGATTTGAAGTGAAAAACTATATCATGCAAAGAAGTAGAGACTCTGGTGGTCTGCAATGTGCTGGCACAACGATACAACTGTATAACGATCTTTCAGTCAACACTCTGAAACAACGGAGAGCTGTTAAACTCTTAACAGATCAGCTACGCCATTACCAGATAAAATACAAATGGGGATTCCCCTTTTCACTCATGGTGCATCATAATGGAACCACCAATGTGTTGTATACCCTGGAGGAAATACCATCTTTCTGCACACACCTAGGCATTCCTCATCCACCTCTTTCTAATGCTCCAGTTACTCCTCAACCTCCGAAGGCTCAGAGATGACTGGAAGGCTCACCTGAAGCTGCGGTGAAAATGAAGCAGTGCAAGTTGGACCTATCTAGTCACCCAGCTCAAGCTCCTGCAGCGGAATGGACCTGAACTGGTACTGCTCACAAGACACCTCATTTCCATGCTCAGGTTTAGCTCTGGGTGCTCTGATGTTGTCCTCATCAAATTATTCTTAGGTTTTGAAAACCTTGTATGTTTATTCCACCTTAAAGTGATTTAAGGTTATGAGACACTTTTTTGTGGTTTACTTTTTTTGTGTTAGATTGTTAGCTTTATGGGCAATGGGTAGTAGTTTATTTGTGCTATTGCAACATCCTTTGGGAAATGACTGCTGTATTGTGATTTTGGGGCGATATGAATGTCTCCCCGAGATCGCGATTGAGTAGATGTGCACTTAGAGATCTAGTTCCTATCTGTACCTTGCCTTGGCGGTCTTGGGGCCTTTATTCAGTGATTAATGTCATATACTTGTGCTACTTGACTCTCTGGGCATTGGGGGGTCATGCAGGACACTGCCTGGCGGTGTGTTGTGTGTCCCCCTGGTGCTCAGAGGACTTACGTACTGGCCCTGAGGGGTTATGAGATGCACTACATAGAGTTGCGCTTTATGTTCCTTTTGATGATTGAGGAGTTAGATGGTTTCAAGAGAATTGTCATTTCCTATAAATAAATTTATAGAACCCACAGGTATGAGTGGTGTAGTCCATACCCATAACTCTACAACTCTTCCAGTCATATTATCCCATAATACGGATACAGTCTTTGAACAGATGCCCAAGACACTGTTCTTAATGACTAATGCTGGACCAGAGACTATATATTCTAAACCTGAAGGAATACTAACTAGCTCATGAAACATAGTTTAAGTTGGGAATTTTTTTTTCTCTCTCACCTGGGCTTTATTCACGCTCTCCACAACACACCACAATTCTCTTAATTTACTCCTTATTTCCTACCACCCCCTCTAGGTTTTTACGATTAGACTATGGCAAACCTAGTTTCTAACTCCTGCACTTATTTTAATGACTCCAACAAATTTTAAGGGATTACGGGATCCTCATATCGCAATTTCCCACTTACTTGTGCTATATGTGCATGCCTGAATATATAAAGGGGTGACTCTCCAAGCTTCTTCCTTGCATGCTGTTAATATTAAAGTTATAGCTGACAGGTGGTTCTATACGAGTATATTATGCAGAAATCTTCTTCATAGGGCACAGCTAACTGTCCTTTCATTTACCATACTATTGTTATATGGAGAAAAACCTTTCCTAACCATGGTGAACTTGTTGACACTATATTTAATTTTTATATAAGTTTCTTGCTTTTACGTATATCCTGATGTGTTTTTTTTGTTTGTTTTTTTGTTTTTTTTTCTCTCTACCAAGGTATATATGATATACAGGTGTACTTTTGATATGTCTCCATTTTATTAAGTGATGATGAGGTTGACAAGATGCCTTCTAGACCATTCAGATGGAGATTTTATTACTGCCTCCACCCTAATTCATGTCACTTATTGTCCCTATTGAAGCTTCTTTCATTGTAAGTTGTTTTTTTGGGTAAAAATCCAAATACTCATCTGATGTACCCTTCCTCACTCACACATCCTCTCCTCTTCCTTTCCTACACACTTTGAATTTTTTTATGCTTCTACACATCCCACAGGCCTTGACAATGACTGTTTGGGTGCTACAGTTCCTAACTCACAATAGTCTGATGTTTTTTTCCTTAACAATGGAGAGGAAATTTTGCCTTTTATTTTTTGTCTTCATTTTTTCCCTCCCCTTTCCACCTCCTCCTTCTCTCATTTTCTCTCTTCTTCTCTCCCTTTGCCTTTTCCCCTTTCTCCTCTGTTCCCTCGGCTTGGAGAGACCATCCAGTGGTCAGTTTTTCTACTGCCTTGTATGTCTTAACTCTTAATGTCAAAGGGCTGAATTCCCCTGGTAAAAGATATATAGTTCTCAAAGAATTGGACAGATTAGCTGCGGATATTGTCCTTCTCCAAGAAACCCATTTTAATAAAAACGCTCAACCCAAATTTCTGAATCACACTTACCCTACCTCTTACTTCACTTTGGCTAAGGAAAAAAAATGGGGAGTTGCAATTCTTCTGAAAGCTGGATTACCCTGGAAGAATAACAGCTTGAGAGGTTCAAAGAGCCAGGAAATTTATTAACCTGTGGAACCATCAATAGATTAAGGCCTAATAGTCAATTAAGTTCTTAGACCTTAGAAAAAATATCACTCTGAAAGGCAGCCTATGATACAGTCTATGTTTTATTTTTCAAGATGTTAAATTCAGCAAATAAAGAGTAACTGTACAATTTGCATATATATATATCAAGTTTATCTGCAGAGGTTGTTTTAGCATCATCCCACTTACCATATCAACAAAACATGTAAATTGGCCAGGGATGCACACAAGGTATAAAAGGGACATTAATGTCCCATAAAGCATTATTCTGGTTTTGTAGAGGTTAAGAAAAATAAACTATATGCCACAAACACTATCTCTCGAACTGCTATGATTTGAGAGATTTGCATTGAAAGTTCCCCCCTCCCTCCCCTTCTCCTGACATCAGCGCTGTGCTGACAGTAGGAGATCCCGGTCGTGGGACCAGCCGGCAGCTCTACAGCAGAGCCAAAATCGCGTTACTTTAAAATAATTACTTAAATGGAAAGGTCTATAAAAAGCACACTTTGTAGACCGTTCCAATGAAGTAGTTCTTTTTAAATAACGCAATTTCGGCTCTGCTGAAGAGCCTCCTTGAGTCGGCCAACTTGAATCACCTGCTGTCAGCTTTACAGCTGACATCAGGAGAAGGGGAGGCTGGGGAAACTGTCAATGTGAATATCTCTCAAACCATGGTGGTCTGAGAGATAGGATTTGTGGCACTTAGTTTATTATTTTTAACCTCTACAAAACTAGAAGAATTTTTTTATGCAAAGTTACTGTCCCTTTAAATATATTTTCTACTCTGATTAAAAAATAGGTATTACAGTCATTCTATGAATATATTGAGCTACTAGATTTCCATTTTGCTTCATACTTTTATATAATTTGTAATCCCTGCTCTGCTTTCAAAGAAAAGTCTAGAAATATGAAGTTAAAAATATAAATAAAATCAACTTGTTACTTACCTTTTTGCCCTTTTTAGAGAATACAATCCATATATTATAGTTAGTAGAAACAGAGTATTATTTAAATATGTCTATGTCTGTATTCTAAATTTGAAAATAATCAGAATGACAGATTATAAAGTCCATTTAAAATGTAATAATCTTGGATTTCGTACCTTAATGGCACTAAAACAGATGGGCTGTTTTGGCTCTGATGGTTTCAGATTAATTGTTTAAAGGATCATAAGCACTAACTATTTATTCTTTCATGGTTGACCTGGGAGAATGTCTCTGGTGCTTAACACGCAAAAAAATAAATAAATAAATAAACAGAAATAATTAAACTAATTACTCTAATTGGTGTGAATTGATAGGTAAAATCTAACTAATAAAGTGTAACATAGTAACATAGTAGATAAGGCTGAAAAAAGACATGCGTCCATCAAGTCCAGCCCATGCCAAAAACACCCCTGTTGATCCAGAGGAAGGCAAAAAAAAAGCCCTTTGAGCCATCTCAAAGTAGGAATTTTTCCAAACAGTCTTTCATGTATGCGTATATAACCCATGGTGCGCTGGTACCAAATTTGGGGCTAGATTCCATTACAGGCTATAACCTTATAAACGGTTTTATCCGCCTATAGACTTCAATAGGAATCTGTGATATAAAATCAGTCATAACATTTCTCACCCTCAATGGATTTCAGGTAAGGGAGTCCATCATTGATCATCACCAGTAGATGGATACTACAGACACTGTCCCAGCCAGCAGCTCACTGGCCATAAAGGTCTCATTATCATTCTGATAAAACTGACTTTAGCATAAGAGGCGTATTCATTTCTCTATTAATTTAAATTAGGCTTTTAACCACTTAAATGTTAGAGAGATCTTTAGCACATTGTTTTGCATTGATACTACAGTACAGTGTTTACTGTGCATGACAAAATAAGAAAAAGACCAAGTAAACATTCACAAGTAGGGGCTGGCAAAAGGTATCATTGTGTTCCTTTGAAAAAATCATCAAAAACCACGTGGTTGTCTACTTTTTTTATGGAAAAATCTGCAATATTTCCAAGAAATGAAACACAACACAAGCAGCTAGAGAGAGTGAGAGAGGGTGATAGGATGTTGAGAGATTCAGGCAGGAGAGGCTCATAGTCTGTGAGCACCTGGATAACAAAAAATAGGAGGAGCTGGAAGGACCGTGATGCATACAGTTCACCTGAGGAGGAGGAAGAAGTGACCAATAACAGAACTGAAGGGTCTGGAAGCCCTGATTCCCCAGACCCAATTTGGCCAGTCCACCTAAATTGTGCCTTAGGATCTTGGGGAAAATAGTGTCACAGGCACAGGAATAAGAAGGTAGCAGTGTGAGTAGAACCTGAGCCTGCTACTAGTCCTGCCAGTGTGTCTTGTCTTGTGATACTCAGTAGGGGAAGGAGGAGATGATGGCATCAGGGGACCCTATGTCAGTCTTGTATCTCCAAAAAAATCACACTTACAGCAATGCAGCCACTAGAGACTCAGAGTGTTAGAAGTGAGAGAGGAGGTGATAGTGATAAAGAGACTGAACTTGATGTTGTTACTGTTAGTGTAGCAGCTTGTGGGACTAGTGTCCCTGCAATAGATCCTCCTGCTGATGCTGAGGTGGAAGGAGAAGTGATATTGAGCAGCCAAACTAGTGGTAAAGGGAGCCCACAACATCCTCCTGACCGTGTTATTCCCCTTCCCCAAGAATTGTGTCTCTGGGACATGATACTGAGGAAGGCAGAGCTGGTGGCTAGCAGCAATAATACCACCATCAGCACAGATCAGCTCTCTGTGCCTGCTACTGCTGCCAGTCTGCCTTCTTCATCTCAAGAGATGGCAAGTGTGACAATAGGGACCCACTGTCACATTTGTCATCACCTCCTGCCAGTGAGACTCTTAAAGCAGCAGCAGCAACAGCAGTGAGGAAGGACTGGTGGTGGTGATGATGATGAAGGTGATGATAGAGAAGCTGGGGTGGAAAAGACATTAATGGCCTTTTTAGCCCAAACCGAGAAGAGACCGAGATACAAATGGGAATAGGCATCACCATCACCACTAGCATCAGT
The DNA here is from genome assembly GCA_037306005.1 of Rhinophrynus dorsalis. Lineage (NCBI taxonomy): Eukaryota > Metazoa > Chordata > Amphibia > Anura > Rhinophrynidae > Rhinophrynus > Rhinophrynus dorsalis. The sequence goes on from CM074726.1 coordinate 173,704,513, forward strand.
GACAAAATTGTGTTATTTGCTGCTGCTGTAATTCCTGCTGCTGCTGAGTTGCAAGGGAAGCAGGATGATGATGATTAGGCTAGTGTGCCACAGACCATCGTGGACACAATGGGAATGGAGTCCAGCAGTAGTGATGTTGGTTTAGGACAGATTCCACTTGCCAGCAGCAATACTCCTCCTGGTTCTAGTTACAGTGCTGATTCTGAGGCAGCAGCAGAATCAACAACATTAGATTCATCCTCTGCCCCAGATAGTAAAGGGGAATGTGGAGGAGAAGAAGAAAGAGGTTATGCTTTTCCACCTTTCTCCTCCCCATTAGGTCTTGGGTGTGGGGCTATTTTTCACTTGGGGCAGACACAGTGCAGTCATCAGCGATGGCACTGTGCACTATATGCAATTCGTCAGTGAAAAGGAGAAAAGAGGGAATGAACCTTGTTACAGCCGCCCCCTAAGATATATGAAATATAGACACCATGACATTTATGTGAAGCATGTTAAAGCCAAATCCTGACCAAAGAAATCAGGCACTGCTGAGCTGTACCCACTGTCTCTCCCCAAAGCCAATAGCAATAAGAGGCAAGGCATAAATCAAAGAAAGAAAAATAAAAGAACCCAGCCAGAGACTTAAAGTAGGTGGTGAGTCTCGCCATCACATTCTTGCTATAGGTCCCGGGCGCAGGGAGACATAGAACCAACATCTTCTGGCGATCCACCTCATTCATCGTTATCTCCCCCACTAGCTGATAGCAATTCTGTAGATGTCAAGATGTGGCAGTTTATGTCCACCCATTACACCTTGTGTGGTTCACTGACCACACTGGCAGTGTGGTGGATGATAATTGCATCCAGGGCATCAAGTGGCATCTGAGGAGATTCCATCCCAAAGAGTATGCTAAGCTGGTGGCAGGGAGGGTTCATCATTACTATTAAAGCTTCAAGTTATCATGTGTCCTTAGTGGGGAGGAGACAAGGGGCATAGTGACAGCTGCAGTATTTGGTATCTGATGGGGTGATTTCACATTGTGGACTTAAGCGTCATGGAATTTGGTTGCAGTTGTTCCAGTTGTTTGATGTGAGTGCAGATGTGCCCATTGTTCCCAGTCCTTCCCGTATTTACTACACACACTGTTCACATTGTAGTTGCTGATGAGAGGCACAGTTCCTTACTGCTCTCACAGGAAAAAATTCTATTCCAACAACACACACATTATTTTGGAGGAGGGGCAGAAGAAGAAGCATTATTGGCCAATTTCTTTTCTCCATATATACCTGAAGAGGTGGGGGCTAGTTGTGGTACTGCTACCGACTCACCGCATCACTGGAGCTGGTAGTGGCAAGTCAAACCATGATCATCATCACCCATGTTCCTGCTGTTGTTGCTGTAATCAACCTGCTGCTTAAACAACTCAGCAGCAGCAGCAAGAATAGCAGTCACAAATTTTGCAATGACACCATGGTATGTGCCAATGTCCACTGGCCACCACAACATGACCTGCTGGCACTAGGCCAGTAGGCCATATTTGTTTTCTCATGGCTAGTTCTTTAAACATAAACCAGAGGCTTGAAAATAAACAATTTTGGGGTGTTTTTTCTAACAATTCTAATTCCTACAAATCACTGATTTTTACCAAGCATAAGTCCATCACAGGCATTGCTTTTAGTTGCCACCGCAGGTTCCAAGCCTCTTTTCAAAGTCAATGTTGCTTAATGATTGGATAAACTCTTCCTGTCAAATTTGCACAGGGAATTATTGGATGAATACAGCGTTGTATTAGAGCATGTTTTTATATATTATACTAAAAATGTAACCCTTCACCCTGGAGAGTATCTAAATACACCGAGGCAATGGAAACATACATACATAAATATCAACAACAGGGAAAACCTATTAGCATAATGATATCTTATCAGTAGTAATAAGAAAGTTATAGATGAGCACTCAAGCTCCATTCTTCATTGAGACCCCTGGGTACCATGGTATAAAGCAAGAAAATCCATCCGTTTTCTTGTCTTAAGAGTTCACGCTCGATATTCCCACCTCTTATGCCCAGGTCAATTTTTTGCAAACCCTCAGTAGTTTGGGATTGCTTTGATGTTTATCCATGTAATGTCTCGTCACAGAGGTGAGTTTTTTTACCCACACAAATTATATCCTTCAGCGCATTCTTGATATTATTTGTATGCTCTCAATTAATCACATTACAGGTTTAACAGTTAATAAAGTCATATATTACATGTTTTTTGCTAAATCTAACAGATTTCTTTCTTAGGACTCATGTGTTGGCATGCTATGCATATACCACATGGATGGGAGCCCTCAACATTACTTTTTTTAGGTGATTTAAAATTTCTGTGTACCAAATGGTCCCTCAGATTGTTCGCCCTCCTACAGCCTACATCCACTTTGTTGCCCAAGATCTTATCCAGGTCTGGATCACATTTCAAAATGTTTAGATGTTTATTAAGTATTCCTACCACATTATCCCACTGGCAATTATAAGTAGAGATAAACCTTACATTGTCCTTGTCAGATTTAGATTTCAGCTGGAACAGAAGATATGTTCTAGAGGTATATAGTACTCTTTTATAGGCCATTTTAACGTTATTATTGCTGTATGCTTTTGCTAGAAATCTACTTTTCAATTGAATAGATCTGCTTTTGAAGGTTGGGTAATGGTTATTGTAATGTAACAGTCTGTTAGTGGCTGTTGGTTTTCTGAATAGGTCTATTTGTAAGATATCTCCTGATCCTTGTGAAATGCTAACATCCAAAAAGTTGGCGCAATGGTGACTATATTCCAAGATCAGCTTCAAATTCATCGTTTTGGAATTTAGATTATCAATATATTCTATGAGGAGATTTTCATCTCCTTCCCAAAATACAAAGAGATCATCTATATACCTACTCCAAATTAAAATGTGATTGGTATATTTTGCTTCAGATTCTATAAAAACCATAGTCTCCTCCCACCACCCGAGGTACAAGTTGGCATACGTGGGGGCGCAAGCACTCCCCATCGCATTGCCCCAGGTCTGGAGGTAGAATTGTGTAACGGTTTTAAAGACACTCAGACCAGAGGTTAAAATAAAACACAGTTTTATTGAGCAAAAACAAGGAACACTGCCCCCTAGGGGCTAGAATAGGTAATAGCATGTATATGAATAAGTATAATGGATGTCTTTACAGGTACAATATGGCTTGGGGCAATACTGGCATATAACTGGAAACAGTAATGGCATAAGGGTTAAAGCCCAATACAAGTAATCAGTCTCTGTTGTGGTGAGTTTAGCCAATGCCCAGTAGATGGTAATAACAGCCCAGGCAGTGGTGCGAGGTGGGAAGCACCTTAGCAGTGAGACAGAACTGAAACACTTCAGGAACAGGCGATCAGCGAGATACCCAACAGTATTGCAAGAGCTGAATGGAACCAGAGCCAATAGCACCCCTTAGGTGCGGTAACGGAGTCAGAGACACTGCAAGAACTAAATGGGACCAGAGCCAATAGCACCCCTTAGGTGCAGTAACGGAGTCATAGACAGTGCAAGAGCTAAGTGGAACTTGAGTAAATAGCACTCTACCGGTGCGGTAACGAAGGCACAACACTGCGAGAGCTGAATGAGACCAGAGCCAAGACACCCTTCCGGTGCGGTAACGGAGACAAACACTGCAAGAGCTAGAGGAATCGCCCAATAGCACCACACGGTGCAACAACTGCTATTCTGTGCTCATAAGGTGTAAGGTGGAAGCACAGTTAACGGAGGCCACGATTGCTCTGCAAGTGTTAACAGACAGGCTCGGTAGTGGAGGCAACAAGCTCAGCAAGTGTTAACGACAGGCACAGTATCGGAGACAACAAGCTCAGTAAGTGTCACGGTTTTTTAAGACACTCAGACCATAGGGTGAATAAGAACACAGTTTTATTAAAATAAGATAAAGGCAATAACACGCCCTCTAGTGGTAGTAAATATACACAGTGGTAATATATAGATACAATGGTAAATGCACAAATGACTTATAAGTACAATTACACAGTAATGGAATAGCGTATACCCCTCAGGGGTTAAGTCCTTGATAACAGTCAGTCTCAGATGTGGATGTTTGGAACGCCCAGGGTGTTATAAGGCTGTGCTGGAGACCAAGACTATCACCGGCTGGATACTGGACTGCCTCGCCACGGTGTTCAGTAAGAAGCACAAGAGTCCACGTAGCCCCCTCGGGCGTACCTACTGGAACTTCTTCAACTAGTGCAAGTGCAAAAGGCCCCCACTGGCGTGATTGGAACCGGCCTTCAATGCGAGAACTGTCAAGCCTCCTCAGACTTAACCGGACAACGGGATAGCACACGCTAGAGCCGACAGCCCCCACAGGCGTGATAACCGGAATTCGAATGCTGATGCCTGTGCCTGCCACCACTCGGTAAAGCGGAATCGCTCAATGAACAAGAGAGAGAGTCTCAGGCGCCCAACCGGCCCAAACGGATGTAAACACTCTGCAAGGATGTGTGGAGCTGCCGACGAAGTGCGGCCAGCTCAGCAGTAGTATTCACCGAGAAAGAGACTCTTACAGGAGTAGCGATAGAGTGGAACCCAGCGGCACTGCTAGGGTTAAGTAGCACATTTACTCAAGGCTTTTCAGAGGTATAGCAAGGCTCTGCAGTCTGAGGGAGGCGCGTATACGCACAACTCTGCAAAGGAAAATGCACTGCACTGATCGGAGTACACCAGGCAAGGCAGTCACACCAAAAGCTGGAACAGCAGATAGAAATGTCGCGGCGGCGACAAATGGAACACAGGTCACTGTAGAAAACAGGAGTCGTTCTTCGGAGCGGGAAGTCAGCCAGGCCGGGTCGGAGCATGTAGAAGGCAGTCATACAAGCCGGGTCGTACACAAGCAGGAACGTCAGCCAAACCGGGTCAGGATCCAAAGGAGGTAGTCAGACGGGCCGGGTCATACACGAGCAGGAACTCAGGAGAATAGTCAAGACAAGCCAAGTCGGTACACAGGAATCCGGAACACAGGAACACAGCAACAGTAACTGGCACAGAAACACCACGAAAGGGCGCCTGACAGTTGTGCTAGCCAGGGATAAAAAGGTCACCAGGGGGCGGGCCAAACCAACAGAGCAAATCAGTATCTGTCATAGTTGAGACTGACAGGAATCACAGGCACTGTGATAGTACCCCCCTCTCAAAGACCCCCTCTCCCTGCTCGAGGTCTGGGTTTAGAAGGGTATTTAGAGTGAAAGCTGCGTAGCAATCTGGGTGCGTGGAGGTCCCCTTGATCAACCCAAGAACGTTCCTCAGGACCATAGCCCTTCCAATGAACCAAGTATTGCAGCTTTCCTCTAAATCTCCTAGAATCAATAATGCTCTGCACCTCATACTCTTCTTGGCCCTGGACGTCCACCGGCCCAGGACTCACTGGCGTAGTAGTATAGCGATTACACACCAAGGGTTTCAGGAGCAACACATGGAACACATTGTGAATGTGCATTGAGGGTGGAAGCTCCAAAGCATAAGAAACCGGATTAATCTTGCAGATAATCTTAAATGGACCGATAAACCGGGGAGCCAGCTTGTTAGATGGCACTTGTAAATTAAGGTTTCTGGATGACAGCCATACCCTGTCCCCATCTTGAAAGGAGACCGCTGGCAGACGTCTGCGATTCGCGTGCCTCTGCTGACGCCGAAATGACTGACTGAGGGACCTCTGAACCTGTGACCAAGTGGAACGAAGCTGTGCCAAATGCTCATCCAGAGCAGGGATCTGCTGAGCCTGAAAGGAGTCCGGGAGCAGACAAGGCTGAAACCCATAATTAACGAGAAACGGAGAGCTCCCGGACGATGAATTAACCGCACAATTTCTGGCAAACTCAGCCCATGGCAACAGGTCAGCCCAATTGTCATGATGATCAGTGACAAAGTAACGCAGGAACTGCTCTAGTCCCTGATTGGCACGTTCAGCGGCCCCATTCGTTTGGGGATGGTAAGCAGAGGAAAATGACAATTGAATGCCCATCTGGCCACAAAATGCCCTCCAAAACCTAGAAACGAACTGGCTCCCTCGGTCGGATACAATCACTCTGGGTACTCTGTGCAGGCGGAATACCTCCCTAGAAAAGACTACAGATAAATTCCTGGGCCGATGGAAGGCCAGTCAGAGGCACAAAATGTGCCATTTGAAAGAATCTATCGACCACCATAAGAATGAACGTAAATCCCCTAGACGCTGGTAATTCTCCCAAAAAGTCGATAGAAATATGAGACCAAGGACGGTCTCCGTTGGGCACAGGTTGCAATAAGCCCACAGGGAGATGCCTAGGGGTCTTAGCACGGGCACAGGTGGTACAGGCTGCAGTAAAAGCGGCGCAATCGGCTCTCAAGGTAGACCACCAAAATAATTGCGACAGAGACCAGACTAGTTGTTCCCTACGAATATGCCCAGCCGCTTTAGAAGCGTGGTAAGTTTCCAACAAATGGACACGGAATGGCACATCTACAAAACATTTCCCCACAGGGGTCTCAGGGGGTGCCCTCGATTGTAATGCCAATATCTCCTCCCCCAGAGGCGAGGTAATGGTGGTACGGATAGTGGCCAGAATGCGATCTGGCTGAATGATGGGAACAGGTTCATCCTCCCTCTCAGTGTCAGAAGCGAACTGACGAGACAACGCATCAGCTTTAATATTTTTTGAGCCAGGAAGATAAGACACTAGGAAATTAAATCGTGACAAAAAAAGTGCCCATCTAGCTTGTCGAGAAGACAGTCTTTTGGCTTCGGAGAGATAAGTTAAATTCTTATGATCCGTAAGAATTAGTACTGGAGTCCGAGCACCCTCCAGAAGGTGACGCCACTCTTTCAGAGCTAGAATTATGGCCAACAGCTCCCTGTCCCCAATCTCATAATGGCTCTGCGCACTGGACAATTTTTTAGAGAAGAAACCGCAAGGCCTCAAGGCGCCACCTCCCACAGGACGTTGGGAGAGTACTGCTCCAACCCCAACCTCAGAAGCGTCAACCTCCAACGTGAAGGGCAGAGAGGGATTAGGGTGGGACAGCACCGGAGCAGATGCAAAGGCAGATTTCAGGGTAACAAATGCGGTCTCCGCCGCCTCGGACCACTGAGAGGGAGAAGCGCCCTTATGAGTCAAATCTGACAATGGTTTGACAATCGTGGAAAAGTTCTGAATGAACTTCCTATAATAGTTCGCAAAACCTAAGAATCTTTGAATGGCCTTTAACCCTTTAGGACGAGGCCAATGCAGAACTGCTGCCAACTTCTCCTGATCCATGGCAATGCCATTATTAGAGATAACGAAACCCAGAAATGGCACTTGAGATGTATGGAATTCGCATTTCTCTATCTTACAGAATAGCCTGTGCTTGCGAAGTCGAAGCAGGACTTCTGAAACATCTTTGATATGTTGTGAGAGGTTGGCAGAGTGAATTAATATATCATCTAGATATACGACTACACAGGACTGGAGTAGGTCTCGTAGGATGTCATTAATAAACTCCTGAAATACTGCAGGCGCATTGCATAAGCCAAATGGCATCACCAGATATTCGTAATGCCCTGTTCTGGTATTAAACGCCGTTTTCCACTCGTCACCTTCTTTAATTCTGACCAGAAGTTAACCTCACATCTCTGCCAGTCAAATTGGGGATTATGTACCTGTAGCCATGGGAACCCCAAAATAACTGAATGGTGCGGGGAACGAATGATTTGAAAACGTATCTGCTCCTTGTGGCAAGCCCCCACTGTCATTGTCACTGGAATAGTTTCAAGCGTAATAAATGCCAGCTCCAGGGGTCTGCCATCGATGGCTTCAATAGCAACCGGAGAGTCCTTTTTACATAAAGGAATGCCTTGCAGGTTGGCAAAAGACTGGTCCATGAAATAGCCTGCTGCCCCGGAGTCCACCAATGCGAGGACCTCGATAACCTTGTCCGCCCAAGCGAAGACCACCTGAATAGTGGGTTTAGTGGTGCTAGAATCTAGGGACTGTTCTACACCACCTAGGGCCTGTCCCCCAAGGTACCCTAGGTGCGTTCGTTTCCCGGCCGAACTGGGCAATTGCGCAACAGATGCCCTGCTTTGCCACAATAAAGGCATAGACCTTGCCTCCTACGATATAATCTTTCCTCTTTAGAGAGCCTAGTGAACCCCAATTGCATAGGTTTAGGATTATCGATCGGTCGCTCAGGAAGAACGGGTGGTGTGGGTGGGTTAAGGAAGCTGGTCTGGCCATAGTCTTTTACTTTAGCCCTTTTAGCCAACCGTCTCTCTCGGATGTGAGAGTCTATTAGTAAGACATAATCAATATATTCATCCAGATCACTGGGTACATCACGAGCGGCTATCTCGTCCTTAATTTGCTCGGAGAGACCCTGAGTAAAGGCAGCTAGTAAGGCTTCCTCGTTCCAGCCCACCTCTGCTGCCAAGGTCCTGAATTCAATAGCATAATCGCCCAGTGTGCGTTCGCCCTGCCAAATTTCCATCAGCCTTTTGGCAGCAGAGGCAGGAACCTCAAACACTCGTCTGAACTTTCTGACAAATTCTCTAAAGTTCAGAGTGCAGGGTCTAGCATTCTCCCACAACGGATTCACCCATGCCAATGCCTTGCCAGTCAATAGAGATATCATCAGACCGACCTTGCTACGGTCGTTAGGAAATGCCTGGGGTGCCAACTCCAAAAATATCTCTAGTTGATTAATAAATCCCCTGCAAAGGGAAGGTTCGCCATCATACCTTAACGGTAGCGGTGCAGATGCCGTTAGCCCTTTCGAATTGGCTGATGGGACTATGGACTGATTATCCGGTGTCAAGACTGGGGTGACCACTGGATTAGGACTAGGCTTGTCCAAATGTACTGTACGTTCGAGTAACGTCTGCAAAGCCAGTGCCAATTGGTCCATGCGCTGCTCATGAACATCCATTCTCCAATGGATGTTCTGTGTTTGACTTTCACCCTTACCGTTTGAGGTCATGGCCCTTTCGTACTGTCACGGTTTTTTAAGACACTCAGACCATAGGGTGAATAAGAACACAGTTTTATTAAAATAAGATAAGGCAATAACACGCCCTCTAGTGGTGGTAAATATACACAGTGGTAATATATAGATACAATGGTAAATGCACAAATGACTTATAAGTACAATTACACAGTAATGGAATAGCGTATACCCCTCAGGGGTTAAGTCCTTGATAGCAGTCAGTCTCAGATGTGGATGTTTGGAACGCCCAGGGTGTTATAAGGCTGTGCTGGAGACCAAGACTATCACCGGCTGGATACTGGACTGCCTTGCCACGGTGTTCAGTAAGAAGCACAAGAGTCCACGTAGCCCCCTCGGGCGTACCTACTGGAACTGCTTCAACTAGTGCAAGTGCAAAAGGCCCCCACGGGCGTGATTGGAACCGGCCTTCAATGCGAGAACTGCCAAGCCTCCTCAGACTTAACCGGACAACGGGATAGCACACGCTAGAGCCGACAGCCCCCACGGGCGTGATAACCGGAATTCGAATGCTGATGCCTGTGCCTGCCACCACTCGGTAAAGCGGAATTGCTCAATGAACAAGAGAGAGAGTCTCAGGCGCCCAACCGGCCCAAACGGATGTAAACACTCTGCAAGGATGTGTGGAGCTGCTGACGAAGAGCGGCCAGCTCAGCAGTAGTATTCACCGAGAAAGAGACTCTTACAGGAGTAGCGATAGAGTGGAACCCAGCGGCACTGCTAGGGTTAATTAGCACATTTACTCAAGGCTTTTCAGAGGTATAGCAAGGCTCTGCAGTCTGAGGGAGGTGCGTATACGCACAACTCTGCAAAGGAAAATGCACTGCACTGATCGGAGTACACCAGGCAAGGCAGTCACACCAAAAGCTGGAACAGCAGATAGAAATGTCGCTGCGGCGACAACTGGAACACAGGTCACTGTAGAAAGCAGGAGTCGTTCTTCGGAGCGGGAAGTCAGCCAGGCTGGGTCGGAGCACGTAGAAGGCAGTCATACAAGCCGGGTAGTACACAAGCAGGAACGTCAGCCAAACCGGGTCAGGATCCAAAGGAGGTAGTCAGACGGGCCGGGTCATACACGAGCAGGAACTCAGGAGAATAGTCAAGACAAGCCAAGTCGGTACACAGGAATCCGGAACACAGGAACACAGCAACAGTAACTGGCACAGAAACACCACGAAAGGGCGCCTGACAGTTGTGCTAGCCAGGTATAAAAAGGTCACCAGGGGGCGGGCCAAACCAACACAGCAAATCAGTATCTGTCATAGATGAGACTGACAGGAATCACAGGCACTGTGATAAGTAAGTGTTAACGGACAGGCTCGGTAACGGAGGCAACAAGCCCTGCAAGTGTTCACGGACAGGCTCAGTAGCGGATGCCACAAGCTCTGCAAGGGTTAAGTGGGTGATCAGTCTGCACAGCACTGCATACACAGTTCAGAATGTCACCGGGTGACATATAATCAGAATCTCACAGGAACACAGGAAGCAGGTCACGGAGCAGGATTGTCAGCCAAACTGGGTCAATCACGGAGCAGGATCGTCAGCCAAGCCAGGTCAATCACGGAGCAGGATCATCAGCCAAGCTGGGTCAATCACGGAGCAGGAACAACAAGAGTAGTCAGACGGGCCGAATCGGTACACAGGAACGCAGGAACACAGCAACGGATGCACAGCTACGGGAACACCACAAAAGGGCACCTGACAGGTGTCAGAGGCCCGGTATATGAAGGCCACCCTGGGCGGGCTAAACAAGCTCCACCAATGAGAGAGCACCACAGCAGAGAGTGACAGCGGAATCACGGGAACCGTAATAAATTGATCATTGAAAGTGAAGACATTCCTCTTTTAAATAAAGGACAAGAGAGTATAGAGCAAATCCCTTTGTGCATTGTCCCATTTCTCATCACGCTGTAGGAAAAACCTGATCGCTTTGAGGCCATATTCATGTCCTATTAATTTATATAGGGATTCAATGTCACATGTGACTCTATTTTGTCCAATGTATCACCTGTGTCTCTTATATATGAGTCCAGTCCATAAGCATAAGATCTTAGAATGTAGTCAAGATATTGACTGTAATTCTCAGTCAGACATTCATTCCCTGATATTATCAGTCTGCCTGGTAGGCAAGTTTTCTTTTTTTGGACATTAGGAAGTAAGTATAACACAGGGATTTTGGGGAAGAGTACCTTTAAGAACTGAAAATCCTTTTTAGAGGTAATGCTCTCTTGGAAGGATTCAGAAATTATTGCTTCATATTAATTTTTAAGGTCTTCTATAGGATTGTCCAAGATTTTATGATAGCACTTTTTATCATCTAATTGTCTCATGGCCTCTGTTACATATATGTAAATCGCCAACACACAATATTGCCCCCTTTATCAGAAGCTCTTATTAACACATCGTCCCATGATCTTATATCTCTTAATGCTTCATATTCCTCTTTGCTCAGATTTTTGTTGATTGTTTTGTCAGTCAGTAACAGAATGTCTTTCGTAACCAAATTAGTGAAAGTCTGTACTTCTGAGCAAATAGAAGCAGGTGGGATAAATGTGGATCTTTTTTGGGGGCGTTCATGTATTTTATATCTTGGTTGGTTCTCTTCTAAGAGGTCCACTAGATCTTCCAAAGTAGTGTCCCCTTCTAATACCTCCATACTCCCAGCTTGATTTTCCTGATCTATTGTGGTTTCTTGTTTAGTGATAAAACATTTTCTAGGCAAAAGAATGCACGTCTATCATAATTTCAAATGTATTGATTGGACTAGAGTTGGAGCAATTGAGACCTTTAGATAACACTCTGATATGATTGTCTGTCAATTAATTATCTGAGAGGTTAATGACCTACAGCGCTTCATTATTCATTGTTATCTGGGTCATTCCCATTTCGCTGTCTGTTTGTAAGCCCATTTGTTGTGGTCCCTTAGCTCTCTTCCTACCCTTTCTTGTAGGTTTCTTGGGCCTCTGCCATGTTCCCCCTTCTTCTTTCCTCGCTACAAAATGCACATTGGGATAGCTGTAGGTCTGAGAAGTGGAGGACAAACCACTATTGCTTCCTCCTTCAAAGTCTGATTGATCTGATTCAGATTCAGAAGATTATGTTTGTGATTCAATAGATCTGGGCTTTCTCTTATTCCAAAAGTAAAACGAGCCTTTGGAGTGTTCTGTAATTTTTTTTTTCTCTTTGACCTCTATCAGTTCTTCCTCAAATGTGTCCACAATGAACTTGTCCAGATCTTTCTTTAATGTGTTCTAAGTTATCAAACTCTTTGGTTTTACTTTCTAATTCATTTCTTTCTTTCTCCAAAATATTGATTATTAGAGTTTCATAGTCAATTAAAATTTCAAGATATCCTTCAGAACATTTATTGGACAGTTCATCCCATCTTTTAGTGTGCTCTTCATCAGTAAATATAAAATATGGTAAGACAATCACCCTCAAACCTCAGGGAACAAGTTTCTCTTCTTTATATTTTTGTAAAATCGATCGATTCCACCAACTCCGAGTGTACCTCATTTGGGCATATTTTTAATATATAAATACATTATCCCATCTAACATTAATACCACTAGTGGTTGGGGTTTGTATGGTAGTGAATACTTCTTTAGTCTTAACTTCCCATTATTCTTTTCATGTTACATGTTCGGGTAATTCTACCATCAGGTAAGATGACTAGGTGCAATGAGTAAGAAAACAGGACTAAGTACTAAATAGAGAAATTCCCACACACGGCGATCTATCTATACCTGTAGGATGAATAACATATAACATACCAGGAAGCCTACAAAGTGCTACAGGGGAAATAATATGAAATATACAGAAAGAAAGAAAAGAAAGAACCTGCAGTATTAGCACACTATTAAGGCTAATCCTGGAGTAATATGAACTCCTATCAATCACAGAAAAATATACCTAAAAATAAACTTTTATTGTAAATAACTGTAAAAACATATATGCTGTTCAAATATCTTGACTACATTATAACATCTTATGTTTATGGACTGGACTCATATATAAGAGACACAGGTGATATATTGTGCAAAATAGAGTCACTCAATATCAATAATGACACATGGTTAGTCACTTGTGACACTGAATCCCTATACACATCAATAGGACATGAATATGGCATCAAAGCAATCAGGTATTTCCTAGAGCCTGATGAGAAAAGGGACAATGCACAAAGGGATTTTCTCTGTACTCTCTTATAATTTATTTAAAAGAGGAAAGTCTTCATTTTCAATGACCAATTGTACCACCAGACCCGAGGTACTTCGATCGGGAGTGCTTGCGCCCCCACATATGACAACTTGTACTTTTATACATCTACACCTGTCTCTTTGACACCACTTTTGTGAAAGCAGTGGCATCAATCTTTTATAGGCTTAATTTGCATGGAGACTGGAGGGAGCCCTGCCTTACACACTGAACTGTTGGATTCCATATTTTAAGCTCATTGCTGAACTCTGGGGGACTGGAGAGTCTTCTTTATAGCACCGGATTGTTCGTTCTACAGTCATAGATGCAGTTCCCCTAGCTTGGCTACCTATCAGGCCATTTCAGCAGCTCATCTTGACAAACTGGAACAGAAACCATTGGGCACTTCATCAGCTGGCCTCTATCTTACCTCATGTGAAGCAATCATTGGTATAGTGGTGCCTTGGTAGACCATTTTAACAAACCACAACAATTATGGATGGAGAGCAAGCTTCCAGGGGTAGTCATTTCTGGAGAAACGGTCTCAGACAGAAAACAAACTCCACTCAAATCACCTAGAGCTCTTTGTAGTTTGGAAGGCCTTCAAGGTAGCTACTGCAGATAAACTCAAGATGTGTTCAGAGCATGTCTCAACATTGACTTTCCTGACAAAATAAGGAGACACTAGAAATCCTTCTCTCTTGATGTTTTCTTCTCAAATTCATCTGTTGGCTAAGAAGAATCTTAAGCACTGTCAGCAGTGCATATGAAAAGGAAGACAACATCTGTGCATATCATCTGAGTAGACAATTGCAGCCAGGTGGAAGGCTATTCACATAGATTTAATGACAAATAGGAAAAACGCCATAGTTTCTATGTCCTTCTTTCAGTTTACACAAGGACATTCATCTTCAGATTTTGACTTTTCCTCTCACTTACTTTTTCCCTTCACAGAGGCTAATTCCTGCAGTGCTGAAGAAAGTGATGAAGTACAAGGCTATAGTAATTATAATTGCCCCTTTCTAGCTGAAGAGATCTTGGTTCATCCTTCTAAAGTCCTAGCAATAGAATATTTCCAATTATGATTCCTAGTTGAAATGATCTGTTGCACCAACAGTCATTCTCAACCTGGCATTGTGGTTCCTGTACCCATCCATTAGAGGAGAAAGGGATCTCCTCATATGTTATTATTTCATGATCCTGTCTTATAGAAAGAATACCAAAGCATATAACCATACCTGAAGACGTTTTCCTTGTGGTGTCAGGATTAGTGTTGAGCGAGCGTGCTCGGCCGATGCTCGGATCGGCTCGAGCATCGCTCTGCTCGGCACATGGCGGTACTCGTCGAGTACCGCCATGTGCTCGCCCGCCATGTTCGGGTGGCGGGGATCTGTGCCGGAAGAGGCACAGATCAGAAGACGCTCCGCTGGACCACCAGGGACTGGAGGTACGGGGGCATTGCGGAGATGAAGGGGGCATTGCGGAGATGAAGGGGGACATTGTGGAAGAGGGGCATAGCGGAGATGAAGGGGGACATTGTGGAAGAGGGGCATAGAGTCTATGCCCCTCTTCCACAATGTCCCCCTTCATCTCCGCTATGCCCCTCTTCCACAATGTCCCCCTTCATCTCCTCTATGCCCCTCTTCCACAATGTCCCCCTTCATCTCCGCTATGCCCCTCTTCCACAATGTCCCCCTTCATCTCCTCTATGGCATAGAGGAGATGAAGGGGGACATTGTGGAAGAGGGGCATAGCGGAGATGAAGGGGGACATTGTGGAAGAGGGGCATAGCGGAGATGAAGGGGGCATAGCGGAGATGAAGGGGGACATTGCGGAGATGAAGGGGGCATTCGGAGATGAAGGGGGCATAGCGGAGATGAAGGGGGGCATTGACCAGGCACCCTCCCCTCATCAGAGCAGGGGGTGCCTGGTGTAATGCTCGTGTCACCCCATGCATTTCAATGGGGCTCGGGTGCTCGGCCAAGCACTCGAGCCTCAGGGGGTGCTCGGTCAGAGCACCCGAGCATCGGGGTGCTCGCTCAACACTAGTCAGGATCACCACAAAGATCCTTTATCTGCTTTAGTTCTTACAGGTTTTTTTATGAAGGCCTTTCTAAAGGTTTATGCTGTAGCATGTTGGAAGTTCAAGTCACTGCCTTATGCAGTTTCTTAGGATGCTCCGTTGTGGACCATCACTTGGATAAAAAGGTTTTCAAGTCTGTCCCTTGCCTACATCTGATAATATCTCCTTTCCTCCGTGGAATCTGAATATTGTCCTGAAAGCCTTCAAACAATCTAGGGTTGAACCTTTGTGATCCTGTCCATTGAAGATGTGGTAAATAAAAAACAATTTTTGGATTGAATTGACAATGGCCATACAATCAGGAGTGCTTTCAGCTTTATCTATTCTGCTGTCCTATCTCTAGTTTAATCAAGACACAGTTACTCTGTGGCTTCCGCCAGAATTTTTTCTGAAAGTAAATTCTGATTTCTGTAGGGATCACAAAATCTGTTCACCAGCTTTATTTTCTCAGCTGCAGAATCAGTCCTTACACACACTGGATGTAACACAATATATCAATATCCATTCAGTAGAAGGAGATTGGAGAGCAGAAGTCCTGCAGGAATCCAGCAAAAACAATCATGTTTGCCTCCTTTGACATGATAGTCAATGCTAATTAAAGATACATTTTCAAGAACCATTGATTCCTGGTCTCCATGTTGAGATTAAAGTGTGGTGATTTATCATTAGAAGGTTTTAATTATCCTATAAAGATTGTTCTCTATTGTTCCCTTTTTGGCCAACAATAATTATACAATAACAATGAATTATAAGAGAATTTAGGACCAGGAATGCATGAGGTGAGAAAGTCTGGCCAGTTCACAAGTGGAGGTAACACATTTTTGATTCTGTAAAAAACAAAGGAGGGTAGAGATTGCACCACATTGTTAAAAAATAAAATAAAGACATTTACAAATTCACTGGTGGAGTCATCTTGTGTTAGTCTCTAATGACATTTTCTGCACTCCAAGGTATGAACTACAGTGTATATACAATGCAAATCAAAGAGAGAAGGTGCCTATTAGTGTAATACTGCACAATAATTCACTTGCAATAAGCGGGAATTGTAGTGCACTCATATTATTATTGTGGTCAGCATGGAACTACTCGTGATCATCTGTCATCCAAGCACACAGACAGATTGACCCTCTCGGTTTGTGATTCTCATGCTCAGAGGAATTTAAGAAATGGCTGTTCTTCACAAAAATAGACTTATTTAAAAAAATACAGTTCTAAAAATATACACAGCTATAAGAAAAGGCAGCTTTTACTCATTTTGCGGAAACATGCTACTTTATCAAAGATAATGGACTGTACGAGCCTTTATGAGACTCACATTCTTTTATAAGTATCCACCTACAAGGTGTTTGTTTGTGATAGTGATTCCAGATTTAATTGTTTGTTTCCTGTACAAGGGGTGTCCCCTTTTGATTTCTCCTTCTGTCTCTACTACAGTGTAGGTTTGCTGTGGTTTATACAAGAGGACACACTCTGCTAGAATAGGCCCTTAATGCCAACAAGCCCTGCCCTAATGCCATTTTGTCTACATCTTGCATAGTACATTGGCCTAAGCAATGTGCAGAGGAAAGGACCAACCCAAAATGCCCACAGACTGCTCCTTTGTCCTCCTCTTGGTGTAAGTGAGTTTAAGGGGAGGATATGGTACAGACATAGCTTAGTAAATTTACATTAGGTAGTAGCAGGTATTCACAACCTAGTGCTTCACCTCTTTGAATGTAATGTGTTTTGTTTATAATTCTATATGGTTATAATTTTATTTTATTTTAAATGTATTTTTATAATAAGATCTGATGGAATATTCAGTCTATGTACTGCTATAATTGAAGGTATACATGCATATTGAATAACTATTTGTAACCAGTGAGATATTGGGTATAATGTTTTGTTCTCACAGTAACAGTAATAAAAACTCATTGTGATGAAGATTGGTGACTGCTCCTGGTTGCTCTTTCATGGTTTCTGACCGATCAAACATGTGCCTGGTGTAAGTAACATGAAATCTTTTCAGTAGGTTTTCTTTTACTTTGACGGGAAGGTTGTTTATTGAATGTACTCTTAGTGCAAAATTATATTTTAAAATCCACTTTTTGTAGTAAAATTATTGGTGGCTGATTAAAACTCTGAAGATCTAACCCCCAGCTTGCTTAAGCCTGCTTAATTGTTATCTTCACAGTGGAATTCATTTTTCTGCCTATCTATACCTTTTGAAGCGAGGTCTCCTGCATGCATGTTATATCACTGTCTGAAAAGCCCATTTGGACTGTGTGTGAGTTGCCTATTATCAAAATAATTGCTAATATTGGAGTCTAAGATTGTAGGTTAATGATTTTGTGGTCAAGGTCTATGAGTGTACCTACAGAAATCATGGTAATATGAAACTTTGTTTATTTATTGTGAGATTGTAATGTCAGTGAACATTAAAACTTTAACATGAGTGTTACAGTCACTTAATGAGAAGAATGTGCCAAGATGGTTATATTAAGTAATTACATTGTAACCACGTTCAGCAGACAATTCCAGGAGATATTTCTATTGTTGATTGTGGTGGACAGCCTGCAGCTTTTTGGCTGACTACAGCTTTCATGATCCTCAACTAATGGATGGTGGCTGAAGACCAACAATTTTGATAAAACTAGACATTGTCCAACTCTATACTAGAAAGCAAAGGTTAAACATCACACGAAAAAACAGTTTTACATGTGCCTTTCACATATGTATAGTATTTGATGTCAGAATGCAAATGGCTCTTTCTTATTGTTGTAAAATAAAATTTAATAAGTAATAAAATGTATTTGCTTCTCCAAATGTCTTCATGGTTTATCATCTAGGGTTATTTGTTATTTGTGACATTGTCCGACAAAGCATATGTCTCAGAGCTGACTTCACATCCTTATTTTTTAAACTGTAAATGAGCGGGTTTATCATGGGAACCATGGCTGTGTATAGCAGAGAAATGACTTTTTCAGATTCCAGAGATGATGAGGGTTTCAAGTATAGGCTGAACAGAGTCATATAAAATAGGCCGACTACAGTTAGGTGGGAAGCACATGTATAAAAGGCTTTGTGTCCTCCTAATTTAGAACCTATTTCCAGTAAGGTATTGATAATGTAAGTGTAAGAGACAAAGGTGAGAAGAAATGGGGTAAAACCAGAAAATATTGACTCATATAGAATAACTTTTTTCAGAATGGTTGTATCACTACAAGATATATCCATTAGGGCACTGAGATCACAGTAAAAGTGATTAATCACATTGTGTCTGAAACAGGAAAAGTCAAGAAATAGGCAAATATAGGGTATAGTCTCTAGAAATCCAAGAACCCAGCAAACAATAGCCAGTGGGATACAGATGTTGCCTCTCATAACTATTTGATAGTGCAGTGGATTACAAATAGCCACATAGCGATCATAACTCATGGCTGTCAATATTAACATCTCTATTCCTACAAACGACATGAAAAAATACAATTGGGACATACAAACTTGGAAAGAAATCATGTTGCTTCCTGAGATGAACATAACAATGACCTGATGCAGAGTAGTGGTAGAGAAACAGAGGTCTAGGAAGGAGAGGTTACAGAGAAAGAAGTACATGGGAGTGTGAAGCTGATGATTCAGACATGTCAGTAATAAGATGGTCATGTTGCCTCCTACAGTGATGATGTAAATAGCCAAGACCATGAGGAATATCACTGTCTGCAGTTCCGGAATGCTTGAAATACCCTTCAGAATGAAATAGGTTACAGACAAATTCTTCTCCATATTCTACAACTGTCCAAGTACTGAAAGGGAAAATAGATTTTTTTAACACCTAGCACATAGAATTACATTTTATCTAATGTCTTTGAAAAGTGCTGTCTTGTGCTTTCAGTTATATGTATTATTTAAAGGGATAGTAATACTTCGTTTTAACTTTATTTTATTTTGTAGGCATTAAAAAAACATGAAGAATGATATAGGTCTTATCTCTCAAACCTTTATGGTTTATGAGATATTCACAAGCAAAGTTTCCCCCTCCCTCCCCTTTTACCTAGTGTAAGCCATCTCTTCTCAGATGTGGAATCCAGTCCATAGACCAGACAGATAACAGCAGGGGACAATCTTCTTCCTATGAGAACAATGAAAGCCCTGCTCCCCTGGACAAGCTTTTCAGGTTTTTCCCTTATCTTAATTGAAGATTGTCCCTCTCTGCAATCTACCTGGGCACCTCCCTTCTGATCTGGCTGAACAGTGTTACATCAGTAAAAGGGGCGGGAGGGGGATACTTTATCATTGAATTACTCTTGAACTACAACTCTGACAGAATTGAAATAACACTCTCCAAAGTCCAAATACTATGATAATTAATTTGAGCTGCTTTTATTATGAAACATTACTATCCCTTTAACTGATATAGCTGTCTTTCATCAGAGACAAGATAATACTAGTCTTCTCAAGGAAATTGGTAGATCTGGAAACATCCGCATTTGTAAAGTGATGTACATAAGGAAATCAGTCAACTTCATTTACAAAAAACATGTATTGCAGGGTTTTCCTGATGACTAAAACAAGGTTACTCCCACCATTAGGTGATATGTTTTTCCAGAGTTATTAAAGTTCATGCTTGTTTTTTTTACATCAGTAGTACCCTGTAATGGCCACAACGTTAAAGCGGAACTACCACCGCACAACATCTTTAGCTTAATTAAGTCCCCATCTGACAACAAGCTGCTTAATAGCACTATGGGAAAGTGAGTCACTGACAAAAATTTAACTGCTTAAAATGTCAGGAAGTGATGAAGCTGTTACTTACTTCTTGAGAGTTTGAACAGATATAACAGTTTGATTGCAAATGTCCTATAACATATATATTTTCATTTAGTGCTTTTATCTATTTGTGTGCCATAGCTGTATCCTCTATCATTCTCTCCTCATATTAATGCCATCACTAAATTCTGTTGCTTTCTCTTGCATAACCTTGCTAAAATCTGTCCTTTCCTTGTTCCTCCACAGCTTATACAAGCACTCATCCTCTCCCTCAAGTACTACTGAAACCTTCTTCTGTTTGGCATTCCTACTCCCATCTCCATTTAATTCAATCCATAGAGAATACTGCAGCACAAATTACTCTTTTGTCACCTAGATATTTCCCTGCACTGCTCCTTCTCAAATCTCTCCAATGGCTGCCTGTCAAACCCAGGATAGCTTAGAAAATCTAGCTTCTCTCATTCAAGACCCTTCTCCCGTCTACCCCGTCTTATATTTCCACTCTGATCTGAGCTGATCTGATACCCCATCCCATCATGTACGATCAGCCAATGACATTCTTCTCACAGCTCCTTTTGTGTCGACAGCCCTCTCACGTATCAAACTATTTTTTCTCATTTCTACTTATCTATGGAATGCTCTACCTCCTTCCCTGCACCACTGCACCTCCCTGATGGTCTTGAGGTCACGCTTGAAACTACACCTCCTAGGTAAAACTTCAACATGCTAGAAAGCACTGACATTGTAAAATGAATGCTCTTATCATTTATTTACTTGTGTCCTCTATCATCACCAGAACTCTAGCACTGTATTCAGCACTTGACCCTTATGTGCTCTGTATGTGTCCCATTACCATTTTATATTGTGTACAAAGCACTTGTAACTCTGTATTGTCTAATCCCTTAAATTGTAAAGTGCTGCGTTCACTTGTGGGCTGTATATATAAATGTATTCATTCATTTGTTCATTCATTCATTAACCTCATTATCTTCTTTGCTAAAAAAAAGACCAACTTCTTCTACACTCCCTTTGCTCTGCTTTAAAGGGATAGTAATACTTAAAATGTAAAAAAATATATGTTGTAGGGTTTATCCCCCTGAGTAAAACAAGGGTACTCCCACTGCTGAGAGATATTTTATTAAAAAATTATAACAGCTCAAACTTTAATTTTTTAGGTGAAATATCACAGTGGCCTGAAAATTTACTGTGGCACTGTTGCTACACCATCCTATGGACTGCTCTGGTCTGTAGACTATAAATCTCAATAGGACTCAGAAGCATTTGAGTCAAATGGTTAAATGTTTGTTTAACTCCTAGCGTGTCAGAAGTGTGCAAAAACAGTTGCGCATGTCTCTGGCAATCAAGATGTTAAAACAATGTTTTCCACATCCTCATCTCCAAAGTACACATTATAGCTATGTTTAAAAAATATGAAAACAGTTTTCAATCTAATCGGTATATAAACTAAAGTTTTAGACAAACATGGATAGGGGTGTTAGATCCCCTTTAAATACATTAACCCTTTGAATGCCAGTTGGGTGTCCAGGGCCTAGTAACATAGTCACATAATAAATTAGGTTGAATAAAGAATAAAGTCCATCAGTCTGAACTGGATGTGTCTTCACTACAAGAGGTTTTGGACAAATTGAGTAACTGGGCAGGCAAATGGCAAATGAGATTCAATATAGACAAGTGTAAAGTTATGCATTTTGAGTATAATAATAAAAATGCAACATATAGTTTAAATGGTGTTTCTCTGGGGAAATCTACTAATGAAAAGGATTTGGGAGTAATGGTAGACAATAGACTTAGCAGTAGCGTGCAGTGCCAGCTGGCAGCTGCAAAGGCCAATAAGATATTGGCATGTATTAAAAGGGGTATTGACTCAAGGAAGGAAGATATTATTATGCCTCTTTACAGGTCCATGGTAAGACCCCACCTAGAATATGCTGTCTACACACTAGAAAAACTGCGTCTTAGAGGGGATATGATAACACTATATAAATGTGTTCAGGGCCCATACAAAGGGCTCTCCAAAGACCTGTTCATTAACAGAACAGTACAAAGGACAAGGGGCCACCGGCTTAGACTTGAGGAAAGGAGATTTAATCTACAACAGCAGAAGGGGTTCTTTACAGTAAGGACAATAAAGGTATGGAATTCACTGCCTGAGGAGGTGGTGCTATCGAATACATTAGATGCCTTTGAAAAGGGCCTGGATACTTATTTAAAAGAGCATAACATAGAGGGCTATGTACGTTAGTGTTGGGATTAATATTTAGCTATTTCTTGTTGATCCAAGGAGAAATCTGATTGCCATTTGGAATCAAGAAGGAATCCCCCCCCCCCATTCAGGGTAGAATTTGAATTTGCTGTATTGAGGGTTTTTTTTTCCTTCTTTTGGATCAATGATGGTAAACAGGAATAGGAAAAGGGTTGAATTAGATGGACGCAAGTCTTTTTTCAACCTAAATTACTATGTCAGTTCAACCTTCTCCTCATACCCCAGTAATTTTATAGCTTTCCTTCTACCAAATAAGGTAGTCTTCATCAAACCTTCCTGATCTGCCTACTGATAAACAGTATAACTCTGTATGTTCCCTTTGGAAAGAAATGTATCTAATCTTCTCTTGAATGTATCCATTGTATCTTGGCAATGAATTCCACAATTTAACAGATCTTACCATAAAAAAACCCTTCCTTTGCTGAAGTTTAAACCTCCTTTCCTCTAATCTCAAGGGGTGTCCCCTGGTCACCAGGCCTTGGAATAAATAGCTCACCGCAGAGATCCTTGTATTGCCCTCTCATATACTTGTAGAATGTGATAAGGTCTCCTCTTAGTCGTCTTTTCTCTAGAGTAAATAAACCAAGTTTGTCTAGTCCTTCCTCATACATCAAGTCCTCCATTCCCTTGATTAATTTTGTTGCTCTTCACTGTCCCCTCTCTAGTTTTAGTATATCCTTTTTCAGAACTGGTGCCCAAAATTGCACTGCATATTCAAGGTGAGGTCTTACCATTGATTTGTATAATGGCAAAATTATGTTATCCACTCTTGCTTCAATACCTCTTTTTATGTAAGACAGGATTTTGTTTGCCTTTGCTACTGCTGTTTGACACTGGTCACTGTTTCCAAGTTTGTAGTTGACAGATGCATTAAAGTCGATGCGGTGTCGGTATGATCTTGTCGATGTGTTTGAATCAGTCCGATAATTCGATCTGCACACACATCAACATATTCACCAAAATTGTCAGATGGAAGGGGAGGGTTGGAGAAGGTCCCTATTAACATACAGGAGTTTTGAAGTGTTGTCAGTGTGGAAGGGATGTCTTCTCCTCACACATCACCAACAGTATGACAGTTCTGAATAGCATTCTCTCTGCTTCCCTACTCAGCTAGTAGGGGAATAAAGAGAAGGCTTTCAGCACCATGGACAGCATTGAATGCCATAGGGATGTCCATTTCTCACCCCTGTGGCACTCAAAGAGTTAAAATAAACAGAAAGAGTACACCAAGCACTACACAATGTGCCCCCCCTTTGACATTTTAACCCTTCCCCTTTAAAATTCAGCTTACAGTGCTATCATGATTTTTTTTCCTCCATTTAAATTCAACATTGTTCTCCTATTTTATAGGACATACCCTTGTTGTATTTGTATTGTATAATTAAGCCTATGAGTGCCAGAGAGTTAGCAACGCATTGCAATGTGTTTGCTACCCCACTGGTACTCTTAGGGTTAACAGACAAGGTATGCAGCCGCACACCTTGCCTATTAACCCATAATGCCTATTAAGTGAGTTTCTGTTGGATATTGAACTACTACAAATCTAAGAAAATGAAATTTGTAAGAAAAAAATTGTGTGAAACACGTAATATCATAAAAAATGCAAGGGAAAGTGAAAATATCACCAAAAACTAAACCACATAATGAACACAGGTACATATTTGTAGCAGCATGAATTACTATTTTGATGTCAGCACATTGCAGCACTTTACTATTCATTTATTTTTGGTTTCTTTTGGGGTTTTGTTTGTTTTGCCCCATAATAGTATTATTTGCTCTATTTTATCATACTCCAATGCTTTGCAATGTGCTGGCATCCCAACAGTAATTCATGCTGCAACAAATCGATACCTGTGTTCATTATGCGGTTTCATTTCTTTTGGTGATATTTTCACTTTCCCTTGCATTTTGCTGTACTTAATCAGGAAAATCCCACAATTCTGGCCTGTCAGTGGCCCTTGAGCATACCTATGGACTTTCAGACTGTACTGAGCCTGAGATGTTTGAAATGTTAACCCTTAAACCTCCCACAAATTTAGATTCTAGGCAATATGCCCCTGCTTGTTCTTTACGAGAGGTGCTCCAATCAGGTCTCAAGTAAACCCCAAACATGCTATAACTAAGAGATATAATTGTTTGAAAACACATAAGACAAGTAGATACCTTCTTTTGCATTTTTAGTAAGATGACACCAATTTTGTTAGTATTTAAGCAATTAATGTATATGATATAGAAGATAACGGATTTGCCCTTTACCCTGAGATCTGTTTCAGAATCCTGAGTCTCAACATCAAACCCTGAAAGTTACCAGACAGAGCCTTGATGATTAAAGGGATAGCAATGTTTCACAAAAACAGCAGCTCCAATTAATCTTCATAGTATTTGGGCTGTGGAGAGTGTTATTTTAATACTGTAAAAGTTATAGTACAATAGTAATTGAATGCTAAAGTATCCACTTCTCACCTCAGAGCAACAAGACTGTCCGGATGGTTCTCAGAGAGGGACAATCTTCAGTGAGACTAAGGAAAACCCTGAAAAACCTGTCAAGGGGGGCAGGGTATTCATTATTCTCACAGTAAGAAGATTGTCCCTTGCTGTGAGCTGTCTGGTCAATAGACCAGATTCCACATCTGAGGGGAGGTGGCTTACATTAGGTAAAAGGGGCGGGAGGGGGATACTTTATCTTTCAACTACTTTTGAACTATAACTCAGTATTGAAATAACACTCTATATGGCTCAAATACTTTGAAGATTAACTGCAGCTGCTGTTTTTGTGAAACATTACTATCTCTTTAAACTTGGACACCTTTGGTGTAGGGCAAATGGTGTTACTGTTCAGCATTTTCCTGTGCATGGTATGGCATTGGCATACAGATTGTTCTGGCAATAAACTCCAGAGCTGGAGCAGATTTTCTCCAGTATACACCACAACAGTCATATGTTGTACTGCATACTCATGTGTGTAGCCACTGGCATCCTTAAACAGAGTATCTGTCTTGGTGAAGTAGTAAATTGTCCCAGTGATGATGACATGAGAGGGAGTGATTTAAAGAGATAACCTATTAGATAAAGGGTTTTATTTAAAAAAAAACCCCCACTAAGAATCATGTTGTCTACTATAAGTAACCCCTTTGAGTGCCAGAGGAGTGCGCAACGCACTGCAAAGCAATGCGTTGCGTACCGCTCTGGCACTCAAAGGGTTAAACCTTCCAGTATCAGAGTCATATCCAATGCCTTGTATTGCAAAGAGTCGGATACCTGCCTGGCACACAAAAAGTTAAAATTATGAAGAGGGCAACATTTTGAGTAACTGCTGAAATGATAGAGATGAGTTGCAATGCTTTGCAGACTTCCCCAGAATCTGAAGGGTTAAAATTCTTATGCAACTATCTAATAAAGCTGTTTTGGAAAGAAATAACCCCCCCCCCCCATAATCTTTGTTTACAACTGGGTTTTATAAACATAATATATTACATGATATTGTATGTGATAAATGCTGTCACTGTTTTTATCTCACAGATTCCTAGAATCTAGGCAAATGTATGATAATCTAAAATGACTGATTAAAAAAAATAACTTTCTTGTTTCAACTCTTTGAGTGCATGAGGGATGTCCAACACATTGCAAAGCAGGGCCACAAGGCTTAGGAATATCATTAACCCTTTGAGTGCCGGGGGTGCCCAATGCATTGCTTCACAATGTGTTGGGCACACCTTTGGCATTCAAAAGGTTAAGCATAGCAGCTCTACCATAAAAGCAGCTTTTATGGATGCCTAAGACCCCCCTCTGTGTTTCAGGGTCCCCATACTATTAATCTTGTCATACTGATAGAGAGACTGACATATACAGGAACATGCAGACAGAAAGTGACTTGGAGGGAAAAGGTAAAGACAAAGAGTAGCTCTGACAGGTCAGAAGGAAGAATGTAGGTAGAGAGATCAGGTGTAGAGAGTAACGTAGTATACAGGAATATTGCAAGAAGTATGATTATGCGGGTAAAATAGATAAAATCTTCCATAGGGGAGGAAGAAATATTTAGTTGGCTGTTATCTGGGGACAAAAGGTAACAACATTTTGAACAAAGTAAATGTGAAATGATAAATTATACGTGGAGTGGGGCAGGTAGGACCAGGTATGGAGGTAGGAGTGATTTTCTGAAATAAAAGGGACAGGGTCATCTTATATTTTGGTGCACAAAGTGTCAAACAATGTACAGTCACTAATAAAATAATTAGGGTCACTGAGAAAAGGTACAGGGTCACTGACCTCGCTTGACCTTGTTGAAAACCTGCTACGTTTGAAGGGAAGAAATAAATTATAACCTTTTATTGTGAATTTGCATATTATGGCAGAGTATAACATGTAAAGTCAAATTGTCTGTATATTTTATTGTTTTTGTTTTTCATATTCACATTTCTATCTAATGGAGGAAGTGGAGATAAATACAATGTTGCTGCAGCAGTTGCTTTTCTACATTGTTTCAGTGTGTTTTTTATTGTGTAATTTTTACATGGCTTCTCTTTGCTTTCCCAGCATCACACAAAAAGCTTTCTTAAAAAAAACCGGAGAGCTCTCAATCTGAGACAAAAAGTAAAAAAAATGGTAAAGATGAAAAAAATAATACAAATTATAGACGAATTGGCTTTACAAATTACACACATGCAGAATATCTAAAATCAAAATAAAGGATTACTGTTCCTTTAAGCAGAGACAGACTGGCAGACATGTTCATTACCACCGCTGACTATAGGGAAACCAGATAAACAACACAGCAGAAACATGGGCAATTCTGAACATTTTGTTGCATGAACATGAGTGTTGGAAAAAGAAGAAAAGGCCAAATGCAACAATAGATATTAGAATGAAGAGAAGTAAATGTTTCTGTTTTTCAGTTCACATTTTGATCACCAGAGACTTCTAACATCAAAGAAAAGTAAAATTGCACTCACCTTTGTTTATTTGTCTTTATTAACTCATTGTTTTATGTAGGGAATCCAGTGTTAGACTCTAACCTGGGTGTAAACAGAACTGCCCACATAAGGGTTTGACTTGGTTCATAGCAGGACAAAGTGTGTCTGAAAGGACTATTGGATATTTTACCCTAATAAAGTGAAGCTTCTGTATTCATTTTCTTAGAGAAGCAGGGATAATCCAGAGAATGTCAATGTAATGTCTTGTATCTGAGAGAATACACTCTTCTCTCCTTATATTATAGGGACTGGGGTATCTGTCTAGGGACACTAAATCTCCAAAGATCTCATTAAAAAGAGCAGAATCTTGTTTTACCCTTTTATCGCATCATTTATTTTTACATTCATTTGTCTTCAGTTCTAACGGTGGTTTATTTAGCATGAGTGACAGTTACAATATGTGTGTATGTATGTGTGTGCTTGTGTGTATGTGTATGTGTGTGCATATGTAGGTATGTGTGTAGTTATGTCTGAGTATGTGTATGTATGTCAGTGTGTGTAGGAATGTGTGACTGTGTGAGTGTAGATTTGTGTGAGTATATGTATGTGTGTGTTTGTGAGTGTGAATGAGTATGAAGGTATATTTATGTATGTATGTTTGCATGAGTATAAGTATGTGTGTGTATGTGTATGTATGTAAGTTTACTTGAGATTAGGTTGGCTTGAATGTGTGTGAAAGTATGCTTGCTGGAGTATATGTTTGTGTAAATGTGTGTGATGCTTGTATGAAGGTATTTGTATGTGTGTAATTGTAGGTATAAATGACTCTATGCGTGTACGTGTGTATGGATGGGTATGTGGGTGTATATATCTTGTGGGTGTATATATCTGTGCTATGTGTGTGTGAGTGTGAGATTTTGTGTAGGTATGCATGATTGTGTGAATATGTGTGGATGTATATGTCTGGCTATGTATGTAGGAGAGAGTGTGTGTGTGTATGTTTGAGTGTGTTTGGATGTGTATGCAGGTATAGGTGTATATACCTGTGTATGTGTGTGTGTGTGTCTATCAGTGTGCATAGATAGTTATGTGTTTGAATGTGCATGTAAGTACAGTATATATATTTGTGTGTACATACATGAGTGTGTATGTACGAAGCAAAAAGCAACCTTTTGCTCCTCCATACCAATGTGTAAATGTGTGCCCTATCTTAAGCATATGTAACAACTCTGTTGATAAATATGACGGTTTAGTCCATAATTTGGACAAAACATTTTAAGCTTGCCAACCCCGACAAGGTACCTAAAAATATGACAAGTACCTAATCTAATGCACCTATAAAGCCCTATCTAAATTTAAAAATGTTGCAGTCTTAAAAAGATGCTATAAGGAAACACGTTGATGGGACCATATTAATGTAATATGAACAATGCTTGTGGGTCCCAGTGTATGCAATTAAAAACAAAAGGACAAACAACTTTTTTTATAAAGGTTTGAAAGAGGACTACCACCCCCACTACCACCCCCACAGGCCATATGAGGAACAACAGGTAATTCCAAACTGACAAGTTATATATAAGCATGGACAGGACAGAAACCATACCTTTAAGGGCGTTTAAGAAAAAGATAAATATGAAATATACATATATATGTACTATTGGTGATAATTAAATAAGCTGAATATAAAGCAGCTAGAATGTGCAAAGGAGATCTGTGAAATCAAAAGTGAAGACAGAAAAAAGCCCACAGTGCTAGTTCACCATAATATATACATGTAGTGAATAGAATGTGAACGATATAAAATGACAGGCTTCTATGTGCATGTTTGTACACATGTTTGTGTGTATATGCTTTTATGTATGAGAGTGTGTGTTTGTCAGATGATGGTCTCTTTGTCTGTTCTGAAAGAGGATTTGTAACCTGTCCAAACGTTCACCTCAGTGCAAGTACCTGTGTTGGCAGGATTTACATGATTCTCCCCTCTTATTAATTTATTCCACCTCTTTGACATGAGTAGGGGTCAGGAGGGGGGCGATTACAGGACAGGTGAAAAAATAATTATACAGGTTGCGTCTCACAGGTCAGAGAGTTCTGCTCTGCTGAGTTTAACCCCTTAATGACTGGCTGTGCGGCTGGCATTTAAAAGGATGGTAAACCCCAAAAAAAACTTTAAGCCAAATTATAGGAATAATAAAAACATACTTAACGCTCTCATTCCCATCTCTCAAACCGTTATGGTTTGAGAGATGTAAGAAAATAAAGACCTCCGCTCTCTCCCCCTTCTCATGCGTCTGCTGTATAGCGGATGTCATGATATCCTGCTTCCGGGACCAGACAGCGGCTCTTCAGGAGCGCTGTCATCGGGATACCTAACTATAACTACTTCATCGGTATAGTCTATGTGTGCTTGGCTTGCAAGCACACGTTGTAGACCATTCCGATGAAGTAATTATAGTTAGATAGCGCAATGACAGCGCTCCTGAGGAGCCACCGTCTGGTCCCGGAAGCAGGATCTCATGACGTCTGCTATACAGGGGACGCATGAGAAGGGGAATGGAGCGGAGGTCTTTATTTTCTTACTTCTCTCAAACCATAATGGTTTGAGAGATGGGAATGAGGGCAGTAAGTATATTTTTATTATTCCTATCGATTTGGTTAACAGTTTTTTGGGGGGTTTACTATCTCTTTAAGGACCATGAGATTATTTTTTTTTTTTGCTACTCGTCACTCAGGGACCCATGAATTCCATGGCATGCCAGGACCATCATGGGTCCTTAAAGCAAGTTTACTCATTATGGTCCTGGCACATCATGGATCCTTAAAGGGTTAAAGAGTCAAGCCATCCCCAATCTCCCTGCAGATCAGAATAGTGAAAGAGAGGCCTTTGAGTTAGAGAAGCAGGC
Organism: Rhinophrynus dorsalis; assembly: GCA_037306005.1. Classification (NCBI taxonomy): domain Eukaryota; kingdom Metazoa; phylum Chordata; class Amphibia; order Anura; family Rhinophrynidae; genus Rhinophrynus; species Rhinophrynus dorsalis. The sequence continues at coordinate 173,734,651 of CM074726.1, forward strand.
AGATATTGTAGAGTTCCTTAGGAAGTGGTAAAGACTGAGTTACTGGTCATTGCGTGTGAAGAGGATGACTCACACAGGTGTGAATAGGATACAAATATTATACCAGCTTCATGTGTGATGGAGAAGGTGTAGATGTCTCTCCAGTCAACAGCAGATTCCTGCCTTTAGTGGAACGTCATCAAGACAATACAGAGATTCTAGGGTGTACTCTACACCTCCTCTGTTCCACTTTGGCCTTTCAATAAAGAATTCTGTAGTGGTCATACGTGTCTGGTAACACAGTTATCCATTTTTCTTCATGTGCTATGTAGATTCATCTGATTAGTCCTGAAAGAACCAGTAGGTATGGGGTCAACATGGTAAATATTAAGCTATTTGTCATACTAACCTGTCTATTCTGGGCTGTAATATGCAAAACAGTTTATTGGCAACAGACTACACCAACCATTATTCAGCTACAGTTTATATGTAGGAGCAGCTACAGTACTCACCAATAAATAATAAGTAAAATCCACAAATGTGCGGTATCAGAAATGGCCATTTTAAACATATATGTTAACAGTCAATTATAGGGCTCATCACTGTGTCATGGTTCCTTCCTTGACACACTCTGGGCTGACGCATTTCACATGGAACTAGACATACTCATATACCCTTAAAGGGATAGTAATGTTTCATAATCATCACAGTATTTGAACTTTGGTGAGTGTTATTTCAATTCTGTCAGAGTTGTAATTCAATGACAAAGTATCCCCCTCTCGTCCCTTTTACTGATGTAACACTTCTCAGACAGAGCAGAAGGGAGGTGCCCAGGTAGATTGCTGAGAGGGACAATCTTCAATTAAGATAAGGGAAAAACCTGAAAAATGTGTCAAGTGGGCAGGGTCTTCATTGTTCTCACAGGAAGAAGATTATCCCCTGCTGTTATCTGTCTGGTTTTACAACCAGATTCCACATCTGAGGGAAGGTGGCTTACACTAGGTAAAAGGGGCGGGAGGGGGATACTTTATCATTCAATGGCTCTTGTACTACAACTCTGACAGTATTGAAATAACACTGTCCATGGCCCAAATACTATGAAGATTAATTGGAGATTTGGAGAATTTGGAGATTTGGAGAATCCTATCACTGAACGTGTATGTATGTTTAATAAAATTTGTAAAGTTTAAAAAAAAATTTTTTGTATATTCAATGTTTATTGAGTTTACAATATTCAAGCAAAATAGCAAGGTGTGTTACAAAGACTGGTCAAAAAAGAAAAGGAGAAACAGAGTAGAAATGTAACAGAATACATGAAACAGGAAGTATACATATTTTGAGAGCGGTAAATGCAGACCCTCGTTAACCTCCCAGGAGGTACACAGTGGTAGGGAAAAAATTGGAGCACTAAAGCAAATGACTGGTATGCTACTCAGGAGGTGGGGTTGAAACAAGGAGGAAGATAAGAAGGGAAGAAAGAAGAGTAAAGGGGAGAAAAATAAAATAAAAATGGGGGGAGACAAGGGAGAGAGGTACAAGAGGCATTAATGTAGGAGCAGGTCATGGTGAAATCCCCGAGGGGCAGCATGGTCAACCCACGGGGACCAAATCTTGAGATAGGAGACAGAGGTATTGTGAATGTATGCTGTCATCTTCTTGCTTCATAAGAGTTGCCGAATACGGTTGTCTAGTGTGGTCGTTTCTGGAGGGATAGATTTCCAATGGTAAGCAATGTGGCACTGAACCACCACCATGCATATTCTTACAGTATGTTTATTGGCATGGACAGACAGTGCCCTTGGTTGCAAAGATCTGTTAAGAAGGGCTGCCCAGGGTTCCAGAGTAAAAATGACCCAGAGAACTCCACTCAAGCGCCAGAAGGCATAGGTTCACAATGCAGTTTTTAACTATTTTTGAGTTTTCCATGGAATGTGTAGATTATAGTCTTCTGTTTCAATCCTGGACTGTTATCCTGAACACAGAAGCAAAATGTTTTACCATTTACACTGCGTTGAATGTACAAATATATCACTGTCTCACCCCTGGGACTAAGGGAGGATTTGTCGCACAGCGCTGTTCTCCTCATTCACAGACCAATGCAGAAATTCAATGTGAATGTCAATTATTTCATAAGTTTGCAAAACTAAAAAAAAAAAAGTCTGCAGTATCCGATATGTGACACCTCCCATCTAGGTCACGTTTCCATGGCCACAATTGCTTCTTAAACATGCCTGCGTTCCATTGCCAATTCCGGAAGTAAAAGCTCAATGATATCTTCCGGTTTGTAGAGGAAGACCAGAGGGAGTCTGGATTCGTGGACAGGTTATGGACAACGAATGGACATGGAAACATGAAGATAAATGATTTGGAGCATAAATAGATTGAGTTTTTATCACATAAATATGCCCCCAATGAAGTCCTGATTGGACGAAACGCGTTGGGATATAATAATAATTATTATTTTATAGAATTTTAATATTTTGTACAGTTGTCTTGTATATCTCCAATAAAGGAGTATTATATTAAAATATCTTTCCAAGTTATAATCATTGGGCCATTAAGTTCTATACTAATAAGAACATATTAGAAGCCCAGAGGAAAATGCTGACGACGGAGTGGTATATATTGAGACGTGACTACATATCCAGAGGCTGGTTTAGTCTCCAATGAAAGTGAGTACCCACCCTGAGGGGAGGCAGAAGTGGGAGAAGTATTTCTGTATCTATCAGTCTGCACTTACAGGTGCCTGTAGGAAGTGGAAACAAAAACTGCTGTACTGGTACTTAAGGCATTATTTATTTCTATCTATCTATCAATATATATATCAGGGCTCAAAATTTCCACTCGCCACTAGCCAATGGCGAGTGAAAATTTAGCCCTGACGAGTAGATATTCAGCCCTGGTGGATATGTTTTGGCTTGTAGTGGTGAGTAACTTTTCAGGTCTGGCTAGTAGCAAAGGATTTAAAATTATAAGCCCTGATATATATATACAGTTACAATTACTTTTAAGGATTTTAGACTGGGAGAAGATCTGATTTTTTGGAGCAGGTTATTCCAGGTTTTTGGAGATCTAGGATGAGCTTGAGATAATATAGTAGCATGTTAAGGGAACAAAATAAATTATATATGTGTTACAATTTTTGTCCTCACTTATACACACAAATATTAAAAAACTGTTTAACAAGCTTTTTTAGCTTCCAAACAAAACAACACATAGAATATACAGTAGACACAAAAGCGCATTACACCCTGCATTTGGCTCATTGTTAGTTATAATTTATATCTAACAAAATACACTCTAACATAAAACATGAACACAAATTAGCATACAATATTACAATACATTACAACACAGTACACATGATCATAACCCCACTGTTCTCCATTAGGTACATAAACATGTAAGCCTTGGTTTACAAGGAGTTGTGACATTCAGCGATCCTTTTCTCATTCCACTACCACAAAATTATATTCGCTCATTTATAATACTAAAGGCTGTTTGCAAACAGACAAAATAGTGCAATTCTGTTGTCAGCCAAGTGCACCATATGAAACTAAAAACATTTCCCCAAATTCCCATTGACTTAAATGGGGCTTTAATCCCTTGAATCCTAGAGAGGTCATCAGTGCTTTGAGAAGCCCCTTATATCTGAACATTTAATTTACCATCTCTGGTTTATTTAATTTGCCCAAAATATACTTACATTTATACAAAATGAGTAGAATAAGATCATTCTCATTATGGGTATGCCAAACCATTTAACTATATACAGTTTAGATGATATTTAAGTTGGGATTTTAATCCATTTTAGTCTTTGACTTAGGGCTGACTTTACATCTTTATTTTTTAAACTGTAAATCAGTGGATTTAGAATAGGGACAGCAGCCGTGTTCAGGAGAGAGAGGAGTTTATTGCCATCCAGGCTGTCCATTGAGGTGGGTCTCACGTACTGACAGACGAGAGTCATGTAGAGAAGGAAGACAACTATGAGGTGTGAAGAACATGTGTAGAAGGCTTTACGCCTCCCCGTTCGGGATCGGATCCTCAGTATGGAGCGAATAATGAAAATGTAAGGGAGCGTGGTGAACAGAAGAGGGCAAGTAGAAAGGAAAAGTCCGTAAATAAAAATTAAAAGATTCAAAAGAGAAGTATCATTACAAGACAGTTTTACAACAGGCAAAATGTCACAGAAAAAGTGATTTATTTCTCTAGATTTATAGCATGAAAAACTTGATACTATGACAACATGAGGTAAACTTTCTATAAAACCCAACTCCCAGCAAACAATGGCCAGCAAAATACATACTCGATGGTTCATGACTACTGGATAATGCAAGGGATTACAGATGGCCACAAATCGATCATAGCTCATGGCTGTCAATATCAACAGTTCATTGCACACCAGGGATATAAAAATATACATATCTGTCATACATGAAAGAAATGAAATCCTCTTATCCCCCGATATAAAGCTACTTAGAACTTTATGTAGAGTAACGGTGGCAGAAGTCATATCCACTACAGCCAAGTTACACAGGAAGAAGTACATGGGAGTGTGAAGTCGATGATCCAGGCAGACAAGTAGAAGAATGGTTGTGTTACCTAGTACAGTGAAGAGATAAATGACCAGAACCAGGAGAAAGATTGGAATCTGTAGCTCAGGGAGGTCTGAAATCCCCTTAATAATGAAGAACGTCACACCAATCTGGTTACTTGAATTCATAATTGACCCTGTTTTAAAAACATAGAATATAGAATGGTACCGATAGCTTTAGTCTAGAATACACTCAACAAAGTATAACATTATTATAAAATTATATATACACAGTAGCAGGAGATATATTTTGTCATATATTTAACCTACTGAAGAGGCCATGAGAGGCCTCTTTAGTTGCAAGGGAAAGGAAAACAAACCAAACATGCCCTTGCAGATGCATTAGATCAATAGGAATGGGCGAAAACTTTTGTCTCAAACCAAAATTGGCAGGAAATGGCACTTTCCGCTCGGCAAAAAATTACCCATGAAAAGTACCATTTTTTGCCTAGCTCATTGCATTGAAATCAATGGGAAGAAAAATATTCTCCACCATGTGAAAGTTTTCTCTACTTTTCTACAGCCATATAAAAGGCTGTCAGGTCTCACAGCAGCCATTTTGTGTACAGCCATATAAAAGGTGTCAGGCTCTCACAGCAGCCATTCTGTGTTTGTGAGAGGAGAGAGCAGCATGTTTTTAGCTAGAGGAGACCGGCAAATAAAGGGGAACTGAAGCTTAGTTTTAGGGAGCCATTTAGATAGGACATTTGTTCTCTGTATTAGGGGATCTGGGGACATTCTGTGGGAGAAGAAGGGAGGAAGGAAATTGACCCCAAATACCCTAAAATTTGGTGTGACTGACTGGCAAGACACAGGCAGATGGGGTCCAAATTATTTGCTGATTTTACTTTTATTGTCTCTGTGCTGGGGAAGTCTGGGGGAAGAAGTTGTTGATTTTATTTTTTAGTTTTATATATATATATATATATATATATATATGACTGACTGTGATAAGATAGGGTGGGCAACTTAAAATAAATACAATAAAAATAAAAAAATGAATACATAAATAATTAAACAAATAAATATATTAGGTGACAGGCAGCTGACTGGGAGCCTGATGTGAGCTCTGTGACTGAGGCAGACTTGATAGACAACAGACAACATTGAGAATTTTGTTGAGGGCCAAGGCAAGACATCAAATCCCATCAGTTGTGTACTGTAGAGAGTAAAAAAACACACAGTATTAGAGTAATGTCTAGTAAATGCTCAATCAGCAGGGGGAAAAGTGGAGCAGTGCAGACATGTGGGAGTAAAGTGTTAGTACAAAAACGAACTGCAGCGATGGTTGCTACAGCATGTGCCATAGATGATGATGATCCCTCTCCTCCTGGGGTGGATGCAGTTTGTCAAGGTCCCACCAATCACACCACACCAGTGCCCCGTCACCACTACCATACACATCTGCCACATTGTAGGTTGTACTTTATTTTTTTAATCACTTGACATCATCATAAATATGTGTCAGTTTCACTTAAGCAGGAAGTTAGTTTTGAGGGAAAAGGACAAAGGCACTTTGCATGCTAACACATTTTTCCAGGTATATGTTGCTGTATGACTCACAACTTGGACTTCCAGATACTTATTATTCCACTAAAGCCCTCAGATGAAGTAATATTGTTCTGGGAAATGTTGCACCATATTAAACATAGGAATAAAATGTATTGCAATAGGAAAACATGTGTTGGAATAGGAGAAAAATGTGTTGAATCAGTGAAAAAGTGTTAGAATAGGAGAATAAGGCATTGGAATAGGTGAAAATGTGTTAGAATAGGAAAAAAATGTGTTGGAACAAGCAAACATTTGCTGGAATAGGTGTAAAAGAGGAAAAGTTTGCATTGGAGAAAAGGAGAAACCTTTCACGAAAAAAGAGAAAAATCATCAATTTTTCAAGAAAAGTCTTGCAGAAAATTGTTCTCACTTTTCTCCCACCCCTACTCTTTATCACACCTTAGGGCATCTCCCCAGCAAAATCTTAGCATATAGGCTCCATAGATTAACATAGTACCTGGAGAAGAGATATCACCAGAGAAGTTATCTCCACGTTATCAACTCTTTATCACAGTCTTCATCAATCTGCAGTGTCTCACACTATCACATGAAACAGAATGTTGTGGATTGGATACCGTTATCTTGTAAACCCCTAATTCATTTAAGGTTAGGTAGAGATATTGCTGAATGCACCTACATTAATGCTATCAACCTCATGAAAACACTTGATACATGGCAGTGAAAATGCGCAGCCTCATGTAGAGACATATGTATATAAAGAAAGTGGAGCAAATCTGAGTTAAACCAACTGCATCATGTGTAACAAAATATGCCAGTGATCGATCGATCTATCTATCTATCTATCTATCTATCTATCTATCTATCTATCTATCTATCTATCTCTATACAGTAATGTGCAAACATCTTAGGCAGGCATGAAAAAAATGCTGTAAAATAAGAATGGTTTCAAAAATAGACATGTTAATAGTATATTTTTATCAATTAACAAAATGATAGTGAACAGAAGAAAAATCTAAATCAAATCAATATTTGGTGTGACCACGCTTTGCCTTCAGAACAGCATCAATTCTTCTAGATACACTTGCACAAAGTTTGGTAAGGAACTCGGCAGGTAGGTTGTTCCAAACATCTTGGAGAACTAACCGCAGTTCTTCTGTTGATTTAGGCAGCCTCAGTTGCTTGGCTCTCTTCATGTAATTCAAGACAGACTTGATGATGTTAAGATCAGGACTCTGTGGAGCCATATCATCACTTCCAGGACTCCTTGTTCTTCTATACGCTGAAGATAGTTCTTACTGACTTTGGCTGCATGTTTGGGGTCATTGTCATGCTGCAGAATAAATTTGGGGCCAGTCAGATGCCTCCCTGATGGTATTGCATGATGGATAAGTATCTGCATGTACTTCTCAGCATTGAGGAGACAATACTGACCAAATCCCCAGCTCAATTTGTAGAAATGCAGCCCCAAACATGCAAGGAACCTCCACCATGCTTTACCATTTCCTGCACACACTCATTCTTCTACTGCTCTCTAGCCCTCCAGTGGCCAAACTGCCTTCTGCTACACCCAAGTATTTCAAATTTTCACTCATCAGTCCATAGTAGCTTCTGCCATTTTTCTGCACCCAGTTCCTGTGTTTTTTGGCTGCAAGTCTCCCATGAAGACCACTACTGACTAGACTTCTCCAGAGAGAATATGGGAGTACCAGGATCCCACTGTTTTCTGTCAGTTTTGAGCCGATGGCACTGCTGGACATCTTCCGATTTTGAAGGAAAGTAAGCATTATGTGTCTTTCATTTGCTGCACTATGTTTCCTTGGCCGACCACTGCATCTATGATCCTCAACCTTGCTTGTTTCTTTGTGCATCTTCAAAAGAGCTTGGACAGCACATCTATAAACCCTTGTCTGTCTTGTAAACCCTTGTCTGGGAGAGACCTTGCTGATGCAGTATAACTACCTTGTGTCTTGTTGCTGTGCAAGAGTCTTGCCATGGTGCATGACTTTTGACATTAAACTGTCTTCAATAACCTTTTTAGCTGAGTTTGGCTGTTCCACACCTACTTGTATTCCTCCTACACAGTTGTGTCTGTTTCAGGTAATGATTGTGTTTCAATCCACATATTAAATTGAACAATAGCATCTGTTTGGTATAATCGTTTAAAGGGAAAGTAATGTTTCACAAAAACAGCTCCAATTAATCTTCATAGTATTTGGGCCATGGAGAGTGTTATTTCAATACTGTGAGAGTTGTAGTTCAAGAGTAATTGGGGCAGGAGGGGGATACTTTATCATTCAATTACTCTTGTACTACAACTCTGACAGTATTGAAATAACACTCTCCATGGCCCAAATACTATGAATATTAATTGGAGCTGCTTTTATTATGAGACATTACTATCCCTTTAATCATACACTACAAAATCCCTGACTTTGGGCAAGTGTACCTTGAAGAACTGATGCTGTTTTGAAGGCAAAGGGCGATCACACAAAACATTGATTTGATTTAGATTGTTCTTCTGTTCACTCACTATCATTTTATTTATTGATAAATATAAACTATTAACATATCTATTTTTTAAAATGTTCTTACTTTACAGCATTTTTCACACCTGCCTAAGAGTTTTGCACAGTACTCTATATAGATAGATAGATAGATAGATAGATAGATAGATAGATAGATAGATATACACACATATCTATCTATCTATCTATCTATCTATCTATCTATCTATCTATCTATCTATCTACCTATCATCTATCTATCTATCTATCTATCTATCTATCTATCTATCTATCTATCTATCTTCCTATCATCCATCTATCTATCTCTATCTATCTATCTATCTATCTATCTATCTATCTATCTATCTATCTATCTATCTGTCTATCACTGGACCTGTCTGTAAATTGTCCTTTATTGTCTTGTGGCACAGTCTGCTGCTTCAGTCTTATTAATTTACGTTCTGGGTCAGTATTACCACACATTGTCCTATGAACAGAGATGGATGAAAATGTTTGCCTCAAAAGCAAAAAAAACAGCACTTCTTTCCTTCCACTGGGACTCTGTGCTTTTTTTTAACCCTTTGATTTTCAATGCGTTGCGTACCCCCTGGCACTCAAAGGATTAACTCTTTTTTTCACTGAATTAAAATGATAATACTGTTTTTGCCCCAATATGCAGAATATAACCCATACTATTTGAAGAGCCAGTGTACAAGGGCCACAGTGCCACCAAGAAATGCCCCTGGTGCAGTCAAGTGCAGTAGAGACTGCCCGCACCGTGGCTGATACGGAGGGGAGCACTCCGTTATCAGCCGCAGCGCGGGCAGTCTGTACTGCGCATGACTGCAGTGTGTGCAGCCGTCTCCACTGGGTATGACGGCTTCTGACAAACACACACTAAGGGAATTATTATATAGGATATTCCTGCTGTGATAAATTTAAAAAAGGGGGTGTCAGTTTACTGCGAGTGGTCAGTCTGTGCATGGAGAGAAAACCAAACAGCTGATTTTTGATGCTAGTTAGTGGAGGCAGACAGACAAAGGGTTGTAGGTTCACAAGAGAAGTGGGGGAGTTCTGCACCAAATCATTTGTACTGTAGGGGAGAGCTAAAAATTCTCATGGATTTAAATAGGGATTTTAACCCCTTGAATGCTATAGGAGACCTCTCTAGCATTCAAGGGGTTAAACTCCCCATTTAAATCCATGGACATTTTTGGAATTTTTACTTCTTCCCTATAGTGCAAATGATTTGCCCCAGAACTTCCCCACTTTCTTTTGAACATACGACCCAAAGAGAGGGAGCTGGAGTTTCTTGACAAGAATATGTGGGTAGCCAGTGCAGGTTCTCTGGGTGAGGGCGTGAATGGAGAAAACAGTGTAAGACAAGGAAAACTACTTTTTGACAGAGCCAGGTGAAGTGAAAATGAGCTGGCTGAGACCCAGACTCTATCGACACTGAGTGACAGATACTTTTGCAGATAGAGATAAGTGCATTGTACATTCAAGACAAATAGTCTGGTATAAGTTGACATACTGTGTTACTAACACACAGTCACTCCAACATCGGCAAGAACAAGAGGGACGAGCATACAGCGGTGTGCTTTATCCATTACTGAAAGCTGCTGATTGTGAAGCTAACAGCTCTGTCCTGCACTGTATTGTAAAAATTATCACTGCAGTTCTTGGGAGAGAAATAGAAAGCTGCTGAAATGTTGTACATTGTACTAGTTTATAGATGCAGGCAGTCAGAGCGGGGGAGATGAATTTGTCTGATTCTAGGAGTATTCGTGCTAACCAGGTCTCTGCAGGGAATGTGGATGTAATTTGTGGACAGTGACACTGGCAGGGACAGTTAAACAATGATAGATAAATAGATAGATAGATAGATAGATAGATAGATAGATAGATAGATAGATAGATAGATAGATAGATATGTGTATGTCTATCTATCTATCTATCTATCTATCTATCTATCTATCTTTGTATCAGCCTCAGCATGGACAGTCTCTACTGTGCATGACTGCACCTCGGGCATTGCTTGGTGGCACTGTGGCCCGTGTACACAGGCTCTTCAACTAGTATGGGTTATCTTCATAATGTTGGGGCAAAAACAGTATTATCATTGATTTTAATTCAGTGATTCAGCATTGCTTTGCGTACCCGTCTGGCACTCAAAGGGTTAAAAAAAACAGCACAGCATCCCATTGGAAGGCAAGAAGTACTGTTTTTTTTGCTTTTGAGGCAAACATTTTTCATCCGTCTCTGTTCATAGGACAATGTGTGCTAATACTAACCCAGAATGTTAATGAATAAGAATGAAGCAGCAGACTGTGCCACAAGACAATAAAGGACAATTTACAGACCGGTCAAGTGGTCGAAATCTGCTCCCCAATTGGCTTCAGTCAATGTGGGCACAATTTTCATCTGCAGTACCCAGTAGTGGTCAGTCACAGAACTGATTGTAATGCAGCTACAGTGACTTCCCTCATTTCCATGGTTTTCCTGCCCCATCCTATATTATAATTCACTAAGGATGTTTGTCAGAAGCCATCATGCGCAGTAGAGATGGCTGCATGCACTGCAGTCATGCGCTGTAGAGACTGCCTATGCATGCGGCTGATACGAAGCGGGATGCTACGAATTCAGACCATGGTCCTCTCTGCGCATCTTCCTGGGACCAAGTGGTCCCAGGAAGGTGCGCAGAGAGGACTGTGGTCTGAATTCAGAGCTCATCGCTTGGTATCAGCCACGGCACGGGCAATCTCTACTGTGCATGATGGCTTCTGACAAACATCCTTAGCGAATAATAATATGAATTTGTGAAAATATGTACTGTCAAAGTGAGTAAGAGCCACAGTGTGACTCAATATTCTCACTGTTTTTAAAAAAATGGTCAGCTTTCTGTTATGTTCATTAAATGTTTTAATAAACCACTGTAATAACATCAAAAAAAAAAAAGAAAAGAAAAGGCCAATTTCTAAAATAACTGATTTATATTAATGCCAAATGCCCAGCACAACGCATAGGCAGGTTTTCATTCTCTATAACCCTTTGAGCGGCAGAAAGGCACCCAGTTCTTTGCACTGCAAGGCATTAGATACCTCTACGGCACTCATAGGGTTAACGCAACTTGACTTTTGTGACGATGATAGGTCCACTTTAACCCATAGAGCACCCGAGGAGGTATGCAACACCTTGAAAAGCAATGCGTTGCATACCCCCTCTGGCACTCAAAGGGTTGATGTTACTCAATGGCACTAAATTTACACATCCAAAAATGTCCGTTTGTAGGCAATTTCATACTTTATGGAACATGTTTTGCGTTCTTTTTCATTTTGTTTTTTTTTTCCCCCTTTTTTAATGTGATGATTTCTTGCATCTGTATAAAAGTCATTTTATTGTGATAAACATCAAGGGAATTGAGTGAGGCAGTGGCCCACTGGCCCAGATTTGTGACGGCCCAGGGGACAGTTGCCCCCTTGACCTCCAGGCCATCCCTCCCCTGTCCCTATGATTTTTATGGGGATTTTATCCTCATGAATGCTACAAAGGTTTTGAAGCAGTGCTTTAGAGTGCATTGGTGACCACTCTAGCATTCAAAGGGTTAAAAGGTTTCAGTTTGTCAAAGGACATTTCTGTTTCTCTTATCATTCTTTTATTTTGCCCCAGAACTGCTCCAGTTCTCTCTGTGCATACAGTAGAATAGATGAAACGGCACATACCTGCTCTTGCACATCCAGCAGCTACAATTCACTCACCTTTGTTCTGCACTGAGCTGGGGTTTTATTATCTTGTTATTGTCTTGGGAATACGTCTCTAGAAAGACTGATATCTCAGTAGTCCAATTCAGGAAAAATTGGTATGATTTATTATTATTAAAGGAACAGTAACCCTGTACTTGATTTTAAATATTCTGCAAATTCATAACACATACAGTCAAATTACCTACACTTTTTATTTTATTTTTTCAGCTTTACCTATGATTTTACACTTTTATTTGATTGACAGAGAGATACATGGATCCCAGTTTCTAGAGAGTTTTCTGGTCGATAGACTATCGAGGTAGGATGTGATACAATGACACTATTCTTGCAGCACTGAATGCTTTGTGTGATGTGATACAATTTTACACTATCCTTGAAGCATTAAATGCTCTGTGTGATGTGATGCAATGTTACAGTCTCCCTGCAGCACTGAATTCCCTGTGTGATGTAATACAATGTTAGATTATACTTGCAGCACTGAATGCTCTTTGTAATGTGATACAATGTTACATTACCATTGCAGCACTGAATGCTCTGTGTGATGTGATACAATGTTACATTACCCTTGTAGCACTGAATGCCCTGTGTGATGTGATACAATTTTACACTATACTTGCAGCAGTGAATGCTCTGTGTGATGTAATACAATGTTACTCTACACTTGCAGCACTGAATGTTCTGTGTGATGTGATACAATGTTACTTTCCTCTTGCAGCACTGAATGCTCTGTGTGATGTGACACGATTGTACACTATACTTGCAGCACTGAATGCCCTGTGTAATGTAATACAATGTTACAGTCTCTCTGCAGCACTGAATGCTCTGTGTGATGTAATACAATGTTACACTCTCCCTGAAACACTGAATGCTCTGTGTGATATAATACAATATTACACTATCTCTGCAGCACTGAACGCTCTGTGTGATGCAATACAGTGCTACAGTCTCCCAGCAGAACTGAATGCTTTGTGTGATGTAATACAATGTTAAAATCCCCCTGCAGCACTGAATGCTCTCTGTGATGAAATACAGTGTCACAGTCTATCTGCATTACTGAATGCTGTGTAATGTAATACAATGTTACACCCTCTCTGTAGCACTGAATGTTGTGCATGATGTGATCTAATGTAAAACCCTCTCTGTAGTGCTAAATGTTCTGTGTGATGTGACAATATTACAGTTCCCCTGCAGCACTGAATGCTCTGTGTGATGTGATACAATAGTAAAGTCTCTCTGCAGCACTGAATGCTCTATGTGATGTAATACAATGTTACAGTTTATCTGCAGCACCAAATGCTCTGCGTGATGTAATACAATGTTACAGTCTCTCTGCAGCACTGAATCCTCTGTTTGATGTAATATAATGATACAATTTCTCTGCAGCACTGAATACTCTGTGTGGTGTAATACTTATACAATGGTAAAGCCTGAAGATAATAAGTATAGGCAATTTGACTGTACATATTATGAAACTGCAGGATAGGTAAAGTACAAATACAGGACAACTGTTCACTTTAGGTGAAACAGATGTAGTCTGGTATTTCCTTCAGCTAACAAACTTAAGAACAAGCAGGGCTTTTTTATTTTTTTAAAAACTTTATTGAAAGAAAGTACATTACAGAGTAATGATAACAGGAAGTTACAATTAAATACAATATAGAAAACTTCTCATAAATTGCGTATCAATGCTTCCAAAAATGCGTAGATACAAGAATGAGGTATTATGTAACAATATTGTTAAAACATTAAGAAGTATCCAATATCCTGTTACAGAATAATAATTCAGAAAACAAGAGAGAACACCAAAGTATGTCTGAAGGAGGAGTGTGATTTAGACTTGTGCACGACAAAAATTTTCGGTAAAATTAGATTTTGGCCAATTTTTTTTTTCTCTTTCGGAGGATCTGCATTTCAGACCAGACCTGTTCGATTCGGACGAAATTCGACAATAGTCCAAATTATTCAGATGAATTTAACATACTTAAAAATGGCAATAATGTACTAGGCCTGCCTACCTGTCTACACAACTGTGAGACTCTCTGTGTCACTCTGAAAACTGTTAAAACAAATTCCTAATATTTTTTATATTTTGCACAGGAACAAAGATGACTCTCCCTTCGACAATAGTCCAAATTATTCAGCCAAATTTAACATACTTAAAAAATGACTCTCCTTTGCCGTGGCAATAATGTACTAGGCCTGCCTACCTGTCTACACAACTGTGAGACTCGCTGTGTCACTCTGAAAACTATTAAAACAAATTCCTAATATTTTTTATATTTTTGCACAGGAACAAAGATCACTCTCCCTTTGACAATAGTCCAAATTATTCGGCCAAATTTAACATACTTAAAAAATGACTCTCTCTTGCCGTGGCAATAATGTACTAGGCCTGCCTACCTGTCTACACAACTGTGAGACTCACTCTGTCACTCTGAAAACTATTAAAACAAATTCCTAATATTTTTTAATTTTGCACAGGAACAAAGTTGACTCTCCCTTGCAGTGGCTATAAGGTACTAATGCTGAATGCCTGCCTATGCTACCTGCCTGCTTACACAACAACTGGACACTCTCTATCTCCTTCTGCTGTCTCTGAGCTCCAACAATGGACTAACAGGAAATGCAGGCTGTCTGGGTGTCGTGAAGTGTCATTAGGTCAACCCCCATCATGAAACGAAGAAGCTAATTGGACTAGAGTGGGAGGGAAAGTACGGAGGTAAAGTATCGTTCGGGTAGCTGTCGTCTGAATTTCTGAAATTTACATGAAGATTCTGACCAGGGCTGTTTGGACTCAGTTTTTAAAAAACGAATGTCTTTTTCCTTTCGGATGGCCTGAATGACACCGAATGACCCTTATTCGTCCGAATTCCAAAATCGGCTGAACCGATTCGCACAAATCTAGTGTGATTTAAGGAATAGTGGCTAAGGCAAACTCTCTACAAAATATGGATATCTTGTGCAGGCTATAAGAGAAAACAATTGATTTCCGTTATAAAACAGCCAAATAAATTATATGCAAGGTCCTACCAAAGTTCAACATACACAAACTCTAGGTGATTGTAGAGATTAGGTGCATGTATAATGCACTGGTGGTGGTGGGGAAACAAAAAAAAAGGAGGGGAAGAGAAGAAGGGAAGATGGGGGAATACAGAATTAGGGAAGAGGAGTAGGAAGTAGGTGTAATGGTTTTTCAAGACACTCAGACCATCAGGTTAGAATAAAACACAGTTTTATTAAAAAAAAAAAAAGAAGAAAGATCGCCCTCTATAGGCAACACAGAATAATAGCGAGAAATAGGCTTACAGATGCCTTCTCAGGCCCAGTATACAGATGCAATAACAATATATATATACTGTCACAGGACAGGCACAGAATAGCAAGGGTACTCAATGGTTAAGTACAAATAATCAATCAGTCTCTGTTGTGGTGTTTGGCACACCCAAGGTGGTAATGAGGCAGCAATTGGTGTTAGATGATTCAACACCTTAAGTCCATAAGGCTTAGATAGCTGCTTAGGCAGAACAGGAACTGAGGCCAGAATACTGCAGAGTAGTTTCAGCCAATAGCCCCCACAGCCACAATAACGGAGACAACTTACTCTGCAAGAGCTTGAGTCAATAGCCCCCACGGGCGTAATAACAGAGACAACTACACTGCAAGAGCTTAAGCCAGGAGCCCCCACAGGCGTAATAACGGAGACCAACTGTTGTGCAATAGCTTGAGCCAATAGCCCCTCATGGGCGTATTACCAGAGACAACCTGCAATGCAAAAGCTAGAGCCAATAGCCCCCATGGGCGTAGTAACAGAGACTTATGGTACAGCAAGAGCTTGAGCCGATAGCCCCCACGGGCATAGTAACGGACACAACCTGCGCTGAAAGAGCTTGAGCCAATAGCCCCATCGGGCGTGTAACGGAGAGTTAACACTGAAAGAACTAGAGCCAATAGCGCCCCCCGCAGGCACGGTAACGGAGACCAACTACACTGCAAGTAGACAAGGTGAGCCGCCGTCTAAACAAGGCCACAACGCGGCCGGCTCAGCAGATGTAGCGGATAATCAGCAACGGCTCTGCAAATGTTAAAGAAGGCTCAGATAATGGAGACAGCAGCTCTGCAAGTGTTAGTGAAAGCTCAAGGATCGGACACACAGCTCTGCAAGTACAACCGGAGGCTCAACAAACGTGGGCACCGCTCTGCAAGTGCTAAGGGAGACTCAGCAACGGAAGCACAGCTCTGCAAGTGTTAACGGAGACTCAGCAATGGAGACATGGCTCTGCAAGGGTTAATGAAGGCAATCACGATCAGCCCTGCCACAAGCACAGCGGAAGTCAGAAGGTCGCCGAGGCGACACTAAGCAGCAGGAAGCAGGAATGATGGCAGGGTCAGTAGCAAGCCGGTTCAGGTCACGGAGCAGGAAGTCAGCCAGGCTGGGTCAGATCATGGAGCAGGGTTCTCAGACAAGCCAGATCAGTCACAAGCAGGAAAGTCAGCCGGGCCGGGTCAGATCACGGAGCAGGACTCTCAGACAAGCCAGATCAGGTCACAAGCAGGAACGTCAGCCAAGCCGGGTCAGATCATGGAGCAGGAACTCAGGAGTGTAGTCAAAACAGGCCAAATCGGTACACAGGAATCAGGAACACAGCAACAGCAACACTGGCTCAGGAACACCACGAAAGGGCACCTGACAGGTGCCAATGGCCAGGCATAAAAAGGTCACAAGGGGCAGGCCAAACAGGCTCAGCCAATAGGCGCGCACCACAAGCGAGAGTGACAGAAAAAGATCACGGGGCACCGTGATAGTAGGGCTTTTTTGATGCACTATTTATATGTATAACCCATAATTTACTGCAAAAATATACTTTCGGGAGATGATCACTCAAAACATGTCCGTCCCTACAATGCTGCACAGACAAAGTGGTATTGTTAAACTACACACTCACCCAATTCAGTTAGGGGTTGATGGACCCGGTGCTGCCACCAACAATCGCAGTAAACCTATTCCACATACATGAAGACAACAGGAAGGGAGCGCTCTCGGGACCACCAACAATGTTTGAGCCCAATCCAGATTTCAATAAAATATTCATGAAGTTTATTGAGTCACATATTAAAAACAAGAAACATGGGATCTTAAGTAGAACATGGATATCTCCAGAGACACCACCTTAGGTGGTGTCTCTGGAGGTATCCATGTTCTACTTAAGATCCCATGTTTGTTGTTTTTAATATTTAACCCATCATTTAGTTCAATAATAATACAAAACTGAAAATAACACAATATTTTTTAGGTGATCATGTGACTATTTGCGCACAATTAGTGGATTTTTTTAAACAGGGTCAAGATAAAAGGTATGACAGTTCATTTATAATTTTCAAGTGTCTCTTTTTATGGGCTATTATCCTACTGAGACTAAAACCCCTATGTGTCTCCTACCATGGTGTCCCTCTTTTTTAGGAGATTGGACTGTGTGGAGTGTATATATGTGTATCACATTGACCACAGCATCAACAACTCACATTAATGTCTGTTTAAAATTCAGTATATATATATAATAAAGTAGTTTGTGTAAATAAAAACTTTGATCTTGCTCTAAATCATTTATTGAGCTACAAAAAGAGGTGTTAATAGGCCATGAAGTAAAGTAAAATATAATTTAATGTTATATCTACCAGTCCTGCCCCCAGGACCACCACCTAAAACAAAAGTGCCCCCTCTTTGGCCATTTGATATGCTGAGAGCTATGTTCTCTGTCTCTCGCTTCATCATGATCACAGTGAGGAGGAGAGTGACAGAGAACAGTGACAGATACAAAGTATACTGTATGCGATCACAGTGAGGAGGAGAGAGGCAGAGAACATTGATAGATATAATGTATACTATATACTATCACAGTGAGGAGGAGAGTGACAGAAAACAGTGACAGATACAAAGTATACTGTATGCGATCACAGTGAGGAGAAGAGAGGCAGAGAACATTGATAGATATAATGTATACTATATACTATCACAGTGAGGAGGAGAGAGGCAGAGAACAGTGACAGATATAATGTATACTATATACTATCACAGTGAGAAGGAGAGAGGCAGAGAACAGTGACAGATATAATGTATACTATATACTATCACAGTGAGAAGGAGAGAGGCAGAGAACAGTGACAGATATAATGTATACTATATACTATCACAGTGAGGAGGAGAGTGACAGAGAACAGTGACAGATACAAAGTATACTGTATGCGATCACAGTGAGGAGCAGAGAGGCAGAGAACATTGATAGATATAATGTACACTATATACTATCACAGTGAGGAGGAGAGTGACAGAGAACAGTGACAGATACAAAGTATACTGTATATGATCACAGTTAGGAGGAGGGAGGCAGAGAACATTGATAGCTATAATGTACACTATACACTATCACAGTGAGGAGGAGAGAGACTGAGACCGGTGAAAGATATAATGTTTACTATATACAATCACAGTGAGGAGGAGAGAGGCAGAGAGCAGTGATAGACAGAATGTTTACATACATTTTCTTTGTCACTGGCTCCACGTGCACATGTGATCTTTGTGGCAGTGATCACATGTGCATAACCACTGAGGAAAGGCTGGAACTAACTGCTCTGGTCAGTTACAGCCTCCCCACCATAATCACACAATTGTGTGGTGATCCTGCCATATCATTCAGGTTAAAGGAACACTAACACCTTTTAATAATAAATTCCCACAGAAAATCCTATGAATCCATTCTGTGTGGGCTGATTTCACAAAATTAGTCCTGGATATCATGTCCATGGAAGCAGACACAGTTATTTGATGCCAAACTCCAGGAAGGACCTCAAACTGCTCCAATACATAATATTTCCCAGGGGTGTAATGTTACAGTGTACAGTAGATACAGTTGTGCCAGGTTCCAGCATACAAGGGGTTCAGAAATGCATCTGTGAATATATTTTTGTGTGGGGGTCCAAAACAAATTTTTGCAACAGGGCCCTCCAATGGCTGGTTAAGCCATTGATATAAGCAATTCAAAAACAATGTAAAACAGAGCAAATGGCTATAAATGGCTAAATTAGTATAAAGAAGGAAGCTGGTAGAGGAAAAGTGATACTTTTATTGGGTGAGTAGCTTTATAGTTCAAGTTTTCAAGAACACTTAGGTCTCTTCATCAAATATGTCCTAACTAGTGTAAAAGCCCATGTACACGGGCCAAGGTCTGAAGATGTTAACCCTTTGAGTGCCGAAGGGGTATGCAACTCATTGCTTTGCAATGTGTTGCGTACCCGTTAGGCACTCAATGGGTTAAAAGGCCTGTCCTGCTCTGTGTCTGCCATCACTCATGCGATGCACTGTAGAGACTGCCCAAACACACAGAATGCTCCCAGCACAGAACTCCCAGCATTCTGCACAGAAT
Source organism: Rhinophrynus dorsalis (assembly GCA_037306005.1). Taxonomy (NCBI): domain Eukaryota; kingdom Metazoa; phylum Chordata; class Amphibia; order Anura; family Rhinophrynidae; genus Rhinophrynus; species Rhinophrynus dorsalis. Next base: position 173,754,425 of record CM074726.1, read on the forward strand.
GCTCCCAGTGCAGAACTCCCAGCATTCCGCACAGAATGCTCCCAGCACAGAACTCCCAGCATTCTGCACAGAATTCTCCCAGCACAGACCTCCCAGCATTCCGCACAGAATGCTCCCAGCACAGAACTCCCAGCATTCTGCACAGAATGCTCCCAGCACAGAACTCCCAGCATTCTGAGCATTCCAGCAGCATCTACTGCGCATGACAGCTTCTGACAAACATCCTAGCAAATTATTATATAGGATGAAGCAGTTATGGAACATTGCACCCTAAATCTACTCAGTCAGCCAATTAAGGTATATCTTTTACTCTACCAGTCTCCAAATTGAACCATGGTTAAAGTAATATTAATGGTTTGATATTAAGTCAGGGTCAATTCTTCAACATACTTTTTTATAATGAAGTATACCTTTCTAACAGTCCATAATGTTTTTGTCTTCATTTTATATTAAAGTGTCCCCCTCCCATCCTTTTTCCATATGTCATGTTGCTTCCCCTCAGAGTAGCAAGCCGGGCCAGATGGATCATGACAAGGGACAATCTTGTGTCGGCATAAGGAAAAACCTGCCCTCCTTGACAAGCTGGATGATTGGTTTTCCTTATATTGATACAAAGAAGATTGTCCCTCATTGAGATCCATCAAGTGACAAGATTCCAGATCTGAGGGGAGGCATTGTGACGTATGGAAAAGGAGTGTGTGGGGGGGTATGATTTAATATAAAATAAAACGAACACTACAATATTATGGACTGTTAGAAAGGTACACTTTTTTAGAAAAAGAAAATATATTGAAGAATTGATCCTTTCCTTCATATTTATCCAATACTACCCCTTTAAAGGAATAGTAATGTATCAAAATAAAAGCAGCTCCAGTTAATCTTTATAGTATTTGGGCCACGAAGAGCATTATTTCAATACAGTCAGAGTTGTAGTACAAGAGTAATTAAATGATAAAGTATCCCCCTCCCTCCCCTTTTAGTGATAAACACTACTCACCTCAGAGGAGAAAGGTGGTGTCCAAATGGCTTGCAGAGAGGTATAATCTTCAATTAGCATAAGGGAAAAACCTGAAAAACCTGTCAAGGGGGCCAGGGTTTTCATTGTCCTCACAGTAAGAAGATTGTTCCTTGCTTTTTGCTGTTTGGTCTTCAGACCAGATTCCACATCTGAGGGGATGTGACTTACACTAGGTAAAAAGGGCGGGAGGGGGATACTTTATCATTCAATTACTCTTGAACTGAACTACAACTCTGACAGTAGTGAAATAACACTGTCCAAGGCCCAAATACTATGAAGATTAATTGGAGCTGATTTTATTTTGAAACATTACTATCCCTGTAACATGGTACCACCTTTTAGCTAAGTGAGTATAGGTTAAAATTCCGAAGTTCCTATATCTACTTATATTTCTGTATATCGTTAGAGGTTATACTTATCTATCACTTTACAGACATATTTTGTTTTTTAAATTGCAAATGTATTGTTTTACATACATGTTATTTATCTGTGGTCATAGACATTTTTCTTGTCATTTGTATTATTAATAAATTTGTTCATCGAATGCTGCCTTCTTTGATGCTTCACTCAGGTGGTGTCATTCAGTGATGGGAGCTACATAGCTATTTTATGTGGTATATTTTTACTGCAGTAGTGGAAAGTGTTTTTTATGTGAGCAACCTTTTATATGATATTCACTTATTAGGGTGTTGGTTGGTTTTTGTTTTTGGTGCATTTTGTATAGATAGAGTTTTTATAAGATATTGTAATTAATCAATATTATTGCAACTCAAACTACTGTCTTTTCTGCTAGGGATAGATTTAGGTTGTGTAATTTTTAAAAGTCAACAGTAGAATACTATTAATCTATGTGTGGGAGCAAAACATGTCTGCTTTGTGTATTTTCCTTGGTGTTCTCTGCCCCCCCCCAACCTGTTTTTCCATCACAACTAGTAGCAATATGTACCAAGACAGTTGAATCCTTTCCAGCCCCTCCCAATAATCTGTCTGCCCTATCAACAATGTGCTGAACCCGAGCACCTGGGAGACAACATACTCTTTGGTATTCACATTCCTGACCACAGATTACCCTATCTACCCTCCCAATAATAGACCCTCCTATTACCACCACCTGCTTTGGTTTCCGTCTGCTCTGCCTCCCATCTAAACTGGAAGAAGGACTGTTGCTCTGCCTGCTAAAGAAATTAGCCCTCTCCAGTGTTACCAATTCTGAGCTATCTTCATCAACATCTTCACACAATTTTGCAAATCTGTTAGACTGAGTCATCAGGGCTGGCCTTCCTCTTCTTTTGCCCACTACCTCTTCTTCTTACTGTTACCCAGTTGCCTGCCTGCCTCTCCTCATCTACAACGCCACCATCAACCCCACATACTACTGCTCTATGAGCTCCAAGTTTACAATATCTTCTTCTTTGGAAATGCAAACATAGCTTGGTCTGACCCCTTGTTTATGTATTTGAAGATGCACTTTATTGATTTGACAGAATTACAGTATGCAACATTAATGTGTTAAGTGCATGCTTTAGAAAATAATGGACAGTAAGGTCTAATCCATATGTTGTCTTTGTGTATGTTTTTGTTTGGTGTGTAGTGTTGCAGTAAATCCTCCTTTGACAGGGGATCTGTGTCTGTAAGTGTTTGTGTAAAGTGAAGTATTTAGGATATTTGTTGGTCCATTTATTGTCCTTCATCCATGGAGAATGCAGATTGTGTGTGCCTCATGGGCCATACATCATGATATTTTTAATGATATGAAATAATGGATCAGTGTGTGTGTTGGGTATTTCAGTGCTAATGAATGTGTCACTATTGTTTGGTTCTATTTTTGTCATGAGCCATACAAGTAAGTGTACATGTGGCAATTCTCTTTTTTGCCACTCAGTGGAATACATGTAATTGTGTTTTTCCAAAGATTTTGTGCTTGGGGATAATGTTTACTAGGGCTAAGACTTTTAATTAAAATATTTCATGCCTGTCTGTTGTTTGTGTAGAATATTGTTTTGAATGTCTGTTCATTTAGTGTTGCAAGTGAAAGTGATCAACAGATGGGGGCAACCACAGTGGTGTACATATATCATTGCATCTTTTCATGCTTGTATTGTGGACCTCCAGTGTATGATGAGGGTAGAATGATCATTTGTCCTAAGGTAGATCTGTGCCATGTGTCAGCACAACTTTTAAATGTTTGCAATTGAGCACGTAATGATTTTTGGTTGGCAAAAATTTAATTTATTCATTTAGATTACATTTTTGCATACGTCAACTCAATATTGTTGGGCAAGTTTTCTGAAGTGACAGAAGTGGTTGTATGTGTTGTGTCTAATCATGTGTAAAGCATAAAATTCCATAGATGAAACATGTTTTTGTTGCTTACCATGTTTTTCTTTGTGCCTTGTGGAATGTTGAAATGTAACACAGTAACATAGTTGATGAGGCTGAAAAAAGACACGCGTCCATCAAGTCCAGCCCATGCCAAAAACACCCCTATTGGCTCAGAGGAAGTAAAAAAAAGCCCACTGAAGCCATTTCCAATTTAGATCCAAGTGTTTACAAAAATTCCTTTGTGACTCAAAATGGCAGTCAGATAGTTCCCTGTATCAGCAACCTATCTGCATTGAAGTCATCTGTCATAATTTTAAAAATTGTTCTGTGCTAGAGAGGCCTCCATTCCTTTTTTGAAAGCAGTTGCATTATCTGCAAATGCAACATCCCAAGGCAAAGAATCCCACAGCTATACCGCCCTTACTGTAAAAAACCCTGCCTTTGTTTTAGTCAAATGCTCCTTTCCTCTATTCTTAATGGATGACCACTTGTTCTTAGCTCAGCTCTTTGCATAAATAATTAATTGTATACTTCTTTGTATTGACCTTGAATGCATTTGTACATAGTAATAGTATCACTCTTCGACGTCTCTTCTCTAATGTAAACAAACCCAGTTTGACTAGTCTCTCTCTGTAACTCAGATCCTCCAATCCCTTTATCAGTTTTGATGCACATCTGTATTTGTATGTGGTCATGTGATGCAAAGGTTTGTGTATGTTTATTATATGTATATACATAGTTATTTTTTATGATTGTGTAGTGATCGTAGGAATACATTTACAGAGGGGGGGGTTACAGTGGCATACATGCAAGTTATACATGTGTGCCAGTGTGCCCATAGATCGGGATGACTTGTATGTTCCTGTTTTTGCTTTCTCCTATATCTTTAATTTCTGTTCTTTTTTGTTATGTGATTTTCAACATAACCAATTAGACTGATCTGCCGTGACTATGCTTCTCAGATTGGAACACAGTCTGTTTTAGGGCTGTATGCTGGTCTGTCTTCATGAGTTCCAAGCCAGGTTCCGGTAGATGCTTCTCAGATTGGAACACAGTCTGTTTTAGGGCTGTATGCTGGTCTGTCTTCATGAGTTCCAAGCCAGGTTCCGGTAGATGCTTCTCAGATTGGAACACAGTCTGTTTTAGGGCTGTATGCTGGTCTGTCCTCATGAGTTCCAAGCCAGGTTCCGGTAGATGCTTCTCAGATTGGAGCGCAGTTCCAGTACGCATGTCTGTTTTTGGGCTGTGTGTCGGATTATCTTTATGTGCTCCTAGCTGGGTTCCGGGCAATGCACTTGAGGGTGAGTTGGTGAAACCTAAATAGAGATGTATTTTTTGGAGGACACCTTTGTTTGGTACGCAGAGTGGGTGGGTGAGGGATTGTGGGATCTAGTGTATGGAGCCGGCAGAAACCTGGAAGTGGATATTAATGGAATGCACGTCAATGTGGGTGTTTATTGTCACGGTATGTGATGGAACCTCTGAGATACAGCTTTTTACCTTTGGAAATTATGTGGGATGTATTTAAAAGCTCATCTAAGTAAAGTATGTTTTATTCTGCTGGGCTCTGGATGAAGTGACATCTAGTCTGCGGAAGATCTACCCTCTGGCTGAACTTGAGAGAGTCACTGCACTGACATGTGAGCCAGTGAAGGAAAGTGAACCAGGAGGCAGGTCATGGCCTACAAAAATGTGAGTAATATTCTAAAGAGACCTTTGATGATGTTGTTGAAGGACCGTTTCATTGTTATTGCCTATTACGCTTAGAAGAGTTCCTTTGAGACATTTTTGTACTTTTTTTTGCAAAATCCAAGTATTCTACATCAACAGCAATTCAATTTTACAAATTACTACTTACTCTTTTATAATATGCAAGTAAATTAGTCTGACATGATCTATTCTTCATAAAACCAGTATGACTCCTACTAATATTATAGTCTTCACGTAGTTCTGAATACTGACAGTTAGTAACCCTTCTAATATCATATCCACTATGGAAGTCAAGCTCACAGGTCTATAATTTCCTGGTTTGGATCTTTCCCCTTTTTGAACAATGGAACTACATCAGCTTTCCTCTAGTCACATGGCACTATGCCTGATGAAATTGAATCAATAAATATTAAGTATAATGTTCTTGCTATTACTGAACTAAGTTCTTTAACCCTTTGAGTGCCAGAGGGGTACACAACACATTGCTCTGCCATAGTCATAGCCTTATCCTCACTAATCAATTCACCCATCTCAGCCTTAAGAAGACCAATATTAACTGTAAATGTAACCCAAGACACTGGGTTGCCTTGGGCGTAGTTCTGGGTTTCTCACTCTTGAAGGAGGCTACACGTGGGTACCCAAGCTGGTCATCTTAGACTGCTGCATGGAAGACAGGAATGCAGGATCCTTGGATGGTGGTCAGAGGGGACCCTTCAGACCACCAGGAAATAAAACAACAAAACACACTTCTCGGTGGAGAGTCACACCTTGTCACGCACTGTAACAGGAGAACCAGGAGTATGACGTTGGACTGCCGTCCTATTGAATTGGGTAAAGGCAAACACAAGACGTGAGTGGACCCAGAGCCAGTAGTCCTCCAGATGACATTTCACAGCTGGAACTCCAGAAGTTGAGGAGAGCAGCAGCGAGTTGGAATGATTGTCTCCTGCAGCAAAGAAAGGGGAACATTGTAGAGATTCATTTCAACTGCTGTTAAACACAAACTCCACCAGTAGAAGAAGTGCAGACCAGTTGTACTGCAGAAAACATATAAACAGATGGAGGTACTGTTTCAGAGACTGATTCATCCTCTCCATTTGTCTATTTGACTTCAGAGGGTAGGCAAAGGACAGATGAACTGTAATGCCAAGATGGGCACAAAAGCATCTCCATAACCGTGAGGTGAATTGGCTGCCTCAATTGGTGACTACCTGAAGGGTTAGGCCATGTAATCTGAACAACATTTTGAGGAAGAAATGGAGCAGCTGTGAGGCTAAAGGTAGCTTGGGCAGTGGAATGAAATGTGCTTGGCGAGTGAAACGGTTCACGATGACCAGGATGACTGTTTGTTTGTTCGAGGGAGGCAAATGCACAACAAAGTCCATAGCTATGTTCATCCCGGTTGCGGAAGGCACAGGCAGGGGCTGTAAGAGACTGGCTGATTTGGATCGTGACCGTTCATGCCTGGCACAGCGGTTGCAGCTGAGAACAAAATCCTATAAATCCTGCTTCACAGAAGACTGCCAGAACTGTCACTGCACAAGGCCTAACGTACAGGAGACACCAAGGTGACCAGTTTTAAGAGAATGATGTGCCCAATGAAGGATCTCAGAGTGGTTCAGTACAGTAACAAACAGAAGACCAGGAGGATGTGAGGCGCCACTGTGTTTCTAAACTTGTTGGATTTTGGTCAATGGGCAGAGCAGAAACTATTCCAGAAGCTGGGATAATAGTTCCAGAAGTTCCTTGGAAGCAGCAGTTGTAAAAAGTTTGGATAAGGCGTCTGCTTTGATGCTTTTGGTTTTGGGCAAATACGTAGTGGTAAGCTGTAACCAGGAGAAAAACAGTGCACAAAGGGCTTGGTGTAGGGTAAGGCTGTTTTCAGATACTGCAGATTCTTGTGGTCAGTGTAAATAATGAAGAGAACTCCAGACCCTTCCAATAGGTGATGCCATTCTTCAAGGGCTAACTTGATGGTGAGAAGCTCTCGGTTTCCGACGCTGTCATTTCTTTCAGCCATGGTCAAATAATAGGAAAAGTAGGAACAAGGATGCAGAGTGTAGGTTTTTGGGATCTCTTTGGGACAGGATGGATCCAATCTCTATTTCAGATGCATCCTCTTCAATAATAAATGGCTTGGTTGATTCTGTACATTTAAGTACAGATGCCGAAGGTGGACTTGAGGGAGGAGAAGGAAGTGACCATTTCTGGTGACTAGTCTCGAGTGTTTGCTCCCATCTTGGATAAGGAGGTGATAGGAGATACCACAGTGGAGTAATTCTGAATGAACCGCCTATAGTAATTGACCAACCCTAGAAAGTGATGCATTCCTTGAAGATCAGTGGGCTCTGGCCAGAGGGTAACCACTGACACTTTATTGGGGTCCATCTCAGGTCCACTATTTGAGACAATGTATCCCAGAAAAGGGAGTCTGTTCTTCTCAAACTTGTATTTCTCGAGTTTAGCAGAGAGACCATTCTCTGAGTCATTGAAGAACAGCTTTGACGTTGATTCTATGGAGGTGAAGAGTCAGAGTGAATATGAAGATGTCATCCAAGTAGGTGACTACAAATCACAGAAGAAGTAGTTGACAAAAGCTTGCAAAATAGCAGGAATAATTACAGAGCCTGAAGGGCATCATCGGGTACTCATAGTGCCCATATCTTGAGTTAAAGGCTTTTTTTCAATTTGTCCCCAGGTTGGATTCAAACTAAGTTATTGTTCCCCTCAGACCCAACTTATTGAACCAAGCTGCTCCAGAAAGGACGTCAAATAGTTTGGAATCAAAGGCAGGGGATACTTATTTTTCAGTTCAGGCCTCGGTCGTCCACACGCACATTCAAAGTGATCTGTCTTGCTTGCAAACAAAGAAGAACCCGGCCCCCATGGAAGATGTGGAGGGGCGGATGAAACCGTTAGCTAAGATCTTCTGTATGCAGGTGAGAGCTTTCATCTCAAGTTGAGAGAGGAAAAACATATGACCCTTGGGAGGCAGAATACCAGAAAGTAGATCGATCTGGCAGAAGGTTTTCTGCTTGGCTTTTGGAGAAAACATCCCTGGATTCAATGTGGGCCTGAGGAAGAGAATTGTGGAGGGATACAGACTCCGAGACGGTCTCATGAGGAGAACCCAGTTTCAGGTTAGACACCACTGGAAGGAAGACTTACTCCATTGCATGAGTTCACCACCCCTCTATTCAATAGAGGGACTGTGGCAATGGAGCCATGGGAGCTCTAGTATGACAGGCACAAGTGGGGAGTATGCCATATCAAACATCAGGTCTTCGGTGTGCAAGTATCCAGTGATAAGCTGCAACCTAATGGTTTCTCATCCAGGGTGGAAATCAACCCTTAGGTTGACAGGGGAGACCGTGCTTCTAAGCTTATGTTTGATCCATGAAGAGCCCCATGGAGCCTGAGTCAATGACAGCTGCTACAGAGACAGATGAGGAAGCCCACCTGATTGTCACTGTAACCAACAATCTTGTGGAAGGCTGAAGAGGTTGAAGAACAGGGCTTAGAGGACTACCTTCTTGTCATCAAAGTTATGTCATTTTCTGTCTAGTGCTGCTGGATTCTGTGTCCCCTGAGGCTTCAGTACAGACACAACCCAAGGGAAAGACATATTTTCCTCTCACCCTCAGACAGCCCGGTGACTTCACCGATCTCCATCGGTGATTCAGTAGCAGGAATGCCTTCTGTGGGAGAAGGAGAAGGTGTCCAACACTGTCTCTGACCATGTTTGAGTTTCTGCTGCCTCTCCTGCATGCAACTCTCCAGGTCGAGGCATAAGGAGATTAATGTCTCCAACCCATCTGGGATATCCAAACAAGTAAGGGCATCCTTCAGGAGCTCATTGAGATGGCGTCGGAAGGCCACTTTCAAGGCCCCCTGGTCTCATACAACATGGTATGAAACTCCACTGTGTTCTGGCTTACTGATCTGGTTCCCTGTTGTAGATCTAATAAAGTGACTTTGGCCATGGTACTCCTGCTAGGAACGTCAAAAACTGACTCAAAGGCTGTGATGAAAGCCTCTGAAACATACAATAAAGGAGACTGCTGCTTCACCAAAGGGTACACCCAGGCCAGAGGTTTACCTTTGAGAAGAGAAGGCCACCCATGTCTCGTGAAGCAGGCATTTACTCAAAAACCCCTGAGCTCTGTTGGATAGCCTGAATACTTGACAGGTAGAAGAATACGAGGAGGAACATAGCCAGGAGGAGGAAGAGAAGAGCACAATCTGGAAGCAGGTGACACCCTGGGAGTGGGAGCAGCTGCTGACTGAGCCGCAGAGGTTTGCATCATGTCCAGCACAGCATCAAGCTTTCTCTCCAGATTTTGGAGGTGAAAGTCATGCAACAACAGGACCTGTTCCTGGTGTTCTTGTCTCACTGCCATATGGGACATGTCGATTGGATTCATTGGAACAATATGACCCATTCCAACTGTCACTATGTGGGGAGTAGGGACCCACGTAGGCCTAGCACTGGTTCAGTAGCTAGTGTGTATTGCTAGTAAGTGAGGGTATGGTGACCACGTGCCAGGTACTCCCTTACTGCAGCTAAATCGGGGTAGAGGTGCTGGTCACAAAGCCAGATTGTTCAACCCAGTTGAGCCAGGCTGCAACCAGGATAGGAGTGCACTGGTATCCATGTAGGACCAGGGCCAGGGAGAACCTGCAGGAGGAATGGTCAGTGGTAGCCATGTCAAAACCAAACAGGGAAAAGCAGAACCAGGTTGGCAGGTAGAGTCATAGTCAAAGGAGTAGCAAAAGTCAGGAGCCAGGTATCAGGAATAGTATACAATGTAGTGTTCAAGGAATAACAGAAGTCAGGTGCAAGGTATCAGGAACAGTAGACAATTCCATCGTCAAAGGGTTAGCTGGAGTCAGGAGCCAGGTATTGGGAACAAGAGTACTCAGAATCCAAACCTGGGTCAAAACGCAATTCAGGAACACCAACTCTTAATTGTCAGAGACTCTACCATGGAGGAGAGTAAATGGTTAATTTAGAAAGCCAGGATCGCCTGAAATTCTGTTTTAAATGTATTTTAAGGATCTCATTTTACAAAATAATGGGCCTCTATGCCTCAGTGGTGGGGTGGAAATATTGAAATAACATTTATTGGAAATTACAGCTAGTTTCTAGTCTCAATGTCTAGAAGAGGCTCACTATCAGTATGTGAAGATCTAAGGAGTGACAGGTAGTTGTGATGTATGGTGACCTTCTAACCATCCCAGTTTTGAAAAGAAACAGATATGTCATCATATATGTACAAAATGGTAAAATGGTGTTGGTGTGCCATCTTCAGGAATAATAGAAACATTGGTATGAGAATTCCAAAATCTAAAAAGAATGTTATTTTGGTTTAACCAATCAGTGAGCCCACACAATTTACTCTGACTACATATTATAATGATATGGCTCCTTATCCTATCAGAGGAGGATGGAATGTGACTTTCTGAAAGTGGATTTTAACTTCTAAAATGCTAATGCCTAGGTGTGCTCTCTCTCTCTTGGTGCTGATTTCCTGGATTGAGTCAGTTGGTGTTCACTCATTCATATAATTTCTGATTACATTTTATATACAGTATGTTTTTACTTAAATAAATATGTATTTTTGCACAGATATGCATAATTGATTATTTCAATCAATTCTTTACTGTGAAGAAGTATGTCAACACCTAGCATTGTGTAAAGTTCTCAAACTAATTTAATATTATTATTTGATCTATTTATGTGAAGATATACAACCTAACTGGGTCTCCTGTCTAAACCTTTCTTGTATATCCTCGACATAACAGCTAGTGGAATTGGCAACCGCAGAAGCCATTGTCCCATTTAAAAGGGACAAGGAGCCAATAGCAGGGCTTGCCAGCGAGGGCACGTTCATGAGCAATAGCCTGATTCGCTCCTGGCCAGCCAGTACAAGGCCTGGAAAACAGTGGAACGTCTGTGCACGTGCACTGCTGAGAAGGAGGAAGTGGCCGACTGTACAGTCAAGGAGGAGGTGACCAGAAACCAGCACATGCACTGGCAAAGGCAGAAGTGGCTATGCAGGCGCCGGCAAGGAAGGATGCTGAGAGAATGGTGACACAAGTAAAGTTAAAATAAGGGGATACTGTTCCTTTAACATATCTAGTACTAACACATCTCTAGTTTGTGAGCTAACAACCCTTTGAGTGTCAGTGGGATATTCAACGCATTGCTACATAATGCATTGAATCCCTCTTTGGCTCTCAAAGGGTTTCCATTACTTGCTAACAAACAGCAATATTCATGAAGATACCATAATGGCACAAGAGACACTTCTTGTCTTGATTTGGTCTATAGAACTTTCAGATCCCTCAGAGACATTCTCCCAAGTCTATGCACAAGATAATAAAAATATCCACTCAGTGCTAATGTAGGACAGTGAATGCTGTTTGTACAGGAACAGGTATGTGCCAACTAGTTGATTTAATGTAATGCTTTTCATATTTCAGTGAGACTTGTGTACTAAGAAATTTGAGCAATTTTTGGAGCAAACTAACTACACAATTGGGGTCAAATAAACATTTCCAAAATTCTTATGGATTTAAATGGGATTGAAAAGTCCATTTAAATCACTGCAATATATATATATATATATATACTAGTTGAACAGCCCGTTACACGGGCCACAGTGTCTCTGGCAGCCGGTCGCGGGGCAGTCACGCGCAGTGGAGACTGCCCGCGCCTCGGCTGATACAGAGCTGGACGCTCCTTCGGAGCGCCCAGCTCTGTATCAGCCGCGGCGTGGGCAGTCTCCATTGCGCATGACTGCCGCACGCGCAGCAGTGTGTACTGCGCATTGTGGGCGTTACACACAACTTAGCGAATTATTATATAGGATATATATATATATATATATATATAGGCTGTTACGCAGTTGGTTTGCAGAATAATGCCTCTACTTTTTATTATTAGATTATTTTAGTGGGGTGAATATTTCAATTAGCCAGTGCAGCTGTACTAAAGTTAGCCGATAGCACAGGGGCTCCACTTCAGGGTTCGCACTACAGTGTATCAGTGCTCTAGAACATACCAGCGGATATTTTTAAGCCTCTGTTTCTCTCCCCATAGCATGTTCTAGATGATGGAATACCTCTTTGCCTTGTCATTTATATCGTCATAAACAAGCATAAAAGGAGAAATTACACATGAAATACCCATACACTGTCCCATTGTCCTCTGCTTGGCACAAGCATCATTAATCTTTTTAGTGCCAGAAAGGTATGCAATGCATTGTGTTGCAATATGTTGGATACTTCTCTGGCACTCAAAGGGTTAAAGAGAGGAATTCTGGTGTACATAGCTTATTAACGTAATGTTAAGCAGCTGGAAGGACAGCAAATAGAATCAGCACCTGATGCAGCTTGTAATCTCCATTCTACATTCTTCCCAATGTCTCCTTTGTATGGCATTATCCAAATAGTCTTCAGTGTGATTATAGATGAATTTTTATATTTTTCTTTGGAAAACAAACTGTTCTACAGATTATAATTATAATTCAATATATACAAACACAGATAATCATAACAGAAATAGATAATGGACTTTGAATCATGAAATAACTAATAATTGTGACTCGTTGATATATGTAGCGTTTTTCTAAACTAAAACAGTTTATTTAATTTATAGCAATTTTAAATACTTTTCACTACAACAGAGGCCATTTTATTAAAAGTTCTAACCTCTCCTTAATTAACCCTTTGAGTGCCAGAGTCGTACACAACGCATTTTAAGTATTACTATCCCTTTAAAAATAAACACATATAAAATCAGATCACTAGGTCAAAACATCTATAGAGAAAATAAACATACTGCAGAGGAGTTGTGTTCTAAGTATGAATTACTTAAAATCTTACAACACAGGTACACATCCCTTTAAATAGTCACTCATCCCTTTAAATTATTTCAATGTAACTGCAATGTTATGGCAAAATGTACTTATTCAAAATAATTAATGTAACTACAATGTTATAATAATAGTCAATGTGGCTGCAGTGTTACAGCAAAATATATGTTCAAATAATTAATAAAATGCCTGAACAAATATTCACATATAAATCAAATCACTAACTCAAAATATTTGTAAAGAAAACGAACACACTGCGGATGAGTTGTGTTCTAGGAAGGAATTCATTAAAATCTTATAACACAGATACACATCACTTTAAATATGGGCACTCATCCTTTTAAATGATTTCAATGTGACTGCAGTATCCAGGGGAGGGCTGGCCTGGGGGGCGGGGGGCAATTGCCCCCTGGGACAGTCATATGTCTGGGCTGGTGGGCCACTCCTGCTTGTTGCTGCAAATGTAGCTACACTAATGATACTACAGAGCTTACAACTGACAGGGAGCCACAATCCAAGTAGATGTACAATAGTAGCATATTCTATTAGATGGTATCACTAGTGTATCTCTGTTTAAATTGTAAGCTCTGTAGTTGCACCATTGTAACCCCATTTCAGTTGTAAACTTTGTGGTATTGCTTGCCTTATGTCACAACACTATCCCTTTGAGTGCCAGAGAGGTACTCCACTCATTGCTTTGCAATGCGTGGCATACCCCTCTGGCACTCAAAGGGTTAATGACAATTATAAAATTAACAAAAGTGGGTGGGCTGGGACAGTGGGCTGGAACAAGTATAGAATCGGGCCACTTGATTGTAGTTGCCCTCCAGGCCACAAGTTGCCAGCCCTCCCCTGGCAGTATCATAGCAAAATGTGTTTATTAAAATTAATTAATGTAACTACAATGTTATAACAATAGTCAACCTGACTACAGTGTTACAACACAATGTATTTGTTAAAATAGTAAAAAAACACGCTTGAACAACATCGCAACCGATACAGATAAGTTTATATAGAAATCAATACTGCATGGTCGCTGTATGTGGATTCTCCACTCTCAGAAATGTGTATTCCTCTCTACCAACAATCCCCTTTTGTGCTGCTTGCTCCAACATATCAAACAGGCTTTGCTTAAATCTGTCTGTTGGATCAATCGGTATCCTTTCATAAAAATCTAACAACTTTTTTGCTTCCAACATGTAATCACTATAGTCCAGTACCACCACTCCAACTCCCCCTTTATCTGCCTGTCGAATAACTATCGAAGAGTCAGCTATCAACTCTACCATAGCCCTTCTCTCAGCCTGGTTTAAATTATCATCCCTACCGGAAAAAAATATTTTTTGTATTTCTTTTCTAACCAGGTGATGAAAAGTGTTTAGACAGGACCCTTTATTCATAGTGGGGTAAAAGATCGATTGGGGTTTAAGATTAGTGTAAAACCTCAAATCTCTTGCTTCACTATTTCCTAGGTTGTACATACTATGAAGATCTGTTATGGTCAGTATATCGTTAGTCGAAAGATTTACATTCCAATCCTGCGTGTTCTTGTCTTTATTCCCCTTAATAGTGAATAAGGAATGATAATGAACTCTGGCCCAATGTTAGGGATATAGATGATAAATTAAGAATTCCCAATCGTCTTAATTCCACATTTGACAAAACCAATATTTGTTTATTCTGTTCTTTTCTCTTAACTAATCTTCTTCCATGTAAACGTCTCCTTCCTCTGACTCTATCTCTGCTCTTCTTTTGACCCCCCCCCCACTGTTGAAACCCCACCACTTGGGATGAACAATGTGGAACTGGATATACAGCACTTAGTGTTCCATAAGTATCCATCTCATAGTCCCCCAAAACATGGTAGTTATTATTGCATGGAACCCCAGTATTGTCATTACCCTGCTCCACATTGCACTTTTTACCTTTCTGCTTTCTATGACTGTTACTTTCTCCTAATTGTTTCTGAGACTCTTTCATGGGTTCAGCTTATTTCAATTTTCTGATTGCTCTTAGGCATCACACCTATGGAATTATCCTTTTCATAATCGACTCTGACTAATTGTCTACATGTGTTCCTAAACTTTCCATATTTAGTATTATGCTTAAACTTCCTATTTCTCTTATCTTCCCTGGAGGCCCAAATTGTATTTTCCCCATTTTATAATCGTGTACATCCCTTAAAAACTTCCCCAATTTCTTGTTCCAACTTATTCATCTGACAAGATTGTGCCTGATAATCATCTGCATCAATTGGAACGAGCATTGATCCAAAGCACATATCCACTCAGCCTTAAATTTCAAAGGTCGGTGCTTTATTAATACGTAACCCCTGAGTTATAAGTTTATTATTCACGTGTCTCTCTAAACCAATAATCTCCCACCAACCCCTTAATTCCTTGGTCATTAAATTCCAACAGATGTTAAATGCTTTTTTGATATCTACCTCATTTGTGCTGGGGAGGGGACAGCTTCAGTTTTTTGCGATATTAGGCATATTAGGTGTATTGGTTGGAATTACTCAAGATGCAACCAGAGTTGAAATAAGGATTCTGAAGGAGCTTAAATAAGGATTTTTAAGTCTTTATTTTCAAGGCCATTTTTTTTATTATGCACGCACCTATGGGCATTTAATTGGTTTATATATAGAGATATTGAAGCTGGCAGGGTTAATGTTTATATATAGATTAGATTCTAAGCATTCTGTATAAAAAACCTTATGTTCAGCTTAAATGGATAGTAATGTTTCATAATAAAAGCAGCTCTAATTAATCATCATAGTATTTGGACTTTGGAGAGTGTTATTTCAATTCTGTCAGAGTTGTAGTTCAAGAGTAATTCAATGACAAAGTATCCCCCTCCCGCCCCTTTTACTGATGTCACACTGTTCAGCCTGAGAAGAAGGGAGGTGCCAGGTAGACTGCAGAGAAGGACAATCTTCAATTAAGAGAAGGGAAAAAACCTGAAAAGCTTGTCAAGGGGGGCAGGGTTTTCATTGTTCTCATAGGAAGAAGATTGTCCCCTGCTGTTATCTGTCTGATCTATGGACTGCATTCCACATCTGAGAAGAAATTGCTTACACTAGGTAAAAGGTGCGGGAGGGGGAAACTTTGCTTGTGAATATCTCTCAAACCATAAAGGTTTGAGAGATAAGACTTATATCATTCTTCATGTTTTTTTAATGCCTACAAAATAAAATAAAGTTAAAACGAAGTATTACTATCCCTTTAATGTCTGTTTATGAGTATTCTTTCTGGTTCTAGAGTGGTGTTTTACTAGTGTGGAACCTGAAGAGACATGCTATATACTGTAATAGATTGAGGCCAAGTCTGGATCACTTAAGGTGATTAGGTAGGGGTTAAACAGTTTAGTATGGATGATGTTTGAGCCATACTAGGTTTTGTAGTTGTCATTAGGCAATTAATCAGTGAGATGAGAATGTGGCTATTTAAATAGCCAGTAGCTTGCAGTCATTTGCTATACACCTAAGCTTAAGAAAGCACCGTTAGGTGCGAAATTCATTGCAGGGTGACTATATTATTGAATCCTGGCAAGGGTTATTATTTAGAGATGACAGCAACATTACCTTTATGTAAGTTCTTATGTGAAACAAGTTTTCCTTTTGAGAAATATTTATACTGAATTTTCCTTTTTATTGTAATATGTTTATATGTTTGGAGGTATTGTGTGGCTTGAGATCCCTATTGATAGAGAGTTTTAAAGTGTATAACAGACTCACTGTGTGAGGTTGCTGTTTCTTCGGTTTGCTACAATTGTGTGCCTTTTAGTGTTATTAACTTGTTAGTGGTGGGGATGCTTTTGTGGCAAACCGGAGATGCAGTACTGATTTCTATATAAACTTATCTGTATAGATTGCAATATTGTTGTTCAAATGTGATTTTTACTAACTTGTTTAACAAATACATATTGTTGTAACTGCAGTCACATTGACTATTGTTATAACATTGCAGTTGCATTAATTATTTTGAATGAATACATTTTCCATAATATTTCAGTTACATTGAAATAATTTAAAGGGATGAGTGCCTGTATTTAAAGGGACATAATC
This sequence comes from Rhinophrynus dorsalis, assembly GCA_037306005.1. NCBI lineage: Eukaryota > Metazoa > Chordata > Amphibia > Anura > Rhinophrynidae > Rhinophrynus > Rhinophrynus dorsalis. The sequence continues at coordinate 173,771,424 of CM074726.1, forward strand.
TGTGTTGTAAGATTTTAAGTAATTCCTCCCTAGAGCACAACTCCTCTGAAGTATGTTTATTTCTCCCTATAGATATTTTGAGCTAGTAATTTGATGTATATGTGAATATTTAATTGGAAAAAATGTTTTTTGTTTGACAAGAAACTGTGTGTCCTCTCATATAATTTTATAGGACTCAAGTGGTTGTTCTTAAGTTATCGTCTACTTATGATTGGCTTTATAAGACTAGACTTTGTTACTCCTGCAACATTTCATAAATTATTTTCTTTGTTAGATGTAAAATAACTAATCCGGCTACAATCTCAATTCTTTGTAAGACTAGCTGTAAACAGAAGAAAGGAAAGGGAAAACAAAACAAGGGGCGCCCCTTGTGTATATCAAATGAAAATATATAGATGGATCACCACCACCGCACCCTTAAAGTGCGCACTCACGAGATAATGTTGTCAGTGAATGACATATGTTGGCACTGACTGGACAGGCAGGAGGAGAATTAATGACTGTCTCCAACCAGTATAATCTTGGATGGGGGTTTCAATTCCACTGCAGCTCCCTTCAATCTCTTGCTCCCCTCAGCGGTAACAAGTATGTATATAAAAGACAAAAACAAGAACAGGGGCGCATATGGTGAAATAAGTATGTTCAAATACTCAAAAGAAGTTGTAAAAGCACTCACATTTGGAAGATGTCAGAGCTTTGATATCAAAGTTCTCTGACTAAAAGGCAAACAGAGAAGTTCTCCCCCTCTCCGTTAGGGTCACTCACTCTTCTAGTTCTTTGCTGAAATTTTCCAGACAGAAATTAGACTTTGTTATTCCCGCAACATCTCGTAAGTTATGTCTCTTATTAGAGATAGGGGAGGCAATGATGTCAATAGGAAACAAACACCTCTTGTCTATTGTTTATCCAAGCACATGATTATTTTTATTTTATATTCATTCATGCAAATTTAAGTCTTTTAGTGCCATCTTCTGGTTTAAGAGATTGTTTCTAGTGAGCTTTGGTTAGTTGTTTTGTTGGTCAATCAAAACACTTTCTGGAAACTTAGTACAATCTTATTATAATTCATATAAAGGTTAGTCTATCAATTAAGGGTGTGGCCTGCCTTTTTGGGTAAACTTTTTTTTTGTAATAAAAGCAAGTGTGACAATGGAAAAAGGGCTTTTTGCCTGGGTTTTTCCTAATGTCTCCCTGGCTGTTGTGGGATTCTGGGCTTAACTGAACATGAACCAGTGAGCTGATTACCTACATCACCACAGATTATACCTTTATTGGAATTGGTAACTATATACTTTCTTGTATAAAAATATGTAAGGCTTCTATAATTATCACCCAATCTATTCTGGGATAAATAAGTGACTTTACCCACTAGATCTGGCCTAATAGGGACCGCCACCTAGTTTCCATTTAAGGTGTAGTGTTAGGCAGATTCAGAAGCTATACAGAATAAATCATTTGCCAAATCATAGATATATTGATACTGTGGGAAATAAGAGTGATAGCAATTGTAGATTATATAGGGGTTGCTAGAGATATCTATATACTATCCCTGTCACAAAATTTGTGCTGTAGTTACTGACACCTGCAGAGCCACATATATATTATGTGTATAAATATATATAATATTGTTGTTTCTGAGATAGTCATTGTTGCTTCTATAATCTGGTGATTTTATCAGTATCCCTCTGTTATTGCTATCTGGGAAGCTTTTTCCCTTGTTTCTCATTTGGTGTGTTGTTCCTTTAAAGGGATAGTAATACTTCATTTTAACTTTATTTTATTTTGTAGGCATTAAAAAAACATGAAGAACGATATAAGTCTTATCTCTCAAACCTTTATGGTTTAAGAGATATTCACAAGCAAAGTGTCCCCCTCCCGCCCCTTTTACTGATGTAACACTGCTCAGCCAGATCAGAAGGGAGCTGCCCAGGTAGACTGCAGAGAGGGACAATCTTCAATTAAGATCAGGGAAAAACCTGAAAAACTTGTCAAGGGGGGCAGGGATTTCATTGTTCTCATAGGAAGAAGATTGTCCCCTGCTGTTATCTGTCTGGTCTATGGACTGCATTCCACATCTGAGAAGAGATGGCTTACACTAGGTAAAAGGGGCAGGAGGGGAAACTTTGCTTGTGAATATCTCTCAAACCATAAAGGTTTGAGAGATAAGACTTGTATCGTTCTTCATGTTTTTTTAATGCCCACAAAATAAAATAAAGTTAAAACGAAGCATTACTATCCCTTTAAGAGATTTCTAATTCATGTGTGCTAATCTCATTGCATGCGTAGTTGTGTTGGGATATCCATAAATTGTCTGCCATGATAATTACCCCCCAAAACGTCCACCGTTTTGGTTAACCCTTGCAGTTCTGGTATTGTGTAGCAAACATGATGCTGCCTTTTTAATCACTATAGTTTATATGATGCACTGATATAACTTCATAGTCTGCTTTTCAATAAACATATATTGTTCTATGCATATGATTATCATGTGGGGAAAGTAATCTGGCTGAGAGGTGTAATCAGCTCTGAGACGCAGGTTAAAATGCCAATTTAATTTGAAATAATTATTAAGGTCCTCTCTCCTCACAGTCCTTTTTTATTCTGTATATGACTCTATTCTGCAGAAAAAGTCTACGACGGAATTATAAAATTTTAATTACATTTTAAGTCTGGTATGGAGTATACTTCTATAGGTATTTGGGTGACCTGCCAGCAAGTAAAATGAGAGTAAACGTGCATCTTGAATTCCTAATCCATTTATTCACTGCTTGAAATTAAAGACATGAACTCAGCTGTGAGAAGAACATGTGTGTGTGTGTGTGGGGGGGGGGTTGGCAATTGTCCATTAAAATATAATATAACTAATGTAAAAGCCCATGTAGAAGGGCCAAGGTACGGGTAATGTTAACCCTTTGAGTGCCAGAGGGGTACGCAACACATTCATACCCCTCTGGCACTCAAAGGGTTAAGAGGCTGCTACCTCACTGCTACACGCGATGTAGTCTTGCGTCACCCCACTCCTGCGATACGATCATGCGCAGTAGAGACTGCCCGAACGCAGAGAGTCTCTACTGCGCATGACTGCATCGTGACAAACATCCTAGCAAATTGTTATATAGGATGATTTGATTGATTCCCTTCCAAAGTACATTTACTTTAACCCCTTAAGGACCGGCACGCGCACGCGCAGCTGGCACTTGAGGACAACGGGGCTTTTTTTTTTTTTCTATCTTCCGGTTCAGGGCTCCCGGCGCGGCTCCATGATGTACCAGGACCGTCAGTGGCCCTTAACTGCCGGACCGCCTTGACGGTCCTGGTACGTCAGTGGTCCTTAAGGGGTTAAGATTTGTACTATCTCTTAATTTTCTTGGTTTTGAGGATTTGTTAGATTCCAAAGTAGATAAACAGACACACACTCAGTATTACTGCTAATCACAGATTTTTATTAACAAGTAATCATAGCAATAATACTTATCAGCATATGATCTCAGCACTAGGGATGGGAGAAAATGTTCACCTCAAACTGAAATTGGTGAAAAATGGTACTTTCTGCTTGATAAATAATTTTCATCTTTTTTCACTTAGCTCATTCCATTGAAATCATTGGGAATGATGCACCGATATAACTTCATAATCTTTGCTTTTCAATACATATATATTGTTCTATGCATATGATTATTATGTGGGGAAAGTAATCTGGCTGAGAAGTGTATTTACAGCTTTCATTTAATAAAAATATATGACCATTGAAAACCGGAGATAAACAGTTCAATTCTATTTATCTGAGCTGGAACATTTTGTCTTCCAGATAAGTTTCTAATTCTTGCAGTATTTTGCACATGGTTTCACAGGTTTGACAAGCGGCATGCGGCCATATTAAGCCCATCTCACAAAATCACCTTCCACTTAGTTATATTTTATGCAGGTTTTTGGGACAGGTATTTATATAATCTGCAGCCAACTGTATTACTATTTATTGTTATGAACCATTAACCCTTGCTAAGCTGCTGTGTTCCAATATTGCTAGCTTGTACCTCTGGATACATATACTGTATGTAAGGTTTAACACAGACCCTCCATCAAACGTCACCAAGAAGGATCCTACTGCATTCCTGTGGGACACCATTTTACGCAGCCTGAACACTCATTTAAAGGAATAGTAATGTTTCATAATAAAAGCAGCTCTAATTAATCATCATGATATTTGGACCTTGGAGAATGATATTTCAATTCTGTCAGAGGTGTAGTTCAAGAGTAATTGACTGACAAAGTATCCCCCTCCCCCCCTTTTACTGATGTAACACTGCTCAGCCAGAGCAGAAGAGAGGTGCCCAGGTAGACTGCAGAGAGGGACAATCTTCAATTAAGATAAGGGAAAAAGCAGAAAAACTTGTCAAGGGGGACAGGGCTTTCATTGTTCTCATAGGAAGAAGATTGTCCCCTTCTGTTATCTGTCTGGTCTATGGACTGGATTCCACATCTGAGAAGAGATGGCTTACACTAGGTAAAAATGGCAGGAGGGGGATACTTTATCCTTCAATTACTCTTGAACTACAACTTAAAATTTTAAGTCCTTTGCTACTAGCCAGACCTGAAAAGTTACTCGCCAATGCAAGCCATAACATACCCGCCAGGGCTGAATTTCTACTCGCCAGGGCTAAATTTTCACTCGCCATTGGTTAGTGGAGAGTGGAAATTTTGAGCCCTGCTGACAGTACTGAAATAACACTCTCTATGGCTCAAATACTATGAAGATTAATTGGAGTTGTTTTTTTTGTGAAGCATTACTATCCCTTTAAGTACCTAAAAATTGCTCAAAGGGAATTTTAGAAATATCCAAGAAATAAAACTTTTGAAGCCAGAATGATTATATTTTTTAACAGCAAGAATAGAGGACTAAATGCTGATTTGGGTTTCCTGTCCCACTATCAAAGTTTCACATGACACATCTATCATTATCTTACTCTTCATATGTATCCACATGTTAAAATGCATCCTAATGACAGGTTCAATATTATTATTAGTATAGTAAGCATGACGTACAGACATATGCTTTCCCATACTCTAATACATGTAGATGTATATATGTGGGTGTGCTATACTATGTGTATATGGGTTTATGTGCATATATGTACATGTAAGAATGCATGTTTGTATGTGCTTGTGTATGTATGTATATATATATATATAGCATATATAGGTACTCGTGTATGGATGTATGTTTCAGTATGTACTCCTACATACGTGTGTGTACGTATTTAGGTGTATGCATTTGTGTATATGTGTGTGTTCATATGTATGTGTTTATGTATATATATAAATACTAGTGTTGAGCGAGCGTGCTCGGCCGATGCTCGGATCGGCTCGAGCATCGCTCTGCTCGGCACATGGCGGTACTCGTCGAGTACCGCCATGTGCTCGCCCGCCATGTTCGGGTGGCGGGGATCTGTGCCGGAAGAGGCACAGATCTGAAGACGCTCCACTGGACCACCAGGGACTGGAGGTACGGGGGCATTGCGGAGATGAAGGGGGCATTGCGGAGATGAAGGGGGACATTGTGGAAGAGGGGCATAGCGGAGATGAAGGGGGACATTGTGGAAGAGGGGCATAGCGGAGATGAAGGGGGACATTGTGGAAGAGGGGCATAGCGGAGATGAAGGGGGACATTGCGGAGATGAAGGGGGCATTCAGAGATGAAGGGGGCATAGCGGAGATGAAGGGGGGCATTGACCAGGCACCCTCCCCTCATCAGAGCAGGGGGTGCCTGGTGTAATGCTCGTGTCGGCCGAGCACTCGAGCCTCAGGGGGTGCTCGGTCAGAGCACCCGAGCACCTGAGCATCGGGGTGCTCGCTCAACACTATAAATACTATCCTCCTATAACATAAAGTGGTAGAATGCGTCGCTCACTGTGAGCGTAACCGTACATGCGACTCTCATGTGTGGTTTCTCACACAGGGAGCTTCACTGTGAGCCATCTGGAGCTCCCTGTTAAGGAGCAGTGTGTTCAGTGAGTCTCTACTGCGCATGACTGACCGAACGCGCTGCCCCGCTCCAGAGAGATCACGTCCTGCCTCTGCTCCCAGCTCTGGGGCAGAAGCCGGGCCACTGGGTGCACTTTAGCCCGTGTATACGGGCTTTCATACTAGTATATATATATATATATTTGTGGGTGTGTATATAAAATATACACATATGGGAGCAAGTATATAGGCCTGCATGCACATGCTGGATTGTTGGATGTGAATTCTAGCATTCTTAATATGTGCAATCTTTTTTACTCTCTCCCCTCCATTACCATCTTCTGCATTTTTTTCTCTCCCTCCCACTTTGTGATTCTTACTCAAGGTATTTGAGACCCTAGGCAAGAAGAGTATAGATTTTGCCTTAGACCCCTGTCTTATCTGCAGTCATGGTGCTTTAACCCCAGCACACAACTAAACTTTGAATTGGATGTATCACTGTGAATTCTGTGTCCTTTTGCTCAGAAATGCTTTAGACTTGAGAAAGGGAGGTTCTTCAGAAAGCTTGTCAATCCAAAATTCTGTTAGTCCAAATAAAAAAGGTATTACAAGATAATCAATTTTTGTTTGTTATCTTATATATACTAGTTTAAAAGCCTGTGTACATGGCCCAAGGTCTGTGAGATGTCAACCCCTTGCCGGAGGGGTACGCAAGGCCGGTCCTGCTCTGCTTAATGCGCTGTAGAGACTGCCTGAACGCACAGAATGCTCCCAACAGAGAACTCCCAACATTCTAAGCGTTCAAGCACCTCTATTGCACATGACGGCTTCTGACAAACATCCTAGCAAATTATTATATAGGATATATATATATATTGTGATGCAGACTTTTTGACTTTTTATAATGTGATTTCAATATTCATAAAATCTCTCTTTCAGAGACCTGTTGTGTGTTTCCCACCTATTGTATAACACAGGCACATTCCAGTAGATAAAGTATGTATTCTGTAGAGCAGTTAATAAAACTTTTAACAGGAAAAGATTCTCCAGTATTCCTTGATTCAAAAGATTTCTTCCCATGTTGGGTATGTCCACATGTTAGACATGGGTTGCATCAGCACCTGAAATTTCTCAACACTGATATTTGTAATGCAGGAATTATTCTCTAATGCTCAGTTTTCTCAGTCATTTGTGATCTACATAGTAACATAGTAACATAGTAAATTAGGTTGAAAAAAGACACAAGTCCATCAAGTTCAACCTTTGCCTCATACCTCAGTAACTGAATTTTATAGCTTTCCTGCTACCAATTAAATTAGTCTTTATCAGACCTTCCTGATCTGCCTACTAATAAACAGTATAACTCTGTATGTTCCCTTTTGAAAGAAATGTATCTAATCTTCTCTTAAATGTATCCATTGTATCTGCCATAACCACCTCCTTGGGCAATGAATTCCACAATTTAACAGACCTTACTGTAAAAAAACCCTTCCTCTGCTGAAGTTTAAACCTCCTTTCCTCTAATCTCAAGTGGTGTCCCCTGGTCACCTGATCAGGCCTTGGAATAAATAGCTCACCGCAGAGATCCTTGTATTGACCCCTCGTATACTTGTACAATGTGATGAGGTCTCCTCTTAGTCATCTTTTCTCTAGAGTAAATAAACCATCTATTTAACATTGATGGTGCTAGTAGGCATTGCTTGAGATCTCTTGCTTCCAGAAGATGATCCTTGGTTCCTCCTGAATAAGGGGTATATGATATGTCTCCCTTAAGGACATTCTAATGTGATCTTCTGAATGAATGTAGCTGCAGGATTATATCTGGGGATGAAAGAAACCCTGAAGCTCATATCCAACTTCCTCTGTACTCATTTTTCCCCTTTGGCCTTCTTTGTCTCCAATACGTTATTTCTGGTAAGCTTAGTTCTTTCCAAAGCCCTTTCAGGTATAGCAGACTGGTATCCTTTGTCTTCAAACCTTTTTCTAACATGTAAGGGCTGATCTATGAAAACTTCTTCTTTTGTACAGTTCCTCTTATTTTTCTGAAATTGTCCGTAAGCATTTTAGATGAGCGCTAAAATGTTGACATCTAAGTTTCTGGTGCATTGGTTTCTATGGTGTTTTCTTCAGAGGTGCTGATTTGTAAATCAAGAAGGACTACAGATTTTTAGCTGTATGTATAGGTGAATTTTAAGCCCAAATCTTTCCTGTTGATTCTCTCTATACATTCAAGCAAGGTTTCTTCACCTTATTTTCACGCAATGAGTAGATCATCAATATATTAACACAGAAGATCAGTTCTGCGTTATATGTCCACCATAAATCGATTCTTCCTAATGACCCATAAACAGATTGGCATAACCAGGTGCAAATCTGATTCCCATACCTGTCCCACAAATTACTAAATAATATTGATCTTTGGATAAATAAGAATTATGTTAGGATGAAGTTAATCCTAAGTAGAATGAGCTGTTTTTGTTCATCTCTGATGCTATGGTAGCAGTAGTATGTTATTTACAATTCCTAGGTTAATCTATGAACTAGACCCTGTGTATCAAGCAGATAGGATGTTCAAACACTTAGATAGGCTATATAGAATTTCATAAGGATGGAAGAGTATTTATTTTCCTGAAGAACAGTCTGACTGCATCTCATACATGATCTCTGGTCTGTGTAAGTAGACAGAGACTTTATACCGGATTCAAGATATGTAGAATGTTAGTCCTCCAGCATGTCTAGAGGGTCTGCACTAACTGACAGATAGGTAAAGCTAAACATCTTATTCACTATTGTTTTAAAGGGATAGTAATACTTCGTTTTAACTTTATTTTATTTTGTAGGCATGAAAAAAACATGAAGAATGATATAAGTCTTATCTCTCAAACCTTTATGGTTTATGAGATATTCACAAGCAAAGTTTACCCTCCCGCCCCTTTTACCTAGTGTAAGCCATCTCTTCTCAGATGTGGAATCCAGTCCATAGACCAGACAGATAACAGCAGGGGACAATCTTCTTCCTATGAGAACAATGAAAGCCCTGCCCCCCTTGACAAGCTTTTCAGGTTTTTCCCTTATCTTAATTGAAGATTGTCCTTCTCTGCAGTCTACCTGGGCACCTCCCTTCTGATCTGGCTGAGCAGTGTGACATCAGTAAAAGGGGCGGGAGGGGGACAATTTGTCATTGAATTACTCTTGAACTATAACTCTGACAGAATTGAAATAACACTCTCCAAAGTCCAAATACTATGATGATTAATTAGAGTTGCTTTTATTATGAAACATTACTATCGCTTTAAATATAAATTACCTAACAAATATAATTTTCTTTTGAAAATGCATTAAAAATCACATTGTTATTACAAAGTGAGAATTATTCTTTAAGATGTCAGTTCCTTGCAATTACAACACAGGAATTGATCCTTAGTCCATATGCTTACCTATATGTTGCACAGTTGTTTGTTATTCTATAGCTGCAGAGCTTCTTTTTTCTTTTGCCTTACTGGTAGCAGTATTGTGTTATTTACAATCCCTAGGTTAATCTATGAACTGGACCCAAGAAGATAGGACTTTCAAACACTTGGTGAGGCTCCATAGAATTTCATAAGGACAGAAGAGTTTTTACTTTACTGAAGACTTGCCTCACTGCATCTCCTACATGATCTCTGGTCTGTGTAAGTAGATATTTATTTTATACTGAATCCAAGACAATGTTGGAGTCATAAAACATATGTGTTCCTATAAACCCTTCTCAATTAAGTATATCATAAATGTATATTGCTTAGATCTAATTAAACAATGATACGTAGGCACTACAATGTACAGCTAAAACAATATGATCTATGTCTTCCAGATACCTGAATAAGGCAATAAAAACTACATGAATTCTACTAATCAGACAAAGGTGAGCTATTTCATAATTAGGGGGGTTTCTGACATTCCTGAGCTGCAGGTTCCAATATTTCTTCTAGTTCTGTGTATTTATCTTATCACAATTGGTGGTAACATGACAATTGTACTACTTGTGTGTCTGAATCCTCAACTTTACACTCCTATGTACTTCTTCCTGTGTAACTTGTCCATCCTAGACATGTGTTCCACCACTGTCACTCTACACAGAGTTCTTATGAACTTCATTTCAGGAGATAACACTGTCTCCTTTCCTTCTTGCATGGCACAAATGTATATTTTTGGATCCTTAACAGCTGATGAACTGTTATTACTGACTGTTATGAGTTATGATCGATATGTAGCAATCTGTAACCCAATGCACTATGCAATTATCATGAACTTTAGAGTCTGCGCTCTGCTGGCCACTTTCTCCTGGGTACTAGGATTTCTAGAGTGTCTGACTCATGTTGTTATAGTATCAGGGTTCTGCTTTAGAACAAATGAAATAAACCATTTTTTCTGTGATATTTTGCCTATTATACATCTTTCTTGCAGTGACACTTCTGTTATGGATTTTATTATTATTATTGGTGGACTTATCCATGTTATGTTCTCATTTTTTGTCACCTTAATTCCTTACATATTCATTATTGCCACCATACTAAGGATCCAATCCAACATTGGAAGGCGTAAAGCCTTCTACACTTGTTCCTCACATCTCACAGTCGTCATACTTCTGTACTGGACTCTTGTCTTCCAATACCTGAGACCCACTTCAGCCAACAACTTGGACTCAAATAAACTTTTCTCTCTTTTTAACACAGCTCTTGTCCCCATACTAAACCCACTGATTTACAGCTTGAAAAATAAAGAGGTCAAGTCAGCTCTGAGACGCAGGTTAAAATGTCAATTTAATTTTAAATAATTATTAAGGTCCTCTCTCCTCACGGTCCTTTTTATTCTGTATTTGAATATACTCTGCAGAAAAAGTTTACAATGGAATTATAAAGTTTTAATTATATTTTATTAAGTCTGTTGTGGAGTATACTTCTACAGGTATTTGGGTGACCCCCCGGCAAGTAAAATGAGAGTGCATGAACATCTTGGATTCCAAATCGATTTATTTACTGCTTGAAAATAATGACATGAACTCAGCTGTTAGAAGAACATGTGTGTGTTTGTGTGCATGTGGTGGGGGTTATCAATTGTCCATTAAAATATAATGTAATGATGTGATTGATTCTCTTCTAATATATATTTACTTTAAGACTGTACTATCTCTTAATTTCATTGGTTGTTGTTTTGAGGATTCCTTAAATTCCAAAGTAGATAAAGGCACACACAATATTCTAGCTAATCCCTGATTTTATTATCAATAATCACAGCAATAATACTTATCAGCATATGATCTCAGCACTAGGGATGGGTGAAATGCCTCAAGCTGAAATCGGTGAAAAATCGCACTTTCCGACTGGCGAATAATTTCCCACGAAAAGTGCTGATTTTCAGCTTTTTTCCGCTTTTTTCACCTACATTGAAATCAATGGGAACATTGAATTTACACACAACACATAGCAAATATTATTTTATTTCACAAAGGCATAGTATAAAAGGGACATGAGGGTGCCTGTGTTGGTGGGGTGTTGGGAAAGAATCAGTTGAACAGGGGATGATTTCTGGGGGGTTGTTTACTGGAATTGGGGGCCAGTTAATAAAAAATAAATCCTAAAAAAAAAAAAAAAATAAGACATGATATAAAAAGGTCTGAGGAGGGTGCCTGTTTTGGCGGGTGAAGTCTGGGGAATGAATCAGTTGATACCAATATGTGAAAAAAGACCCTTTAAAGCGCACTGCAAGTTCAAATAACTTAGAACTCTCCAAAAAAGGAAATAAAGAAGACAGAACAAAGAAAGAAAAGTATTGATTGTGAAGTGAATACCCTGAAAGAACTAGTTCAGTGCTGTAACTACAATATCTTACAAAAAACACCCTAAACCATTTTGTATCATCTTTATTAAACAATAAATGAAATATTTAAAACAACGTGGACTATGGATAGTTTATAAACAATAGTCCTAAAACCGTCACTGATAATAAAGTGACACTATAGGCCATCAGCTATCGTCTTACTTTATTAATGGGACAATTACTTAGTAGCAATACAATGCCCCTACTGCAAAGTGGATTGTATTCAAAGCGTTAGCTAGCATATATCGTTAAAGCGTTCCTATATGCTAGAATATACCTATGATCTATATCCTCGAATCCCGCCTCTATATAGGCTACCGGACCACACTGTATGTCTGATAGCAATAGCTAGATATTAGATGAAGCGGCTCTAATTCAAAAGAGTCAAAAATATACGATGGTCCTATTTTTTCACGGAGCCTGAAAACACTAATGCTTCATATAATGTGAAAGCTCAATTGCTGGATCGCGCCTAATTGATGTCAAGGCCGAGGGGCACATGAAGAAATCGGCTTGTCCGATGAAACGCGTTGGGCGATTGAGTTATCTAGGTTAATAATCAGCAAGTCTTGACTTTAGTAGTAGACAGATAGCAATTATATGTTTGGCTCCGGCACGATGTGGGACCATTGATTCCCAATCCTCCCGAATAGAGCCATTAGGTAGTTATACAGCAAGTATGTCTAGACTTTTTAGTAATAGCTAGATAGTACTGACTTTCTCGGCTCCGGCACGATGTGGGACCATTGATTCCCAATCCTTCCGAATAGAGCCGTTAGGTAGCTTATTGTTAGTTGGGATATTTAGTTACAGTTGCCTTGACATCAATTAGGCGCGATCCAGCAATTGAGCTTTCACATTATATGAAGCATTAGTGTTTTCAGGCTCCGTGAAAAAATAGGACCATCGTATATTTTTGACTCTTTTGAATTAGAGCCGCTTCATCTAATATCTAGCTATTGCTATCAGACATACAGTGTGGTCCGGTAGCCTATATAGAGGCGGGATTCGAGGATATAGATCATAGGTATATTCTAGCATATAGGAACGCTTTAACGATATATGCTAGCTAACGCTTTGAATACAATCCACTTTGCAGTAGGGGCATTGTATTGCTACTAAGTAATTGTCCCATTAATAAAGTAAGACGATAGCTGATGGCCTATAGTGTCACTTTATTATCAGTGACGGTTTTAGGACTATTGTTTATAAACTATCCATAGTCCACATTGTTTTAAATATTTCATTTATTGTTTAATAAAGATGATACAAAATGGTTTAGGGTGTTTTTTGTAAGATATTGTAGTTACAGCACTGAACTAGTTCTTTCAGGGTATTCACTTCACAATCAATACTTTTCTTTCTTTGTTCTGTCTTCTTTATTTCCTTTTTTGGAGAATGAATCAGTTGAACAGGGAATTTGTTTTGGGGGGTTTCTTGATTGCTATTGGGGGGACAGTTGATAAAATAAATAATAAATAAATAAATAATAAATAATAAATAATTAAAATAAAATAAGAAATGTGTATGTAAAGTGATAGAGACAGGAACCCATCTGACATAAGTTGTCGTTGAGGTGGACTGATACTTGACTTGTTGGTATATTTTGTAGAGAATGATTTGTTAGATTTGTTGTTAGAGGCCCAAGCCCTAAGGAAACATTGATTTGTAGGACTTAAGCTTATTAGACACAACCCCCAAAAATTGTATATTTCTTTGCAGGACTATGCTTTTTTTTTATTTTTTTCAAAGTACAAGCCCTGAGAAAAAAATAAAAATGCCCTACTGGCCTAGTGCCAGCAGGTCATGTTGGCCAGTGGCCACTGGCCATCGTCAAATGTCCTCCTGACTCCATAATTGCAGAATTTGCAACTGCTGTTCTTACTGCTGCTGAGTTTTTGAAGCAGCAGAATGATTAGGCAGCTGAAAGAGAATGGGATCAACAATAGCTGTAACATGGATGATGGATGATGAAGGTTCCACTTGCTATGAATATATCCAGTGATGCACCTGTGGCAGTAGCCGCACAATAAGTAGCCCCCAGTCTATGTGGAGAAAAGGAAAAGTTGGCCAAAAATTCTTCTCCACCTGCCCCTCCTCAAAAATAATGCATGTGTTATTAGAATAGAAATGTTTCCCTTGAGAGCAGGAACTGTGCCTCTCATCAGCAACTGCAATGTGCACAGTGTGTGTGGTAAATAACATCTGGGGGCACAACTGTATCCAAACACCATGACACCAGAAGTACTTCGGCTGTCACTATACCCACTAAGGACACTTGACAACTTGCTGACAGTTTAATAGTAATGATGAACCCTCCCTGCCAGAATCCTAGCATATTCTGTGGGATGGAATCTCCTCAGATGCTGCTTGATGACCTGCTTGCGATTCTCCTCCAGCACACTGGCATGTGTGGTCAGTTCACCACACAGTGTACAATGGGTAGAGACGAACTGCCACATCCTAACAGCAACAGAGTGGCTATCATTTGACGGGGGAGGTAACGATGAACAAGGTGGACTGGAGAAAGATGTAGTTGTTACCCTAGAGGACGAAGGTGATGGTAATGACAAGCTAGTTGTTTCGATCAGAATGGAACTTCCAGTTTCTGTCTGGGTTTCTCTATTCTTCCTCCTCTTTGATCTCTGCCTCACCTCTTGTTGCCTTTCTGGAGAGTCAGTAACAGTGATGGGTGCTTGATTTCTCTGATGGGTGTTTGGCTTTAACATGTTTGACATAAATGTCATGGTGTCTGTGTTTCATGTGGAATATCAGGGAGGTTGTGTCAATGGGTGTTCCCTCCTTTCTCCTTCTCACTGACTCGTCACAAAGTGTGCACAGTGCCGTTGGTGATGACTGCACTGTACCTGCAATAAGAGAAAAATAGTCCACCATCCATGATTTCAGGGGTAAGGGAACAGGTGGAGAAGAATGGCCTCTTTCACCTTCTCCTCCTCATTCCCCTTCACTGTCTATGCTGGCAGTGGATGATGTTGCTGCTGTTGCTGCTATTGCCTCAGAATCAACACTATAACTAGGACTAGGAGTATTGCTGCACTGGCAAGTGGAACCTGTCCTAGTCCTGCATCACTTGTTAACCCCATTACCACTGTGTCTACCGTGGTCTGTGGCACACTAGCTAGCTCCTCAGCATCCTGCTACCCTTGAAACTCAACAGCAGCAGGAATCAGAGCAGTAGTAAACTCTGCAAATTCCAAAAGCTCATTGCTAGTGGTAGTGTTGCCCATTCTCATCTCTGTCTCCCTTTCCTTCTCAGTTTCTGATAAAAAAGCCATCAATGTCTCTTCCACCCCAGCTTCTCCGCCATCATCATGACCACCACCACTAGTCCCTACATGCTGCTGCTCCTGCTCTTTTACAGACATCTCACTGCTGCTTGGAGAAGGTGATGAGCAATGTGACAGAGGGTCCCCTAATGTCACACTTGTCCTTTCTTTTTGACCTGAAGAAGGCAGACTGGCAGCAGTAGCAGCAGGTATAGGCAGCTGATCTGTACTCCTGCTGGTTGTGGTGATATTAATTTTGTGCCTGATATCCCCCAGCACCAGTTCTGGTCTCTTCAGGATAATGTTCCACTTAGACACTGTAGTGAAGGGAAGGGGAGGACTCCCAGAGCCAGGGGAATGGTGTGGGCTCCCTTGACTGCTAGTCTGGACACTCTCAAATGCTTCCCCTACCACTAGTCCCACTGGCTGCTTCGCCATTATTGTTTCTACTGCTACTAACACCATGCATATCAAGGTTAGCCACAGATTTTTCCTCCTCACAGTCACTAGTAAGTAATAATATGAAGATATTGATTACCCCCACCTTCACGCCTAACACTAACAAGCTGATGGACCTTCTTAGTAGTACTAGTAGTAGTAGTAATAGTACTAGCATTGGCAGTACTGCTTGGGGATGGCAAGTATGACTTAGGGTTCCCTGCTGTCACACTTGGCATCATCTTCTCCTTCCCCCCTCCAGAGTATTATAAGACACACTAGCAGCAGGTGCAGCACTGGCAGCAGGGGCAGCACATTTAACAACAGGCACAGTACTTGTAGCAGCAGGTTTGGCACTGGCAGCAGGCACAGCACTGGTTGCAGCAGGGACAGCACATCTGGCAGCAGGCGCAGAACGTCTGGCAGCAGGCGCAGGCAGCTGACCTGTCCTGCTCTCGCTAGTACTTCCCTTTTCTCAGTCCCTTCCCATTCCCTTTTATCCATCCCTTCAAATTCCCTTTTCTCCCTCCCTTCCCATCAAATTCCCCAAGATCCCTTGGGGTGATTTAGGGGGACTAGACAGCATTGCTTCAGTAGAAATCACTTCCTCCTCCTCACACTCAGACTCAGTGGACACATAAGGGTATTTCCAGCTCCTCCATTTATAATTTTTAAACCTGCTCATAGTGATAGGAGTCACTATGAGCCTCTCCTGCCTCACTTTTGGAAAAAGATCACAGCGGAAAAGCACAGCACGTCTACCTCACTCTGTATCTGCTTCTGTTGTGTTTGATTTCAGCAAATACGTCACGTTTTTATAGTGAAAAGGTGAAAACAATGTAAATCAATAGAAGGAAACTTTCTAGCCATTGAAAAAATGGTGAAAAATTTTGGCCGATGGGTGAAAACTGCGAACATTTTAATCTGTAGTTTCCCATGAGAAAGCAGACAACAACAAGGTTTTCACAGAATTTCTCGCGGGAAAGCGGTGAGAGATTTCGCCCACCGCTACTTAACACATATGAGAGAGAGCCCCTTATGGATCTGACCACCGCCCATACAATCTTGCACAGACACACAGCAGGACACATCACATTCACATTCCAAATGAAGCTCTTAAAAAAACTCTACAGAACCCATCAATATATACCCTCTATCACACCCTGATATCATCCTGACCAGGATGTTTGACCCTATCAGATTTCCCTGTTAGTGTCAACAAAGCACTTCACAACCACATGCCTAGCTCATGCTCTGTAGCTGTGAGGTTAATGTAAACACCTACGTCACAAGTTCATGCACAGCAAGTGCCAAACCTTGTGTTCTGCTGCTACACGGTCAGAACTTATTGCTCTAACTAAATGGCCTTGATAATGTTATGTTAAATAACACAATGAAGGCAGAAGCTTATAATAAACATATTATGCACAAATGAGTGTAAGAAACAAATTAACTCCTTATTAAACCCTGATTTGGAAACACAAGAACCCCTTATTAAATTCTTCTTGATTGGGGTGGGACCATATTTTCATCATCCTCATACAGTTGTATGAACCCTTTGGGTGCCAAGGGGTATCTAACACATTGCAAAAGCAATGTGTTGGGAGCTGGATACCCTTCTAGCACTCCAAGGGTTAAAATGTTTTACACTATCTTTCACATTAGAAATGCATTAGAGACCTCTGGAGGGTTAAAATCAATTTAAATCAATGGAAATCTTAATTTGGTACAGCTGGTTTGCTCCAGAATTGCACATCTTTAGCCTCCAGAATTGCACTGTAACTGTGAAATCCCAGAGGATTCCATGACTTCTTGGAGGAGAGACGAGAGAGAGGGGATATGATAGATACATTCAAATGCATGAAGGGTTAGGGGTCAGACAATGTTGGACAAGAGTTCATAGTCTAAAACTAGAGGGCAGAGACTTAGCTGTAATGGAAGAAAGCTTTACTTCACTGAGAGGGTAGTAGATAAGTGGTACAGGTTACCAGCAGAAGTTGCAGACGTTTATACAGTGAGGGAATGTAAGTAGGGATGGGCAAATCTTTTCACCTCAGAACTGAAACAGGAGAAAAATGACACCGGCAGGGGAATTTTTTGAGAAATGTATAGACTTTCCCCTTTTTTCACCTAGCTCAGTCATTGCACTGAAATCAAGGGAAGACTGAATTTCCCCCATCCTGTGGCAAGTTTCCCTTTTTTTCCTGCAGACAAAGTATAAAGAGGGTGTCTGGTTTCTGCATCTTGCAGAAAGAATTAGTAACAGTGCAAGCAGGGCTGGTGCAAGGATTTTTGCCACCCTAGGCAAAACCTCATTTTGCTGCCCCTTGGCTCCGCCCCTTGTTCCCCGCCCCTTAATCCCTCACCTCTATATATGTATACTGTCATTGTGTTCCCTATATGTGTATGTCAATGTGTGTGTATTTATAAGTGTCTGTGTGTATGTTACCTGTATGCGTCAGTGTGCATCCCTCTGGCATTCAAACGGTTAATTTAGCCCTAAAAGCGTTAATCTGTTTCCTGTCATAAAATACAGATGTAAAGAGAGAGGGGACGAGGTCTACCTGACTTACTTTACATTCAGTTCCTTCTCAGTGCATTAGATTAAAACAGACTTCAAATTAAATGGCACTCAAGGGTTAATCTGTTTCCTGTCATTAAAGATATATGAGAGAGAAGGGGCCGGTCTCTGACAGAATGTAAAGCGCAGACACCGGGCTCTTCTCTCTTTCTCCTCTTGTGTGTCATAAGAGCCAGATTAACCCTCAAGTGTCATTTCTTTCAAAGCCTGTTTTATTCTAAGTGTCTGAGTATGGCTGAATGTAAAGCAAATCATTCAGACATTGGACCCTTCTTTCTCCTTTCATCTGTCTTTAATGACAGGGAAAAGATGAGCCCTTTGAGTGCCAGTGGTGTGCAACGCATTGCAACTCTGCACTCTTGTACTAAAGGGGTTAACCATCAGAGCTGTAGAGGAAGCTGGATATTCTTTGTAAAAGCCAGCAGTTGGATGATAAGTTTATACACTTATCATAGCCTGCTGCCTGCACACAATGCCTGCAGACAGACCAGTCTCTTCTTTCGCTCATTGATGTCGCCTCTTGCTCCAGTCCCAGCCTCCATGTCCCACTTACTTGCCTCCCCTACCATTCTCTCCCACTCACTTGCTACAAGATGCACAGCAGGCATTTCCAGCCTTAAGAAGCCCGCGCTGCTTCAGATAATGACGTCACTTGCAAATATTGCAAGATATCAGCAGAAGCAGCAAGCATGAGCAGTGCGGTGATCTCACATAGAATCATGAGCACCAGGGTTCGGAGGAGCTTAAAGGGATAGTAATACTTTGTTTTATCTTTATTTTATTTTGTAGGCATTAAAAAACATGAAGAATGATATAAGTCTTTTATCTCAAACCTTTATGGTTTGAGAGATATTCATAAGCAAAGTTTCCCCCTCCTGCCCCTTTTACCTAGTGTAAGCCATCTCTTCTCAGATGTGGAATGCAGCCCATAGACCAGACAGATAAAAGCAGGGTACAATCTTCTTCCTATGAGAACAATGAAAGCCCTGCCCCCCTTTTTCAGGGTTTTTCCTTATCTTAATTGAAGATTGTCCCTCTCTGCAGTCTACCTGGGCACCTCCCTTCTGATCTGGCTGAACAGTGTTACATCAGTAAATGAGGCGGGAGTGGAATACTTTGTCATTGAATTACTCTTAAACTACAACTCTGACAGGATTGAAATAACACTCTCCAAAGTCCAAATACTATGATGATTAATTAGAGCTGCTTTTATTATGAAACATTACTATCCTTTTAACACCTCCAGTGTCAGTGGGGTATTGAACACATTGCTTAGCAATGTATTGGATAAACCTCTAGCACTAAAGGATTAAGAAAGAAGTCAATTATGCTAGTGCAATGTACTGTCCGGGGGCTCCAGGGCTCCAAGATGACATATCAGGCAAAACATTCAGGAGGCTTCCAAAGGGGCCTCCACTACGCCTCTGAGTACTCCCTATGTACTGTTCACCGCTCACTGTCTCCCTCCTCTTCTGTCATTGATCTCCACTTCCCATGGCTGTCGCTCTTTTCTTCTTCACAGCAGCCACCTAGGTGCATGTGGCTCTGCTCTGACTGCACCCCCATTAGATGTGAGCCCTACACCAGTGCCTATTTCGCCTATAGGTAGCTCTGTCCCTGAGTGCAGGGATGTGCGAGTAAAGTAGTAGTCCAAAACCTGACTGCAGCCATGGTTGCCGCGGTGTGCAATAGAGAATGGTGATCCAGCTTGTTCTGAGGTTTATCAAAGGCCTGCAAGAAGTTCCACCAGCACCATTACTATTAATAAACTATCTGAAGACACCGAAGATGACAGTCAAATTCTAGTGTTGATGACAGATTGGAAGGATGTGTCACAGCTCAACCAACTGCTGCGTCTGAGACAAAGAAGCACAACTCCTAAAAGTGAAAATTGTGAAAATCCATCTAAGGAGTAGAAGGATCCTTGCCACCAGTTTAGTGTATTCAGTGGGATGGCATGTCCACATTGCCATGTGTAGTCAGTGCACCACACAGTGGGCAATGAGTTGACATGAACTGTCAGATCCTCGCATCTACAGTCGCTATCAGGTGGTGGGGGAGGCAACACTGACAAAGGAGGAGGTAGAGGACCCAGGGGGTGCCAAGGTGGGGACCGTGGGTACATTTTGTCATCCCAGACCCTAGCACAAAAAGATGATGATAACACAGATGTTAAGCTCGTCACTGAATGTCCAGGCTCAGGCTGGGTTTCTCTAATGGTTCAGTGGCTCTCTAGTTCTTTTTGGGAGGTTTGGGTTTCACATGCTGAAAATAAATGTCAAGGTGCTTATGTCCCATGTGCTTTATGAGGGATGTTGTGACAAGATGTGTCCCCTGCTTTCCACTCATTACTACCTAATCACAAAATGTGCCCAGTGGAGTCACTGATGGCTGCACTGTGCCTGCTCCAAGGCAAAAATATTCCCACATCCATGATTTCAGAAAGGGGACAGGTGGAGAAAAAATACCTTCTTCTTCTTCTTCTACAGATTCACTTTCACTGCCTGGGGAATGCTCTGCTGTTGCCTCAACATCATCACTAGAGTAGAACCAGGAGTATTGCGACAAGTGGAGCAGGTCCTAGTCTCAGATTTCTGCTTAAAGAAGTCAGTCACATGTTGGCCACAGTGGTCTATGGCACACTAGCCCTCTCATCATCATCCTGATGCTACTGTGACAGATGAGCATCTACCTCCAGTGACTCAGCAAAAGGAATTACAGCAACAGCAAACTCCTGAATGCCACTACTGGTGGTGGCAGTGATGTCCATTCCCATTTGCATCTATTTCTCCCATTCCCTTTCTCTCTCTTTCTTCTACAAAATCTCTCACACCAGCTGTTCCACAATCACACTGACTCTCATCATCACCATCACCAGTCTCTTGTTGCTCTTTGAGACTGGTTGGGCATGACAAGTGTGGCAAAGGATCCCCTGCTGTCACACTTGCCATCTCTTCAGAAAAAGAAAGTGCACAGGCAGCAATAGTAGCAGACACAGGCAACTGATGTGTGCTACTGCTCATACTGCTAGTCAGTTCCACCTCCTTCAGTATACTTCCCCAGAGGGGCAGCACCAGCAGAGAACTGGAAATCATTAGGTCAGGGGTATGTGAGCTCCCTTGACCACTGTTGCCAATGAATTGACACTCCACATCTGTATAAGCAGCATCGGGGTCAGTCCCGCTTCACCTGCTGGTTATAGTGCTAGCCAGAAATTACCTAGCCAGAAATTACAACATTTTTTTTTATTTTAACTTTTCTTTATTTTTTCTTCTGTCTCATTCTTTCTGCTTGTTGACTAGCCAAGGCGAGGATTTTGTTTTCCTCGCTATGGTTTTATTCCCCACACTTTATGTTGGATTGTTTCTCGGTTTCTTATCACTGTTTTTACTTTATGATATTATTTGGTTATGTCTCTTTATTTGGTTACTTTAGGAAGCGCAATGATTAAGTATATAGGAGGTGCTCATAATGTTGGAAATCCCTCAATGAGGGATTTCCTTTGTGTTTTAAATTTTAACCTATCGTCATGTTTTCCGAGGTTATTTCAATAGATTGATTATTAACACCTTGAGTCCACGAATAAGCGCTTGATAGCGCGAAACATGTCAGGCTTATGAGCCTCTCCTTTAGAAGTCCTGCTTTATGCTTCCTCTCTACCCAGCGTTTGTTACGTATGTACATTCATATGTTGATTTTTTATGATATATTAGAATAAAGTTCGGTGGATTTTAAATACATGGATGTTCAACGTGCCTATATTTATGTCTATGTGATATCAAATCTTTGATATTGCTTTCTGCTTGTTGTCTACTATACTACACCATGTTGGATGGGGGGAAATTCTGGGTTTTTACACTACTGAGGCTAGAAATTTTGTTTCATAATGCATTGGATACCTCTTGGCCTCAAAGGGTTTACATTACTTGTTAACATACAACAATATTATGAAGAATAATGATGCCATAATGGCACAAGACACAATTCCTATCTTGGTTTGGTCTATAGAGCTTTCAGATCCCTCAGAGATGTTCTCCCAAGTCTATGCACAAGATAATAAAAATATCCACTAAGTGCTGAATGTAGGACAGTGAATGTTATTTGTATAGGAACAGGTAGGTTACAACTTGTTGCTTTTGTGAAATGTTTTTCATATCTCACTCAGTCTTAAGTACTAAAGAAATGCAAGCATTTTTGGAGCAAACCAGCTACATCATTACAATTGCCAACATTTTCATTGATTTAAATGGAGCGGAAAGCTCTGTTTAAATCACTGGAATTTTTTTGTTGTTGTCTGGCATGCAGTCGATTTTGCAACAGAATCCTTCTACTTTTCCTTTTTAGATTAGTCTTAGTGGGGTGAAAGTATCAATTAGCAAGAGCAGCTGTACTGAAGTCAGCCTATAACGCCAGTGGCTAAACTTAAGGGTATGCATTGCAGTGTATGAGCTCACTAGTGCATACCAGCGGCAACCTCCATCATTATTAAGACTTTAAAGCCTTCAAGCGTCTTACTCTAGCCCCATAGCATGTTCTAGGTGATTCAATTCTTCTTTGCCTTGTCATGTATAGAGTCTTAAACAAGCATAAAGGGGAAATGAACACATTAAATGTCTATACACTGTACCATTGTCTTCCCCTTGGCACAAGCAGCATTAACCCTTTGAGTGCCAGAAAGGTATCCAACACATTGAGCTGTAATGTGTTGGATAAATATTTGGCACTCAAAGTGTTAAAGAGAGGAATTCTGGTGTATGTAGCTTATTAAATTAACGTTAGGCAGACGAAAGGACAGCAAATTGAATCAATACCTGATACAGCTTGGAATCTCCATAATACATTCTCCCCAATATCTCCTTTGTGTTGTGTTATCCAGATAGTTTTCAATCTGATTATAGATGAATCTTTAGATGTTTCATGGGGAAACAAACAGATTATAATTACAATTCAATATATACAAACACAGATAATCATCATAACAGAAAGATATGATGGACTAATAGTTGTGACTTGATGAAATGTGTATCAATTTCCTACACTAAAACAATTTTAAGTTATAGCATTTTTAAATACTTTTCAATACATTAGAAGGCATTTTAGTCAAAGTTCTAACCCCTCCTTAATTAATAATCCTTTGAGCACTAGAGGGTTATCCAGCACATTACAAAGCAATATGTGGGATAAACTTTTTTAACTCAGAGGGTTAGGTTAATGAGTTAAAGACACAATAAAGAATTGCAATACGTTTGCATTCACATGAGATAACATGTTATGAACAGTTTAAAAATGCTCACATTCACTTTTTAAATTAATTTAAATAAATTAATATTCAATGCTTTAAACCAATTTTTGAATTTAATTTCCGTTGTACAAATGAATTTATTTGTACATGGTACATCTTTTTTAGAATAGAAAAGCTTCATTTTGGTATCTTCCTTATATAAAGAGAATTATTTTGCAATCATCTAATATAATAACAACGATGTTTATATAAGATGTGAAAAAGGGATATTTTGACTTTCTAAAAGTGTTTAAGCTTCTGAATGTCAAAGGGGTATCTAACACATTGCTTGCCCCTAGCAAAGGGATAATATAATTTATTGCTTGACAAATAGTCTTCTCATAACGACTTAAGATTAAGTCTAAATGTTATTTTAAATTCTTCAACCCTGATGTTTGTAATGCAGGAATTCTTCTCTAATGCTCAGCTTTCTCAGTCTTTTGTGATCTGTTTAACATTGATGGAGCTAGTAATTATTTCTTGAGGTCCATTGCTTTCCTGAAAATGAACCTTGATTTCTCCTGAAAAAGAGTTTAAGATATTTGTCTCCATTAAGAATATTCCAATGTTTCCTAATGATCTTCTGAATGGATGTAACTGCTGGATTATATCTGATGATGAAAGAAACCCCAAAGCTCATATTCGTCGTCTTTTGTACTCCTATTTCCCCTTTGGCCTTCTTCGTCTCCAATATTTTTTTGTTATAAGCTTAGTTATTACCAAAGCTCTTTCAAGTATAGCAGACTGGTAGCCTTTGTCTTCAAACCTACTTCTAATATGTATGGTCTGATCCACGAAAACATCTTCTTTTGTACAGTTCCTCTTATTTTGCTGAAATTATCTTTAAGGAACATAATCCAGTCAGCATTTTAGATGTCCACTAAAATGTTGACATCTGCAAGTTTCTGGTGTATGCTGGTTTTTAGGTTTTCTTTAGGGGTACGGATTTCTAAATAAAGAAGACTACAGATTTTTAGTTGTATGTATACATGAATTTTAAGTCCAGATCTTTCCTGTTGATTGTCTCCATACATTCACCATCTTTCTACACAATGAGTAGATCATCAATATATTAAGCACAGAAGACCAGTTTTGCTCTATAGGGCTCCGAAAACTGTGATTCCTCCCAGAGGCCCATAAATAGGTTGGCGTAACTAGGCATTAATCTGGTCCCCATATCTGCCCCACAAATTTGTAAATAATATTGAACTTTGTGTAAATAATAATTGTGTGTTAGGATGAAGTTAATCCCATCTAGGAAGAACTGTTTGATCATCTAGGATGAACTGTTTTCATCAGGTCCCCTGCTCGCCACACTTTTCTCATGCTACTGACCTCTTCAAGAATTACCTTAAATATAACCTCCTTATTTTCAAAATTCACCAAAAATATTCCAAGGACCAATCTCTACTCCACATTCCACATACCTGGATTTACCAAAATTCAACAGATGGCATTACCACACTGAGATACACAGCGGATTGAAATATACTTCCCCTGGTCCCTTTTGCTGCTAAGTATCACGGTGCCCGTGATTGCTGCAGTTCCTTGTCTGTCACCAGTAGGGGGCTTCTATTGGCTGTCTGCTGATAGCCCACCTCTTATTGCCTATTTAAACCTGGATTGGGCACCCTTTGAGTGCCCTTTCGTGTTGTTTCTGACATTCTTGCTATCACCATGCCAGTGATAGCTGGGCCTCTGTTCCATTGTTCCTGAGTTCCTGATCTCATGTGTTCCTGAGTTCCTGCTCTCTACTGTTCCAGTATTTCCTGCATGCTGAGTTGTTCCAGTCCTGGTTCCGGCCTAGTCTCTGGTGTTGCAGTTCCTGCTGAACTTCTTCTCTGCTGTTTCCTGACCTGACTGATTGTTGCTGGTTCCTGTCATCTCATCGCCTGTCTCCAGTATCCTGGCGACCTTCTGCCTGGTCGCGTTGGCGACATTGCTTGTTACTCCAGTGTGCGGTCACTGGTTTGCTCCAAAGCCTCTCGGCTATCCAATTCAGTGTTGGTCCCAGCGTGCGGACGCTGGTTTGCTCCTAAGCCTTGCGGCTATACAAACTCGCTTGTTACACCAGTGTGCGGTCATTGGTTTGCTCCAAAGCCTATCGGCTATACAATTCTGTGTTGGTCCCAGCGTGCGGACGCTGGTTTGCTCCTAAGCCTTGCAGCTGTACAAACTCGCTTGTTACACCAATGTGCGGTCACTGGTTTGCTCTAAAGCCTATCAGCTATACAATTCTGAGTTGGTCCCAGCGTGCGGACGCTGGTTTGCTCCTAAGCCTTGCGGCTATACAAACTCGCTTGTTACACCAGTGTGCGGTCACTGGTTTGCTCCAAAGCCTATCGGCTATACAAACTTGCTTGTTACACCAGTGTGCGGTCACTGGTTTGCTCCAAAGCCTATCGGCTATACAATTCTGTGTTGGTCCCAGCGTGCGGACGCTGGTTTGCTCCTAAGCCTTGCGGCTATACAAACTCACTTGTTACTCCAGTGTGCGGTCACTGGTTTGCTCCAAAGCCTATTGGCTATACGATTCTGTGTTGGTCCCAGCGTGCGGACGCTGGTTTGCTCCGAAGCCTTGCGGCTATACAAACTCACTTGTTACTCCAGTGTGCGGTCACTGGTTTGCTCCAAAGCCTATCGGCTATACGATTCTGTGTTGGTCCCAGCGTGCGGACGCTGGTTTGCTCCTAAGCCTTGCGGCTATACAATTCGTTTGTTACTCCGGTGTGCGGACACTGGTTTGCTCCCAAAGCCTAGCGGCTACACTATTCAGTGTTGGTCCCAGCGTGCGGACGCTGGTTTGCTCCAAAGCCTTGCCGCTTAGCGATTCTGTCAATTTGCCATTTTCATCTGACTGCTGCTAATATCTCTGGGCTGCCCTGCCTGGTATTGGTAAGGCCGGTAGAACCTTTTTGCCACATTCCATCTGAGGTTGCCTTACCCGGTATTGGCAGGGCCGGTAGAGCCTACATTGTGTATCTATTGGGGCTGCCTTGCCCGGTAATTTGGTAAGGCCGGTAGAACCGTTATGCTATCCCATCTGCAGGTTGCCTTACCCGGTATTGGCAAGGCCGGTAGAGCCTAACATTCTATTTCCTCAGACTGTCCTGTCCGGTATATTGACAGGACCAGTAGAGTCTGCCTTCTGTCTGTGCTATATTCTGAATGTATATATATGTATGTGTTGACCATCCTAGTTATCAATTTATTATTTCAATAAAATTGATTTTTACCTAAAACTTGTGTCTGAGAGTCATAATAAACCGTGACACTAAGAAGCGATACCTTCACCTGAACACCACAAACAAGGTACATTCAAATTATAGAATTGACTTACCTCCAGTTGTTATTTGAGGTTTTCGATTTGATCATCCATTCAGCAATGCTCAGATTTAATTTCTAAACACTCAGAAAATTTGTTGATAATATATATATATATATATATATATATATATATATATATATATATATATATATATTTCACTGAAGCACACTGGTTTTGAACTCCTGTAATCTGACCTGCATGCATGCTTTCTTATCTATGTTATCTACAAAGCAGCCTGAAGTACAAAATTCCACACCTCACACTGGCCTGCATCCTATAGAACAGGACAATGTGACCATCACCCACAGCTGACATCCCTTCAAAACTTAGAGACTATTCTATCCCTATGAATGCTGAAGGAATGATCACCTATACTCACCTCCAGTTGTTAATTAGGTTTTGTATTTGATCATGCATTCAGCTATACTCAGATTTCATTTCTACACACTCTGAAAACTTATTGATGAAAAAACAAAGAAACAAAAAAAACAACTATATATTTCACTGAAACATATTAGTTTTGAAATATTGCAATCTGACCTGCATGCATGCTTTCTTATCTGTTATCTACAAAATGTACTGAAGTGCAAAATTCCACATCTCACACTTGCCTGCATCCTAGAGAACAGGACAATGTAATCATCCCCCACAGCTGACATCCCTGCAAAACTCAGAAGCTATTTTAACCCCTTCAATGCTGAGGGAATGATAACCTATTCTGCCTCATATCTGTATTCCCTACAACCCCAAAAAGCGGTCTTTCCACTCAGTCCCTCGCAAGTGGTTACCCTAAAATTGCTTGGCATCTTCAAAGGCACTCACAGGGGCTGCCATGTTGGAAAATCAAAACTTAAAGTTCAATCTCCTGATACTATCATAGCCACTCTGCCACTTCTACCTGCAAACCCAATTGAAGTGATTCAATCCAGAAGTCACAAGAAGCACACATTCAAATCAAGGAAACCTCTTTGTGTGATCACCATAAGAAGACACATAGTTTCCAAAGTACAGAGCAAGAACTCAGAACCCCAAGACTGTCCTATCAGATCAATCCTGTGCAATGCCAGTTCAATAAAGTACAAAACAGCTATTATCGCCAACCTTATTGAAACGTGGCTAGATGACAATGCGGGGCCTATCCTAGAAGCAGCTGTTCCAGACAATTATACATTGTTCCACTGCCCGACACAAAAGTGCAAGGGAGGTGGAGTAAAGATCTGTGTCAAATCATTCTTAAACACCAGGCCAATATCAGTCCACACAACCCAATCTTTTGAATGCGTAGCTGTTAGCATCTCAATAAATAGATAATTTCGGATACTGTTAATATACAGACCCGCAGGAGATGGGAAGAGATTTCTTCAAGAACTCTCAGACCTTTTGACTGGTTTAATCCTTGAACACCCTAGATGGATTATATTGGGAGACTTCAACACTTGAATTGATGACACCCTATCCCAACTTGGGCAGGACCTCCTCAGCCTGATGAGTGCTCTCAGCTTCATACAAATCGTTGCCACTTCCACCCACAGAAAAGGTCATACACTTGATCTAGTGTTCCAGTCTGGACTAGAAGTGTCGCCAGTAACTGTAAATCCAGTTGTATGGTCAGACCACCACTCCATACACTTTTCCATTGGATCACAATCAGCCAGAGCACAGCCTCAGAACTTGGTCAAACATCGCTCATTAAAAGGGGTGACCCCATTGGACATAAACATCAACTATAGATCTAAGTGAACTGATGGGCACTTGTGAAGACCCCGGTTCCTTAGTCCAACTCTACAACAAAACCATGAGAGACGTCCTAGATATAATTGCACCATCAAGCATACACACTATCAGAACTCACAACAGTGCACCTTAGTTTAATGGCACCATCAGAGAAATGAAGAGAACAGGCTGTAAATTTGAGAGAAGGTGGCGCAGGACACATGACCAAGAGGACAAAGCCGCTCTTACCAAACACCTCAATGAATATCAATTTAAGGTAACTCAGAAAAAAATCTTCATTTTTGTCATGCAAAATTACACTCTCCCACAACAGACTCAGGCAACTGTTTTGCATGGTAGAAAGGCTCTGCAAACCAGCATACATGCATATACCCACCAACTTTTGCAATTTTCTTCACAGACAAGATTTCCTCCATCCAAGCCTCCATCACAGAAGGCCAACCAGTTACTCACCAGAACCACTACAGTGGAAGGCCAAATTTCCCCAGTTCATGGTCTACTTTTAAAAATTTGGATATAGAGGAAGTTAAAAGAACCATGCAAAAGTTGCTCCCCACTACGTGTGACTTAGACCCTGCCCCAACTCGTCTTATTTCTGCATGCACTGAAACACTTGCCCCACCGGATGATATGCCAACATTAATCCATGCATTTGTGTCTTCTCATCTAGATTACTTTAATGCACTTTACTTGGGCCTCCCAGAAAAAGAACCCCATCGCCCACAGATGGTACAAAATGCAGCAGCCAGACTACTGACCAATCAAACACTCTCATGTCACATAAGACCTGTTCTCCACTTGCTGCATTGGCTTCATGTTAAATGGCGAACATATTTTAAAATTGGCATGCTGGCCTTCAAAGCCTTAAATAATCAAGGCCCACAGAACCTGAAAGTGCTCCTGACACCCTATATACAATCCTGCTCACTGCGGTCTGAAAACAGATCCCTCCTGTCAGTGCCCAGAATAAAGACAACCTCAGGTTCCCGGGCATTCAGCCATGCTGCCCTAACATTCTGGAACTCTTTACCTTTCTCAATCAGAGAGGCACCATCATTACAGACTTTTGAAAAAAAAACTAAAGACCCATCTCTTTTATCAGGCATGCAGTCAACTCAGGTGACGATAAGGAACTCTTAATTTTTATGTCTGTTTGTATATTTGTAAAGTGCTTTGAGTCTCACAGGGAGAAAAGCACTATAAAAATCACAAATTATTATTATTATTACTCTCATACTATGAGAAATGCAGAGTTATGTCTGAAGGACTTGCACTAACTGACAAATAAAGGTAAATATCTTACAGACTATTACTTTAATTAAAATTGCCTAACATAATTATAATTTGCTTTTGAAAATGCATTCAAGATCACCTAGTTGTTACAAAGTGACAATTCCACTTTAAGATGCCACTTCTTGCAAAAATGACACAGGATTTGATCCTCGGTCCAGACTCTTATGTAATGTAAAAATACTAAGATATATACGCCAGATTTCCCCCTCTTAACACTGCTTGTGCCATAGAAAATAACACTGGGTAGTCTGTTGACATTTCTGGTGTTCCTTTCCTCTATGACATTCTTAGGTCAATATAAGAAGCAAGGTGTAGCAGAATTCACAAAATAATATGTCATTTCTAGTGTTGAGCGAGCATGCTCGGCCGATGCTCGGATCGGCTCGAGCATCGCTCTGCTCGGCACATGGCGGTACTCGTACGAGTACCGCATGTGCTCGCCCGCCATGTTCGGGTCTCCTCCCCGCACGTTTTGCGGCTGCTGCGCAGCCAATAAACGTGCAGGGAGGCTCTGACATCGGTGTAATGCCAGCAGCCATGTTGGCTGCTGGCATTACACTGATTGGCTGGCCAGAACCCGTGGTCGGGTGCTGTATAGCACCTGACCATCGAGTTCGGCTCAGTCTGAGCCAGGGAGAGCTGAGGATAGGAAGGGAAAGGCAGTGTAGGGAGGAAAAAAAAAAATTGTGACAAAAAAGAACCAAAAGTCCTTTTTAGGACTACTGTGTGTGGGGGCAGCAGGTTATTTTGTGTGGGGGGAAAAAAACAAAAAAAAAAAAAAAAAAAATATTCTGTTTAGTGTGAAAAGTTGCAGATTAGAGCACATTCTGTTTAGTATGCACAGTTGCAGATTAGAGCACATTCTGTTTAGTGTGCAAAGTTGCAGATTAGAGCACATTCTGTTTAGTGTGCAAAGTTGCAGATTAGAGCACATTCTGTTAAGTCTTCAAACTAAAATATCAAAGTCACGTATTCCATTCAGTGTGCGTCGCCGCAGTTTAGCAGCACATTCTGAGTACTGTGCAGAGTTGCAGAATAGGAAGAAATACGGTTAAGTCTTCAAACTAAAATATCAAAGTCACATATTCCATTCAGTGTGCTTCGCCGCAGTTTAGCAGCACATTCTGTGTACTGTGCAGAGTTGCAGAATAGGAAGAAATACTGTTAAGTCTTCAAACTAAAATATCAAAGTCACATATTCCATTCAGTGTGCTTCGCCGCAGTTTAGCAGCCTATTCTGTGTACTGTGCAGAGTTGCAGAATAGGAAGAAATACTGTTAAGTCTTCAAACTAAAATATCAAAGTCACATATTCCATTCAGTGTGTTTCACCGCCGTTTAGCAGCCTATTCTGTGTACTCTGTACAGTTGCAGAATAATAAGAAATACTGTTAAGTTTTCAAACTCAAATATTAAAGTCACATATTCCATTCAGTGTGTTTCACCGCCGTTTAGCAGCCTATTCTGTGTACTGTGCAGAGTTGCAGAATAATAAGAAATACTGTTAAGTTTTCAAACTCAAATATTAAAGTCACATATTCCATTCAGTGTGTTTCACCGCCGTTTAGCAGCCTATTCTGTGTACTCTGCAGAGTTGCAGAATAATAAGAAATACTGTTAAGTTTTCAAACTCAAATATTAAAGTCACATATTCCATTCAGTGTGTTTCACCGCAGTTTAGCAGCCTATTCTGTGTACTCTGTACAGTTGCAGAATAATAAGAAATACTGTTAAGTTTTCAAACTCAAATATTAAAGTCACATATTCCATTCAGTGTGTTTCACCGCCGTTTAGCAGCCTATTCTGTGTACTCTGCAGAGTTGCAGAATAATAAGAAATACTGTTAAGTTTTCAAACTCAAATATTAAAGTCACATATTCCATTCAGTGTGTTTCACCGCAGTTTAGCAGCCTATTCTGTGTACTCTGTACAGTTGCAGAATAATAAGAAATACTGTTAAGTTTTCAAACTCAAATATTAAAGTCACATATTCCATTCAGTGTGTTTCACCGCAGTTTAGCAGCCTATTCTGTGTACTCTGTACAGTTGCAGAATAATAAGAAATACTGTTAAGTTTTCAAACTCAAATATTAAAGTCACATATTCCATTCAGTGTGTTTCACCGCAGTTTAGCAGCCTATTCTGTGTACTCTGTACAGTTGCAGAATAATAAGAAATACTGTTAAGTTTTCAAACTCAAATATTAAAGTCACATATTCCATTCAGTGTGTTTCACCGTCGTTTAGCAGCCTATTCTGTGTACTCTGCAGAGTTGCAGAATTATAAGAAATACTGTTAAGTTTTCAAACTCAAATATTAAAGTCACATATTCCATTCAGTGTGTTTCACCGCAGTTTAGCAGCCTATTCTGTGTACTCTGTACAGTTGCAGAATAATAAGAAATAATGTTAAGTTTTCAAACTCAAATATTAAAGTCACATATTCCATTCAGTGTGTTTCACCGCAGTTTAGCAGCCTATTCTGTGTACTCTGTACAGTTGCAGAATAATAAGAAATACTGTTAAGTTTTCAAACTCAAATATTAAAGTCACATATTCTGTGTAAGATGAAGAAGGCGGGTAAAAAGGGACGGGGAAGTGGACGTGATCCTGAAAGTTCAGGGCGCGGGTCAGGACGCGGAGAAACTGTGCCTGGTGCCAGAGCACAAGAAAGAAAGACATCCACCATACCTAGCTTCATGTGTAATTTTACAGGGCGTCGCAGGACATCACTCTCGAGGTCCGACCACTGCGAACAGGTGGTCGGTTGGATGACAGCTGATACTGCTTCCAGTCGGTTAAGCACCACCCTGTCTTCCACCAAGTCCACTCTCAGTAGCCAAGAGTCTGGTCAACATAATCCTCACTCTGATCATCCTTCCTCCCACCATACACGGTCTGGTCAAAGAAGTGATCCCACACTGGGATATAGTGAGGAGCTCGTCTCATCACCAATCCTTCATTTGACCCTCTCTCCAAGCACGCTTGCAGAGGAACATGACATCTTGTGCCCTGATTCACAACCTCTAGAGGCTACCCAATCACAAGAAGATGACAGATGTGAACGGCATTTAAGGTCAAAGGAAGTAGTGGATGATGATGATGATGATGATGAGACACAGTTGCCATTAAATCAACCACTATTTCCGTCTCAAGACCTTGTTGAGGAGAATGTTATACAGTTGTCAATGACTGAGTATGTGGTGGGATCAAGACTTGAGGAGGATGATCAGAGTGAGGAAGTGGAGGAGGACTTGGTGGACGATGAGGTGACTGACCCCACCTGGGAAGGTGTAGAGCCGAGCGATGACAGCAGTCCTGAGGGTGAGCCATCTGCAGCACCGCAACAGGCTGGAAGAGGCAGTGGTGTGGCTACAGAAAGAAGGCGGACCGCACCAAACCGGCCCGCAAATGTTCCACGGAGCACCCCCTTGCGTAAATCTACCTTGCCAAGGGGTAGGTGTTCCGCGGTATGGCGTTTTTTTAAGGAAAGTGCGGACGACAAAAGAATTGTAGTTTGCAACCTGTGCCACACCAGAATGAGCCGAGGCATGAACACTAGAAACCTCACCACCACCAGCATGATCCGACACATGGCATCCAAGCACCGTAGTAAGTGGGAGGAACGCCTGGATCGCCCATCTGTGTCTGCAGGCCACACCACTGCCTCCTCTTCCCCTGTTTTCGGTGCCGGCCAATCGCCTGTCGAAGGCGCAGGCCCGCATACCTCCCGCCCTGCACCTGTAGCATCTGAAGCACCATCAGCGACCACATCCACTTCCCTGTCCCAGCACAGCGTCCAAATGTCGTTACCCCAGGCATTTGAGCGCAAGAGAAAGTACCCAGCCACCCACCCACAGGCCATAGCACTAACCTCACACCTTTCAAAATTACTGGCCATCGAAATGCTGCCATTTAGGCTTGTGGACACTGAGTCCTTCCGCAGCCTGATGGCAGCAGCTGTCCCTCGGTACGCGGTCCCCAGCCGCCACTACTTTTCCCGGTGTGCCATCCCCGCATTACACCACCATGTGTCCCGTAACATCACCCGTGCCCTGACCAACGCAGTTACTGGGAAGGTCCACTTAACGACTGACACATGGACAAGTGCTTGTGGCCAGGGACGCTACATTTCCCTGACGGCACACTGGGTGAATGTCGTGGAGGCTGGGAGCGACTCGGACCCTGGGATGGCACGGGTGCTACCCACGCCGAGGATTGCGGGCCCTACCTCCATCAGGGTTTCCACCAGCACCTACGTTATTGGCTCCTCCTCCTCCGTTTCCACCTCCGAATTCTCTACACACACCGCCACTCCCCCATCAGCCAGTAGATGGAAGCAGTGTAGCACTGCAGTGGGGAAGCGTCAACAGGCCTTGCTGAAGCTGATCTGCCTTGGGGACAAACAGCACACGGCCTCAGAGCTGTTGCAGGGGATTAGTCACCAGACCGAGCAGTGGCTCTCGCCACTCAACCTGCAACCAGGCATGGTTGTGTGTGATAATGGGCGTAACTTGGTGGCGGCTTTGGAGCTCGGCAAGCTCACACACGTACCATGCCTAGCGCATGTATTTAATTTAGTGGTGCAGCGATTTCTAAAAACCTACCCCAATGTGCATGATCTCTTGACCAAGGTGCGCCGCGTGTGTGCACATTTCCGTAAGTCATCAACAGCTTCAGCCGGCCTGTTGAAGCTGCAGCAGCGCTTACAATTGCCAGCTCACCGGCTGCTGTGTGACGTGAGCACGCGCTGGAACTCCACCTTCCACATGTTGGCCCGGCTTTGTGAGCAGCAGAGGGCAGTAGTGGAGTACCAGCTGTTACACGGTCGTCGCCTCTCCGTTCAACTTCCTGTAATCAGAAGTGAGGAGTGGGAATGGATGTCAGACCTCTGCGAGGTTTTACGCAATTTTGAGGAATCGACACAGATGGTGAGCGGCGATAACGCTATTATCAGTGTAACCATCCCACTTCTGTGTCTACTGAAACGCTCGCTGCTCACAATTAAAACCGACGCTTTGCATGTGGAAGAGGTGGAAATGGGGGAGGAAGAGCTTACACAAGGTGATAGCCAGAGCACCCTCACTTCGTCTTCTCAGCGACAATTGGAGGAGGCGGAGGAGGAGGAGGAGGAGGAGGAGGAGGAAGACACGGTTGCCTCCGCTACAGAGGGTAGCCATGGAACTTTAGTTCCATCTCTTCAGCGTGGGTGGGCAGAAGAGGAGGAAGAGGATGAGGATATTGAGAGTCATCCTCCTGGTGAGGACAGCGAAATCTTGCCTGTTGGTACTCTGGCACACATGGCTGACTTTATGTTAGGCTGCCTTTCCCGTGACCCACGCGTTGTACGCATTTTAGACAACACGGATTACTGGGTGTTCACCCTTCTGGACCCCCGCTACAAAGAGAATTTCTCATCTCTCATTCCTCCGGTGGAGAGGACAAGCAAAATGTTGCAATACCAGAAGGTTCTTGTCGAAAAATTGCTCCAAAATTTTCCATCTGACAACGCTGGCGGCAGAGTACGTGCTACCTTGGCCAACCGAGAAGGGGAGAAAAGGGGAGCACACAGCAGTTCCGAGAAAGGCAGGGCAACACTCTCCAAGGCGTGGGACACCTTCATGACACCCCGCCAGCACCCTCACCCTGATGCGCAGCCTAGTGTCACAAGGAGGGAAAAGTTTTGGAAGATGGTGAAGGAGTACGTAGCAGACCGTGTCAGCGTCCTCAATGATCCCTCTGTGCCTTACAACTACTGGGTGTCCAAGCTGGACACGTGGTATGAACTGGCACTCTACGCCTTGGAGGTGCTGGCCTGCCCTGCCGCCAGCGTTCTGTCTGAGCGGGTATTTAGTGCTGCTGGTGGCATCATAACAGATAAGCGTATCCGCCTTTCCACCGACAATGCTGATAGGTTGACACTTATAAAAATGAACAAGGCCTGGATTTCCCCTGACTTCTCCACTCCACTGGAGGAAAGCCCCGGGGGAACATAAACTCACTTTATATATGTTATTTACAATGATGTGAATACTCTGTATTCCCATTCACCCCTTCCACCCAAAAAACGGGTATATGGTTGACTCTTAATCTTCTCATCCTCCTCCTCCTCTTCCATATGCCCTGTGCTATAATTTTTATATAGGGCCAGCTCACCAGCGGGCCCTGTGATATAATTTTTATATAGGGCCAGCTCACCAGCGGGCCCTGTTTGCCAATTTTTATATAGGTCAGCTCACCAGCGGGCCTTCTCATATAATGTTTTATTGGGTCAGCTCTCTAGCGGGCCCTCTCATATAATGTTTTATAGCGTCAGCTCACTAGCGGGCCTTCGCATATAATGTTTAGGATGGTCAGCTCTGCAGCAGACCCTCACCCATAATGTTTTAGATGGTCGGCTCAGCGCACGTTTCCCTCTTAATCATGGCCTCAGTTCAATAAAATCAAGGAAATTTTGGGGAGAATTTGCCTCTGTGCACGTTTCCCTCTTAATCATGGCCTCAGTTCTGAAAATCAAGGAAATTTTTGGGAGAATTTGCCTCTGCGCACGTTTCCCTCTTAATCATGGCCTCACTTCAGAAAATCAAGGAAATTTTTGGGAGAATTTGCAGATGATATACAAGTAAATATACAGCAAATATTGTTTGGTAACAATTTTTCGCCTAAAGTCGTTTTTATTTTCCTTTTTGTGTGTTTTATGGTCAGTCTGTAAAAATGGCGTACTACGGGCGAAAGATCGTTCCCAGCAGCGATGTTGGAGTCCAAGATGCATCCAGACATCCTCCCTATGCTGTCCCTGAACCATTTCTGTGGTGTTTCCATCATTTTCTGCCCTTTTCCTATGGACCAGGCACCCTCCCCTCATCAGAGCAGGGGGTGCCTGGTGTAATGCTCGAGTCCTCCCATTGACTTCAATGGGGCTCAGGTGTTCGGCCGAGCACTCGAGCCTCAGGGGGTGCTCGGTCAGAGCACCCGAACACCCGAGCATTGGGGTGCTCGCTCATCACTAGTCATTTCCCTGTGCATGCCATCTTTCTTATGTACAGGAATTGCTGGAATTTAAGTTCAATGCTGGCAGAGGTCCTCTGCTGCTATGCACTACATCAATCATAATGCCTACCATAGATGTAGTGACTGGCATTTGAGGCTAATGCCAGTATGGTTGCATGATTTGTATATTTGCCCCATTGTGTTGTGGTCAGTCTGTCACAGAATCACCTCTACACTTTGTACCCTCTTCACGGTACAGTTTACCCACTGACTTTGTTGCTTTGCAGATTACCCATAAATTAGATTCTCAGAGCCAAATGGAATTACAGTGTAAATATTTTCTTCCCAGTTGCACAATTGTTTGTTATTCTGTAGCTGCACAGTTTATTTTTCTTTTGCCTTACTGGTAGCAGTAATTTGTTATTTTCAATTTCTTGGTTAGTCTATGCACCCTGTGTATCAAGGAGATTTTCAAACACTGAGATAGGATCCATAGAGTATGATAATGACTGAAGAGTTTTAGCTTTAATGATGACTTGTCTCATTGCACTTCCTGTATGACCCCTGGTCTGTGTAAGTAGATATTTATTTTATACTTGAACCAAGATAATGTTGGAGCTATAAAAAAACATATGTTGCTATTAATTTGTCTAAGGTACAGATAAAAAATATATATATTTTTTTCAAGATTGGATTAAACTTAGTATGCAGTCACTACAATGTACAGCTAAAATGACAATATGATCTATGTCTTTCAGATACCTTAATAAATCAATAGACACTACATGAATTCTACTAATCAGACAATGGTGATCTTTTTCATAATTAGGGGGGTTTCTGATATTCCTGAGTTGCAGGCTCTGGTCTTTCTTCTAGTCCTGATCATTTATCTTATCACAATTGGTGGTAACATGACAATTGTACTACTTGTGTGTCTTGATCCTCAACTTTACACTCCTATGTACTTCTTCCTGTGTAACTTGTCCATCCTAGACATGTGTTCCACCACTGACACTCTACACAGAGTTCTTATGAACTTCATTTCAGGAGATAACACTGTTTCCTTTCCTGCTTGCATGGCACAAATGCATATATTTGCATCCTTAACAGCTGATGAGCTGTTATTACTGACTGTTATGAGCTATGATCGATATGTAGCAATCTGTAACCCAATGCACTATCCAATCATCATGAACTGTAGAGTCTGTGCTCTGCTGGCCACTGTCTCCTGGGTACTTGGTTTTCTAGAGTCTCTGCCTCATGTTGTTATAATATCAGGTTTCACCTGTTTTAGAACCAATGAAATAAACCATTTTTTCTGTGATGTTTTGCCTCTTATAAAACTTTCTTGCAGTGACACTTCTGTTATGGATATTATTGTTTTTATTGGTGGACTTTTACATTTTATACTCTCATTTTTTATCACCTTAATTCCTTACATATTCATTATTGTCACCATACTGAGGATCCAATCCAACACCGGAAGGCGTAAAGCCTTCTACACTTGTTCCTCACATCTCACAGTTGTCATACTTCTGTACGGGACTCTAGTCTTCCAATACCTGAGACCTACGTCAGCCAACAGCTTGGACTCAAATAAACTTTTCTCTCTATTAAACACAGCTGTTGTTCCCATGTTAAACCCACTGATTTACAGCTTGAAAAATAAAGATGTCAAGTCAGCTCTGAGACGCAGGCTAAGATGCCAATTTAATTTTAAATAATTATTAAGGTCCTCTCTCCTCACAGTCATTTTGATTATGTATGTGACTCTATTCTACAGAAAACAAATTACTAAGAAATTATACAATTGTAATTATATTTTTTAAGTCTGGTGTGCAGTACTGTTCTACAGGTATTTGGGTAGCCTGACAGCAAGTAAAATGAGAGTACATGGACATCTTGAATTCCAAATCCATTTATTCACTGCTTGAAAATAAACACATGAACCCAACTGTGAGAAGAACATGTGTGTGTGGGGTGGGGGAGTTGTCAATCTTCCATTAAAATATGATATAAACATTTGATTGATTCTCTTCAAATATACAGTACTATGCACAATTCTTAGACAGGTGTGAAACAATTCTGTAAAGTAAGAATGCTTTCAAACATTGTGAGTACACAGAAGAAGAATAAAAATAAAATTAAAATTTGGTGTGACCACCCTTTAATACTTCTAGGTACACTTGCACTAGTTCATTAAGGAACTCGGCAGGCAAGTTGTTCCAAACATCTTGGAGAACTATTCACAGTTTGTCCATGGATTTAGACAGCCTCAGTTGTTTCTCACTCTTCATGTAATCCCAGACAGACTCTGTGGGGGCCATACCATCACTTACAGGACTCCTTGCTCTTCCTTACATGGAAGATAATTCTTTATAAATTTATCTATATTTTTGAGGTCATTGTCATGCTACAGAATAAATTTGGGGTCAATCAGATGCCTCCCTGGTGGTACTGCATGATGAATAAGTATCTGCCTGTACTTCTCAGTATTAAGGAGACCAGTAATTCTGACCAAATCCCTAACTCCATTTGCAGAAATGCAGCCTTAATTTGCAAGGAACCTCAACCATGCCTCATTGTTGCATGCAGACACCCATTCCTGTACCACTCTCCAGCTCTTCGGCAAATAAACTGCCTTCTGCTACAGACAAATATTTCATATTTTAACTCTCAGTCCAGAGCACCTGCTGTCATTTTTCTGCACCCCAGTTCCTGTTTTTTCATGCATAGTTGAGTCTCTTGGTCTTGCTTCCACATTGGAGGTGTGGCATTTGGCCTCATGTCTGCCATGAAAACTACTTCTGACCAGACTCCTCTGGACACAAGATGGGAATAAAAGGATCCCACTGTTTTTTGCCAGTTCTGAGCTGATGGCACAGTTGAACATCTTCTGATTGTGAAGGGAAGTAAGCATGATGTGTCTTTCATCTGCGATTTTCATCTGCTGCAAGTTTCCTTGGCCAACGACTGCATCTATAATCATCAGTGTTGACCGTTTCTTGTGATTCTTCAAAAGAGCTTGGATAACACATCTGGAAACACCAGTCTACCTTGAAATTTCTGCCTGGAAGAGGCCTTGCTGATGCAGTATAACTACCTTGTGTCTTGTTTCTGTGCTCTGTCTTGTCATGGTATTTGACTCTTGACATTAAACTGTCTTCAGCAATCTCCCCTTGTTAGCTTAGTTTGGCTGTTCCTCACACAGTTTTATTCCTCCTACACAGCTGTTTCTGTTTCTGTTAATGACTATGTTTCAACCCACTTATTAAATTGATGATCATTAGCACCTGTCTGGTATAATTGTTTAATCATACACCTGCCTATATGCCTACAAAATCCATGATTTTGTGCAAGTGTACCTAGAAGAACTGATAAAGTTTGGAAGGCAAAGGGTGGTCACACCAAATATTGATGTGATTTAGATTTTTATCCTGTTCACTCACTATCATTTTGTTAATTGATAAAAATAAACTATTAATATATCTACTTTTGAAAGCATTCTTACTTTACAGCATTTTTTCACACGTAAGACTTTTGCACTGTATTGAATATTTTAGTTTCAGATTGTTCTCAACTATTAATTTTCTTGGTAGTATTAACCCTTTGGGTGCCAAGGGGATATCTAAAGCAATGCAAAGCAATGAGTTGTGTACCCCTCTAGCACTCAAAGGGTTAAAATATTTTACACTAACGTTCACATTAAGAATGCATTTCTAAAGCTAACGATGTGTAGTTCTGGAGCAATTCAACTGCACCACAGGGGACAAAGCAATGCACTGGAGGACTCTGGCAATCAAGGGTTAAAGGACCTATTTAAATGAATGGGAATTTTAATTTGGTATAGCTGGTTTGCTCCAGAATTGCACTTCTTTAGCATCCAGAATTGCACTGTAGCTGTCACCTCAGAACTGAAACAGGAGAAAAATGGCACAGAGAAGGGAATTTTTTGTGAAAAGTGCAGAGTTTCCCATTTTTTCACCTAGCTCAGTCTTTGCACTGAAATCAAAGGGAAGATTACATTTCCCCAGTCCCCTGGAGACTTTCCCTTCTTTTCCCACAGGCAATGTATAAAAGGGGTGTCTGGTTTCTCCATCTTGCCATTCTGTGTTCGCTAGAACAATATAGAGCAGCACAATTTTGAGCTGTTTAGGATAGAAAAAGTAAAGAAAAGTTGGAGTGTAGTTTAGGGAGACTTGTAGACAGGAGATTTGTTCCCTGTGTTAGGGGAGTCTGGGGGACTGTGAAGAGAGAAAGAAGGCTGACCAAAACTGTGCCAACATTTTGTGTGGCTGACACAGGCAGCCGTGATCCAAGGTTCTTCCTGATCTGGCTGTTATCTCTTTGCTACAGTAGTCTGGGGGTGTGAAAAGGGAACAAAGTAGATTTACCCCAAACTCTACAGAATTCTGAGTGAGCGCTCTCTGTTTTAGGGGAGTCTGGGGGACTCTGTGGGGCAGAAAGGGAGAAAGGAGGTTGACCCAAACTTCTTCAAAGTTCAGTGTTTTGACAGGGAAGACACAGGCAGCAGTTAGTCAAGTTCATTTCTGATCTGAATGTTATCTCTTTGCTAGGGGAGTCTGGGGATGTGAGAAAGGAAGAAAGGAGAATTACCCCAAAAACCCCAACATTTTGTGTGACTGACTGGGAAGACACAGAAGGCCATGATCCAAGTTTCTTATTTATAGTAACATAGTAATATAGTATATTAGGTTGAATAAAGACACAAGTCCAACAAGTTCAACCTTCTCCTCATACCCCAGTAATTTTATAGCTTTCCTGCTACCAGATAGGTTAGTCTTTATCAGACCTTCCTGATCTGCCTGTTAATAAACCATATAACTCTGTATGTTCCCTTTGGAAACAAATGTATCTAATCTTCTCTTGAATGTATCCGTTGTATCTGCCATAACCACCTCCTTGGGCAAGGAATTCCACAATTTAACAGACCTTATTGTAAAAAAACCCTTCCTCTGCTGCTCTAAACCTCCTTTCCTCTAATCTCAAGGGGTGTCCCCTGGTCACCTGATCAGGCCTTGGAATAAATAGCTCACCGCAGAGATCCTTGTATTGACCTCTCATATATTTGTACAATGTGATAAGGTCTCCTCACAGTCGTCTTTTCTCTAGAGTAAATAAACCAAGTTTGTTTAGTCGTTCCTCATATGTCAAGTCCTCCATTCCCTTAATTAATTTTGTTGCTCTCCGTTGTACCCTCTCTAGTTCTAGTATATCCTTTTTCAGAACTGGTGCTCAAAAATGCACTGCATACTCAAGGTGAGGTCTTACCAATGATTTATATAATTGCAAAATAATGTTATCCACTCTTACTTTGATACCTCTTTTTATGCAAGACAGGACTTTGTTCACCTTTGCTACTGCTGTTTGACACTGGTCACTGTTTCCAAGTTTGTAGTTGACAAGGATACAGAGGTCTTTCTCTTTATCTGGCTTTTCTGGGGAAAGAAGCAGTTGAAAAGGGAGGGTTGTTGT
Source organism: Rhinophrynus dorsalis (assembly GCA_037306005.1). Lineage (NCBI taxonomy): Eukaryota > Metazoa > Chordata > Amphibia > Anura > Rhinophrynidae > Rhinophrynus > Rhinophrynus dorsalis. The sequence goes on from CM074726.1 coordinate 173,813,667, forward strand.
ATTTTTGTTTTGTTTTGGGTTTTTTTGTTGACAGTGATAGGGATTGGGAAAGTTAATAAAAAAAAGAATAAGAACACTTTGATATGCGACAGACAGGGATGCTGACATGAGTGATTGTGGCAGAAGAGATAGAGTATTTTGTAAAAGGCAAGTAATCACAGTATTTGAATGATGTCCAGCAAACACATACACAGAGAGAGAGAGGGTGTAATAAGTAATAGCAGTGAGGGGATGTGTGAGTAAAGGGGTAGTCAGAATCTAACTGCAGCCATGGTTACCTCTGTGTGCAATAAATAATGGTGATCCAACTTCTCCTGAGGATTATCAAAGGCCCACCAGCACCAGTACTATTAATAAACCATCCGAAATCACTGAAAATGACAGCGAGTTGCTTTCTAGTGTTGATAGCATAGTGGAAGAAGGTGTTACAGCTCAACCAACTGTGCTCTGATAGTACGACAAATAAGCAAAACACCTGTCTAAAAAGTGAAAGTTGTTAAAATCCCTCTAAAGAAAAAATAAATTGTTGAGGATGACCTAATTACTGAAGATGATGATATTGATGATGCAGATCAAGAATATATCCTCCAACATCTTCCTCTTTATTAGATACACATGAAGTTGAAAGTGACCGAGATGATGACATGGTCAGAAAGTTAGCTGAAAAAGCAAAGGCTGAAACTTCCACCACAGAATATGAGCACTATGTCTATAAACTGATAAAATACTTGGAAAGTCTGACCATGGACAAGCAAAGATGCCAAAATACACAGTCACCCTGTCAGTCATCATTAGCATCATCACCGCTTCCAAGTCCAAGCCCCACTTACACTAGTTTTGACAAGCAAGCAGCTACAACACAGTTTGTCGACAGCCAAATCCCTAGCTACGAGTGCCTCTGTTGCTGCTGAAAGTGCAGCAACTTTGACACCAGTAGTTGTACAACTGCAGGAACATTTAGCCCTAGTAGTAGTAGCAAGACCTCAACACACTTGCCATGACCCTCATGCTTACTAATGATGCACTATATCACCTATTCTCAAGAAGCCATTATCAGCTGGCACAAACCACTAACCATCTGCTTGCACAATTCTGGCAAGGCCATCCTTAAAAAATAACTGCAGCTTGGGATTTGCCAGTGAGGAGCTGTACATGACATCAGTTCTCTATGATTATGGCAACTTGTCAATTGCTAATATCTTAGGAACCTTGCAATTCCAAAGGCATACTTTGGGATTATTTTTGTGAAGTTTATGACTCCTTCTCAAGAACTCAGTAAGTGTGTTGGCAGTACATGGCAGAAGACACATGTAACTTTATTGCTTTGCCAACATGACTAGAGGAGGTGGTGGGGGTGGTGGCAGCATTTACTGGCAACTCACACTTACTGGGTTCTTGGGAAGGAGTCAAACACTTCACAATCATAATTCCAAAGTATGCATGTCTAATGGCAAAGTCACCAGGATTTTGGCAGTTGACATGCTGCTGTATTCTTTTGTTGGAAACCGAGGTTCAAGAACTGATGTCATGTTTTGCTCCATGCTGGCACATTCCAAGCCTCAGTTACTTTTCCAGGAAGGCAGAGCCAGAATTGTACAAGAAGGTGGTTAGTGCAGTGCCTAAAGGAATGGAAAGCTCATACAGCAAGAAAATCCAATTGACAACAGATTTGTGGACAAGTGAGCAGAGTACAGACTATATGACTGTCACTGCTCACTGAGTTTGGCTCCCACCACCAGTAGGGCACACTGGCTTGCAGCATCAGGTGACAACCAGTGTGGTTAAAAGACAGCACCAGGATAGCCCGTAACATCAGCACACCACCTTATGCATGCAGATTTATGAGAGACAGACCCACAAAGCCATAGATGTGTTAAATAAACTATAGCAGGTGACAAAAGAATGGTTTGTAACCCACTCTATAAAAGCCAGGGTTTTTTTGTTTGCTGGTAATGGTTTCAACATTATAGATGCCTCGAGAATAGGTGATATGACGCATGTACCCAGCTTTGCCCATATCTCAAATTCAGTTGTGCCCGGATTCCTGACAAAATGCCAAACCCTCACAGAGATCCTGAATATCGCTGCCAAAAATCTGTGCCCATTTTAGCCACTGCTACAATGCACCCAGTGCATTAGATTCCATACAAGAGTGTAACAACCCTACCAGGTAGAATTTTACATTGTACATGCTAGAGCATTTGTATGAACAGAGAAAAGGCCATTAGAAAGTACACAATGCAAGATTAGAAGGCTTTGGAGGGAGTCTCTTTGTCACCTGGGCAATGGCAACAAATTTGCAATGATGTGAGCTGCTGAAAACCTTTGAGGAGGCCACCATGTTGGTTAGTCATATAGGTGCAAGAATTAGCAACAATTTTCCACTGACATATTTATTGCAGAAAAAAATGAGGAGCATGGCTGAGGAATCTTCCCATAATGACAAGGGATGGGTGAAAGATCCTGTTGTATTCCCTGAGTAATGCAGATAAAATCAGTTGGCTGTCCACTTTTATGCTAAAAAAATCCACCCTCTGCAAACCCATAAAAGTCTTCTTTTTACCTACACCAACATTGATATGATGCACGTACCCTGATTTTCCCATGTCCTCAATTTAGTTATGACCACATTCCTGACAAAATTCCAAAACCCTCAAAGAGACGCTGAATATAGCCCCCAAAGTTTGTGCCCATTGTATCCGCTCCTACAGTGCACGCAACATATTATATTTCATAAAAAAGCTTACCAACCTCTCCCATCACTAGCTAAAACTGGAGATCCCTACTAGGTTGAATTCCACTTTTGTATATGCTAGAACATTTGTATTAGCCTTTTAAAGAGGCAACCATGCTGTTTAGTCATATAGGGGCAGGAATTAGAAAATTCTTCCACTGACATATTTATTTCGGGAAAAAACTGATGAACTTGGCTGAGAAATCTTACCATAATGACAACACAAACATGCACCAGTTGGTCAAGGACACGTTAGCATGCGTTGAGCAAGATCCATGCCTAGACTCCATTAAAAGCAATGACGAATACATTCTTGCCACTTTTTTGGACCCCACTTTAAACTGAACAATTCTCAATTTCAGCCAGTGTGATGAGTTTGTCAGAACAAGGAGACATGATCAGCAGCATCTCTCTGTGGAATCAAATTCTGTCAAAGGAGATAAAGATATGCTTATAGATTGAGTGGAAGGTTGCATTGTGGAGGATAGGGAGAACGTTAAGGCCGAAAACAGGTATAAAGTATAGTGAAAAAAAAGTCAGTAAAGGGTTTATACCAGTAGCAGGAGCAGCAACATCAACTAGAATGTCCCATTCCAACATATTTCTGAACACGTCATAGTAATCACATAAAGCAATTCATAGGTCTCACGGTTAGCAATCAAACATTTGTGCTGATGGTGGCACATCTCTATGGGACTTGCTTCCGGAGTATGTGTTGGTAACTGATACACAGGAAACCATGTAGCACATAGGAGTGGTGCCACTGCATGTGAGATGATTTTAGCATACTTGCAGGAGAGCTATGTTCTAGGCCAAGATAACCTCTGGACTATTGGCAAACAAAACAGTGTGTGTGACAAGCACTGACATGTCCTGCTGCGGAAACCCTTAGTTGCTCAACAGCAAGCTTTGAGTCTGAGCAGGTTTTCAGTGCAGGGAATTATATTGTAAATTACAATAGGATATGGCTATCAAGCAGCAGTGTTCGGAAACTAGAATTTTTAAAAATGAACCAACATCTAATAAAATCTGAGTTTCAGGTAGAGGAAGTGGACAAAACTCACACATGAAAGGGAAACCTATGACACGTACTATTAACATCACAACAGAGGATGAGGAAGTTGAAGAAGACGGATTTGAAAGGTTGAAACAATCTACTGCTGTTGGGACACCTGCTATGACCACTGATTAATGTTTGTCAATCATCTAAGAATAACGCAAGCTTAAAACCAAATCAAAAATGGTAATGCAAAGAAATGGGCTAGCTTTCAGTCCTATGAATCATGATGAAATATATACATCAATCACATCACACAATCCACCACCACCATACACATCCGCCATATCAATTGTATGTTGTAACTTTTTTATCTCTTAAGATAATGGTTAGCAAGAATAGAAACAGGCTTAAAGAAAGAAAAAGCAAGAGGAATATTTGTTTTGTGTGCTTACAGATATGTAAACATTCAAAATTCTACAGAAAGGCTAAAAAAAAATCTGAGCTTCAAAAAAGGTTAGTGCATGCAGGATTCAAGCTTGACAAAAACAAACCATGAGAAAAATTGGTTTGTAGGCCTCAGGATTGCCAAAAAACAAGCCCTGGGAAAAAGAAATGATGCTCTTCTGGCCTAGTGCCAGCAGTGCATGATGGAGTTTCCTACTGATGTAACTGCTGCTGCTGAGTCATCTAAGCAGAAAGAGGATTAGTCTGTTCCATTGGACTGGGATCATTCATCAGCGTTGATACAACACAGGCAGAAGTTTGACAAGGTTCTACTTTCCACTAGCCCTAGTATTGCTGAGGCAGCAGCAACACCACTATAAGACCCCCCTCCCCCCCACACCACTTCAGGTGCATCTACAGAGAAGAAGTTGGCCAAATATGCTTCTCCCAATCTCTCCTGCATTTCCTCTAAAATCATGGGTGTGGTGGAATGCTAATTTTCCCTTTAAAGCAGGAAGGAACTGTGACTTTCATCAGTACCTGCAATGTGCACAGTGTGTATAAGGATACAACAGCTCTCATATTAAGCGATTTACATAACTGCAATCAAACACATTAACGTCTAGGTCGCCAATGTAAAACCATCCCCCAGGAAATTACATACTGCTGTCACTATGGCATTTGTCTTCTCCACTAAGGACAGGTGATGATAAGAAGACTTAATAAAAATAATTGATCATCCTTGCCAACAGCGAAGTGTATTCAGAGAGATGGCATGTCCTCAGATGCTCCCGATACCCTGCATTCAATTACTCTCCACCACATTGCCATGTGTAGTCAGTGCACCACACAATGTGCAATGAGTTGACATGAACTGTCAGATCCTCGCATCTACAGTCGCTACCGGGTGGTAGGGGAGGCAACACTGACAAAGAAGGAGGTAGAGGACCCAGGGGGTGCCAAGATGGGGACCGTGGATACATTTTCTCATCCCAGACCCTAGCACAAAAATGATGATTACACAGATGTTAAGCTCATCATTGAATGTCCAGACTCAGGCTGGGTTTCTCTAATGGCTCAGTGGCTCTCTAGTTCTTTTTGGGAGGTTTGGCTTTCACATGCTTAAAATAAATGTCAAGGTGCTTATGTCCCATGTGCTTTATGAGGGATGTTGTGACAAGATGTGTCCCCTGCTTTCCACTCATCACTATCTTATCACAAAATGTGCCCAGTGGAGTCACTGATGACTCTGCCTGCTCCAAGGCAAAAATATTCCCACGTCCATGATTTCAGAGAGGGGACAGGTAGAGAAGAATTATCTTTTTCTTCTACAGATTCACTTTCACTGCCTGGGGAATCCGCTGCTGCTGCCTCAACATCATCACTAGAGTAGAACCAGGAGTATTGCGACAAGTGGAGCAGGCCCCAGTCCCAGATTCCTGTTTAAAAAAGTCAGTCCCATAGTGGCCACAGTGGTCTATGGCACACTAGCCCTCTCATCATCGTGCTGCTGCTGTGACAGATGAACATCTACCTCCAGTGACTCAGCAAAAGGAATTAGAGCAACAGCAAACTCCTGAATTTCACCGCTGGTGGTGGCAGTGATGCCCATCCCCATTTGCATCTTATTTTCCCATTCATTTTCTCTCACTTTCTTCTACAAAAGCTCTCACACCAGCTGTTCCACCATCACACTGACTCTCATCATTACCATCACCAGTCTCTTGCTGCTCTTTGAGACTGGTTGGGCATGACAAGTGTGGCAAAGGATCCCCTGCTGTCACACTTGCCATCTCTTCAGGAAAAGAAAGTGCACAGGCAGCAGTAGTAGTAGACACACACAAATGATGTGTGCTACTGCTCATTAGATCAGGGGTATGTGGGCTCCTTTGACCATTGTTGCCAATGAATTCCAACTCCACATCTGTATAAGCAGCAGCAGGGTCAGTCCAGTTTCTCCTGCTGGTCATAGTGTTAGCCAGAACTTACAACTTTTTTCTATTTTAACTTTTATTTATTTGTATTCTCTCTCCTTTCTGCTTGTTGTCTACTACACTACACCATATTGGATGGGGGGAAAATTCTGGGTTTTTATATTACTGAGGCTAGAAGTTTTGCTTCATAATGCATTGGATACATCTTTGGCCTCAAAGGGTTTACATTACTTGTTAACATACAGCAATATTGATGAAGAATAATGATGCAATAATGGCACAAGACACACTTCTTATCTTGGTTTGGTCTATAGAGCTTTCAGATCCCTCAGAGATGTTCTCCCAAGCCTATGCACAAGATAATAAAAATATCTGCTCAGTGCTAATGTAGGACAGTGAATGCTGTCTGTATAGGAACAGGTAGGTCACAACTTGTTGCTTTTGTGAAATGTTTTTCATATCTCACTCAGGCTGAAGTACTAAAAAAATGCAAGTATTTTTGGAGCAAACCAGCTACATCATTACAGTCAAATAAAAATTGCCAAAATTCTCATTGATTTAAATAGAGTAGAAAGCTCATTTAAATCAATGGAATTTTTTATATGTTGTCTGGCATGCAGTCAATTTTGCAGCAGAATCCCTCTACTTTTCCTTTTTAGATTAGTCTTAGTGTGGTGAATGTATCAATTAGCCAGAGCAGCTGTACTGAAGTCAGCCTCTAATGCCAATAGCTACACTTAAGGGTATGCATTGCAGTGTATGAGTGCACTAGTGAATACCAGCGGACAATCTCCAACATTATTAAGACTTTAAAGCCTTCAAGCCTCTTACTCTAGCCCCATAGCATGGTCTAGGTGATTGAATACTTCTTTGCCTTGTCTCATATAGATTCATAAACAAGCCTAAAGGGGAAATGAACACATTAAATATCCATACATTGTCCCATTGTCTTCCCCTAGAAAAGGGATAATATAATTTATTGCTTGACAGTCTTCCTATATTGACTGTCATTTGCATACATTTTTGGAAGGGTTTTCTCTCTCAGTACTTTGAGTGTTTTTTTGTCCATAAGGTCTTAACAAGATTAAGTCTAAATTTATTTTAAATTTTAAAAATTACATATCACACGAACATCAGATTAGAGAGGAAGACTGGCTGCCTAAGATGTCGGTAGGAAAAACAGAAGACTGTATTCATTCTGCATGAAGGCTTATTCAGTGGTGGAGATGTAATATGCAATGAGGAATCTACCAGCCAGTAAAAGCCTCCAGTCTATCAGAAAGCAAATCACTGAACTCATACATAAATATATAGAATTAATCTAAACAGAACAAAGTTAGAAAACTGTAATCCAAATAGAAAGAATGACACAGTATGTATAGAAAGCCAAGGATCACTTAGTTCAGTGGTTATCATATTTTTTTCTGTGCTGAAACCTTTTAGTATCAAATGAATTTCCTGAGGAATCCTGTTTAAAACCTTCATCTCTTGGATATTAGAGAGATGTCCGATGCATTACTAAACAATGCATTAGAGATGTCTGTAGGGTAAATAACATAACAGCAGAATCAAAGAATTTTAAATGTTGGTAGTGGTGACTTAAAACAAAATTATTATGCTAAAATATAGCATCTGGCAACAGTCACCAGATAATTGTATATGATGATTTTATTACTTAGAGGATTCTTGGTTTATAGTATTTGCTTTATTGGAAAGTTAAAAGAAAAGACAATTGCACTGAGTGACATGTTTCACTCTTCCACTGTCCACTGATAGTCACCGATTAAAGGAGGCAGACAAATCTCAAAATCCTGCAATATTCCAGTCTTAATCCCCCCCCCACACACACACACACAAACACACAATACAGTATCCATACCCAAAACTCAAAACATAGAGAGGAGAAGGCAATTGAGATGTGATGTTTGAAAAGCAATAAATCTAACAAGAGACCTGGAGCTCCCATACCCTGAATGGTGTAGTACATCCTGTCCCATTTGGTTTTATTCAGAACAAGCATACATTCATAAAAGAAATACATAAATATGACTCAAAATTAAATAATTGGTGAAAATAAGATAAAAAAAGTCTGCTCATAAAAAAAGCCAGCTACATCAAATATGTCCAAAATTCTCTTTGATTTAAATGGAGTTGAAAGCTCTATAGATATATAGATAATTGTGGTATTTTGTCTGGCATGCAGTCGATTTTGCAGCAGAATCCCTCTACTTTTCCTTTTTAGATTAGTCTTAGTGTGGTGAATGTATCAATTAGCAAGAGCAGCTGTACTGAAGTCAGCCTATAATGCAGCGGCTACACTTAAGGGTATACATTGCAGTGTATGAGCTCACTAGTACATACCAACAGACAATCTCCATCATTATTAAGACTTTAAAGGGATAGTAATACTTTGTTTTATCTTTATTTTATTATGTAGGCATTAAAAAAACATGAAGAACGATATAAGTCTTATCTCTCAAACCTTTATGGTTTGAGAGATATTCACAAGCAACGTTTCCCCTCCCGCCCCTTTTACCTAGTGTAAGCCATCTCTTCTCAGATGTGGAATCCAGTCCATAGACCAGACAGATAACAGCAGGGGACATTCTTCTTTCTGAGAACAATGAAAGCCCTGGCCCCCTTGACAAGCTTTTCAGGTTTTTCCCTTATCTTAATTGAAGATTGTCCCTCTCTGCAGTCTACCTGGGCACCTCCCTTCTACTCTGGCTGAACAGTGTTACATCAGTAAAAGGGGTGGGAGGGGGATACTTTAGCATTCAATTACTCTTGAACTACAACTCTGACAGAATTGAAATAACACTCTCCAAAGTCCAAATAATATGATGATTAATTAGAGCTGCTTTTATTATGAAACATTACTATCCCTTTAAAGCCTTGAAGTCTCTTACTCTAACCACATTGGATGTTCTAGGTTATTGAACACTTCTTTGGCTTTTAACATATAGAGCATAAGGGGTAAATGAACACATGAAACAGCCATACACTGTCCCATTGTTCTCTCCTTGGCACAAGCAGCATTAACCCTTTGAGTTACAGAAAGGTATCCAACACATTGAGCTGCAGTGTGTTGGATAACTTGTCGGCACTCAAAGGCTTAAGGAGAGGAATTCTAGTGTACGTAGCTTATTAAATTAATGTTAGGCAGACGGAAGGACAGCAAATTGAATCAATACCTGATACAGCTTGGAATCTCCATAATACATTCTCCCCTCCTTACAGATAATCATCATAACAGAAATATAAGATGGACTGATAGTTGTGACTTGATGAAATGTGGAGCAATTTCCTACACTAAAACAATTTAATTTATAGCATTTTTAAATACTTTTCACTACATTAGAGGGTATTTTATTCATACCCAAAACTCAAAACATAGAGAAGAGATGGCAGCTGATATGTGAAGTTTGAAATGCAATAAATCTAACAGGGGAACTAATGATATGGAGTTCCCATACCCTGAATGGTGTAGTACATCCTTTCACTTTTGGTTTTAGTCAGAACAAGCATCCTATATAATAATTGGCTAAATCGTGTGTAACGCCACGACATGCGCAGTAGACACTGCTGCGCGTGCTGCAGTCATGCGCAGTAGAGGCTGCCCGCGCCGCGGCTGATACAGACCTGGGCACTCCTTCGGAGCGTCCAGCTCTGTATCAGCCGCGGCACGGGCAGTCTCCACTGCGCGTGACCGCCCCGCGACCGGGTGGCAGTGGCACTGTGGCCCGTGTAACGGGCTATTCAACTAGTCCATTCATAAAAGGGATAAATAAATATGATACAACATCAAATAATTGGTGGAAATAAAATAAAAATCTGCTCCTAATAGAGCCAGTTAATAAAAATGGGAAAGGTGGGTTGAAAGACTAGATAAGCAAAATAAGATACTATAAGTGCCACACACAAGCACATAAGAATAAAACATTATGCCATAAGGGAACATATAAAATACCAAATACAAAATATGTACCTGGAAATCTAACGCTACAAAGAACTGACACTAAAATGGAATTCTATATGGCCACTAGAAATTGGATATATACCTTCCAAACAACATGACAACTAAAAATCTAAAGGAGATGGGATAATGTATAAGTCCATCAACCAGATGGATATAGAAAAACTATTAGCAAAAATTCTCATGGATGAACCATGCCAGGACGTTCATATCTGCATTTATGCCATTTAGACTCATGGTGTTCATTTTAAAGATTCAGTAGCACTTTATTTTCGTTATAAATTGGAATTTCTTCCATCCTTTCTTTTGCAGTAGAAAATGTTCAATCCCAGTTATTCTCAAAAGTTTTATACCTTTATGTTGTAATTGTGGACAGTTGCAGCAATATTTGGAAACTGAGTGTGATACAGACTTTTTATAATGTGATATTGGTGTTCATAAAATCTCTATTTCAGAGACCTGTTGGTGTGTCCCACCTATTGTATAACAGGCACATTCCATTAGATAAGGTATGTATTCTGTAGAGAAGGTAATTAAACTCTTAAAGGGATAGTAATACTTGAAAATAATTTTATTTTATATTGTAGCCCTTAAAAAAACATTATAAATTATATAAGTCTTATCTCCCAAACCTTTATGGTTTGGGAGATATTTACAAGCAAAGTTTACCCCTGAGTGACTTCACCGTTCTAGCTCTCAGATTTGGAATCCGGTCCCCGGACCGGCCGCGGCTCTTCAGCAGTGCTGAGATCACAATCTTTAAAAAGAATTTCTTCATTGGAATGGTCTACAAAGTGTGCTTGAAAGCCAGGCACACTTTGTACACAGTTCCAATTAAGTAGTTCTTTTTAAAGATCGTGAACTCTGCACTGCTAAAGAGCTGCCGGTTGATCTGTGGACCGGATTCAAAATCTGTCCACTAGATGGCAGACTTGACTGAAACAGCCAGGAAAAGGGAACTTTACTTTATTTTACTTGTAAATATCTCCCAAACCATAAAGGTTTAATGTTTTTTTAAGGGCTACAATATAAAATAAAATTATTTTCAAGTATTACTATCTCTTTAACAGGGAAAGAGTGTTCAATTTTCCTTGATTGAAAAGACTTCTTCCCATATTCACTATGTTCACATGTTAGACATGGGTTGTGTCTGCAGATGAAAATTCTCAACTCTGATGTTTGTAATGCAGGAATTATTCTCTAATTATCACGGTTTTTGTAAGAACGCTCAGGCAGTTAGGTAAGGTTAAGATCAGCTTTATTGAAAAATAATAAACAACAAGGGAAATCACCCTAGCAGGCGCTGTAGCGGTAATACTGCAAGCGAGAGTATGCGGAACTGAGCACAGGGTATGCACCCTGATGGGTCTGAAGCCAGACTGCCAAATCGGTACACACGGAGGTAGTCAGCCAGTCCTAGTCAGTAACGGATTTGGATACTCAACCAAAGCAAGGTCGGTACACTCAGAGGTAGTCAGCCAGTCCTAGTCAGCAAGGAGTGGGTTCTCAAACAAAGCCAGATCGGTACACACGGAGGAAGTCAGCCAGTTGTAGTCAGCAACGGAAGTGAAACACAGGAGCGACAGGAGCGTAGTCAGGCGAGCCGGGTCATACACGGAGCAGGAACAAGCAGCAACTCAGACGCAAGGTACAGGTACAACACGAAAGGGAGCTGAAAAGACCACAGGAGAGATTTTAAAAAGGCTAAACCTGGGCGGAGCCAGAGCCCAATAGCCAATAAAACCCGTGCAAGAGAAAACCCGGAAGTGACAATCTCGCCCTGCCGTTGGAATTATGGGCATCGTGATACTAATGCTCAGTTTTCTCAGTCTTTTGAGATCTGTTTAACATTGATAGGGCCAGTAGGCATTTCTTGAGGTCTGTTGCTTTCCTAAAAATGAACCTTGATTTCTCCTGAATAAGAGTATAAGATATTTGTCTCCATTAAGGATATTCAAATGTTTCCTAATGATATTCTGAATGGATGTAACTGCTGGTGATGAAAGAATCCCCAAAGCTCATATCCATCTTAGTTTGTACTCCTATTTCCCCTTTTGCCTTTCTTGTCTCCAATATTTTTTTTCATATAAAACTTAGTTCTTTCCAAAGTGCTTTCTATTGGTAGCCTTTGTCTTCAAACCTGCTTCTAAGATGTATGGTCTGATCTACGAAAACATCTTCTTCTTTCAGCATTTTAGATGTCCACTAAAATGTTGACATCTGCACATTTCTGGTGTATACTGGTTTTTAGGTTTTCTTTAGGGATACTGATTTCTAAATGAAGCTGTATGTATAGGTGAATTTTAAGTCCAGTTCTTTCATGTTGATTGTCTCCATACATTCACCTCCTTTCTACACAATGAGTAGATCATCAATATATCAAGCACAGAAGACCAGTTTTGCTCTATAGGGCCCCAAAAACTGTGATTCCGCCCAGAGCACCATTAACAGATTGGCGTAACTAGGCACTAATCTGGTCCCCGTATCTGTCCACAAATTTGTAAATAATATTGATCTTTGGGTAAATAATAATTGTGTTAGGAAGAAAAGTTAATTCCATCTAGGATGAACTGTTTTTTTCATCTCTCATACTATGAGAAATGCAGAGTTATGTCTGAAGGACTTGCACGAACTGACAGCTAAATAAAGTTAAATATCTTACAGACTATTACTTTAAATACAATTGCCTAACATAATTATAATTTGCTTTTGAAAATGCATTCAAGATCACCTAGCTGTTACAATGTGACAATTCCACTTTAAGATGCCACTTCCTTGCAAATATGACACAGGATTTGATCCTTAGTCCAGACTCTTATGTAATGTCAAAATACTAAGCTATATACCCCAAATTTCCTCTCCTTAACACTGCTTGTGCCCCTTTCCTCTATGACGATCTTAGGTCAATATAAGAAGCAAAGTGTAGCAGAATTCACAAAATAGTATGCCATTTCTCTGTGCATGCCATCTTTCTGATGTATGGGAATTGCTGGCATTTAAGTTTAATGCTGGCAGAGGTCCTCTGCTGCTATGCACTACATCAATTATAATGCATACCATAGATGTAGTGACTGGCATTTGAGGCTAATGCCAGTATTGTTGCATGATTTGTATATTTGCCCTGCTGTGTTGTGGTCAGTCAGTCACAGAATCACATATACACTGTGTACCCTCTTCACGGTACAGTTTACCCACTGACTTTGTTGCTTTGCAGATTACCCATAACATTAGATTCTCAGAGCCAAATGGAATTACAGTGTAAATATTTTCTTCCCAGTTGCACACTTGTTTGTTACTATGTAGCTGCACAGTTTATTTTTCTTTTGCCTTACTGGTAGCAGTAATTTGTTATTTTCAATTTCTTGGTTAATCTATGCACCCTGTGTATCAAGGAGATTTTCAAAAAGTCAGATAGGATCCATAGAGTATGATAATGACTGAAGAGTTTTAGCTTTAATGATGACTTGTCTCATTGCACATCCTGCATGACCCCTGGTCTGTGTAAGTAGATATTTATTTTATACTTGATCCAAGATAATGTTGGAGCTATAAAAAAACATATGTTGCTATTAATATGTCTAAGTTAAACATATAATATATATATATATATATATATATATATATATATATATATATATATATATTAATTTCTAAGATTGAGTTAAACTTTGGTATGCAGTCACTTCAATGCACAGCTAAAACGACAATATGATCTATGTCTTTCAGATACCTTAATAAGGCAATAGACACTACATGAATTCTACTAATCAGACAATGGTGATCTATTTCATAATTAGGGGGGTTTCTGATATTCCTGAGTTGCAGGCTCTGATCTTTCTTCTAGTTCTGCTCATTTATCTTATCACAATTGGTGGCAATATGACAATTGTACTACTTGTGTGTCTGGATCCTCAACTTCACACTCCTATGTACTTCTTCCTGTGTAACTTGTCCATCATAGACATGTGTTCCACCACTGACACTCAACACAGAGTTCTTATAAACTTCATTTCAGGAGATAACACTGTTTCTTTTCCTGCTTGCATGGTACAAATGTATATTTTTGCATCCTTAACAGCTGACGAACTGTTATTACTGACTGTTATGAGTTATGATCGATATGTAGCAATCTGTAACCCAATGCACTATCCAATTATCATGAACTTTAGAGTCTGTGCTCTGCTGGCCACTGTCTCCTGGGTACTAGGCTTTCTAGAGTGTCTGACTCATGTTGTTATGATATCAGGTTTCTCCTGTTTTAGAACAAATGAAATAAACCATTTTTTCTGTGATTTTTTGCCTATTAAAAATCTTTGTTGCAGTGACACTTCTGTGATAGATTTTTTTATTATTACTGCTGGACCTATCCATGTTATAGTCTCATTTTTTATTACCTTAATTCCTTACATATTCATTATTGTCACCATACTGAGGATTCAATCCAACATTGGAAGGCGTAAAGCCTTCTACACTTGTCCCTCACATCTCACAGTTGTCATACTTCTGTACTGGACTCTTGTCTTCCAATACCTGAGACCCACTTCAGCCAACAACTTGGACTCAAATAAACTTTTCTCTCTATTAAACACAGCTGTTGTCCCCATGTTAAACCCACTGATTTACAGCTTGAAAAATAAAGATGTCAAGTCAGCTCTGAGACGCAGGCTAAGATGCCAATTTAATTTTAAATAATTATTAAGGTCCTCTATCCTCACAGTCCTTTTGATTAAGTATGTGACTCTACTCTGCAGAAAAAAAAATTACTAAGAAATTATACAACTGTAATTATATTTTTTAAGTCTGGTATGCAGTACACTTCTACAGTGATTTGGGTAACGTGCCAGCAAGTAAAATGAGAGTACATGGACATCTTGAATTCCTAATCCATTTATTCACTGATTGAAAAAAAACATGAACTAAACCGTGAGAAGAACATGTGTTTGTTTGTGTGTGTGTGTGTGTATGTGTGTGGTGGGGGGATGTCAATTGTCCATTAAAATATTATAAAGAGATTTGATTCTCTTCCAGTATATATTTACTTTCGGATTGTTCCCGACTCTTACTTTTCTTGGTAGTGTTAACCCTTTGGTGGCAGGGGTTATATTAAAGGGATAGTAATACTTCATTTTCTCTTTATTTTATTTTGTAGGCATTAAAAAAACATGAAGAACGATATAAGTCTTATCTCTCAAACCTTTATGGTTGGAGAGATATTCACAAGCAAAGTTTCCCCTCCCGCCCCTTTTACCTAGTGTAAGCCATCTCTTCTCAGATGTGGAATCCAGTCCATAGACCAGACAGATAACAGAAGGGGACAGTCTTCTTCCTATGAGAACAATGAAAACCCTGCCTCCCTTGACAAGTTTTTCAGGTTTTTCCCTTATCTTAATTGAAGATTGTCCCTCTCTGCAGTCTACCTGGGCACCTCCCTTCTGATCTGGCTGAGCAGTGTTACATCAGTAAAAGGGGCGGGAGGGGATACTTTGTCATTGAATTACTCTTGAACTACAACTCTGACAAATTTGAAACACCACTCTCCAAAGTCCAAATACTATAATGATTAATTAGAGCTGCTTTTATTATGAAACATTACTATCCCTTTAAGCATTGCAAAGCAATGAGTTGTATATCCCTCTAGCACTCAAAGGGTTAAACTATTTTATACTAACGTTCACATTAAAGATGCATTTCTATAAGCTTCTATAAGCTTCTATATACTTCTGGAGCAATTCAACTGCACCACAGGGGAGAAAGCAATGCACTGGAGAACTCTGACAATCAAGGGTTAAATGACCTACTTAGATTAATGGGAATTTTAATTTGGTACAGCTGGTTTGAAGCAAGAGTGGATAACATAATTTTGCCATTATACAAATTATTGGTAAGACCTCACCTTGAATATGCAGTGCAATTTTGGGCACCGGTTCTGAAAAAGGATATACTAGAACTAGAGAGGGTACAGCGGAGAGCAACAAAATTAATTAAGGGAATGGAGGACTTGACATATGAGGAACGACTAAACAAACTTGGTTTATTTACTCTAGAGAAAAGACGACTAAGAGGAGACCTTATCACATTGTACAAGTATATGAGAGGTCAATACAAGGATCTCTGCGGTGAGCTATTTATTCCAAGGCCTGATCAGGTGACCAGGGGACACCCCTTGAGATTAGAGGAAAGGAGGTTTAAACTTCAGCAGAGGAAGGGTTTTTTTATGGTAAGGTCTGTCAAATTGTGGAATTCATTGCCCAGGGAGGTAGTTATGGCAGATACAATGGATACATTTAAGAGAAGATTAGATACATTTCTTTCAAAAGGGAACATACAGAGTTATACTGTATCAGTAGGCTGATCAGGAAGGTCTGATAAAGACTAATTTAATTGGTAGAAGGAAAGCTATAAAATCTCAGTTACTGAGGTATGAGGCGAAGGTTGAACTTGATGGACTTGTGTCTTTTTTCAACCAAATTTACTATGTTACTATGTTACTATGTTTGCTCCAGAATTGCACTTCGTTTGCATCCAGAACTGCACTGTAACTGTCTTATGATAAAAAAGAAAAGCGGAATGATTGTGGGCAAACTGATAGGCATACAACTGTGCTATTTGTTTACCCCAGAATTATTCCATTTTCAATGCTTGGGTTACCCCTCTCAAATTGATGGGGATAACATGTTGTGCTGTTTATTTGTTTAGTGTATTTTCCTTTTTTGTATTAAAAGACTTTCATGTTATGGCATTTTGCATCTGTGTGGGATTGAGTTACATAAATGGGTATTTTGCACTTAATAATTAGTGTTGAGCGAGCACCCCGATGCTCGGGTGCTCGGGTGCTCTGACCGAGCACCGCCGGAGGCTCGAGTGCTCGGCCGAGCACCCGAGCCCCATTGAATTCAATGGGGCGACACGAGCATTACACCAGGCACCCCCTGCTCTGATGAGAGGAGGGTGCCTGGTCAATGCCCCCCTTCATCTCCACAATGCCCCTCTTCCACAATGTCCCCCTTCCACAATGTCCCCCTTCCACAATGTCCCCCTTCATCTCCGCAATGCCCCCTTCATCTCCGCAATGTCCCCCTTCCACAATGTCCCCCTTCCACAATGTCCCCCTTCATCTCCGCAATGCCCCCTTCATCTCCGCAATGCCCCCCTTCCACAATGTCCCCCTTCCACTATGTCCCCCTTCATCTCCAAAATGTCCCCCTTCATCTCCACAATGCCCCCTTCATCTCCACAATGCCCCCTACCTCCAGTCCCTGGTGGTACAGCGGAGCGTCTGTAAGATCTGTGCCTCCTTCGGCACAGATCCCTGCCACCCGAACATGGCGGGCGAGCACATGGCGGTACTCGTACGAGTACCGCCATGTGCCGAGCAGAGCGATGCTCGAGCCGATCCGAGCATCGGCCGAGCATGCTCGCTCAACACTATTAATAATACTTACCTACCCATTCTCTGTACTTTCTTTAGAGTAACTGGCTCACTGGGGTACAAGTATGATGGAGTCATAGGATGGGAGAAGTCCTGGGTTCAAATCCCAGAGGAGCCCATGACTTCTTGGAGGAGAGAAAAGAGAGAGGGGATATGATAGATACATTCAAATACATGAAGGGATTCAACAAGGTAAAGGAGGGAAGTACATTTTAAAGGAGTAGAAATGTTATGACAATGGTTCATAGTCTAAAACTAGAGGGACAGGGGCTTAGATGTAAAGGAAGAAAGCTTTATTTCACTGAGACGGTGGTATATAGGCAGAATAGGTTACCAGCAGAAGTTATAGAGGTTAATACAGTGTGGGAATTTAAGTATGAATGGGCAAATCTTTTTTTTTCTTTTTTTTTTAAAGGTTCTAGTAGTCAATAAGTCAATACAGTAAAACAAAAGGTACAGAATAAATCGACAGTAACAGAAGAATGTGATGCATGAATGATACCAAGTAGAAGCAATATAAACAAGTTAGAACACTCAACTCCTAACACAAGTTAAATAAAGATGTGTTTACATCTCACAGGGGTGTTGGGTAATAGGTGTGATGAAGAATGAAGGAACAAAAATAAAATGAGAAAGGGAGTCTCGCAAGACCTGGCAGCCTCCGTCGCCCAACCCCTGCATACCAATGAAAATGAACAGACATTATGACTTAGAGTATCCTAATTAAGAACTGAATACACGCAATGTGGTCTCACGTCAAAGCTTTGAGACAATGATTGGACCAAGAGTTCCAAGTCTCTAAATGGGCATCTAAAGTTTCCAGTACTATGGCATGGCATCGTTCCTTCAAGATAGCTTGATTGACTCTGGCAGATACAACATATAAAATGTGAGAGGCTTCTGAGAACGGACAAACAGCACAATGGCTTGTCCTCCGGCTAGTCACCGCTCAGAAGCATCACGTTTTAGCTCTCTAGTGCCATTGCAGAGGAGAAATTTCCATGTACATATTAGACTAATCCCGCCCAAAAGGGCAGTCCAGTTCCAAAATGACAGGCAAGTCTCCCCCGCACGTGGACCCCTTGCTCTCAGTGCCTAGGGAAGCCAGCTGCACCTCACTGACGAGGCCCAAAATAAGGCCGAAGCGTACGTCTGGGGTTAGCTGGTTTTTCCGTGTAGCGGAGACTTGCCCATCATTTTGGTACTGGACCGCCCTTATGGGCGGGATTAGTCTAATATGTATGTGGAAATTTCTCCTCTGTAATGGCACTAGAGAGCTAAGATGTGATGCTCTTGAGCTGTGACTAGCCGGAGAACAGGCCATTGTGCTTTTGTTCGTACTCAGGGCCTCATCATTTTTGGCTTGACTCTGGCAGACCAAGAAAACACAGTAAGTGACTCTACCTGTCCCCGTAGAGCTGGAATGCAAGCTTTAGCTGCGTTAAGAAAGACTTTAATGCAATGCCATTTTGTAGACTGTGGTTGTATATGATCCGGAGGGGCATAAAAAAAACGCAAACAAGAGGGTCCATCGGTAAGGAGAGTTTATAAATGTCCTTAATTTGGTATATCACCAGTGTCCAAAAGGTTTGGATATTTGGACAATACTACCAGATGTATGCTATATTGCCAGTTTCTACATTGCAGCGCCAATATAGCGGAAATCGAAGCTGAGTAAATCTAGCTATCTTGTGAGGGGTCATATACAACCACGTTAAAGGTTGGTAATTCATTTAAGTGGTGTAACTATCTCGAGAGGATCATAGAAGTTTAGAGACAAGCAAGTGCCATGTTAAGACATCTAGTGGGGTGGAGAGCTCATTTTCCCATTGCCTGAGGAAGTAGTATTTGATCGGTGATGACACTTTGGTAGTCTGTTGATAGCAGCATGAGAGTGCGCTAAAGGAGGTGGGATAGAAACATAGAATTTGACGGCCCATCTAGTCTGCCCATTTTCCTACTGTAAAAACCTCAAACTTTTTTGGTCCTTGGTCTTTTCTTACGTTTAGGACAGCCTTATGCCTATCCCATGCATGCTTAAAATCTGTCACTGTATTAACTTCTGCCACTTCTGCTGGTAGGCTATTCCACTTATCTACTACCCTCTCAGTGAAGTAAAACTTTCTTACATTACATCTAAACCTGTGTCCCTCTAGTTTTAGACTATGACCTCTTGTCCTAACATTTTTACTCCTTTGAAATGTACTTCCCTACTGCACTTTGTTGAATCCCTTCATGTATTTGAATGTTTCTATCATATCCCCTCTCTCTCTTCTCTCCTCTAAGCTACACATGTTCAGATCCTTTAGTCTATCCTGATATTTCTTTTCCTGTAAAACAGTCAATAGTAGCCCTTCTTTGAATTTTCTCTAGAGTATCTATATCATTCTGGAGATGGGGTTTCCAATACTGTACACAATACTCTAGGTGAGGAGATCTGTAGAGTGGCATGACCACTTCCCTTTTTCTGCTTCTAATACCCCTAGCTATAAAACCCAGCACCCTGCTTGCATTGCCCACTGCTTTATTACATTGACTGCCTACCTCTATGTCATTAGAAATAATTACTCCCATATCCCTTTCCTCTGTTGTCTCTGACAGCACAGTACCCTTAACAGTATATTTTTCCTTTGGATTTTTATGTCCCAAGTGCATTATTTTACATTTATCAACATTAAACTGCAGCTGCCACACTCTTGCCCATTCTTCTTCATTTGGCTTATTCCTATCACGATGCCCGTGATCCTCTCCATGGTGTTACCTGTCCTTCCCCGCTTGTGCTGTCAGCAGCATGTCTGGTTACGACCTGACTTCCTGATTGCATACGTGCATCACTTTAATGAGCTCGCTATTTTGTAGTCATGGCTTAATTGACCTAATTATGCTCTGCCTATCCAGTAGGCCTTATATGCGGCCTTCAACTTTGCTTCAGTGCCCTTTTGTGGTGTATCTGAGCATTGTTTGTATTCCTCTGTGTTACCCGTTCTTGGTTGCTGATTACGATCCGTGTATGACCCTTGGCTCAGTCTGACTACCCGATTTGTGCCTGAACATCTGGCCTTGTCTGACTATCCAATCTGTGCTCGATCCCTGGCTCAGTCTGACTACCTGATCCTTGTATGACCCCTGGCCTGGCTGACTACCCACTCCGTGATAAGTACTGTGGCTCTGTCTGACTACCCATTATGTGTATGATCTTGGCATGTCTGATTCCGATTGCGATTTAACCTGGGCCTGGCTCTGACGCCGTGCAGGTCCCTAGGCCTGGTCTTTGTCTATGTACTACTCCAGGTGCTGCCTATTCTCATAGGCCTTGTATAGCTCTGGTCTACCTGGGATCACGCCTGGACCCTAGCGTTCTAGGGTGTAGTGTCTGACTGTCATGTACTCTAGCGTTCTAGGGTATTGTGTCTCATTGGGTTCTAGCATTCTAGGGCATCTCACTCCTGCTGTCCCTAGCGTCTTAGGGTAGAGATCGGCCTTACCACCTTTCTCCATCTCGGGTGGTCCCCAGAACCGTAGGCTAGGTTCTCTGCCATGTTCCTGGTTCCTGTCTTCGGGCTAGGTTCAGTGTCAGCTCTTGGGTAGTGGACTGTAGCACTGTCTCCATGCCTGGCCCTGGGAAAGGCTGGGGAAGTGTTTATTGCTATTCATTGTATTATACTTTAAATAAAATGATGTTGATTTTAACTGTACCTGTCAGAGTCTTTCTTTGTGTGAGTTACCGTGACAATTCCCCCTGGAATGTCTACCCAATTGCAGATCTTTGTTTCATCTGCAAAAAGGCATACCTTACCTTGAAGACCTTTTGCAATATCACTAATAAAAATATTAAAAAAATGGACCCCAGATCCCTGAGGTACCCCACTGGTAACACTCCTTTTGTCCGAATATTCTCCATTGACTACCCCCCTCTATCTACTGCCACTCAGCCACTGCCTTATCCATTTAACTATTTTTTCATCCAGACCCAAACAATGCAATTTATTAATGAGTCTTCTATGAGTGACAGCGTCAAATGCTGTAAGAGTTGGTCTATGTTGTCTACCAAGGTAAGTGTTGCACTAACAGAACTAAACGAAAGAGTGTAGAGGAGCTAGGGATGATCAGTATATGTAGCAACTACTGTGTTGTCTAATGATATAGTAAAGCAGAGACTCAGAAATCATATCTGCAAACTGTCATTGGAACTAACTAATCTTCATAACAGATGGAAATATTGATTAAATTAAAACCTAGGTTGTCCAGAGAGTAGTGATAAATGCGTTTATGTGGTAATGTGTGTACTAACAAAAAAAAGTGTTCGGGTTGAGGAATGACCAACCACAATTATACTGAGGAATACTAAACATTGAAGAAAAACAAAAAGAAAGGTCCTGTGTGGAGGGAGATAATGGTTAAAACCATGCAAAGACAACAGTAAATCAAATGTGTTGTAAGGTTTGTGTCAACACAAGAGCGTAAATTAAAGAGGCGGGCAGGTAAAGAATGTGCATGGCAAGAAACCTGCCCTAAAGGGACTGAATGATCTGTTAGTAGGTAACTACTTATACCTGCAATGTGATGTGAGGTATTGACAACTGTGAACAGAACAAGTTATAACTTGTACCTCAGTTGTGATTGGTTTCCCTCACAGGCAACGGGTATTGCGATCTAAAGTTCTGGCTACAGTAAGTTAAGTGATGTAAGTAAATCGCTTCTTGTTGTTAATAAAAAAAAGCAAAATGATTTTGAAGCGTGAGAATTGTCAAGGCATTGTCCATAGTCTCTAACTACAGGTTTCCCACTTAGTTTTCCAGGTAAGAAGTGTATGTGATATGCTAGAAATGGTCAACTATTTTGTCTCATTTGTTACTACTTCTGCCATGTCCTTAACATCAGCTAGACAAGGAAACATGTTAAAGCAGGAATGAACCACCATTACAAGTATAAAAACAGTGTTGAATGAATAAAATTATTATAATTTCCCCTCCATTTAAATCAAGCTGAAGGCAGGGCCGCCTGTGTCCCGCAGTCTGGGACCAAATCCAGTGTCAACAACTGCAGGATCACATCCAGAAGCCCGACCCCGGCCAACCAGCACATCAGAGAGACATAGCTGGATGATGCCCATATTCATTAAAAGTTTTTTCATACTATTACTTCAGACATGTCTTGAATACCTGCTAGACAAGGATATGTGTAAAGCCTAAATAAGTCAATGTACAAGTATATAACAGAAATGTTGAAGACCTAATGTTAATAGCAGTTCTCCTCTGTCTGGACTAAATTGAAGACATGGTTTCCCAGGTCTGTCACAATGGTCGACGGTCTCCTATCTGCACCAGGCTTCCATGGCATCTGCAAGATTGGTCTCCTGACACATGCACGGTTGTCTGGCCGTGCCTCCTCACTCCAGGGTCCCTGCCCCAGCCCTTGCCGCCTCTTGTGGTCTCCCTGAAGTTATGGACTCCTCATGTGGGGGACTTATCAGCTGTGGCCTCAGATGTGGTAAGTGGGGAGGTAGGAGGGACTATGGTAGGGTAGGAGTGCCTTCGCCTGCTAGTGGTGCTCCTTAGGTCATGTGACTGTCTGTCCCCTTTATAGTCTTCTCTCTCCCTCCAGTCCTTGCTCAGTTGTTCTGTTGCCTTGCTGTGTACACTTGTGTCTGTTCTGCCTGATCTCCTGGTTACTGACCTTTTTCTTCGGTTCCTGACTCTGCTTGTCCTGCCACCTGATTTGGCCTTCGGACTGTTTGTTTACTCTGCTTCTTCCTCGCCCCTTCTGTTTTGATGCTTGTTGGTTGGCTGTTGTTTTGCTGCACCTGGGTTCCAGCCTTAAAGACTCAGGGCCCTGCTGGGCCATAATATAACAATTGATCCCCACATGGAACCCGCAGGAACAGTGGAAGCACTCACTGTGCTGACACACCAGGTGGCCTCTTGACTCAGTCACTCCAAGAGCTCTAGTCTAGCCACGCCACCTTGCTCCTACTTGAGAGACATAGAGCGGAGGTTGCTCCCCTTCCGCCATAACCGCCACCTGCATCCAAGCCTGCTATTCCCATGTCCGACAAATTCACAGGCAAGAGGTCTGAGTTCAGTACCTTCATCACTGCCTGTGAGCTGCTGCTTTCTCTGAAGCCTCGTACGTACACCAATGACTACATTAAAGTTTGAACAGCCATTGCACTGCTATCAGGGCCACCCCAGACCTGGGCACATCAATTGCTGCATTCAAACAGTCCACAGCTAGACTCCTGGGAACACTTCACGATGCCATGTGGACTATGCATGACGACCCCCTGAGGTCATCCGTGGCTCGGGCAGCCATGCAATGAAACTTGACTAATAGAGCAGTTTCATCTGTGACTCTCGTAATACCTAAAGGACGAGTTGGACCGTGTGGCTATTCCCCCATCCCTGGAAGAACTGATCCTATGGGTTACCCAGCTCGATTGTAGGTTCCGTGAGAGGAGGCTGGAAAGATTCCAAACACCCAGCAGGTCTCCTGTCCCTTCTGGGTCCGCTGCTCCTTCGACTCCTACCTCCCTGTCCGAGGAACCAATGCAGATTGGCCTCGTCTGACGCCCTCTGACCAAAGAAGAAAGCAAGAGATGCCGCTCCCAAGGTCTCTGTCTGTATTGTGGGAAACACGATCACCTGCTCTGTGCATGTCCAGTACGACCTTCCTCACCTCCGGGTAAGACGTCTGTTGCACATCTACCTTGAAACACAGCTGCCTCTATGCTCTCCCCTTCCTTGTCTGTCTCTCTCTGCAGTGGGAAGATGAGCAACACACAGTCTCAGCTGTCACTGACTCCGGAGCCAGTTGGTGCTTTATGGACCAAGCCCTGGCTCAAAAGTGTAACACCCCAACCCGGAGAAACCATACCCCTTGTTGCTCTTGTGGATGGAACTCCAATAAAGACCGGTCCCATACTCTACAAAACAGCTCCTGTTTGTATCCTTATTGGTGTTCAATATGTGGAAACCCTCTTTCTGGATCTGATACCTTCTCCTCTATTTCTCCACATTCTTGGCTTACCATGGCTCCGCATTCACAATCCAGCCATCGATTGGAGCAAAGGTACTCTCATGTTTACCACTGCCTACCATGGGAATGGTCAGACAGCCCATACAGATCCTCTCCTGTCCATCACCTCTGTTCCTGTGTTGCCAAGCAAGTACGTAGACTTCAGGGTTGTCTTCAACAAGAAAAAGGCCAACAAACTACCCCCTAGACTCCCCTACGACTGCCCCATCAACTTACTCCCTTGGGCTCCTATTCTTTTTGGACGTATATTCCCGCTCGCTGAGACTGAACTTATGCACCTAAAGGAATAAATCACAGATAGCCTAGCCAAAGGATTTATTAGACCATCTACATCACCTGCCGGAGCGGGCATCTTCTTACTTGGCAAGAAGGATGGTGGTCTACGCCCCTGCGTACACTACAGAGCCCTCAACAACATTACCATCAAAAACCGGTACCCGCTCCCATTGATGCCAGAACTACTTGACAGGCTAAGGAATGCTACCGTCTTCACTAAAATAAATCTCTGAGGAGCCTATAACCTAGTGCACATCCGAGAAGGAGATGAATGGAAGACTGCATTCAGGATCCACTATGGGCACTTCGAATATCTAGTTATGTCCTTCGGGCTATGTAATGCCCCAGCCACCTTTCATCATTTCTTGAACAATGTTTTCTGGGACATTTTGGACACCTTCTTAGTGATTTACTTAGACCACATCCTGGTCTTCTCCGATTCCCCGTAAGAACACACCCATCATGTTCGTCAAGTCCTCCATCGTCTCTCGAGAGTGGCTTATATGCCAAACTCGAAAAGTGCACTTTTGACACATCTGTTGAATTTTTGGGGTACATACTTACACCAGATCATATTCAGATGGATCCCCAGACAGTGAAAGCTTTTTTTAGAATGGCCTATTCCCCGAGACCGGAAAGCCGTCCAACTCTTTATGGGATTCGCCAACTTCTATCGGAAATTCATACGCTTTTCCCAAGTTTGTGCTCCGATCACAACACTCACCAAGAAGCGTGAAAGAGTCTCCTGGACACCCCAGGCACAATCAGCCTTCGACAGACTCAAGAGTCTGTTTACCCAAGCTCCCATTCTGATGCAGCCAGACACTGCAAAGGTGTTTTTCGTAGAGGTCGATGCCTCTGAGTTGGCTCTGGGAGGGATTTTGTCACAAAGAGGAGACAAGGACGACCGTCTCCATTCATTAATGTACTATATACGTAAATTATCCCCAGGAGAAAGGAACTACGACATCATAGAGAGGGAGCTACTTGCTATCAAGTGCTCATTAGAAGAATGGCACCATCTCCTAGAGGGTGCTTCTCTACCCATCACCGTCTATACAGAATATTGCAATCAGGAGTACCTTAAAACCGCCCTCGCCAAGCCAGATGGGCCCTCTTTCTCTCGTTTCAACCTGCTAATAACCTATGGCCCTGGGGCCAAAAACCAAGAGGCCAACGCATTATCCCTGATGCATGAAGGCTCCGTTCAAGACACGAACATAACAGACACCATCATTCTTCCACAACTCTTTCTGGCCACCCAAATGTTGTTGCTGGACCAAATTCGAACCTTCGATGACCCACCTCCCACTACGGAACCTCCTCCGATGCTTCAACAAGGTCTGTGGCACCATGACACTCAAGTCTACGTCCCTCCGGCTATCCGCCCTGATGTTCTTGAACTGTTTCATGACTCTCTATAAGCAGGCCACGGCGGAGTAACCTGCACACTAGAGAGCGTCTGTCTCTATTTTTGGTGGCCAACCATAGCACAAGATATCAAAGATTATGTCTTCTCCTGTGACATTTGTGCTTAGACAAAATCTCCTAAGACCAGACCCGCAGGTCTACTCCAACCCAATCCAGTCCCTTCCAGCCCATGGTCAGATATAACTATGGACTTCATTGTGGGTTTACCACTATCACACAAAAACAACACCATTCTGATGGTCGTGGATCATCTCACCAAGATGACACACTTCATCCCCACAGTTGGTTTACCCTCTGCAGCCAAAACTACCACTATCTTCCTGCAAGAGATCTATCTCCTTCATGGGCTGCCCAGTTCCATTATCACTGATCGTGGTTCACAGTTCACATCTCGTTTGTGGACTAATTTCTGCAGACACCGTAACATCCAACGTTGTTTGTCCAAAGCTTACCATCCTCATACCAACGGGCAAACAGAAAGGACCAATCAAACGGTAGAACAATATCTTCATTGCTACACCACCTACCTCCAAGATAACTGATTATCTTTACTCCCTACTGTGGAATTTTCCTACAAAAACCACGTTCATCACTCCAGTAAACTCACTCCATTCTACGCTAACTATGGGTACCATCTGCTTGCTCTTCTGGATCTTCCTTGCCCCACAACTGTTCCTGATGTCGCCCGATGACTCAACGCCTTGCACCAGCAGATACACACTCTGCAGCAAAACTTGGTAGCGGCCCAACAAAGCTACAGAGGCCGACGGTCTCCTACCTGCTCCAGGCTCCCATGGCATCTGCAAGGTTGGCTGGCCGCTGGGCCCGAGTTCAAGACATCAGAGGCGTTTCCGGGTTTGGAATGCCACAGACCTTGTCTCCCGGTGCATGTACAGTTGGCCAGCCATGCCTCCTCGCTCCAGTGTCCCAGCACCGCCCCTTGCCACCTCTTGTGGTCTCCCTGAAGTTATGGACTCCCCATGTGGGGGACCTATCAGCTGTGGCCGCAGACGTGGTAAGTGAGGAGGTAGGGTAGGGTATGGTAGGGTAGGAGTGCCTTCGCCTGCTAGTGGTGCTCCTTAGGTCATGTGACTGTCTGCCCCCTTTATAGTCTGCTCTCTCCCTCCAGTCCTTGTTCAGTTGTTCTGTCACCTTACTGTGAACATTTGTGTCTGTTTGTTCTGCCTGATCTCCTGGTTCCTGACTCTGATTGTCCTGCCGCCTGCCTTGACCCTCGGACTGTGTTTTGACTCTACATCTGCTTCGCGCCTTCTGTTTTGATGCTTGTTGGTTGGATGCTGTTTCACTGCACCTGGGTTCCAGCCTTAAAGACTCAGGGCCCTGCTGGGCCATAACAAGGTTTCACACCTGCCGGTGCAAGCCAGTAGCACCAGCTACAGGGTCACGTCCAGAAGCCCAGCAATGGCCAACTCCTCTGTAGATCCCGTAAGTTACACCTCATTTGTTCTTGGCTTCTCTCTTAAACAATCTGTACTGTAACCTGAACCTCTGGCTGTATCAAATTGAGTGGTGCAGGTGCATCATTTCTTGTTGGTAAAATAAAAGGAATGATAATTCTGAGGCATGAGTTTAAGAAGTGGCAAAACAGTGTTGATTATCTCTAATTAAAAACTTTCGTGTATAATTTCCTGGATAGGAGTTAAGTATGATCAATTAGAGACAGTCAACCATTTTGTTCTATTTCCTACAACTTCAGACATATTATTTGCACTAGCCAGGCAAGGACACATGTAAAAGAATGAATGAGCTATTAGACAGTGCATAATAATAATAATAAAAAGTATTTTAGGTGAAGTTATTACTTTACCCCTCCGTTTATATTAGATCGCAGGCATGGTTACCCCAGTTGCATGATCCCGGATGCACGCTATCAGCAACAGCTGCAGGGTCACGCCCAGAAGTATGGCCACGGTTCTCCAACCTATAAGATGAGCATAGCTGGGTAGAACCCATATACCTTGAAAGATCTGTCATTCTGCTACTTCAGACATGTCTTAGATACTAGCTCGGCAAGGATATATATTTAAAGCATAAATGAGCCCCTATAAAAATGTATAACCAGATCATTGAAGAAATAAAATTAATAGCATTTCTCTTCTGGTTAGACTGAACTAGAGGCATGTTTGCCCACATTGTAAGATCCTGGGGGCGAGCCCATAGCATCAGCTACAGGGTCCCATCCAGAAACTCGGCACTGGCCAACCAGCCTACAGGATACAAACAGCAGTAGTAAGCAGTCGCATACCTGTCCAGAACTATAACTAGGCAGGAAAACAATCAATCAAGCAACTCTATATCAGATGTTGAAGGGATTTATACATCAAACTTTCCCCTCTTTTACATTAAAACAGATATATGACTATCCGAGTCTCGCAGTCCCTCACCAAGCCAGCAGCAAAAGGCTGCAGGGTCGCGTCCAGAAGCTCGGAATCGACCAGCCAATGTACAGGATGGGGAAAAATGGAAGAGTAGTTGGTCATTTCCCAGAAACTTTAAAGAATCTCAGCTTAATCATCGATGAATGGTATATTATAGAGAATTTGTTATTAGTTAGAGAAAAGTTATAGCTTGCACAGAGACCACATAGACACCTCTGGGATACACAAATATACATTGTCAAAGTTTAGTAGTGAGTCATCAGGAAAAGAGTCCAGAGAGAAGTAGCAAATCCCAGAACACGAGGGGACTGAAAGTTCAGGTCCAGGTGGAGGAGGTAGAACGTCAGTTCGTTTTCTTTGGTCTGGTGATACTTTTATATGAGTCTATGCCTTATTTACCCTTGACAAAGTATTTTAATAATGCGAAACGCATTGGGTGATTTTTGCTGAATATTTGGCATATGTTTTTATTGGAATATATGTAATAAATATCTTTGGAACTTCGGAGGCTCTGGATGTACATGTTTTGAGAGGCACTTTCTTGAATGTGGATATCAATTTGAATCTGGTAAGTGGCCTTATATGGTGGGGGTCACTGGTATATTCAATATACAGTTTTGTGCTCTTAGAGGGTCCTGTGCCCTTCTTTTCTTTTCTCTGTTCTTTTTCTACATATTCGTTTTCACTGGCTGGGGAAGACACTGCTGCTGCCTCAAAATCATCACTAGAGCTAGAACCCGGAGTATTGTGGCAAGTGGAGAAGGTCCTAGTCCCTGAATGCTGCTTGAAGAAGTGGCCTATGGCACACTAGCCCTCTCATCATCATCATCCTGCTGCTACTGTGACAGATGAACATCTGCCTCAGGTGACTCAGCAAAAGAAATTACAGCAACAGAAAACTCCTGAATGTCATTGCTGGTGATGCCCATCTCCATTTACATCTTTCTCCCTTTCCTTTTTGCTCTCTTACAAAAAAATCTCTCACATCATATGTTCCACCATCACACTCACTCTCATCATCACCATCACCAGTCTCTTGGTGCTCTGTGAGACTGGTTGGGAATGACAAGTGTGGCTCATTTGACCACTGTTGCTGCTGAATTGCCTCTCCACATCTGTATAAGTAGCAGCAGGATCAGTTCAGCTTCACCTGCTGGTCATAGTGTTATCCAGCTCTTACAACATTTTTATTTTTTTTATTTCAACTTTTCTTTTTTTTTTCTTTTATTTCTTCTCTCTCCTTCTCTCTGCCTGCTTCTGTGATCTTTGTCTATTAAACTACACTATGTTGGATGGAGGGACATTCTGGGTTTTTCTACTATTGAGGCAGGAAGTTTCACTTCATAATGTGTTGGATACTTTTTTGGCTCTCAAAGGGTTTACATTACTTGTTAACATTCAACAATATTGATGATGAATAATGATGCCATAATGGCACAGGACACAATTCTTATCTTGGTTTGGTCTATAGAGCTTTCAGATCCCTCAGAGACATTTTCCCAAGCCAATGCACAAGATAATAAAAATATCCACTCTGTGCTAATGTAGGACAGTGAATGTTGTTTGTATAGGAACAGGTAGGTCACAACTTGTTGCTTTTGTGAAATGTTTTTTCCAGTCTCACTCACTGAAGTACTTAGGAAATTCAAGCATTTTTGTGGAGCAAACCAGCTACATCATTATGGTCAAATAAAAATGTCCAAAATTCTCCTTGATTTAAATGGAGTTGAAAGCCCTATTTAAATCATTGGAATCTTTTTCTATGTTGTCTGTTATGCAGTCAGTTTGCAGCAAAATCACTCTACTTTTCCTTATTAGATTAGTCTTAGTGTGGGGAATGTATCAGTTAGCCAGAGAAGCTTTACTGAAGTCAGCCTCTAATGCCAGTGGCTATGGTATGGATTGTAGTGTATGAGCTAACTACCACATACCAGCAGACAACCTCCATCATTATTAAGACTTTAAAGCCTTCAAGCCTCTTACTCTAGCCCCATAGCATGGTCTAGTTGATGGAATACTTCTTTGCCTTGTCAAATACATATCCGTAAGCAAGCATAAAGGGAAAATGAACACTTGAAATGCCCATACACTGTCCCATTATCCTCTCCTTGGCACAAGCAGCATTAACCTTTTGAGTCTCAGAAAAGTACTAGCTTATTTACTTAATTTTAAGCAGTTGGAATGACAGCAAATCGAATCAATACCTGATACAGCTCGGAATCTCCATTCTACATGTGTTATCCAAATAGTCTCCAATGTGAAAAATAGATGAATCTTTGGATGTTTCATGGAGAAACAGATACTTCTACAGATTATAATTATAATTCAATATATACAAGCACAGATAATCATCGTAACAGAAATATGATGGACTAATAGTTGTGACTTGTTGATATGTGTAGCAATTTCCTACATCAAAACAATTTAATTTATAGCATTTTTAAATACTTTTTACTGTGTTACAGGGCATTTTATTCAAAGTTCTAACCTCTCCTTAATTAATAGGTATGAGTGCTAGAAGGTTATCTAATACATTATAAAGAAATATGTTGGATAACCTTTTGGCAATCAGAGGGTTAGGTTAATTTGTTAGGTTAGGGTTAGGTTAATGAGTTAGGTTAGGGTTAGGCTAATGAGTTAGGTTAGGTAAGGGTTAGGTTAATGAGTTAAAGAGGCAATAAATAGTTGCAATACATGTGCAATCATAAGCGATAGTATGTCATTAACGGTTTAAAAAAACGTTCGCAATCACTTCTTAAATTAATTTGTATAAACTAACTTAATGCTTTAAATCAGTTTCTGAATGTAATTTCCTTTGTACAAATGAATTTATTTGTACAAGGTATATCTTTTTTTAAAATAGAAAAGATTAATTTTGGTATATTCCTATATTGAATGTCAACTGCACACAATTTTGGAAGGGTTTTCTCTATGAGTGCTTCAATTGTTTTTCCTCCATAACATCTTAACAAGATTAAGTCTAAATTTATTTTAAATTTAAAAAATTACATGTGAAACGAACATTGGATTAGAGAGGAAGACTGACTGCCTAAGATGTCGTTAGGAAAAACAGAAGACTGTATTCATTCTACATGAAGACTTATTCAGTGGTGGAGATGTAATAAGCAGTGAGGAATCTACCAGCCAGTAACAACCCTTTCTATAAGAAAGCAAATCACTGAACTCATACATAAATATATAGAATGAATCTAAACAGAACAAAGTTAGAAAATGTTAACATAAATAGAAAGAATAAAACAGAATGTATTGAAAGCCAAGGAATAATTAGTTCAGTGGTTTTCAGTTTTTTTCCATGCTAAAACCTTTAGTATCAAATTAAATTCCTGTGAAATCCTATCGAAAACCTTCATCTCTTGGATATTAGAGAGTTGTCAGATGCATTACTAAACAGCGCATTAGAGATAACTGTAGGGTAAATAACATAATAGCATAATCAAATAGATTTCAATGTTGGTAGTGGTAACTTAAAACTAAATAATTAGACCAAAATATAGCATCTGGCAACAGTCACCAGGTAATTGTATATGATGTTTTTTTACGTAGAGGATTCTAGGTTCATAGTGTTTTTTTAAGGGAAAGTCAACAGAAAACACAAATGCACAGAGTGACGAGTTTCAATCTTCCACTGTCCACTGACAGTCACAGACTAAGGGAGGAAGACAAATCTCAAAATCCTGCAATATTCCAGTCTTAACCCCCCACACACACACAATATCCACAGACAGTATGCAGGCCCAAGACTCAAAATGAGAGGAGAAGGCAACTGAGATGTGATGTCTGAAAAGCAATACATTTAACAAGAGAACTAATAATATGGAGCTCCCATACCCTGAATGGTGTAGTCCATCCTGTCACATTTGATTTTATTATATATAGTACAAATTATAATGACTGAGTCTTAATTATGTTATATCAGAACAAGCCTCCATTCATAAAAGGAATACATACAAATGATACAAAAGTAAACGATTGGTGTAAATGAGATAAAAAAAAAAATCTGCTAATAAAAAGAGGCAGTTAATAAAAATGTGAAAGACCCAACCTTGTGCGTACCTGTGGCTCTGGCTGACTACCTATACTGTGTATGACCCAGCCTATCTGTCCATCCATTCTGGTGTTGACCTGTGGCTGTGTCTGATCATTCTCCTTGTGCGTTCCGATTTGGCTTAGACATCCTTTCTGGTGCAAACCTGTGGCTCTGGCTGACTACCTGCTCTGTGTATGACCTAGCTTGTCTGACTACCCACTCTGGTGTTGCCTCGGGGCTCTGTCCACTGCACTTCCAGCATACCAACTCTTCAGTGGATATCCTAACTGGTGCAAATCTGTGGCTCTGACTGACTACCCGCTCCGTGTATGACCCGGCTTGTCTGACTATGCTTTCTGGTGTTGTCTAGGGGGCTCTGTCTGTTTCCTCCGTGTGTTGGTTCCTGCACCACAGACACCCCTCCTAGAGTGGCCCTGGGGCTCTATCAGACTCCTAGCTCACTGACCGCAAGCTGAGTCAGTGCTAGCCCTTTGGGCATTCCAAATTACCTCGAGGCTCCAGTGGGCTGAAGCCTAGTCTCAAACAGTGTGGTGGATCTATTGGCGGACTGCTATTTCTGATACAGTGTTTGCCTATTTGATCACCCTCTGTGTGTTACCTGTTTACGTGCATTACTATTATTATTCTAATAAAAGATTGTTTTACTTTACCGTACTGACTCCTGGTTTATTCCTGGGAACAGTGACAATAAGCAAAATAAGGGTATCCGTTGGAAGTGCTGCATTTAAAGTTTTGCATCATAAAATGTTGCATGTCTTTGGTCACGTCATTTGAAGTGTCGCAATTAAAGTGATGCATCTTAAAGTGTTGCAAATTCTAAATTTTGCGTCATTCCGAATGGCGCATTCACCATATCGGGTTGGGTTTGGGTTGGTTTTGGTTTGGAGTTTTGTTGGGTTTTGTGGGTTTTGGGTTGGTGTTGTGGGTTTTGGTTTGGGTTGGTTTTTGGGTAGGTTTTATGGGTGTTGTGTTGGTTTTGGTGGGTTTTTGGTTGGGTTTTTGGTTGGGTTTTGGGTTGGTTTTGAGTGTTTTGGTTTGGGTTTGGGTTGGTTTATGGTTAGGTTTTGGTGGTTTTTGGGCTGGGTTTGGGTTGGTTTTGCACACATATTGCGTCCTTAATGCACCCAGATTGCGTCATTATTGTACCCATATTGCATCCTTAATGCACCCATTTAGCATCATTATTGCACCCATATTGTATCCTTAATGTGTCCTTATTGCACCAATATTACACCCAAATTGCGTCATTAATGCACCAATATTGCACCCATATAGCGTCCTTAATGTGTCATTATTGCACCAGTATTGCACCCAAATTGCGTCCATATATTGCACCTATATTGCATCCTTATTGCATCCATATTGCACCCAAATTGCGTCCTTAATGCTGCACCCAGATTGCATCATCAATACACCCATATTGCGTCCTTAATGCTGCGACATGTTAACGCACGATATGGTGAATGTGCCATTTGGAACAACGCAAAATGTAGAATTTGCGACACTTAAAGACGCATTGCTTTAATTGTGACACTTCAAATGACGCGGCCAAAAACATGCAACAGTTTATGACACGAAACTTTACATGTGACACTTTGATAGTAACCCAAAATAAGATACTGTAAGCGCCACCCACACATACATAAGAAATAGGCATCATGCCATAAAGGAACATATAAAATACCAAATAAAGTCTGTTATTACACTCATTTTGCAAATATTGCTGCAACTATCCACAATCATGATGAGAATAACTGGAGTTGAACATATTCTACTGCAATAGAAAGGAGGGAAGAGATTCCAACTAATAGAGAAAAGAGAGAGCTACTGAGTCTTTAAAATGAACACCATGGGTCTGAATGGCATAAATGCAGATATGAACGTCCTGTCATGGGCCATATATGAGCATTTTTGCCTATAATTTTTCTATATCCATCTGATTGATGGACTTATACATATACCCTCTCCATTAGTTATCACATTGTTTGGAAGGTATATATCATATCTGTAGTGTCCATATAGCATTCCACTTTAGTATCAGTTCTATGTAGGGTTAGGTTCACAGGTAAATATTTATTTTTATAATGTTATATCGATGTTCATAAAACCCCTTTCAGAGACCTGTTGGTGTGTGTCCCACCTACTGTATAACACAGGCACATTCCATTACATAAAGTATGTATTCTGTACTAGAGCTTTCAATAAAACTCTTAACAGGGAAAGATTCTCCAGTTTTCCTTATTCAAAAGACTTCTTCCTATGTTCACTATGTCCACACGTTAGACAAGAGTTGTGCCCGCACCTAAAATTTCTTAAACATTGATATTTGTAATGAAGGAATTATTCTCTAATGCTCAGTTTTCTCAGTCTTACGGAAGAGCCCTGGGGCCAACAAAAAAAAATATTCCAATTTTGACTTTTAAAAGTCAGAATTCTGACTTTTAAAGTCAGAATTTTGTCTTTAAAACACAAAATTATGACTTTAAGATTTTGACTTTAAAAGTCAAAATTTTGACTTTAAATGTCAAAATTCAGAGTTTAAAAGTCAGAATTCTGACTTTAAAAGTCTAAATTTTGACTTTAAAAGTCAAAATTCTGAGTTTAAAAGTCAAAATTATGAGTTTAATAGTCGAAATTTTGACTATAAAAGTAGAAATTCTGAGTTTAAAAGTCAGGATTCTGACCTTAAAAGTCAAAATTGGAATTTTTTTTTTTTTTTTGGCCCCAGGGCTTTTGTAAAGTACAGACTGGTGCTGTTGTCATTATCAATGCATGGCTACAAAGTTAACACTGACTTTTAAAGTCAGAGTTTTGACTTTTAAAGTCAGAATTTCGACTTTTAAATTCAGAATTTCGACATTTAAAGTCAAAATTTCGACTTTTAAACTCAGAATTTTGACTTTTAAAGTCAAAATTCTGACTTTTAAACTCGAAATTCTGACTTTAAAAGTCAAAATTTTGCCTTTAAAAGTCAGAATTCTGAGTTTAAAAGTCAAAATTAGAATTTTTTTTTTCTGTTGGCCCCAGGGCTCTTCCGTACAGTCTTCTGTGATCTGTGTAACATTGATGGAGCTAGTAGGCATTGCTTGAGATCCATTGCTTTCCTGAAGATGAACCTTGATTTCTCCTGAATAATGAGTATAAGATATGTATCTCCCTTAACAATATTTCAATGTTTCTTAATGATCTTCTGAATGTATGTAACTGCTGGAAAGAAACCCCAACACTCATATCATCTTCCTCTGTACTCCTATTTTCCCTATTTTCCCTTTGGCCTTCTTTGTCTCCAATAATTTTCAGGTAATCTTCTTAGTTCTTTCCAAAACCCTCTCAAGTAAGCAGATTGGTAGCCTTTGTCTTCAAACCTGCTTCTAAGATGTAAGGTCTGATCTATGAATACTTCTTTTCAACTGTTTTTTGTCCATCTCTCGTGCTACAAGAAATGCAGAGCTATGTAGAATGTTAGAGTCCTCCAAGCTAAATATCTTATACACTATTGTTTTACATTTAAATTTTACATATAAATTGCATCATAAATATAATTTGCTTTTGAAAGCGCATTCAAAATCACCTGGTTGTTACAAGGTGACAATTCCACTTTAAGATGAAAATTTCTTGTAATTGACGACAGAGGAATTGATCCTTAGTCCCTAAACTTACCTAATGTCAGAATACTAAGCTACATACACCAGATTCCTCCCCTTAACTCTGCTTCTGTCAGGGACAGTACAATGTGGCAGTACGGTGTTCCGTTGCTCTATGCCATTGTTAGGTCAATGTACTAAGCAAGGTGTAGCAGAATTAGTGTAAGTATATGCAATTCCCCTGTGCATACCATGGGGCTGATGTATGGGGATTGCTGGAATTTAAATTCAATGTTGGTGGAACTTGTATGATGGTATGCATTTCACCAATTCAAGGTATACCCTTAGGGGTAGAGACTAACATTTGAGGCTTATTTCAGTGTGGCTGCACTATCACATTAGTATATTTGCCCCATTGTGTTGTAGTCAGTCAATCAATCACAGAAACACACATACACTGTGCAACCTCTTTTACTTCACTGTACACAATTTACCCACTGATGTTTTTGCTTTGTAGATTACCCATAGAATGAGATTCCTAGGGCTGAATGGAATTATAATGTAAATATTTTTTTCTCATTTGCACAGTTTTTTATTCTATAACTGCACAGTTTCTTTTTTGTTTTGCCTTACTGGTAGCATCATTCTATTATTTACAATTCCTAGGTTAATCTATGGACCAGACCTTGTGTATCGAGAAGAAATGAGTTTCAGACACTTGGATAGACTCCATAGAATATCATAAGGACTGAGGAGTTTTTACTTTCCTGAAGACTTGCTTCACTGCATCTCCTACATGATCTCTGGTCTGTGTAAGTAGATATTTATTTTATACTCATTCCAAGATTATGTTGGAGTCATAAAAACATATGTTGCTATATCTTGTGTAAATCTAATTAAAATTTTGTATGTAGGCACTACAATGTACAGCTAAAACAACAATATGATCAATGTTTTTCAGATACCCAAATAAGGGAATAAACACTACATGAATTCTGCTAATCAGACAATGGTGAAGTATTTCATAATTAGGGGGGTTTCTGACATTCCTGAGCTGCAGGCTCCGATATTTCTTCTAGTTCTGCTCATTTATCTTCTCACAATTGGTGGTAACATGACAATTGTACTACTTGTGTGTCTGGATCCTCAGCTTCACACTCCTATGTACTTCTTCCTGTGTAACTTGTCCATCATAGACATGTGTTCCACCACTGACACTCTACACAGAGTTCTTATGAACTTCATTTCAGGAGATAACACTGTTTCCTTTCCTGCTTGCATGGCACAACTGTATACTTTTGCATCCTTAACAGCTGATGAACTGTTATTACTGACTGTTATGAGTTATGATCGATATGTAGCAATCTGTAACCCAATGCACTATCCAATTATCATGAACTTTAGAGTCTGTGCTCTGCTGGCCACTGTCTCCTGGGTACTAGGCTTTGTAGAGTGTCTGCCTTACATTATTATAATATCAAGTTTCTCCTGTTTCAGAACAAATGAAATAAACCATTTTTTCTGTGATTTATTGCCTATTAAAAGTCTTTCTTGCAGTGACACTTCTGTGATAGATTTTTTTATTATTACTGCTGGACCTATCCATGTTATATTCTCATTTTTTATTACCTTAATTCCTTACATATTCATTATTGCCACCATACTGAGGATCCAATCCAACACTGGTAGGCGTAAAGCCTTCTACACTTGTTCCTCACATCTCACAGTTGTCATACTTCTGTACTGGACTCTTGTCTTCCAATACCTGAGACCCACTTCAACCAACAGCTTGGAATCCAATAAACTTTTCTCTCTATTAAACACAGCTGTTGTTCCCATGTTAAACCCACTGATTTACAGCTTGAAAAACAAAGATGTCAAGTCAGCTCTGAGACGCAGGTTAAGATGCCAATTTAATTTTAAATAATTATTAAGGTCCTCTATCCTCACAGTCCTTTTGATTAAGTATGTGACTCTATTCTGCAGAAAAAAAATTACTAAGAAATTATACAACTGTAATTATATTTTTTAAGTCTGGTATGCAGTACACTTCTACAGTGATTTGGGTAACGTGCCAGCAAGTAAAATGAGAGTACATGGACATCTTGAATTCCTAATCCATTTATTCACTGATTGAAAAACGACATAAACTAAACTGTGAGAAGAACATGTGTTTGTTTGTGTGTGTGTGTGTGTGTATGTGTGTGTGTGTATGTGTGTGGTGGGGGGATGTCAATTGTCCATTAAAATATTATAAAGAGATTTGATTCTCTTCCAGTATATATTTACTTTCGGATTGTTCCCGACTCTTACTTTTCTTGGTAGTGTTAACCCTTTGGTGGCAGGGGTTATATTAAAGGGATAGTAATACTTCATTTTATCTTTATTTTATTTTGTAGGCATTAAAAAAACATGAAGAACGATATAAGTCTTATCTCTCCAACCTTTATGGTTGGAGAGATATTTACAAGCAAAGTTTCCCCTCCCGCCCATTTTATCTAGAGTAAGCCATCTCTTCTCAGATGTGGAATGCAGTCCATAGACCAGACAGATAACAGAAGGGGACAGTCTTCTTCCTGTGAGAACAATGAAAGCCCTGCCCCCATTGACAAGTTTTTCAGGTTTTTCCCTTATCTTAATTGAAGATTGTCCCTCTCTGCAGTCTACCTGGGCACCTCCCTTCTGATCTGGCTGAGCAGTGTTACATCAGTAAAAGGGGCGGGAGGGGGATACTTTGTCATTGAATTACTCTTGAACTACATCTCTGACAGAATTGAAATAACACTCTCCAAAGTCCAAATACTATGATGATTAATTAGAGCTGCTTTTATTATGAAACATTACTATCCCTTTAAGCATTGCAAAGCAATGAGTTGTATATCCCTCTAGCACTCAAAGGGTTAAACTATTTTATACTAACGTTCACATTAAAGATGCGTTTCTATAAGCTAAAGATGTATACTTCTGGAGCAATTCAACTGCACCACAGGGGAGAAAGCAATGCACTGGAGAACTCTGACAATCAAGGGTTAAAGGACCTACTTAGATCAATGGGAATTTTAATTTGGTACAGCTGGTTTGAAGCAAGAGTGGATAACATAATTTTGCCATTATACAAATCATTGGTAAGACCTCACCTTGAGTATGCAGTGCAATTTTGGGCACCGGTTCTGAAAAAGGATATACTAGAACTAGAGAGGGTACAGCGGAGAGCAACAAAATTAATGAAGGGAATGGAGGACTTGACATATGAGGAACGACTAAACAAACTTGGTTTATTTACTCTAGAGAAAAGACGACTAAGAGGAGACCTTATCACATTGTACAATTATATGAGAGGTGAATACAAGGATCTATGCAGTGAGCTATTTATTCCAAGGCCTGATCAGGTCACCAGGGGACACCCCTTGAGATTAGAGGAAAGGAGGTTTAAACTTCAGCAGAGGAAGGGTTTTTTTACGGTAAGGTCTGTCAAATTGTGGAATTCATTGCCCAGGGAGATAGTTATGGCAGATACAATGGATACATTTAAGAGAAGATTAGATACATTTCTTTCAAAAGGGAACATACAGCGTTATACTGTATCAGTAGGCAGATCAGGAAGGTCTGATAAAGACTAATTTAATTGGTAGCAGGAAAGCTATAAAATCTCAGTTACTGAGGTATGAGGAGAAGGTTGAACTTGATGGACTTGTGTCTTTTTTTAACCAAAT
This sequence comes from Rhinophrynus dorsalis, assembly GCA_037306005.1. NCBI lineage: Eukaryota > Metazoa > Chordata > Amphibia > Anura > Rhinophrynidae > Rhinophrynus > Rhinophrynus dorsalis. The sequence goes on from CM074726.1 coordinate 173,853,691, forward strand.
TTACTATGTTACTATGTTGCTATGTTTGCTCCAGAACTGCACTTCTTTTGCATCCAGAACTGCACTGTAACTGTCTTATGATAAAAAAGAAAGTGGAATCATTGTGGGCAAACTGATAGGCATACAACTGTGCTATTTGTTTACCCCAGAATTATTCCATTTGCAATGCCTGGGTTACCCCTCTCAAATTGATGGGGATAACATATTGTGCTGTCTGTTTATTGTATTTTCCTTTTTTGTATTAAAAGACTTTCATGTTATGACATTTTGCATCTGTGTGGGATTAAGTTACATAAATGGGTATTTTGTACTTAATGATACTTACCTACCCATTCTCTGTCCTTTCTTTAGAGTTACTGGCTCATTGGGGTACAAGTGTGATGGAGTCATAGGATGGGAGAAGTCCTGGGTTCAAATCCCAGAGGAGCCCATGATTTCTTGGAGGAGAGAAAAGAGAGAGGAGATATGATAGATACATTCAAATACATGAAGGAATTCAACATAGTAAAGGAGGGAAGTACATTTTAAAGGAGTAGAAATGTTATGACAATGGTTCATAGTCTAAATCTAGAGGGACAGGGGCTTACATGTAATGGAAGAAAGCTTTATTTCACTGAGACGGTGGTAGATAAGCGGAATAGGTTACCTTCAGAAGTTATAGAGGTTAATACAGTGAGGGAATTTAAGTATGAATGGGCAAATCTTTTTTTTTTTTTTTTTTTTAAGAGTCTAGTAGTCAATAAGTCAATACAGTAAAACAAAAGGTACAGAATAAATCGACAGTAACAGAAGAATGTGATACATGAATGATACCAAGTAGAAGCAATATAAACAAGTTAGAGCACTCAACTCCTAACACAAGTTAAATAAAGATGTGTTTACATCTCGCAGGGGTTTTGGGTAATAGGTGTGATGAAGAATGAAGGAACAAAAATAAAATGAGAAAGGGAGTCTTGCAAGACCTGGCAGCCCCCGTCGCCCAACCCCTGCATACCAATGAAAATGAGCAGACATTATGACTTAGAGTATCCTAATTAAGAACTGAATACACGCAATGTGGTCTCACTTCAAAGCTTTGAGACAATGATTGGACCAAGAGTTCCAAGTCTCTAAATGGGCATCTAAAGTTTCCAGTACTATGGCATGGCATCGTTCCTTCGAGATAGCTTGATTGACTCTGGCAGATACAACATATAAAATGTGAGAGGCTTCTGAGAACGGACAAACAGCACAATGGCCTGTCCTATGGCTAGTCACCGCTCAGAAGCATCACGTTTTAGATCTCTAGGGCCATTGCAGAGGAGAAATTTCCATGTACATATTAGACTAATCCCACCCAAATGGTCAGTCCAGTTCCAAAATGACAGACAAGTCTCCCCCGCACGTGGACCCCTTGCTCTCAGTGCCTAGGGAAGCCAGCTGCACCTCACTGACGAGGCCCAAAATAAGGCCGAAACGTACGTCTGGGGTTAGCTGGTTTTTCCGTGCAGCTGAGACTTGCCCATCATTTTGGTACTGGACCGCCCTTATGGGCGGGATTAGTCTAATATGTATGTGGAAATTTCTCCTCTGTAATGGCACTAGAGATCTAAAATGTGATGCTCTTGAGCGGTGACTAGCCGGAGAACAGGCCATTGTGCTTTTGTTCGTACTCAGAGCCTCTCACATCATTTTTGGCTTGACTCTGGCAGACCAAGAAAACACAGTAGGTGACTCTACCTGTCCCCGTAGAGCTGGAATGCAAGCTTTAGCTGTGTTAAGAAAGACTTTAATGCAATGCCATTTTGTAGACTGTGGTTGTATATGATCCGGAGGGGCATAAAAAAAACTCAAACAAGATGGTCCATCGGTAAGTAGACTTTATAAATGTCCTTAATTTGGGATATCATCAGTGTCCAAAAGGTTTGGATATTTGGACAATACCACCAGATGTATGCTATATTGCCAGTTTCTACATTGCACCGCCAACATAGCGGAAATCGAAGCTGAGTAAATCCAGCTATCTTGTGAGGGGTCATATACAACCACGTTAAAGGTTGGTAATTCATTTAAGTGGTGTAAGAATCTTGAGAGGATCGTAGAAGTTTATAGGCAAGCAAGTGCCATGTTAAGACATCTAGCGGGGTGGAGAGCTCATTTTCCCATTGCCTGAGGAAGTAGTATTTGATCGGTGATGACACTTTGGTAGTCTGTTGATAGCAGAATGAGAGTGCGCTAAAGGAGGTGGGATAGAAACATAGAATTTGACTGCAGATAAGAACCATTTGGCCCATCTAGTCTGCCCATTTTCCTACTGTAAAAACCTCAAACCTTTTTTGGTCCTTGGTCTTTTCTTATGTTAAGGACAGCCTTATGCCTATCCCATGCATGCTTAAAATCTGTCACTGTATTTAACTTCTGCCACTTCTCCTGGTAGGCTATTCCACTTATCTACTACCCTCTCAGTGAAGTAAAACTTTCTTACATTACATCTAAACCTGTGTCCCTCTAGTTTTAGACTATGACCTCTTGTCCTAACATTTTTACTCCTTTGAAATGTACTTCCCTCCTGCACTTTGTTGAATCCCTTCATGTATTTGAATGTTTCTATCATATCCCCTCTCTCTTTTCTCTCCTCCAAGCTATACATGTTCAGATCCTTTAGTCTATCCTGATATTCATTTTCCTGTAAAACAGTCACTAGTAGCCCTTCTTTGAATTTTCTCTAGAGTATCTATATCCTTCTGGAGATGGGGTCTCCAGTACTGTACACAATACTCTAGGTGAGAAGATCTGTAGAGTGGCATGACCACTTCCCTTTTTCTGCTACTAATACCCCTATCTATACAACCCAGTGCCCTGCTTACATTCCCCACTGCTTTATTACATTGCCTGCCTACCTCTAAGTCATTAGAAATAATTACTCCCAAATCCTTTTCTTCTGTTGTCTCTGACAGCACAGTACCCTTAATAGTATATTTTTCCTTTGGATTTGTATGTCCCAAGTGCATTATTTTACATTTATCAACATTAAACTGCAGCTGCCACACTCTTGTTCATTCTTCTAATTTAGCTAAATCATTTGTCATTTGGCTTATTCCTATCACGGTGCCCATGATCCTCTCCATGGTGTTACCTGTCCTTCCCCGCTTGTGCTGTCAGCAGCATGTCTGGTTGCGACCTGACTTCCTGATTGCATACGTGCATCACTTTAATGAGCTCGCTATTTTGTAGTCATGGCTTAATTGACCTAATTATGCTCTGCCTATCCGGTAGGCCTTATATGCGGCCTTCAACTTTGCTTCAGTGCCCTTTCGTGGTATATCTGAGCATTGTTTGTATTCCTCTGTGTTACCCGTTCTTGGCTGCTGATTACGATCCGTGTATGACCCTTGGCTCCGTCTGACTACCCGATTTGTGCCTGAACATCTGGCCTTGTCTGGCTACCCGATCTGTGTTTGATCCCTGGCTCAGTCTGACTACCCGATCATTGTATGACCCCTGGCCTGGCTGACTACCCACTCCGTGATAAGTACTGTGGCTCTGTCTGACTACCCATTATGTGTATGACCTTGGCATGTCTGACTCCGCTTGTGATTTAACCTGGGCCTGGCTCTCACGCCGTGCAGGTCCCTAGGCCTGGTCTTTGCCTATGTACTACTCCAGGTGCTGCCTCTTCTCATAGGCCTTGTATAGCTCTGGTCTACCTGGGATCACACATGGACCCTAGCGTTCTAGGGTGTAGTGTCTGACTGTCGTGTACTCTAGCGTTCTAGGGTATTGTGTCTCGTTGGGCTCTAGCATTCTAGGGCATCTCACTCCCACTGTCCCTAGCTATCACGGTGCCCATGATCCTTTTCTGTCAGTATCTCTTGTGTTGCTATCCTATTGGCTGAGGAGGTTTAGCCCGCCCCCGGTGACCTTTTTATACCCAGCCTTTGACACTTGTCACTTTCCCTTTCGTGGTGTTCCTGAGCCAGTGTTGCTGTTGCTGTTCTCTGTGATCCTGATTCCGTGTACCGACTTGGCCTGTCCAGACTACGCTCCTGTGTTCCTGTTTGGTGTACCGATCCGGCCCGGCTGACGTTCCTGCTTGTGATTGATCTGGCTTGTCTGCGAATCTCCTCCATGTACCGACCCGGCCTGGCTGATGTTCCTGCTTGTGATTGATCCGGCCTGTCTGGGAATCTCCTCCGTGTACTGACCTGGCCTGGCTGACGTTCCTGCTTGTGATTGATCCGGCCTGTCTGTGAATCTCCTCCGTGTACTGACCCGGCCTGGCTGACGTTCCTGCTTGTGATTGACCCGGCTAGTCTGCAGAACCATCTCCGTGTATCGATCCGGTCCAGCTGAACCGTCTTGTTCCTGAGTCCTGTGTATGCTGCTTCCTGCACCATTGTCGCCGTGGCGACATTCGGACTTCCGCTGAGGCTGTTTACCGGACCGTGTACCTCGCTACTGTTCTCTTCCTGTGTAGCATCCCGTGCTGAGTCTTGTTTACCGACTGCTGAACTGTGCCTCCGCTTTGTGCCTACTCGATACTTGCAGAGCATTACTCTTACTGATCTAAGTTTGATTTAAACTAGCTGCTTAACCCGATCAGTGCTGGCATACTTCTTGTGAACCATTCCATCTCATACTGAGCCTACTCCTGTTACCACTACTACTGTCGAGCTGGCCGCTTGTGCTCCTAATTAGTCGGCAGCTATTCCTCTATCTAGCAGAGTAGTCGGTATTGATCGTTGCGTCTGGTGAGGCGCTATAGGCTTCAGATTTGTCTCCGGTTTACGCCCGTGGGGGCTATTGGTTCACCTTCTGTGCAGCACTGAGTGGCCTCCGGTAACGCCCGTGGGGGCTATTGGTCATCTCCTACTATACAGCAGTCTCGATATTTCGCCCAATGGGGCTTTTGGCTTAAGCTCTGTCAGGTTACTCTGGTATACGCCCGTGGGGGCTATTGGCCAGTTCTCGCATCCTAGCAGTCTTCATTTGGGATGCCCATGGGGGCTACCGACTCTAGCACCAACCCCTATTGTGGCCGGTAGCGCTACGCCCGTGGGGGCTACGCACCATTATCAGCTAAAGCTATACTGAATGTGCAGTCATCAGCCTCCTGTGCATTACCATCTGCAGACATATCACCGCCTTGGGCGTGCCAAACTCCTCTATTGAGACGGACTGTGTAGTATTAACCCTTGTGTAGCCTGACTACTCCTATTCTCTATCTGCATAGTACTGTTATTGCCTGTACTCTGATTTACTGTTATTTCGTTTGCCTGCTATTTCTATTTACGCCAGTAGAAGGCATCCTTTGTCATTCCTTTTATTTAATAAAACTGTGTTTTATTTTACCGGCTGGTCTGAGTGTCTTGAAAACCGTTACACTAGTGTCCTAGGGTAGAGATCGGCCTTACCACCTTTCTCCATCTCGGGTGGTCCCCAGAACCGTAGGCTAGGTTCTCTGCCATGTTCCTGGTTCCTGTCTTCGGGCTAGGTTCAGTGTCAGCTCTTAGGTAGTGGACTGTAGCACTGTCTCCATGCCTGACCCTGGGAAAGGCTGGGGAAGTGTTTATTGCTATTCATTGTATTATACTTTAAATAAAAGGATGTTGATTTTAACTGTACCTGTCAGAGTCTTTCTTTGTGTGAGTTACCGTGACAATTCCCCCTGGAATGTCTACCCTATTGCAGATCTTTGTTTCATCTGCAAAAAGGCATACCTTACCTTGAAGACCTTTTGCAATATCACTAATAAAAATATAAAAAAAATGGACCCCAGATCCCTGAGGTACCCCACTGGTAACACTCCTTTTGTCCAAATATTCTCCATTGACTACAGTCCTATGATTAAGTACCTTCGGTACGAAACGCGTTAGGCGGTTGGCTATATGGAGCTATATTTGTGCTGTGTCTAAGTGTTGTGTATAACACATGAGGTTCTGTCCTCGAATGTTTTTAAACTAAATATTATAATAAAGAGCAAAACTTTTCATTGAAACATATGGCTGCTTGATGATCCGTGGGTCTGTTGAAGCGCTTCACACCTGTGTCGTCTTGTTTGTCGGAGTTTCATGGCTGGAACTGTGTGAGGTGCTCCGGACCCGCAAACAGAACACTATTTGGTGAGTGTTATATACATTTTATTTATGCATTCTATTTAGGCTTGTAGCGTTCCATTCTTTATATAATATTCATTGTATTATACTTTAAATAAAATGATGTTGATTTTAACTGTACCTGTCAGAGTCTTTCTTTGTCTGAGTTACCGTGACAATTCCCCCTGGAATGTCTACCCTATTGCAGATCTTTGTTTCATCTGCAAAAAGGCATACCTTACCTTGAAGAACTTTTGCAATATCACTAATAAAAATATTAAAAAAATGGACCCCAGATCCCTGAGGTACCCCACTGGTAACACTCCTTTTGTCCAAATATTCTCCATTGACTACCACCCTCTGTCTAGTGCCACTCAGCCACTGCCTTATCCATTTAACTATTTTTGCATCCAGACCCAAACAATGCAATTTATTAATGAGTCTTCTATGAGTGACAGCGTCAAATGCTGTAAGAGTTGGTCTATGTTGTCTACCAAAGTAATTCTTGCACTAACAGAACTAAACGAAAGAGTGTAGAGGACCTAGGGATGATCAGTATATGTAGCAACTACTGTGTTGTCTAAAAAAAAAAAAAAAAAAGGATAAGCAGAATTTGGTAATGATATAGTAAAGCAAAGACTCAGAAATCATATCTGCAAACTGTCATTGGAACTAACTAATCTTCATAACAGATGTAAATATTGATTAAATTAAAACCTAGGTTGTCCAGAGAGTAGTGATAAATGCGTTTATGTGGTAATGTGTGTACTAACAAAAAAAAGTGGTTGGGTTGAGGAATGACCATCCACAATTATACTGGGGAATACTAAACATTGAGGAAAAACAAAAAGAAAGGTCCTGTGTTGAGGGAGATAATGGGTTAAAACCATGCAAAGACAACAGTAAATCAAATGTGTTGTAAGGTTTGTGTCAACACAAGTGCGTAAATTAAAGAGGCGGGCAGGTAAAGAATGTGCATGGCAAGAAACCTGCCCCAAAGGGACTGAATGATCTGTTAGTAGGTAACTACACATTGCACCCTCAATTCTTCACTCACCACTTCTCTGCTCCCATGAACTTTTTTCATTCCTCCGCTCCCTATCACCACCATCTCCTTCTACCCCTGCAAAAAAGACCCATTGCTTCAAATCTCACTCTCACCTTATGTCCCTGTCCCTTCTCCTCCTACTTGCTGCAGGTGACATCTCACCTAACCCAGGCCCCCCTTCCATTCTCTCTTGGACCACAGAACCCACTCACACACGCAACACTCACAATCTAATAACCGTACCCCGTCACCTAACCTCCTCCCCCCCCTTTTGTTTTGGTCTCTGGAATGCCCGCTCTGTGTGTAACAAACTAACAGCTGTTCATGATCTGTTCATTTCTCATTCCCTAAACCTCCTTGCCATCACTGAAACTTGGCTCACATCATCAGACACTGCCTCCACTGCCGCACTCTCATATGGAGGCCTTCAATTCACACACACACCGAGGCCTGGCAACAGGCAGGGAGGGGGAGTAGGCATCCTGCTGCCCCCTAACCATATATTTCAGGTACTCCCCACTGTTCCCTCTCTTTCCTTCCCTACATTTGAAGCTCACACACTTCGCCTCTTCTCTCCCCTCCCCCTGCGTGTCGCTGTCATATACAGGCCACCTGGTCCCACTGCACAATTCCTTGATCACTTCACCTCCTGGCTCCCTCACTTCATGTCCTCTGATGTCCCTACTCTCATCATGGGTGACTTCAACATCCCTATAGATAATCACAACACCCCCCCTGCCCTCAAACTCCTCTCCTTAACAACCTCCTTAGGCTTATCGCAGTGGACCAGCTCTCCCACACACAGTGATGGTCACTCCCTCGACTTGATCTTCACTAACCTCTGCTCGGTCTCCAACTTCTCTAACATCCCTTTTCCCCTCTCTGACCACCACCTCCTCACCGGTAACCTCATCATACCACGCAAACCCATCACCCCCGCCACAATCAAGCGCATGCGGAGAAATCTACATTCTCTTGATAAGCAACAATTTTCCACCTCCCTGCAGCCTATCCTCAACCCCATCCTCACACTTACTTGCCCAGACAAAACTACTGCTCTCTATAACAGCACTCTCACTTCAGCCCTTGACATCGCTGCACCTGCAACTCCACGCCACCCACGCACAACCCCACTACAACCCTGGCACACAAGACTAACGCGATACCTCCAAAGGTGCTCACGCACTGCTGAAAGGCACTGGAGGAAATCGCGCTCCACAGCCGACTTCACACACTACAAATTCATTCTCTGTTCGTATAGCTCTGCCCTCTCCCTGGCTAAACAGTCATTCTTCTCCTCTCTAATTTCTAATCTTTCCTCCAACCCCAAACGCCTTTTCTCAACCTTCACATCTCTTCTAAACCCACCAACACAAACACCTTCCACTAACTTCTCGGCCCAAGATCTCGCCAACCACTTCAAGAACAAGATTGAATCTATCAGACATGATATTTCATCACTACCACCCCCACCCAGCCAGCCCAGCCCTGTCGCCTCTCCCACATACACACTAAGCTCCTTCCCACCTGTCACTGAGGATGAAGTCTCCCTTCTCCTCACTCGCTCAAACCTAACCACATGCCCTCTCGACCCAATCCCATCTCAGCTCACCCAAGAACTCTCCCCTCTACTAACTCCAATCCTTACTCACTTATTCAACCTCTCTTTGTCAACCGGCACCTTCCCATCCTCTTTCAAACATGCACTAATCACTCCCATCCTAAAAAAACCCTCCCTGGACCCAAACTCATTGTCAAATTACCGGCCAATTTCCCTACTCCCGTTTGCCTCCAAGCTTCTCGAGCGCCTTGCATATAACCGGCTCACTAAATTCCTCTGCTCCCATTCCCTGCTAGATCCCTTGCAATCCGGATTCCGCCCTCATCACTCCACTGAGACTGCCCTCACTAAAGTGGCCAATGACTTGCTCTCAGCCAAGTCTAAAGGCCACTACTCCCTACTCATTCTTTTGGACCTGTCAGCCGCATTTGACACAGTCGATCACCCACTCCTCCTCCAAGCCCTCCACTCCCTAGGCCTCTGCGACACTGCACTCTCCTGGTTTTCATCTTATCTCTGCAACCGCTCCTTCAGTGTTTCATACTCCGGCTCCACTTCCCCACCCCTCCCACTGTCTGTTGGTGTGCCCCAAGGATCAGTACTGGGACCCTTGCTCTTCTCAATCTACACTGCTTCCCTTGGAAAACTGATAAACTCCTTTGGGTTTCACCATCATCTCTATGCTGATGACACCCAAATATATCTTTCCTCCCCAGACCTCTCTCCTTCCCTCCTGTCCCGAGTGTCTGACTGTCTGTCTGCTGTGTCTTCCTGGATGTCCTCCCATCAACTCAAACTTAACCTTAGCAAAACTGAACTAATTCTCTTCCCTCCATCTACAACCAGCCTTATCCCAAACATTACCCTCACCGTTAACAACACTTCCATCACACCAACCCCTACAGCACGCTGCCTGGGGGTCACATTTGACTCTGCCCTATCCTTCATTCCTCACATCCAGTCAATCTCCAACTCATGCCGCCTCCACCTCCGCAACATCTCTAGAATCCGCCCCTTTCTCACAGAAGACACTACCAAAATTCTAATCCAAACACTCATCATGTCCCGTCTTGACTACTGTAACTCTTTACTAATTGGCCTGCCTCTCACCCGACTAACCCCGCTACAGTCCATAATGAACTCTGCTGCAAGACTAATCTACCTCACTCATCGCTTCTCTAACACCACACCCCTCTGTCAGTCCCTACACTGGCTCCCGTTAGCATACAGAGTAAAATTCAAAACTCTGGTGCTAACTTATAGAGCCCTCACTAACACTGCACCCCCCTATATTTCATCTCTCATTTCCAAATATACTCCCGCCCGCCATCTTCGCTCTGCACATGACCTTCTGCTCTCCACAGCTCTTATCACATCCTCCCACTCCCGCCTACAGGACTTCTCCCGTGCTGCACCTGAGCTGTGGAATTCCCTCCCCCGCCCCATCAGACTCTCCCCCAGCCTTCAAATCTTCAGACGCTCCCTGAAGACTCACCTCTTCAGGGAGGCCTATCAACTGCCTCCATAAACATCATCACCAAGATTCACCCCTTGCACGGACTACTGCACTCAACAGCACTTCTCACTCCCACCCACTGACTGGCAGTTCATGTGGCAGGAGGCACTTAAACACAATAGCACTTACTCCTTCTGTATCAAACCTACCTTCCTCTAGACTGTAAGCTCTCACGAGCAGGGCCCTCTGATCCTCCTGTTCTACACATCTGATTGTACTATTTAATACCTCTGTATGTCTATTCCCCAATTGTACAGCGCTGCGGAATTAGTTGGCGCTATATAAATAAAGAATAATAATAGAATAATAAATAATACTTATACCTGCAATGTGATGTGAGGTATTGACAACTGTGAACAGAACAAGCTATAACTTGTACCTTAGTTGTGACTGGTTTCCCTCACAGGCAATCAGTATTGCCATCTAAAGTTCTGGCTACACTAAGTTAAGTGATGTAAGTAAATTGCTTCTTGTTGTTAATAAAAAAAAGCAAAATGATTTTGAAGCATGAGAATCATCAAGGAATTGTCTATAGTCTCTAACTAAAGGTTTCCCACTTAGTCTTTGGTAAGAAGTGTATGTGATATGCTACAAATGGTCAACCATTTTGTCTCATTTGTTACTACTTCTGCCATGTCCTTAACATCAGCTAGACAAGGAAACATGTTAAAGCAGGAATGAACCACCATTACAAGTATAAAAACAGTGTTGCATGAATAAAATTATTATAATTTCCCCTCCATTTAAATCAAGCTGAAGGCTTGGCCGCCTGTGTCCCGCAGTCTGGGACCAAATCCAGTGTCAACAACTGCAGGATCACATCCAGAAGCCCGACCCTGGCCAACCAGCACATCAGAGAGACATAGCTGGAGGACGCCCATATTCATTAAAAGTTTTTTCATACTTTTACTTCAGACATGTCTTGAATACCTGCTAGACAAGGATATGTGTAAAGCCTAAATAAGCCAATGTACAAGTAGATAACAGAAATGTTGAAGACCTAATGTTAATAGTAGTTCTCCTCTGTCTGGGCAAAGACATGGTTGCCCAGGTCAGTCACAATGGCCGACGGTCTCCTACCTGCTGCAGGCTCCCATGGCATCTGCAAGGTCGGCTGGCCGCGGGCCCGAGTTTGAGACAACCAAGGTGTTTCCGGGTTCAGAACTCCATAGCCCTTGTCTCCTGACACATGCACGGTTGGCCGGGTGTGCCTTCTCACTCCAGAGTCCCTGCCCCAGCCCTTGCCACCTCTTGTGGTCTCCCTGAAGTTATGGACTACTCATGTGGGGGACCTATCAGCTGTGGCCTCAAATGTGGTAAGTGGGGAGGTAAGAGGGACTATGGTAGGGTAGGACTGCCTTCGCCTGCTAGTGGTGCTCCTTAGGTCATGTGACTGTCTGTCCCCTTTATAGTCTTCTCTCTCCCTCCAGTCCTTGCTCACTTGTTCTGTTGTCTTGCTGTGAACACTTGTGTCTGTATGTTCTGCCTGATCTCCTGGTTCCTGACTCTGATTGTCCTGCCTCCTGTCTTGACCCTCAGACTGTGGTTTGACTCTACTTCTGCTTCGCCCCTTCTGTTTTGATGCTTGTTGGTTGGCTGCTGTTTCACTGCACCTGGGTTCCAGCCTTAAAGACTCAGGGCCCTGCTAGGCCATAACAAGGTTTCACACCTGCCGGTGCAAGCCGATAGCACCAGCTACAGGGTCACGTCCAGAAGTCTGGCAATGTCCAACTCCTCTGTAGATCCAGTAAGTTACACCTCATTTGTTCTTGGCTTCTCTCTTAAACAATCTGTACTGTGACCTGAACCTCTGGCTGTATCAAATTGAGTGGTGCAGGTGCATCATTTCTTGTTAGTAAAATAAAAAGAATGATAATTCTGAGGCATGAGTTTAAGAAGTGGAAAAACAGTGTCGATTATCTCTAATTAAAAACTTTCTTGTATAACTTCCTGGATAGGAGTTAAGTATGATCAATTAGAGACAGTCAACCATTTTGTTCTATTTCCTACAACTTCAGACATATTATTTGCACTAGCCAGGCAAGGACACATGTAAAAGAATGAATGAGCTATTAGACAGTGCATAATAATAATAATAAAAAGTATTTTAGGTGAAGTTATTATTCTACCCCTCCGTTTATATCAGATCGCAGGCATGGTTACCCTAGTTGCATGATCCCGGATGCATGCTATCAGTAACAGCTGCAGGGTCGCTTCCAGAAGCATGTCCACGGTTCTCCAAATAAGATGAGCATAGCTGGGTAAAACCCATATACTTTGAAAGATCTGTCATTCTGCTACTTCAGACATGTCTTAGATACTAGCTCGGCAAGGATATATATTTAAAGCATAAATGAGCCCCTATAAAAATGTATAACCAGAACATTGAAGAAATAAAATTAATAGCTTTTCTCTTCTGGTTAGACTGAACTAGAGGCATGTTTGCCCACATTGTAAGATCCTGGGTGCGAGCCCATAGCATCAGCTACAGGGTCCCATCCAGAAACTCAGCACTGGCCAACCAGCCTACAGGATACAAACAGCAGTAGGCAGCAGTCGCATACCTGTCCAGAACTATAACTAGGCAGGAAAACAATCAATCAAGCAACTCTATATCAGATGTTGAAGGAATTTATACATCAAACTTTCCCCTCTTTTACACTAAAACAGATATATGACTATCCGAGTCTCGTAATCCCTCATCAAGTCAGCAGCAAAAGGCTGCAGGGTCACGTCCAGAAGCTCGGCATCGACCAGCCAATGTACAGGATGGGGAAAAATGGAAGAGTAGTTGGTTATTTCCCAGAAACTTTAAAGAATCTCAGCTTAATCATCGATGAATAGTATATTATAGAGAATTTGTTATTAGTTAGAGAAAAGTTATAGCTTGCACAGAGATCACATAGACACCTCTGGGATACACAAATATACATTGTCAAAGTTTAGTAGTGAGTCATCAGGAAAAGAGTCCAGAGAGAAGTAGCAAATCCCAGAACACGAGGTGACTGAAAGTTCAGGTCCAGGTGGAGGAGGTAGAACGTCATTGCGTTTTCTTTTGGTCTGGTGAATCAGGGGACCACTCCAATCTTTTCTGAGTTTTGGCTGGGAGCTGTTGCATTGGTTCTGACATTTGGGGTGGGGGTTGGATGCCAATTGAAATGCAAAATGCTGGAATCTCCTCAGGATAGAGAATCATATGAGTATTAACATTGTAATTATCTCCTCTAAAATCATGGGTGTGGTGGAATGCTAATTTTTCCCTTAAAAGCAGGAAGGAACTGTGACTTTCATCAGTACCTGCAATGTGCACAGTGTGTGTAAGGATACATTGTGAAATATGGGAAAGATTTGGAAGGTTTCACAACAATTGACACATCAGCTCTCATATTAAGCAATTGACATAACTGCAATCAAATGCCTTAACATCTAGGTCTCCAATGTAAAACCATCCCCCAAGAAATCAAATACTGCTGTCACTATGGCGTTTGTCTTCTCCACTAAGGACAGGTGATGATGAGAAGACTTAATAAAAATATTTGATCATCCTTGATACCAGCATAGTGTATTCAGTGGGATGGGATGTCCTCAGATACTCCCTGATACCTTGCATTCAATTACTCTCCACCACATTTCCATGTGTGGTAAGTGCACTACACAGTGTGCAATGAGTGGACATGAACTGTTAGGTCCTCGCATCTACAGTCGTTATCAGGTGGTGGGGGAGGTTACACTGACAAAGGAGGATGTAGGGGACCCAGAGGGTGCCAAGGTGGCGATTGAGGGTACATTTTCCTGTCCTGGACTTTAGCACAAAAAATGATGATGATTCAGATATTAAGCTTGGCAGTGAACGGGGTTTGGGTTTCACATGCTGAAAATAAATGTCATGGTGTTTATGTCCCATGTGCTTTATGAGAGATGTTGTGCCAATATGTGTCCCCTGCTTTCCACTCTTCACTATCTAATCACAAAAAGTGCCCAGTGCAGTCACTGATGACTGCACTGTTCCTGCCCCAAGGCAAAAATATACCCACATCTATGATTTCAGAGAGGGGACAGGTGGAGAAGAATGGAAACAAGAACAAAGGAAAAGGCACCCGATAATGTAACACTGTAACACTAAAAATCAAATAGTGTTGATGAATGGGGTACTAATAGTTCTTCAGAGTCAGATCAGTGTATATATACAGTCTGACCTCCTACCATAAGGCGATTATAAGCCCGTCTCTGTTCTGCATCTGTAAACTCGTGTCCTTAGATGACTTCAATACTACTTTTCATGTGAATAAAATAGGCGGGGCGTTTTCAAATTAAAATTTATTGTAAAAACAATATTACAAAAAGAATTATACAGGTTGACTTAACCCTTACGCATCAATTAAATTAATCTAATTGATGGTAGTATTTGAATGTTTGGTCTATAGCGGTGGCGTCCTTTGTTTTTTACGTTTGAATTTTTAGCTTTGATGAAGAAGTTTAGAACAGTGAACCACCTAAACATTAAGTTAACCTGTATAATTATCCTATTTAATAATTCACTAGAATGTTTGTCAAGCTGTCATGCTCAGTAGAGACTGTCAGAATGCTGGGAGCATGGAATGCTGGGAGGTGTAGGAATGCTGGGAGCACGGAATGCTGGGAGGTGTCGGATTGCTGGGAGTTCTGTGCTAGGAGCATTCTGTGCTTTCAGGCAGTCTCTACAGTACATGACTGCATCGGCAGCAGAACACAGAGCAGGACTGGCCTCTTAACCCTTTGAGTGCCAGAGGGGTACGCAACGCATTGCAAAGCAGTGTACACGGGCTTTTACAATAGTTTTATAACATTGTATTTACAATAAATTTTAATTTGAAAATGGCCCGCTTATTTTAACGAAGCCTTCTGCTGGAAAGAGTTGAGCACTCAAATATGTAAAACTTATCATTTATTATAACATAGTTAAAATTCCAACGTTTCAGTCCTCAGTTGGGACTTTCTTCAGGAACAACAGAGTTACAGGCCGGTATGCCGGTCTGTCTTATATACTCTCTATTGTCAAATTTGGCGCCGTCATGACGTGCGTTCATCTGTCATCACAGCAAACCAACATCAGACAGACGTCAAACTATGTCCTCAAAACACCTATTATGTGCATCATTAAAAAACAATACTAAAAACATTGTATCAATAAACTCTGTAGCGTGTTACATGTAATGTATCAGACTGAATTGTTCATTCAGTCCGATCGGTGACAGAGTTCTCAGCCTGTAAATCCAATACATTTCTCTCTTAGCAAGCTGAGCAACTCTGTCACCTCCCCTAGGTGCCTGTTTAACCAGTTCAAACGGAAAACACTTGAGTTCGGAGACTTTATGTCTGAACTGAATAAAATGTCTGGCTACCGGGGATCGCTTTAACTGTGTCTCGCTCAGTGTATTATTGAGACCTCTAATTATAACAGAACGATGCTCCCGCATTCGCTCTTTAAAATATCTGCTCGTCTTCCCGACATAGTGTTTCAAACAGTGGCAGATCAGCAGATATATCACAAATGCCGTAGTACATGTGATATTCTGCTTCACCTTAATGGTATAATTAATCGAGGGTACCCGGTAACTAGTTCCAGTAATCATGTGGGTACATGTCACACAACCCACACATGTGTACACACCTTTAATCATCTCACCACACTCAGGTTTGTATTTATTCCTTGGGTCAGAGTGGACTAACTCGTCCCTTATACTCCGGCCTCTTTTATAACAAAATTTGGGTGGTTGTTGAAACAAGTGTCCCACTTCCGGATCCTTACTCAAGATATCCCAATTCTTAACTAAACTAGCTCTTGTGTCCCCACTTATGTCAGAGAAGGTAGTAGATATTATAAAACCATCGTTATTGTTGTTAGATTTAACCTGTGATCCCTTCAACAATGTATCTCTATCCATGTTCGCTACAATTTGAATATCTTGCAATATGTCAGTTAACTTATAACCTCTTTCAACAAACTTGACTCCCATCTTTTTCAACTGGAGTTCACTCTCTGTGGGATCAGAAACAATTCTCTTTACTCTCATTAATTGTGATCTGGGTAGACCTCTCTTAAGTGATCTGGGATGTTGACTTTGGGCACATAGCAATGTATTGCGATCTGTGGGTTTAACATATAATGATGTGATTAATTCGTTATTATGTTTACGGACCAGCACATCCAAGTAGCTAATCTCATTATCACTAAAATTCACTGTAACCCTTATTGGGGTCTCCAATTTATTCAACTGGTCTGTAAATTCCAGAAGCTGTTGTTCATTCCCAGCCCAAAGTATAAACAAGTCATCAATGAATCTTACATAAAATTTTATGAGATCCCAATATATGGATCCCATAATATTTCGCTGTTCATACTCCCACATAAATGCATTAGCATAAGAGGGAGCCATGGGTGACCCCATAGCTGTCCCAGTCAATTGAATAAAGAAGTCTTCCTCAAATTTAAAATAATTTCGAGTGAGTATCAGATCTATCATCCCAATTAGATAGTCAATTCGCTCCGCTGTTATTTCACCACTAGTTTCAAGTAGCCTCCACACAGCTGCTTTCCCCGCTTCATGCGGGATACTTGTGTACAGACTAGTGATGTCCATCGTTACTAGTATGATATCTTCAATATCACATGTGACAGTGTTCAGTCTGTTAAGGAAATGTGTAGTGTCCTTAATAAAGGTGCTCGTCTTTTGCACATGGGGTTGTAACACACTATCAATATACTGTGCCATTGGATACATAAGAGAGCCTCTGGCCGAGACTATTGGTCTACCGGGGGGGGTTATTTAAGGTCTTGTGTACCTTTAGTAGACAATATAAGACCGGGGTCACTGGATATCGCACCTTCATGAATGTGCCAAGGTTTAATGACAGCAAACCATCTTGGATACCTTTATCAATATATGTATCCACGTCTATCTTGAACACATTCGTTGGATTGTTACATAATTGTCTGTAGCTTACCTCATCCTGAAGTTGTCTACGTACTTCTTGTCTGTATTGTTGGTAATTCTGCAGCACTATGCCCCCTCCCTTGTCGGCCGGATGTATAATAATATTGTTGTTGTTCTTCAATTCTTTAATAGCTTGTCTCTCGGATCTCGTAAGGTTCCAATATTTCGAACCACTATTGTCCAATTTTTCCATCACCTCCTGATGTAAAATTCTATTGAAAGTCGTAATTGAGGGATTGTTTGAACCAGGGTCAAAATAACTCTTGGCCTTAAAGGGATCTCGTATGAATTCACCCACATGTGTGGAATCTTTGAAATAATCTCGTAGATGTAATTTTCTTTTCAACCTGTACAATTCAATTTCAGTGGTAAATTTATCAGGACGCTGGGTGGGCACAAAACTTAAGCCTTTGTTCAATACTGATATCTGATCAGGTGTTAATATGTGGTCAGAAAGATTAAAAATTATTTCCTTAGCTGGGGTACAGGTGGTTTTCCGTTTTCTCTTCCCCCTCCTGGTGCGTTTTCAGTGGCTCTGCTTCTGGTTACCACTCCTAAAAAACGGGATGTCTGCGCATTCTCACCCTCCAATTGTGTGACTACACCTTCTGATTCCCCATCAGAACCTGAGCTTAAGATATCTCTCAAAGGTTGTCGCGGCCTCCTGTCCCTTCTTCTCCAGATCTCCATGCATACACAGAACCCTCTTCATAATCTTGAGTGATCTGTCTGATTTTTTTTCCTCTTGTATGCCAACAGGTCCTGTTTAAATTTACTGACCTGTGTATCCAATCTCTCCATCCACTGGTTTATTGAATCCGCTGTCAGTATCACCGCCTTCTCATCATATACATTTTTGATTTTTCCACAACATTTCTCCAAATCTTGGCCCACTTCTCTGATCACCAATAACGTAAGTTCTAACGAGCATCTATTTAATATGCCACACCATTGATCACAAAAGGTGGCATTATTTCTTCCAATAGTGGGTAAATTACGTATCCGAAATCCCCTGGGAATTAGCTCATGCTTGTAATATTCAGATAGTGTCACCCCATGTAGCTGTAATTCCACCTCTTTACGTTTCAATTGTAGCAATTCATGGTAGATTTCAATAGCTGTTGGATCCCCTAGTAATTCATCACATGAATCCTTGAACAATATGTCTGAAATTTCATCAGCAGTAAAATATACAGACTGTTGAATCTTCTGTTCCATAGATGAACTGTTCTGTTCCACATTAGACATGTCGGCGTTATCCAGTTCAGACATAAAGTCTCCGAACTCAAGTGTTTTCCGTTTGAACTGGTTAAACAGGCACCTAGGAGAGGTGACAGAGTTGCTCAGCTTGCTAAGAGAGAAATGTATTGGATTTACAGGCTGAGAACTCTGTCACCGATCGGACTGAATGAACAATTCAGTCTGATACATTGCATGTAACACGCTACAGAGTTTATTGATACAATGTTTTTAGTATTGTTTTTTAATGATGCACATAGAGATGAACATAAGAGGTGTTTTGAGGACATAGTTTGACGTCTGTCTGATGTTGGTTTGCTGTGATGACAGATGAACGCACGTCATGACGGCGCCAAATTTGACAATAGAGAGTGTATAAGACAGACCGGCATACCGGCCTGTAACTCTGTTGTTCCTGAAGAAAGTCCCAAATGAGGACTGAAACGTTGGAATTTTAACTATGTTATAATAAATGATAAGTTTTACATATTTGAGTGCTCAACTCTTTCCAGCAGAAGGCTTCGATATATAAGCAGGGTTTGGAAGCACCGAGTTCAATTATCAATGCAAGTGTGTGCGGCAGTTTACTCCAAACATCCGCTTATTTTAACCACATGAGGAGTAGGATTGAAGCCATCTGAGGACACAAATTTAAAGATCCGGAACGGAGACGGGCTGATAATCTCCGTATGCTTGCAAGTCAGACTGAGTATACGCACTGATCTGACACTGAATATATGATTTTTAGTGTTACAGTATTACACTATTGTTCTTGTTACCATGTATTTTTGCCGCTGAGGAGAGCGGGAGTTTGTAAAGAGAGCAGCCCTACACGAACTGGGGAAAACTAGAATACCTGGAAACTGTTACTAGGAGCAATAGGTACCCAGATGCCTGAATGTTGGCTCTGACATATGTTTAAAAGCCTGTAACGGTTTGTTCAACGCTCAGACACAGAGGTTTAGGATAAAACATAGTTTTATTGAAAACACAATGACAAGTACCCTTGACGGGCTAAGGAGTATCTCAACAGAATTATACAGGTGAAATACAGAATTTAGGTACATATGCCTACACAGGCCCAGTATAATAGAAAGTAAGTGAGTTTGTATACTGACACAGGTCAGGCATGAGAGGGTAAATACCCAGAGTAGCAGCACAGCATGAGTTAAAGTCCCAATAGGTATAATCAGTCTCTGTTGTAGAGAAGTCTGTGGTGAGTTCTCTAGTAACGCCCAGTATGATGGAATAACAGCGAGTAGGAGACTGTAGTGCTAGAATGGAGACAGAGCACTAGTAATCTGCCAGAGCAGAGCTGAGGATTAACCCACTGCCATAGCAGTAAACGGAGGCAATAATGATACTCTGCAAGAGCTGAAAGGAATACAGTCAAGGGCACTCTGCCGTAGCAGTAACGGAGGCAACAGTATTCTGCAAGAGCTGAACGGAATACAGCGAAGGGCACTCTGCCGTAGCAGTAACGGAGGCAACAGTACTCTGCAAGAGCTGAATGGAACACAGCCAATGGCACACTGCTGTAGCAGTAACGGAGACAACAGTAAGCTCTGAAAGAGTTAACGGAGGCTCAGAAAATGGTACACTGCTGTAGCAGTAACGGAGGCAACACAGAATACTCTGCCAGGTAGCTCCAGCGGAAGTCAGAATGTCGCCCAAGCGACACAACGAGCAGGAACCGGAGACCTGGGTCGGATCACGGAGCAGGAATGTCAGACAAGCCGGATCAGGTCACAGAGCAGGAACGTCAGCCAGGCCAGGTCAAATCACGGAGCAGGAACATCAGAGAAGCCGGGTCAGGTCACGGAGCAGGAACGTCAGCCAGGCCGGGTCGAATCACGGAGCAGGAAACCAGAATCAGAGCATTCTAACGGGCCAAGTCGGTACACGGGAACACAGCAACTGAAGTAAGCACTGGTACAGGAAC
Source organism: Rhinophrynus dorsalis (assembly GCA_037306005.1). NCBI lineage: Eukaryota > Metazoa > Chordata > Amphibia > Anura > Rhinophrynidae > Rhinophrynus > Rhinophrynus dorsalis. The sequence continues at coordinate 173,874,045 of CM074726.1, forward strand.
ACCACAAAAGGGCACCAGACAGCTGCCAGAGCCCAGTATAAAAAGGCCATACTGGGCGGGCCAAACACAGTTCAGCCAATAGGGGCGCATCACATAGAGACTGACAGAAAGCACAGGCACCGTGATAAAGCCAAAAAGTATTTTTTTGAGTATATCCCTTTGGGGGTGATTTTGGGATTAATATCCATGTGACTGATACATACTGGGGCGCCTTCTGAGCTTTGTCTCCTTTTCCTTTGAATAAGGTAGAGAAGAATGACCTGCTTCTTTTTCTACATATTCGCTTTCACTGGCTGGGGAAGGCACTGCTGCTGACTCAACATCATCACTAGAGCTAGAACCCGGAGTATTGTGGCAAGTGGAGAAGGTCCTAGTCCCTGAATGCTGCTTGAAGAAGTCAGTCCCATGGTGGCCTGTGGCACACTAGCCCTCTCATCATCATCATCCTGTGACAGATGAACATTTGCCTCAGGTGACTCAGCAAAAGAAATTACAGCAACAGAAAACTCCTGAATGTCACTGCTGGTGATGCCCATCTCCATTTACATCACTTTCTCCCTTTCCTTTTTGCTCTCTTCCAAAAAAATCTCTCACATCATATGTTCCACCATCACACTCACTCTCATCATAACCATCACCAGTCTCTTGGTGCTCTGTGAGACTGGTTGGGAATGACAAGTGTGGCTCCTTTGACCATTGTTGCTGCTGAATTGCCACTCCACATCTGTATAAGTAGCAGCAGGGTCAGTCCAGCTTCACCTGCTGGTCATAGTGTTATCCAGCTCTTACAACATTTTTATTTTTTTTATTTTACCTTTTCTTTTTTTTTCTTTTATTTCTTCTCTCTCCTTCTCTCTGCCTGCTTCTGTGATCTTTGTCTATTAAACTACACCATGTTGGATGGAGGGACATTCTGGGTTTTTCTACTATTGAGGCAGGAAGTTTCACTTCATAATGTGTTGGATACTTTTTTGGCTCTCAAAGGGTTTACATTACTTGTTAACATACAACAATATTGATGAAGAATAATGATGCCATAATGGCACAAGACACAATTCTTATCTTGGTTTGGTCTATAGAGCTTTCAGATACCTCAGAGATGTTCTCCCAAGTCTATGCACAAGATAATAAAAATATCCACTCAGTGGTAATGTAGGACAGTGAATGTTGTTTGTGTAGGAACAGGTAGGTCACAACTTGTTGCTTTTGTGAAATGTTTTTTCCAGTCTCACTCACTGAAGTACTTAGGAAATTCAAGCATTTTTGTGGAGCAAACCAGCTACATCATTATGGTCAAATAAAAATGTCCAAACTTCTCCTTGATTTAAATGGAGTTGAAAGCCCTATTTAAATCATTGGAATCTTTTTCTATGTTGTCTGTTATGCAGTCAGTTTGCAGCAAAATCACTCTACTTTTCCTTATTAGATTAATCTTAGTGTGGGGAATGTATCAATTAGCCAGAGCAGCTTTACTGAAGTCAGCCTCTAATGCCAGTGGCTATGGTATGGATTGTAGTGTATGAGCTAACTACCACATACCAGCAGACAACCTCCATCATTATTAAGACTTTAAAGCCTTCAAGCCTCTTACTCTAGCCCCATAGCATGGTCTAGTTGATGGAATACTTCTTTGCCTTGTCAAATACATATCCGTAAGCAAGCATAAAGGGAAAATGAACACTTGAAATGCCCATACACTGTCCCATTATCCTCTCCTTGGCACAAGCAGCATTGACCTTATGAGTCTCAGAAATGTACTAGCTTATTTACTTAATTTTAAGCAGTTGGAATGACAGCAAATCGAATCAATACCTGATACCGCTCGGAATCTCCATTCTACATGTGTTATCCAAATAGTCTCCAATATGAAAATAGATGAATCTTTGGATGTTTCATGGAGAAACAGATACTTCTACAGATTATAATTATAATTCAATATATATACAAGCACAGATAATCATCGTAACAGAAATATATGATGGACTAATAATTGTGACTTGTTGATATGTGTAGCAATTTCCTAGAGTTAAACAATTTATTTTATAGCATTTTTAAATAGTTTTTACTGTGTTACAGGGCATTTTATTCAAAGTTCTAACCTCTCCTTAATTAATAGGTGTAAGTGCTAGAAGGTTATCTAATACATTATAAAGAAATATGTTGGATAACCTTTTGGCAATCAGAGGGTTAGGTTAATTTGTTAGGTTAGGGTTAGGTTAATGAGTTAGGTTAGGGTTAGGCTAATGAGTTAGGTTAGGTTAGGGTTAGGTTAATGAGTTAAAGAGGCAATAAAGAGTTGCAATACATGTGCAATCGTAAGCGATAGTATGTCATTAACGGTTTAAAAAACGTTCGCAATCACTTCTTAAATTAATTTGTATAAACTAACTTAATGCTTTAAATCAGTTTCTGAATGTAATTTCCTTTGTACAAATGAATTTATTTGTACAAGGTATATCTTTTTTTAAAATAGAAAAGATTACTTTTGGTATCTTCCTATATTGAATGTCAACTGCACACAATTTTGGAAGGGTTTTCTCTATGAGTGCGTCAATTGTTTTTCCTCCATAACATCTTAACAAGATTAAGTCTAAATTTATTTTAAATTTAAAAAATTACATGTGAAATGAACATTGGATTAGAGAGGAAGACTGTCTGCCTAAGATGTCAGTAGGAAAAACAGAAGACTGTATTCATTCTACATGAAGGATTATTCAGTGGTGGAGATGTAATATGCAATGAGGAATCTACCCAGCCAGTAAAAACCCTCCAGTCTATAAGAAAGCAAATCACTGAACTCATAAAAAATATATCGAATAAATCTAAACAGAACAAAGTTAGAAAATGTTAACATAAATAGAAAGAGTAAAACAGAATGTAATGAAAGCCAAGGAATATTTATTTCAGTGGTTCTCAGTTTTTTTCTGTGCTGAAACCTTTAGTATCAAATGACATTCCTGTGAAATCCTATCGAAAACCTTCATCTCTTGGATATTAGAGAGTTGTCAGATGCATTACTAGACAGCGCATTAGAGATGACTGTAGGGTAAATAACATAATAGCAGAATCAAATAGATTTCAATGTTGGTAGTGGTAACTTAAATTAGACCAAAATATAGCATCTGGCAACAGTCACCAGGTAATTGTATATGATGTTTTTATTACGTAGAGGATTCTAGGTTCATAGTGTTTTTTAAGGGAAAGTCAACAGAAAACACAAATGCACCGAGTGACGAGTTTCAATCTTTCACTGTCCACTGATAGTCACAGACTAAGGGAGGAAGACAAATCTCAAAATTCTGCAATATTCCAGTCTTAACCCCCCCACACACACACACAATATCCGCAGACAGTATGCAGGCCCAAGACTCAAAATGAGAGGAGAAGGCAACTGAGATGTGATGTCTGAAAAGCAATACATTTAATAAGAGAACTAATAATATGGAGCTCCAATACCCTGAATGGTGTAGTCCATCCTGTCACATTTGATTTTATTATATATAGTACAAATTATAATGACTGAGTCTAAATTATGTTATATCAGAACAAGCCTCCATTCATAAAAGGAATACACACAAATGATACAAAAGTAAACGACTGGTGTAAATGAGATAAAAAAAAAATCTGCTAATAAAAAGAGGCAGTTAATAAAAATGTGTGTGTGTGTGGGGGGACGCTTGAAAGACCCAACCTTGTGCGGACCTGTGGCTCTGGCTGACTACCTATACTGTGTATGACCCAGCCTATCTGTCCATCCATTCTGGTGTTGACCTGTGGCTCTGTCTAATCATTCTCCTTGTGCATTCCGATTTGGCTTAGACATTCTTTCTGGTGCAAACCTGTGGCTCTGGCTGACTACCTGCTCCGTGTATGACCTAGCTTGTCTGACTACCCACTCTGGTGTTGCCTCGGGGCTCTGTCCACTGCACTTGCAGCATACCAACTCTTCAGTGGATATCCTAACTGGTGCAAATCTGTGGCTCTGACTGACTACCCTCTCCGTGTATGACCCGGCTTGTCTGACTATGCTTTCTGGTGTTGACTAGGGGGCTCTGTCTGTTTCCTCCGTGTGTTGGTTCCCGCTCCACAGACACCCCTCCTAGAGTGGCCCTGGGGCTCTATCAGACTCCTAGCTTACTGACCGCAAGCTGAGTCAGTGCTAGCCCTTTGGGCATTACAAATTACCTCGAGGCTCCAGTGGGCTGAAGCCTAGTCTCAAACAGTGTGGTGGATCTATTGACGGACTGCTATTTCTGATACAGTGTTTGCCTATTTGATCACCCGCTGTGTGTTATCTGTTTACGTGCATTACTATTATTATTCTAATAAAAGATTGTTTTACTTTACCGTACTGACTCCTGGTTTATTCCTGGGAACAGTGGCAATAAGCAAAATAAGGGTATCCATTGGAAGTGTTGTATTTAAAGTTTTGCATCATAAAATGTCGCATGTCTTTGATCACGTCATTCGAAGTGTCGCAATTAAAGTGATGCATCTTAAAGTGTCACAAATTCTACATTTTGAATTGCTCCGAATGGCGCATTCACCATATTGTGCGTGTGTTGGGTTTGGGTTGGTTTTGGTTTGGATTTTGGTTGGGTTTTGTGGGTTTTTGGTTGGTTTTGTGGGTTTTGGTTTGGGTTGGTTTTTGGGTAGGTTTTGTGGGTGTTGTGTTGGTTTTGGTGGGTTTTGGGTTGGTTTTGAGTGTTTTGGTTTGGGTTTGGGTTGGTTTTTGGGTAAGTTTGGTGGCTTTTGGGTTGGGTTGGTTTTGCACCCATATTGCGTCCTTAATGCACCCATATTGCGTCATTATTGCACCCATATTGCATCCTTAATGCACCCATATTGCGTCCTTAATGCACCCATTTAGCGTCATTATTGCACCCATATTGTGTCCTTAATGTGTCCTTATTGCACCAATACTACACCCAAATTGCGTTATTAATGCACCCATATTGCACCCATATTGCACCCATATTGCATCTTTAATGTGTCCTTATTGCACTAATATTGCACCCATATTGCGTCCTTAATGTGTCCTTATTGCACCAATATTGCACCCATATTGCATCCTTATTGCATCCATATTGCACCCAAATTGCATCATTAATTCACCCAAATTGCATCAATACACCCATATTGCGTCCTTAATGCTGTGACATGTTAACGCACGATATGGTGAATGCTCCATTTGGAACAACGCAAAATGTAGAATTTGCGACACTTTAAGACGCATTGCTTTAATTGTGACACTTCAAATGACGCGGCCAAAGACATGCAACATTTTATGACGCAAAACTTTACATGTGACACTTTGATAGTAAACCCAAAATAAGATACTGTAAGTGCCACCCACACATACATAAGAAATAGGCATCATGCCATAAAGGAACATATAAAATACCAAATAAAGTCTGTTATTACACTCATTTTCCAAATATTGCTGCAACTATCCACAATCATGATGTGAATAACTGGGGTTGAACATATTCTACTGCAATAGAAAGGAGGGAAGAGATTCCAACTAATAGAGAAAAGAGAGAGCTACTGAGTCTTTAAAATGAACACCATGGGTCTGAATGGCATAAATGCAGATATGAACGTCCTGTCATGGGCCATACATGAGCATTTTTGCCTATAATTTTTCTATATCCATCTGATTGATGGACTTATACATATACCCTCTCCATTAGTTATCACATTGTTTGGAAGGTATATATCATATTTGTAGTGTCCATATAGCATTCCACTTTAGTATCAGTTCTATGTAGGGTTAGGTTCACAGGTAAATATTTATTTTTATAATGTTATATCGATGTTCATAAAACCTCTCTTTCAGAGACCTGTTGGTGTGTGTCCCACCTGCTGTATAACACAGGCACATTCCATTACATAAAGTATGTATTCTGTACTAGAGCTTTCAATAAAACTCTTAACAGGGAAAGATTCTCCAGTTTTCCTTATTCAAAAGACTTCTTCCATGTTCACTATGTCCACACGTTAGACAAGAGTTGTGCCCGCACCTAAAATTTCTCAACACTGATATTTGTAATGCAGGAATTATTCTCTAATGCTTCGTTTTCTCAGTCTTTTGTGATATGTTTAAAATTGATGGAGTTAGTAGGTGTTGCTTGAGATCCGTTGCTTTCCTAAAGATGAACCTTGATTTCTCCTGAATAATGAGTATAAGATATTTATCTCCCTTAACAATATTTCAATGTTTCTTAATGATATTCTGAATGGATGTAACTGCTAGAAAGAAACCCCAACACTCATATCCATCTTCCTCTGTACTCCTATTTCCCCTTTTGCCTTCTTTGTCTCCAATCATTTTCTGGTAATCTTCTTAGTTCTTTCCAAAACCCTGTCAAGTACGCAGATTGGTAGCCTTTGTCTTCAAACCTGCTTCTAAGATGTAAGGTCTGATCTATGTATACTTCTTTTCAACTGTTTTTTGTCCATCTCTCGTGCTACAAGAAATGCAGAGCTATGTAGAATGTTAGAGTCCTCCAGGCTAAATAGCTTATACACTATTGTTTTACATTAAAATTTTACATATAAATTGCATCATAAATATAATTTGCCTTTGAAATGCATTCAAAATCACCTGGTTTTTACAAGGTGACAATTCCACTTTAAGATGGCAATTCCTTGTAATTGACGACAGAGGAATTGATCCTTAGTCCCTAAACTTTCCTAATGTCAAAATACAAAGCTACATACACCAGATTCCTCCCCTTAACTCTGCTTGTGCCAGGGACAGTACAATGTGGCAGTACGATGTTCCGTTGCTCTATGCCATTGTTAGGTCAATGTACTAAGCAAGGTGTAGCAGAATTTGTGTAAGTATATGCAATTCCCCTGTGCATACCATGGGGCTGATGTATGGGGATTGCTGGAATTTAAATTCAATGTTGGTGGAACTTGTATGATGGTATGCATTACACCAATTCAAGGTATACCCTTAGGGGTAGAGACTAACATTTGAGGCTTATTTTAGTGTAGCTGCACTATCACATTAGTATTTTTGCCCCATTGTGTTGTAGTCAGCCAATCAATCACAGAAACACACATACACTGTGCAACCTCTTTTACTTCACTGTACACAATTTACCCACTGATGTTTTTGCTTTGTAGATTACCCATAGAATGAGATTCCTAGGGCTGAATGGAATTATAATGTAAATATTTTTTTCTCATTTGCACAGTTTTTTATTGTATAACTGCACAGTTTCTTTTTTATTTTGCCTTACTGGTAGCATCATTCCATTATTTACAATTCCTAGGTTAATCTATGGACCAGACCTTGTGTATCGAGAAGAAAGGAGTTTCAGACACTTGGATAGACTACATAGAATATCATAAGGACTGAGGAGTTTTTACATTCCTGAAGACTTGCCTCACTGCATCTCCTACACGAGTTCTGGTCTGTGTAAGTAGATATTTATTTTATACACGTTCCAAGATTATGTTGGTATCATAAAAACACATGTTGCTATTCACACCTCTATGATAAAGATATAAATATATATCTTGTGTAAATCTTATTAAAATTTGGTATGTAGGCACTACAATGTACAGCTAAAACAACAATATGATCAATGTCTTTCAGATACCTGAATAAGGCAATAAACACTACATGAATTCTGCTAATCAAACAATGGTGAAGTATTTCATAATTAGGGGGGTTTCTGACGTTCCTGAGCTGCAGGTTCCAATCTTTCTTATAGTTCTGCTCATTTATCTTCTCACAATTGGTGGTAACATGACAATTGCACTACTTGTATGTTTGGATCCTCAACTTTACACTCCTATGTACTTCTTCCTGTGTAACTTGTCCATCATAGACATGTGTTCCACCACTGACACTCAACACAGAGTTCTTATGAACTTCATTTCAGGAGATAAAATGGTTTCCTTTCCTGCTTGCATGGCACAAATGCATATTTTTGCATCCTTAACAGCTGATGAACTGTTATTACTGACTGTTATGAGCTATGATCGATATGTAGCAATCTGTAACCCAATGCACTATCCAATTATCATGAACTTTAGAGTCTGTGCTCTGCTGGCCACTGTCTCCTGGGTACTAGGTTTTCTAGAGTCCCTGCCAAATGTTGTTATAATATCAAGTTTCTCCTGTTTCAGAACAAATAAAATAAACCATTTTTTCTGTGATGTTTTGCCTCTTATAAAACTTTCTTGCAGTGACACTTCTGTTATGGATAGATTTACTTTAATTGGTGGACTAATCCATGTTATGTTATCATTTTCTATCACCTTCATTCCTTACATATTCATTATTGCCACCATACTGAGGATCCAATCCAACATTGGAAGGCGTAAAGCCTTCTACACTTGTTCCTCACATCTCACAGTCGTCATTCTTCTGTACGGGACTCTTGTCTTCCAATACCTGAGACCTACTTCAGCCAACAGCTTGGATTCAAATAAACTTTTCTCTCTATTAAACACAGCTGTTGTTCCCATGTTAAACCCACTGATTTACAGCTTGAAAAATAAAGATGTCAAGTCAGCTCTGAGACGCAGGCTAAGATGCCAATTTAATTTTAAATAATTATTAAGATCCTCTATCCTCACAGTCCTTTTGATTATGTATGTGACTCTATTCTACAGAAAACAAATTACTAAGAAATTATACAATTTTAATTATATTTTTTAGGTCTGGCGTGCAGTACTGTTCTACAGGTATTTGGGTAGCCTGCCAGCAAGTAAAATGAGAGTACATGGACATCTTGAATTCCAAATCCATTTATTCACTGCTTGAAAATAAACACATGAACCCAACTGAGAGAAGAACATGTGTGTGTGGGGTGGGGGAGTTGTCAATCTTCCATTAAAATATGATATACACATTTGATTGAGTCTCTTCAAATATACAGTACTATGCATAACAGCTTGGACTCCAATAAACTTTTCTCTCTATTAAACACAGCTGTTGTCCCCACGTTAAACCCACTGATTTACAGCTTGAAAAATAAAGATGTCAAGTCAGCTCTGAGACGCAGGTTAAGATGCCAATTTCATTTTAATTATTGAGGTCCTCAGTCCTCACCGTCCTTTTGATTATGTATGTGACTCTATTCTGCAGAAAAAATGTACTAAGGAATTATACAATTTTAATTATATTTTTAAGTCCTTTGTACAGTACACTTCAACAGGTATTTGGATGACCTGCCAGCAAGTAAAATGAGAGTACATGGACGTTTTAATTCCAAATCCATTTATTCACTATTTGAAAATAAAGTAATTAACTGAACTGTGAGACGAGCATGTGGTGGTGGTGAGGGGGGTCATCAATTATCCATTAAAATATGATATACCTTAAAATCTCGAGTATAATATGCACCTGTGTATAATAGGCAGGTGTACACTATACCCAAGATTTTAGGGGAAAACAAGAGTGCCTATGTATAATACGCACCCTTGTTTTCCCCTGTCACACAAAAAAAATTCCCATTGCCGCACTGCCTCCCTCCCCGTTTACCCGTATCCTCTCCTTCTGTAGTCTGATCGAGGGTCCCAGTAAGGTCCTTGCAGGGCAATAGCTATGCTCATTGGATCTTTGGTATTGCGGTCCTCACAAGACATTACCCATTGGCTACAAAGAAGATGTCCTGACAGGGCCATGCTGGAAGCGGGCGGCAGATGCAAGCATGCAGCCCGTTGGGACCTTCTCAAGCTGAGGAAATCAACTGGACTACAGAGGAGGAGGAAATGGGTAAAAGGGGAAGGAGGGAGAGAGGCAGTGCGGCAATGGGATTTTTTTTTATACATTTTTTGCCTCGTGTATAATTCGCAACCCCCCACCACTTCACATAAGGTGAAGAGGGGCAAAATTATGCATATTATATACAAGATTTTATGGTAAATATTTAATTGACTCTCTTCCAATATATATTTACTTTCAGATTGTTCCCAACTGTTAATTTTCTTGGTTGTATTAATCATTTGGTGCTAGGAGGTATCCAATGAATTACAAAGCAATGAGCATACCCCTCTAGCACTCAAAGGGTTAAAATATTTTACACTAACGTTCACATTAAAGATGCATTTCTATAAGCTAAAAATGTGTAATTCTGGAGCAATCCAACTGCAACACACTGAACTCTGCCATTCAAGGGTTAAATAAATGGGAATTTTAATTTGGTGCAGCTGGTTCCTCCAGAATTGCACTGTAACTGTCTTACGATAAAAAGAAAAGTGGAATAATTGTGGACAGACCAATAGGCATACAATTGTACTATGTGTTTGCCCCAGAATTATTCCATTTGCAATGCTTTGGTTACCCCTTTGAAACTGAAGGAGATAACATGTTGTGCTGTCTATTTATTTAGTGTATTTTCCTTTTTTGGTATTAAAAAACCTTCATGTTATGATATTTTGCATATGTGTGGGATTGTTACATAAATGAGTACTTTGTAATTATTGATGCCTACCTACACATTCTCTGTCCTTCCCTTTAGAGTAACTGGCTCATTAGGGTACGAGTATGATGGATTCACAGGATGGGAGAAGTCCTGGGTTCGAATCTTGGTGGAGCCCATGATTTCTTGGAGGAGAGACGAGAGAGAGAGGGGATATGATAGATACATTCAAATACATGAAGGGATTCAACAATGTACTGGAGGTAAGTGTGACAGAACCATCCATCACTGGGGGTACTAGAGGGGGCTGAGGGCCAGCCTCCTGCCCACAGACTATGGACTACATTCATTGGGAAGCTCCTTTCACAGCTTCTCAGTCCCACCTTGGGTCTAAGTCACCCTGTGCTTACTGGGGGAACAGGGTGACCAGGAAATCCCGTTCAGTCTGCCTAATCCAGGCCTTACAGAGTATCCAGCTGGGGTAGAGTATTTGTTCTTGGAATTTCACCTTGTTGTTCTGTGTGCAATAATGTGGCTCCTATAGCTGGGGGGAAGGTACAGGGGGAGTGAAATGCATTGTATTCTGACCTGTGATTGAGTTATGTGTAAACTAAGTTATGCTCACTCAGGCACCTCATTGTTCCTATTGCTGGGGCAAGGTACAGCGGAGTGAAATGCATTGTATTCTGGCCTGTGATTGAGTTACGTGTATACTCAGTTATGCTCACTGTGGCACCCCATTGTATTCCCATATGTTGTGTGCAGTAACTTGTAGTTGCAACTTAGTGTAGAGTGAAATTAGCATATAATAGGATCCAAGTTACTGCACACAAGATATGGCAATATAATAGGGTGCCAGAGCAAGCATAATTGAGTTTACATATAGCTCAATCACAGGTCGGAATACAATGCATTTCACTCCCCTTTACCTTCCTCCCAGCAATAGGAACAATGAGGTGCCTGAGTGAGCATAATAGAGTTTACACATAATTAAATCACAGGTCAGAATACAATGCATTTCACTTCCCCTGTACCTTCCCCCAGCAATAGGATACAAGTTACTGCACACAGAACAACAAGGTGAAATTCCCTGACCAAATACACTACCATAGCTGGATAGTCTGTAAGGCCCAGATTGGGCAGACCAGACTGGGTTTCCTGTTCACCCTATGCACCCAATAAGCACAGGGTGACTTAGACCCAAGATGGGACTGGGAAGCTGTGAAAGGAGCTTCCCCATGAATGGAGTCCATAGTCTGTAGACAGGAGGCTGGCCCTCAGCCCCCTCAGGAGCCCCAGTGATGGAGGGTTCTGTCACATGAAGTACATTTCAAAGGGGTAGAAATGTTAGAACAAGAGTTCATAGTCTAATACTAGAGGGACAGAGGCTTAGATGTAATGGAAGTGTGAGGCACCGCGTGGCAGCTGGTAAACTGAAACCCGATAGCAGGTAGACACTCACCCGTATATGAACACCACACCCGGGGAGGCTGGATATATGACAGCCCCCCAAGATGTAGGCCACAACACAGGGGCAGGCTGAGTGGTCCACAGGACATCAGTGGTCAGTTTGGACAGACAGAGGTCAGGAGTATAGCTATCAGTGGAGGTTAGTTTGGACAGCCAGAGGTCAGGAGTATAGATATCAGCAGAGGTCAGTTTTGATAGCCAGAGGTAAGGAGTATAGATATCAGCAGAGGTCAGTTTACTGTGCCTATGGTAAGAGGTCCAGGAGAAAGCAGACTGAGCCAGAATCAGGAATCCAGAAATCTGCAGGGATACAAGAGTTCAGGAAACAGAAGCTGCAACAGGGAACAAGTAGCAGGTAGCAGGACACTGTCTAAATGACTGGAGCTCATAAAACAACTAAGCTCCGATGAAAGGGCGTTCAGAGTTTATATAGGCACTGAACTGCGTGACCTCTTCATGCTGCTCACGTGCGCAACAGACTAACCCCCAGAGGGAAATAAAGGACCAGAGGAGAGAGCACTTCCGCCCCCTCCTGACACTGCAGCAAGACCGTCGCACCACGCTGACATCATCCGTCAGTGCGAGCTACAGGCCGTACATACAGGGACAGACACAGCAAGACCCTCCTCACATCCACACCGATGGAGGCAGCTGTCGACAGCGAGGGCTAGTGAGTATGGGCCTTACAGGAAGAAATCAATGGGAAGATTACATTTCTCCCTATCACATGTCAAGTTTCCCTTCTTTTCCCGGAGGCAAAGTATAGAAGGGGTGTCAGGTATATACAATGTGCCATACTGTGTTTGTTAGAGCAATAAAGAGCAGCACAATTTTTAGCTGTATAGAATAGGCAAATAAAGTAATGTTGGACTGTAGTTTAGGGAGACTTGTAGACAGGAGATTTGTTTCCTGTGTTAGGGGACTGTGAAGGGAGAAAGGAGGTTGATCAAAACTATGCCAACATTCTGTGTGACCGACAGGGAAGACACAGACAGCCATGATCCAAGTTTCTTCCTGTGGTAGAGCAGTCTGGGGTGAGAGAAGGGAGCAAAGGAGATTTACTCCAAAACCCCCAACATTCTGTGTAACTGAGTGAGCGGGAAACAGGTATCCGTGATCCAAGTTCCTCCTGATCTGGCTGTTATATCTGTACTAGGGGATTCTGGGTGTGTGAGAAGTGAGCAATGGGGATTTACCCCAAATACCCCAAAAATTCAGTGTGTCTGACTGGGAAGACACAGACAGCCGTGATCCAAGTTCCTTCCTGATCTGGCTGTTCTCTGTGTTAGGGGAGTCTTGGGAAAGACGTAGTTGACCAGGGATTGTGGGTTTTTTTCTGACAGTGATAGGAAAATTGTATTTCTTTCCTGTAATGCAGTTGGTTTGCTCAGAATTCATTCACTTTTCTTTTGAGCGTAATAAGGCACCTGAGGCTCGATACTATTACCACCGATAAAACCGGTGGTAATAGCAAAAACAGTAGCACCAAAAAAAAAATCAGCCATGTAACTCAGCTGGTCTATAGCTGGAGAGGTACACGGCAAAAAGAGTGTTGTTGTCCAAAACTCACATTTTGGCAAAATGCTTGTTATGGTTTTTTGCTCCCACAACTCATACTAAATAGCGAGAACAGTGGGAACATCAAAGGAAAAAAAAACAAATTGCCCTTGTTTAACAGTGTCAAGAAATGAGAGTGCGCTAAAACAAGGCCGAAAATGTATCACTTACCTGTCATCCGTTGTCTGGCTTCTTCATTAATCTTTCCTTCTATCTTCTCTTCTGTCTTCATTTCTTCAGTCTTCTTGCCTTTCTCTGATCTTCTTTCTTCTTTGAAAATATAAAACAATCCATTAATGCTTTGTATTTTTAAAATAAAAAAAATTCCCCCAAAGATTCTAGTGTTAACCCTTTGGGCGCAGTAGGGGTAGCCCTCTGGCCCTCAAAGGATTATTATTTGTGAGTAGCAAATATGTTTAATGTGGCATGTTTTTAATTTTTAAATGTCCTGTTTCTGTGTGCATATATGTTTCAAATAGATGAGATTTGGTACCGTGTTAGCTGTAGAAATACAGGAGGCAAAAATTAGTAAAGTTGATACCTTTATTGGCTAACTAAACAGATTTAAAATGCAAGCTTTCAAGACTTTTTAGGTCTCTTCCTCAGGCATGTTATACAGATAAATATTAAAACTTCTCTCTTAAATACAAGTACACATTACATTGTTTATAATGGAAATCAGATAAGAAAGTTAGTCCAAATCTGATTCTCTGATCAGTCAATTGTAGAGGATGTGATTTAAATTGCATTCTTCCTCTGAGGAGTCCAGGTATTTATGATCCCAGAGGGACTGTCATAAAGGTTAATTCACAATGTGAAAATGTGACAGAAACTCTCTGTCTCGATTAAGCCCATAAGTCAAATAATCAAATTATAGCATTAATTTTACCTCCCATAATTTTCTGTCCCTCTGAATGTGAAATCGTTTCATCAGTACAGTCAGTCTAATGTCCCTGACACTGTGTCCACTTTGGCAAAAATATATTCCCATTGGTGTCTCTGTCTTTTTGTTGTTAATACTGGATCTGTTGGAATTAAACCTCTTATGTAATTTCTGTCCAGTTTCACCCACATAAAGAGCTGTTGGGCATTTTGTACACATGATGAGGTATATTACATTGGATGATTTGCAGGTGAAATGACCATTGATCTTGTGGTGTAACTCAGTGTTCGGTATGGGTATCTTGTCTGTAGTGTAAATGTGTGCACAGGTTTCACACCTACTTTGTAGGCAGGGTAATGTGCCATTTTTTGTATTTTTGTTCAGGGAACTCCTTACCATCAGTTGTTTTAAATAGGGAGGCTGTCTGAAGGAGAGTAAGGGAGGCTGTGGGAATATGTTCTTAAGTCTTTCATCTGTATGTAAGGTTGCTTGAAGTTCTCTTGATATTTTTTACAGAGCTTCAACTTGGGGGTGGTAAGTGACCACAAGTGGCACACGGTTTCCCTTATGTTGTTCTTTGTAGCTCAACAGATCTTTTCTTGGTATGTGAGTAGTTTTCTGTCTGTGACTGTCAATAATCCTTGCACTGTAACCCTATTTTATAAAGTCTCTGAGCTTCTGGAGGTGCTTGTCACGGTACGCCATGTCAGAACAGATGCGATTATATCCAATGGCCTGGCTGTATATGAGTTCTTTTTGTGTTTTTGGTGAAAGCTATCGTTTTTCAGGTAGGTTGGTCTGTCCTTTGGTTTACGGTACAGGGATGTGTGGATGGAGTTGTTCTGAATAATGATAGTCGTGTCTAGGAAGTTAAAGTTTGTGCGTGAGTGACTGAGTGTTAGATTGATACTGGGGTGGAATGCATTCTAATTTTTGTGGAATTTGAGAAGTTCCTCTTCACTGGCGGTCCAGATGATAAGAACATCATCTATGTAGTGGAGATAGTCCAGGGGTTTTGCCTGGCAGGTGGACAGGAAGTCCTCTTCTAACTTTGCCATAAACAAATGTCTAATTTTGTACCTCTTTGTGAGAATGTTTCCATTGCAGGCTTCAAAATATAATATATACAAAAAAGAAAAAAGAAAAAGGAAGATAGAACAGAAATACAGTAGCCCTATGATTAAATTGTTTATCAAAACCTTCTATAAATATAGCTTTGTCATATGGGCTATAGTGGAAGCTCATGTAATAATAAAGGAACATTGAAACATATTAAGGACTAAAGCCTATTACTAGTAAAATATCCTTAAAGGGAAAGTGTTACTTCAGAGCGCATTAACTAGTGGAGTGCCACTTTGCTATGGACTCTATATGTGAATAGTTATAGAGTATATTTAGCAGGTTTTTTGAATAAAGCAATTTACTCCTATGAATTTAAATAGGAAGTAAGTCAGTTTGAATAGCAAAAGAGAATCACTCATGGATATATACATTTATATTATTTTTTAGAGGTTTTTATTTGTTTGGTATATATTAATAAAATTGTAGGGCCGGCACTTAACGACAGGGTTTTTTTTTTCCTATTCTAGCGAATGACTTCCTGGACTTACCAGGTACGTCATCTGTCACTAAGTGAAATTTTTGCATGACGTACCTGGTAAGTCCATTGTCGCGATGGGGTTAAAAACATTGAACTGACAAAGCTATATTTATAGAAGGTTTCGATAAACAATTTAATCATAGGGCTCTTGTATTTCTGTTCTATCTTCTTTTTTCTTTTTTGCCATAAACAAGTTGGCATATTGTGGTGCCATTCAGGTACCAATTGCAGTCCCCATTTTCTGAAGGTAGAGGTCCTGTCCAAACTTGAAGTAGTTGTGGGTGAGTATAAACTGTATGAGTTTTGTTACTGGTTCTGTGGCTGTGTTGTTTCTTTCCAGATATTCTTGGCATGCTGCTATGCCATCTGTGTGTGGAATGTTGGTGTAAGGGGATTCTACATCCATAGTGGCAAGGATGGTGCTCTCTGGAATGGGGCCCAAGTCTGTTAGTTTGTTCAAGAGTGTCACGGTTTGTTTTGACTCTCAGACACAGAGCAAGATAAAAATCAAACTTTATTGAAAAGTTTAATGGGAACCCTCACGGGTCCTACTCATACACGTAAATCACATATACACAATGGGTACAATCAGTAGTTATTGCAATATACACAAGGGAGGCTCTACCGGCCTTGCCAATATACCGGGCAAGGCAGCCTAAAGGGTTAAACTACAATCTGAATGTGGCTCTACCGGCCTTGCCAATCTACTGGGCAAGGCAGCCAGGAGGTTACACGCGAACTTCACTGTGGCTCTACCGGCCTTGCCAATTTACCGGGCAAGGCAGCCAAGTGGACAGAAGAACAGCTCCACTAATGCTGCATAGATGGTGCAACAGCATAAGATGGAGCAGTGGAGCAAACCAGTCTCCCAACCAAGGAGAACCAACCGGTTAGCAATGGAGACAGCAACCACCGATGGATGTACAATAGCCCAGTGCCATATATAGGAGAACAGTATAGCCCACCCGGTTCTACACAACGGATTCGCAACCGGTGGATGTGGAGTAAACCAGCAAAGCGTACTGGACAAACAGGTGCTTAACCGGCTCTATACAGAGGAATCAGCAGCCGGTGGATGGTGTAGAAACTCTGCACTGATGCTGGTCAGCAATAGCGCTCACACGGCTCTAACATAGAGGAATCAGCAGCCGGTGCATGGTGGGGTAAACCAGCACTGTGTACTGGATAAACGAAATGCCCAACCGGTACTAAACAAGCGGAAGTAGCTACCGGTGAATCGGAGTAATCCAGTACCGCGTACTGGATAAGTGAATGCCCAGCCGGTTCAATCCAAGCTAATCAGCAACCTGTGAGAGTGGAGTAAACCAGTACCGCATACTGCATAAGTGAATGCCCAACCGGTTCTATGCAAGCAAATCAGCAACCGGTGAGAGTGGAGTAAACCAGTACCGCGTACTGGATACGCGAATGCCCAACCAGTTCTATACAAGCAAATCAGCAACCGGTAAGAGTGGAGTAAACCAGTACCGCATACTGGATAAGCAAAAGCCCAACCAGTTCTATACAAGCAAATCAGCAACCGGTGAGCTAGGAGAGTACCGAGATCAGAATGTCGCCATAGCGACTTCAGCAGCCAAACGGAGAACCAGCAATAGTGACAGCAGACAAGCCAGGACCACACAGGAACCATAGCACAGCCAACTGGGTCAGGAACGAAACAGGAACACAGCAGCACGGGATCAGGAACGTAAACAGGAACGACAGCACCATCAACCGGATGAGGAACGGAGCAGGAATCATGCAGGAGAGGAACTGGCTACAGGAGCAACACTGGTACAGGTAGCAAGCGAAACAGGCCCAGGGAACAGGTACAAGGCAGGTGACTGCTGACATAGAGACACCACAAAAGGGCAACCAAAGGGTGCCTCAGCTCAGTCTATAAAGGCAATCCTGGGCGGGCAAAAGACAGGTGGCCAATGGTGAGTACACACACCTGACTGACAGCACAAGTAAGCAATCACGGGCACCGTGATAAAGAGATCTGTGGTATCTTGGAGGAAGCTGGGTGTTTGTTTTACCAGGGGTTTCAGGGTATTTTCAACCCAGCCAGAGATATTCTCTGTGAATGTGCCAATTCCTGAAATGATGGGTCTTCCCGGGTTTCCTTCTTTCTGTATTTTTGGTAACATGTAGAAAGAGCCTGCTTTTGGATCTGCTGGTATTAGGGGCCTTATCTGTTCTCCAATGTTGGAGGGCAGTTCTTTTAAGATCATGTTGAGTTGTTTTGTACATTTTTTTGTGGGCTCCTCTTGTAATTTCATATAGTATCTTTTATCAGAGAGTTGCCTGTTTGCTTCTTGAATGTAGTCCACAGTATTCATAATAACAACAGCCCCCCCCCTTATCCACAGGCTTAATAATAATATCCTGGTTATTCTTCAGTGACTGTATGGCTTTCTGTTCCTTGCTGGTTAGGTTGGGTTTTGGTTCACATTGTTTCTCCAGTATTTCTGCAGTTTCTCTGTTTCTGAAGTTAACTATGTAGGGTTACTACCTGGTTTTGGAATCCAGGTGGATCTTTTTGTGGGTGCATTGATATTATGATGTTGCTCTGTGGTATTGGCATCATCGTTATCCATTTTGTCTGGGACATTAGACTGACTGTACTAATGGGACAATTTGGCACTCAGAGGGACAGAAAATTCTGAGAGGTAAAATTAATGCTACAATTTGATTCTTTGACTTATGAGCTGAATAGAGAGTTTCTGTCACATTATCACATTGTGAATTAACCTTTACAACAGTCCCTCTGGGATCTTAATACCTGAACTCCTCAGAGGAAGAATGCAATTTGAATCACATCCTCTGTCATTGACTGATCAAAGAATCAGATCTGGACTAACTTTCTTATCTGATTTCCATTGTAAACAATGTAATGTGTACTTATATTTAAGAGAGAAGTTTTCGTATTAATCTGTATAACATGCATGAGGAAGAGAACTAAGAAGTCTTGAAAGCTTGCATTTTAAATCTGTTTAGTTAACCAATAAAGGTATTAACTTTACTAAATTTTTGCCTCCTATATGTTTCAAAGGCTCCAAATTCCTTGCCCCCTTTCCTCCGCTGCCTCTGCTGGTGGTGGAAGGCATGTGAACTGGCACAGACTCCACTCCTGACCTCTCAGGCCGTTACCCAAGTCAGTCTGCTGAAATTTTGAAAAGACTGGCTTTTATATGCCAGTCTTGGTTCAAAATTGATTGGAAGTCTCCAATTGGCTGAGAAGTGCTTACACACCTCCAAGCCAATCAGCTTCTAATGTGGTTTGTCATCCCCCATGTTAGAAGTTGATTGGCTGGGAAATGCGTAATCACTTCTCAGCCAATAGGAGACTACCAAACATATATGAACACAGAACATTTGCCTTTATATGTAAATTCCATTGTCTAGTGTCCAACAAATGTTACTGTTACCTTCAAAAACGATAGATATACATGTAAAATCATTTTCAATATATAACATGTAGTCAGATTGCGTACATTTTATCATCTCTCATCTTTATCTATTTTCTTTACATGTCTTTATGTCCCTGCCAGTAAAGTCATTGTATTTCTGAATCCAATGAGTCTTTGACAGAGGAAATAGGGATACGAATACAATGCTGCTGTGACTCTGCAGTGCTGATTGGTCTGTATGCAACAGAGGTGCTTTTCTACAACGTGTCACTGTTTTTTTACATTGTATCTTTTTTCATTGTTGTACTTTGTCTTCTTTCACAGTCCCACACAGAAAGCTTCCTGGAAAAAAAATTCTGCTAGTTCCCTGTCAGTAATTATTTACAAACTTAGGTGAAGACAGTAAAAGAATAATATAGGCAGTTTGGCTTTATGTATTATTACCTGCAGGACAAGTTGTCACTATGAGGGGAATATAAACCCATGTAGGCCTACCAAAGGTTCAGTAGCTAGATAGTGTTGCTAGGGAGGGAGGCTTGTGCATGGTGATGGCATACCAGGTACTCTCTTGCTGCAGCTAAAGCTGGGTAGAGGTGCTGGTTTCAAAACCAGATTGTGCCACCTCAGTTGAGCCAGGGTGCAACCAGGCTGGGAGTACACTCGGATCTGTAGAGAACTAAGGCTAGGGAGGACCTGCAAGAACAGGGCTGGACCAGGAACTAGAACAAAGAAATGGTCAGCCATGTGAAAACCAAACAGGGACAAGCAGAACCAAGTCAACAAGCAGACATAGTCAAAGTAGTAGCCAAAGTCAGGACCCAGGTATCAGAAACAGTATGAAATACCATGGTCATGGAGTACCCGAAGTCAGGAGCCAGGTATCAGGAACAGTAGACAATGCTATGGTCAAAGGGGTAGCCGGATTCAGGAGCCAGGTATCAGGAACAGTAGACAATGCCATGGTCAAAGGTGTAGCTGGAGTCAGGAGCCAGGTATCAGAAACAATAGACAATGACTTGGTCAAAGGAGTACCCAGAGACAGGTATCAGGAACAAGAGTAGTCAGAATCCAAGGCCGAGTCAAAACAAAGAAGAACTCAATAGAGGAACACCAACTCTAATAGCAGCTAGTGGAACAGGCACCCGCAGAAGAGGGTGTCCCATTTAAAAAAGACAATAACAGGGCTCACCAGAAGGAGGCATGTTCATGAGCAATAGCCTGATTGGCTCCTGGCTGGCCAATACAAGGCCATGAAAACAGACTCACATCTGCGCTCATGCATCCCTGAGAAGGAGGAAGCGGCAGACCGTATGCATGTGCCAGCAAAGGTGGAGGTGGCTGAGCAGGCACTAGCAAGGAAGGACAGTGAGTAACTATGACACCACCACCCTCAACAGGAGGCCTCCGGGTTACCAGGCTTAGATGTGAAGGCACGATGGAAAGCCTAACAAAGTGCGGGAGCATGGAGATCGGCAGCAGGAACCTAGGGCCGCTTCTCAAAACAATATCCCTTACAGTCCACCAGAAAATTAAGGGAGCCGCGAACGATGGGGGAGCCCAGTAATTTATGGACCACATTCTCCTCCTGACTGTCGACCAGAACAGGAGGGGGAGACATGGAACGAGTTGAGAAGCGGTTCAGGAGGGAGACAATGCTGTGGTCAAAGGGGTAGCCGGAGTCAGGAGCCAGGTATCAAGAACAGTAGACAAAGCCATGGTCTAAGGGGAAGCAGGAGATAGGAGTCAGATATCAGGAACAGTAGACAATGCCATGGTCAAAGGGGTACCCGGAATCAGGAGCCAGGTATCAGGAACAGTAGACAATGCCCTGGTCAAAGGGATAACCGGATTAAGGAGCCAGTTATCTAAGGCCAGGATTCAGGAGCCAGTTATCGAAGGCTAGGTCAAAACACAGTAGAACGCAATACAGAAACACCAAGTCTAACAACAGCTCCTGGAAGGGGCACACAGAGAAGTGGGTGCCCTGTTTAAAAAGGACAAGGTGCCAATAGCAGGGCTCACTGGCGAGAGTATGTTTGTGAACAATAGCCTGAGTAGCTTCTGGCCAGCCAATACAAGACCAGGAAAATGGAATCACGTCTTCACGCATGCACCACTGAGAAGGAGGAATCAGCCAACCATATACATGCTCAGTGAAGGAGGAGACAACCAGAAACCCACGCATGTGCCGGCAAAGTCGGAAGTGGCTGCGCAGACTCCAGCAAAGAAGGACTCTGAAAGAAAAGAGACACAAGTAAAGTTAAAATAAGGGGTTACTGTTCCTTTAACATGTGTAGTACTAACTCATCTCTAGTTTGTGAGTTAACAACCCTTTGAGTGCCAATGGAGAATGCTTCGCCTTGATAATAATGTATTGGATACCTCTTTGGCTCTCAAAGGGTTTACAATACTTGGTAACATACAAAAATATTGATGAATATTCCATAATGGCACAAGACACACTTCTTGTCTTGGTTTGGTCTATAGAGCTTTCAGATCCCTCAGAGATGTTCTCCCAAGTCTATGCACAAGATAATAAAAATATCCACTAAGTGCTGAATGTAGGTCAGTGAATGCTGTTTGTATAGGAACAGGTATGTGCCATCTTGTTGCTTTTGTATATGTATATACTTATTTATATGGTACCACACAGTGTACATAGAGCCTTACGACAGAAGTATGCTAGAATAAATAAAAGGGGATAAAATAAGTGTCACATTCATAGAAATAATAGGAAAAAACTCCCTGCCCCAAGGAGCTTACAGTCTAAAAGGGTAATAGGAGACAGAGAACAGGGTATGAAGGTGTCAAGTGCAGAGATTACAAATGTTGTGATTACAAATGCTGAGTTTGGCAAAAGGTGGTGCACGGTTGGTTTTGTGAAATGTTTTTCGTATTTCACTGAGGCTGCAAACCAACTGTACAATTGGTGTCAAACAAAAATTGCCAAAATCCTAATTGATTTAAATGTTGTTGAAAGATCCATTTAAATCATTGGAATTTATATATTTATATGTTGTTTGTCATGCAGCTTGTTTGCAGAAGAATCCCTCTACTTTTCCCTATTAGAGTAGTCTTAGTGGGGTGACTATATCAATTAGCTAGAGCAGCTGTATTGAAGTCAGCCTATAATGCCATCAGCTGCACTTCAAATATCCATAGACTGTCCCATTGTCTTCCCCTTGACACAAGAATCAATACCCCTTTGAGTGCCAGAAAGTTCTCCAATGCATTGTGTAGCAATGTGTTGGATATCTCTCTGGCACTCAAGGGTTAAGGGGAGAAATTTGGGTGTACATAGTTTATTAACCCCTTCGCGACAAAGGACGTACCTGTACGTCCAGGAAATCCGTCTCCCCGCGCGGCTGCACGCCGTTCGGGGACTCCGGATTCTTTTAACAAAAAAAAAAAAAATGTTAGACGGGCGTTAAGTGACGGCCGCGTCTGCACGCGGCCGTCACTAAGGGGTTAACTTAATGTTAGGCATACTGAAGGACAGCAGATTGAATCAATACCTGATAGAGCTCAGAATCTCCATTCTACATTCTCCCCAATGTGTTGTGTTATCCAGACAGTTTTCAGTCTAATTATAGATGAATCTTTAGATGTTTCATGGGGAAACAGACAGTTCTACAGATTATAATTATAATTCAGCATATACAAACACAGATAATCATAACAGAAATATATAATGGACTAATAGTTGTGACTTGTTGATATGTAAAGCAATTTCCTACACTAAATCTATTTAATTTATAACATTTTTAAATACTTTTCAATACATTAGAGGGCATTTTATTCAAAGTTCTAACCTCTCCTTAATTAATAACCATCCGAGTGCTAGAAGGGTAGTCATCACATTACAAACCAATACGTTGGTTACCTCTTTTGGCAATCAGTTTAGGTTAAAGAGTTAATGAGGCAATAAAGAGTTCCAATACGTGTGCATTCAAAAGAGATATCATGTTATTACCAATTTGAAAAAACAGTTCTACAATCAAGTCTTAAAATAATGTGTATAAATTATCACTCATTGCTTTAAATCAATGTATTAATTTAATTTCCTTTGTACAAATTCATTTATTTGTACAGAGTACATTATTTTTAGAGTAGAAAATCTAATTTGGGTATCTTCCTTATATAAATAGAGGATAATTTTGCATTCGCCTAACATAATAACAATGATGTTATACAAGATATGTATGAGGAATATTTGGAGGTTATAAAAGTGTTTAACCCTAGGAGTGTCAGAGGGGTATCTAACACATTGCTTACCCCTATATTCCTATATTGACTGTCACTTGCATACATTTTGGAAGGGTTTTCCCTCTGAGTACTTTGATTGTTTTTTCTTCCATAATGACTTAACAAGACTAAGTCTAAATTTTATTTTAATTATTATTTAATTGTGCTAGACATCACATGAACAAACTGACTGCCTAGGATGTCGGTAGAAAAAACAGAAGACTGTATTCATTCTACATGAAGGCTTATTCAGTGGTGGAGATGTAATATGCAATGAGGAATCTGCCCAGAATGTGAAAACCTCCAGTCTAAAGAAAACAAATCACTGAACACATAAAAAATATATAGAATGAATCTAAACAGAACAAAGTTAGAAAACTGTAAACCAAATAGAAAGAATGACACAGTATGTATAGAAATCCAAGGATCACTTAGTTCAGTGGTTATCAAATTTTTTGCTGTTCTGGAATCTTTTCGTATCTAATGAATTTCCTGTGGAATCCTACCGAAAACCCTAACCCTTTGAGTGCCAGAGGGGTACTGAATGCAATGCTTTGCAATGCATTCTGTAACCCTCTGGCACACAAAGGGTTAATCTCTTGGATATTAGAGAGATGTCCAATACATTACTAAACAGCACATTAGAGATGTCTGTAGGATCAATAACATAATAGCAGAATCACATAGATTTAAATGTTGGTAGTGGTAACTTAAAACTAAGTTATTAGGCTAAAACATAGCATCTGGCAACAGTCACCAGGTAATTATATATGATGATTTTATTACTTACAGGATTCTAGGTTTATATTGTTGGTTTTATGGGGACGTTAACAGAAAACACAAATGCACTGAGTGAGTTGTTTCACTCTTCCACTGTCCACTGATAGTCACAGACTAAGGGAGGCAGACAAATCTAAAAATCCTGCCATATTCCAGTCTTAATTCCCCACCCACACACAGACACACACAATACAGTATATGCAGACAGTATGCATGCCCAAAACTCAAAACATAGAGAGGAGAAGGCAATTGAGAGTTGATGTTTGAAAAGCAATAAATCTAACAAGAGAACTAATAATATGGAGCTCCCATACTCTGAATGGTGTAGTACATCCTACAGCATTTGGTTTTATTCTATACTAGCAATTTGGGACGGCGTTGCCCGTCATGTCATGACCGTTGGGCGCATGTGTGTGAAATGCAGACACACTGATAAACACAGACATATGCAACACACAGGCAGACACATACCATACATCCCAAGTGTCCCTCTTTAGGAGGGATAGTCCCTCTTTGAGGGCCAAATCCCTCTGTCCCTCTTTCCCACCCTGTTGTCCCTCTTTTTAGGAGGTCACACTGTGTGCAGGGCCGGCTCCACCTATAGGCGAGGTAGGCGCCGGCCTAGGGCGCACACGTACTGGGGGCGCGGGTATGCAGTGGAGAAGAGCTGCGCCCGCACACACCACGCCGGGAACCACAACACAATCAGGTCTGTGTTGCTACAGCGCTCCCTCATTGGGTCGGATCTTTAGTAATGCACAGCGCGCTGGGAGTCATGATCTCCCGCCGCGCTCTGCATTACTGAAGATAAGACTGCGCGGGAGCTACAGGTATGTGATGGGGGGCAAGTTGGAGCTGAGGGGGCATACTGGAGCTGCTGGGGCCAAGTTGGAGCGGATGGGGGGCAAAGTGGAGATGATGGGGGCAAGTTGGAGCTGAGGGGGCATAGTGGAGCTGCTGGGGGCAAGTTGGAGCTGATGGGGGCAAGTTGGAGCTGAGGGGGCATAGTGGAGCTGCTGGGGGCAAGTTGGAGCTGATGAGGGTAAGTTGGAGTGGATGGAGGTCAAAGTGGAGCTGATGGGGGTAAGTTGGAGTGGATGGAGGTCAAACTGGAGCTGATGGGGGTAAGTTGGAGTTGATGGGGGCAAAGTGGAGCTGTAGGGGGAGCAAAGTGGAGCTGGTGGGGGCAAGTTGGAGCGGATGGGGGCAAAGTGGAGCTGATGGGGGCAAGTTGGAGCGGATGGGGGGCAAAGTGGAGCTGTTGGTGGCAAGTTGGAGCTGTTGGTGGCAAGTTGGAGCTGCTGGGGGCATAGTGGAGCTGCTGGGGGGCAAAGTGGAGCTGATGGGGGTAAGTTGGAGTTGATGGGGGCAAGTTGGAGTTGATGGGGGGCAAAGTGCAGCTGATAGGGCCAAAGTGGAGATGATAAGGGGCAAGTTGGAGCTGGTGGGGGGCATCTCTTACAGGCATCTCTAGATCAGGGGCAGACTGGGCCAGGGGGCAGAGAGAGGACAATCATGAAAAGAGGTTGGGTATAAGTAGGCAGGGTATAAAGGGGTGGGACACAACGGGCGGAGCAAAATGGGCGGCAAAATTAGGTTTTGCCTAGGGTGGCAAAAATCCTTGCACCAGCCCTGACTGTGTGGTGTGTATTACTTTGCTCTACAGCAATAAAGCGATAAACGTCAGTATATGTGTTTATACATTAGTCTGTGCAAATAAAATACTTTGGCCTTGAACTAAATCATTTATTCAGTTACATAAATAGTCAGTAATAGGTCATGAAATAACCTAAAAATTCTTACTAATGTCCCGCCCACCAGCCACGCCCCCAACAATATCACCTAAAACTACAGTGTTCCTCTTTGGCCATGTGAAATGTTGGGAGGTATGCACATACACACAGTGAGCGGCAGAAACATGCAAAAGACACGCATGCACATACACACACACACACACTGGAGATGGACACACATATGTAACAGAGATGTACACACACACACACACAACATATATAAGCAGAAACACATGCGTGCATGAGTTGTGTACCCCTCTGGCACTCAAATGGTTAAGTAGGGTTACCACCTTTTCTTCGAAAAAATACCGGCCAAGGCATTCCCTCCATAGACTTAACATTGGAAGGAAGCCAATTTTTTACCGGCCTGCCGGTAAAATACCGGCTGGGTGGCAACCCTATGGTTAAGGTATAGAGAGGCATGTGAGAGATAAATAGCAGTGGGAAGTGTGTTCATACCTGGGAACATTGACTTGTGGAGTCCCTAGAGGGGACTGATGTGGTGCTGATGTGGAGAGACAAATGGGGCAATCTGGGTTAAAAGGGGGCGGGGCTTAATCGCGAGTAGGGGCGGGGCTTAACAGAAATGTGGAAAAGTGTTAGTAATAGGCTGGGGAAGGAGAAGAAGTGGGAGGGAAATGCAAGTTTACAGTGTGAGGGGTAAAACTTGTGGCAGTCAGTGGGTTAAGTGTGTACCTGATGGCTGTCTGTCCTCTGTGTTGTATGGCAAATAATGACAGTGAAGAAATAATTCAGCAATGAGGGCCTACCTTAACCCTTTGAGTGCCATATTGTTCCTCAGTGGCTGTAGTACAGGTCCTGCTGAGGCCACTGGGAGTCAGGGTGAGTGACTGTGTGTCAGCCATATTTCTTTCTGGCTTTGTGTGCTGTGTGAGTGGGGCATGTCTGTGTAATACCAGGGAACTTTGACTTGTGGAGTCCCTCATGTGGTGCTGATGTGAAGAGAGCAATGGGGCAATTTGGGTTAAAAGTGGGTGGGGTTTAATCACGAGTAGGGGGTGGGACTTAATATAAATGAGGAAAAGCGTTAGTAATAGGCTGGGGAAGGAGGAGAAGTGGGAGGGAAATGCAAGTTTACAGTGTGAGGTGTTTAAACACTCTCCCTGAGGGCTAAAACTTGATACACAACCCTGTGGCAGTCAGTGGGTTAAGTGTGTACCTGATGGCTGTCTGTCCTGTGTCTTGCATGGCAAATGATGACAGTGAAGAAATAATTCAGCGGAGGGCCTACCTTAACCCTTTGAGTGCCATTTTGTTCCCCTGGTGCTGCACTACAGGTCCTGCTGAGGCCACTGGGAGTCAGGGTGAGTGACTGTGTGTGTGTGTCAGCCATATTTATTTCTGGCTTTGTGTGTGTATGTGGTGCTGTGTGTGTGACTGGGGCATGTGTGTTTGGTGCTGTGTGAGTGGGGCATGTGTGTGTGTGTGTGTGTGGTGCTCTCTGTGTGTGAGTGGGGCATGTGCGTGTTTGTTTGGTGCTGTGTGAGTGGGGCATGTGTGTTTGTCTGTGGTGTAGGAGCAAGTGGCGGCCATATTGTTTTTTTCTGACTTTGATAGTGGTGGGCGGGCTGCATAGTGGGGGCGGGCCAACTCCCTGCATGATTGAATCACCCAATAGGAATAGTAACTCCTGCTTTATGCCTCCCCTGGGTGTGTTTTGGCAGGCACAAAGTCTTCTTTTATATATATAGATAGTACAAATTATAATGACTGAGTCCTAATTACTTTATATCAGAACAAGCATCCATTCATAAAAGGAATACATAAAATGATACAAAATTAAATGATTGGTGTAAATTAGATTTAAAAAATCTGCTCCTATAAAGAGCCAGTTAATAAACGTGTGTGTGTGTGTGTGGGGGGGGGGGGGTTGAAAGACTAGATAAGCAATATAAGATACTGTAGGTGACACCCACAAGAACATAAGAATAAAACATTATGCCCTAAAGGAACATATAAAATACCAAATAAATAACTATGTACCTGGAAACATAACCCTATAAACAACTGATACTAAAATGGAATGCTATATGGATGCTATAAATCAGACATATATCTTCCAAACAACTTGACAGCTAATCATATAATAGAGATGGGATACATATAAGTCCATCAACCAGATGGATATAGAAGAATTATAGGCAAAAATTCTCATGTATGGCCCATGACAGGACGTTTATATCTGCATTTATGGTGTTATAATTAAAGATTCAGTAGCTCTCTCTTTTCTCTAAAATTTGGAATCTCTTCCCTCCTTTCTTTTGCGGTAGAACGTGTTCAGTCTCAGTTATTCTCAAATGATTAATACCTTTATGTTGTAATTGTGGACAGTTGCAACAATATTTTGAAAAGGAGTGTGAGAAAGTCTTTTTATAATGTTATGTTGATGTTCATAAAATCTCTTTCAGAGACTGTTGTGTGTGTCCCTCCTATTGTATAACACAGGAACATTCAAGTAGATAAAGTCTGTATTCTGTAGAGCAGTTAATAAAACTCTTAACATGGAAAGATTCTCCAGTTTTCCTTGAGTCAATAGACTTCTAGGCTATGATGTCATAAAAAATGTCTCCATCAATTTCCTAACATGTGCAAAGTCACCACAGTGTCCAAGCCTAACATTTCTCAACCCTGATGTTTGTACTACAGGAATTATTCTCTTATTCTCGGTTTTCCCAGTCTTTTGTGATCTGTGTAACATTGATGGAGCTAGTAGGCATTGCTTGAGATTCATTGGTTTCCTGAAGATAAACCTTGTTTTCTCCTGAATAATGGGTATAAGATATTTATCTCCCTTAACAATATTCCAATGTTTCCTTCTGAATGAATGTAACTGATGAATTATAGCTGGTTATGAAAGAATCCCCAAAGCTCATATCTATCTTCCTTTGTAATATTTCCCTGTTAGCCTTCTTTGTTTCAAATATTTTTTTCTTATAAGCTTAGTTCTTTCCAAAACCCTGTCAAGTATAGCAGATTGGTAGCTTTTGTCTTCAAACCTGCTTCTAAGATGTATGGTCTGATCTATGGGTTTACTATCAAAGTGTCGCATGTAAAGTTTTGTGTCATAAAATGACGCATTTATTCGTCCGCGTCATTTATAGTGTCGCAATTACATTTTGCGTTGTTCCTAATGGCGCATTCACCATATCGTGTGTTAACATGTCGCAGCATTAATGACGCAATTTGGTGCAATATATGGACGTAATATGGGTGGAAAATTGGTGCAATAAGGACACATTAAGGATGCAATATGAGTGCAATACTGATGAAATTTGGGTGCAATACTGATGCAATATGGGTGCAATGTGGGAACAATATTGGTACAATATGGGTGTATACTGACGCAGTATGGGTGCAATATGGGAACAATATTGATGCAATATGGTTGCGATACTGACGCAATATGTGTGCAATACTAACGCAATATGGGTGCAATATGGGTGCAATACTGATGCAATACGGGTGCAATACTGATGCAATATGGGTGCAATACTGATGTAATATGGGAACAAAATTTATGCAATATGGGTGCAATACTGACGCAATATGTGTGCAATACTAACGCAATATGGGTGCAATACTGACACAATATGGGTGCAATACTGATGCAATATGGGAACAAAATTTATGCAATATGGGTGCAATACTGTTGCAATATGGGTGCAATACTGACGCAATATGGGAACAATATTGGTGCAATATGGGTGCAATACTGACGCAATATGGGTGCAATATGGGAACAATATTGATGCAATATGGGTGCAATACTGTCGCAATATGGGTGCAATACTGATGCAATATGGGAACAATACTGGTGCAATATGGGTGCAATACTGACGCAATATGGGTGCAATACTGATGCAATATGGGAACAATATTGGTGTAATATGGGTGCATTAAGGATGCAATATAGGTACAATACTGATGCAATATGGGTTCAGTACAACGCAATATGGGAACAATATTGGTGCAATATGGGTGCAATACTGACGCAACATGGGTGCAATAAATACTGACACAATATAGGTGCAATATGGGAACAATATTGATGCAATATGGGTGCAGTACTGACACAATATGGGTGCAATATGGGAACAATATTTGTGCAATATGGGTGCATTAAGGATGCAGTATAGATACAATACTGATGTAATTTGGGTTCAGTACTACTCAATATGGGAACAATATTGGTGCAATATGGGTGCAATACTGAAGCAATATGGGTGCAATATGGGAACAATATTGGTGCAATATGGGTGCAATACTGACGCAACATGGGAACAATATTGGTGCAATATGGGTGCATTAAGGATGCAAAATAGGTACAATACTGATGCAATTTGGGTTCAGTGGTACGCAATATGGGAACAATATTGGTGCAATATGGGTACAATACTGACACAATATGGGTGCAATACTGACACAATATGGGTGCAATAAAGACTGACGCAATATGGGTGCAATATGGGAACAATATTGGTGCAATATGGGTGCATTAAGGATGCAATATGGGTGCAATACTGACGCAGTAAACCAACCCAAAACCCACCAAAACCAACCCAAAACCCTACCCAAAATCAACCCAAAACCCACAAAACCCAACCCAAAACATACCCAAAATCCTCAAAACCCAATCCAAAATCCACCGAAACATACCCAAAAAGCAACAAAACATACCCAGAAAACCAACTCAAAACCCACAAAACCCACCAAAATCCTACCCAAAACCAACCCAAAACCCCCTAAACCCAAACCAAAACCCACAAAACCCAATCCAAAACCCACCGAAACATACCCAAAAAGCAACCCAAAACCCAACAAAACATACCCAGAAAACCAACCCAAAACCCACAAAATCAACCCAAAACCCAACAAATCAACTCAAAACCAACCCAAAACCCACAAAACCCAATCCAATACCCACCGAAACATACCCAAAACGTACCCAGAAAACCAACCCAAAACCCACCAGTATTGAACCCAAATTGCTTTCTTAATGCACCCATATTGCATCCTTATTGCACATATATTGTACCCTTATTGCACCCATATTGCATCAGTATTGCACCCATATTGCACCAATATTGTTCCCATATTGTTCCCATATTGCTTCAGTATTGAACCCATATTGCATCAGTATTGCACCCATATTGCATCCTTAAGGCACACATAATGCAACCATATTGCATCAGTATTGAACCCAAATTGCATCAGTATTGCACCCATATTGCGTCCTTAATGCGCCCATATTAAGTCCATGTATTGCAGACATATTGCATCATTAATGCTGCTTGCGTCAGTATTGCACCCATATTGAGTCAGTATTGCACCCATATTGCGTCCTTAATACATCCTTATGGCACCAATATTGCAAAATGTAAAATTTGCGACACTTTAAGACTCATAACTAATTGCAACACGTGGCTGAATACATGCATCATTTTATGATGCAAAACTTTACATGCAACACTTCAAATCTATGAATACTACTTCTGTTTTTATGGTGTTTTCTTCAGAGGTATTGATTTCTAAATAAAGAGGACTACAGATTTTTAGCTTTATGTATAGGTGAATTTTACACCCAGATAGTTCCTGTTGATTGTCTACCATACATTCAAACAAGATTTCTTCAACTCCTTTACACACAATTTATAGATCATCAATATATCAAGCATAGAAGACCACTTTTTCTCTGAAGGGCCCCAAAAACTATGATTCCTCCCAGAGGCCTGTAAGCAGATTATTGTAACTAGACACAAATCTGGTCCCCATATCTGTCCCACAAATTTGTAAAGAATATTGATCTTCAGATAAATTATAATTGTGTGTTAGGATGAAGTTAATCCCATGTGAACTGTTTTTGTTAATCTCTCATGCTTTGAGAAATAGTTATACATTGCATAGATTGAATTAAACTTTGGTATTTAGGCACTACAATGTACAGCTAAAACAACAATATGATCAGTGTCTTTCAGATACCTTAATAAAGCAACATACACTACATGAATTCTACTAATCAGACAATGGTAACCTATTTCATAATTAGGGGGGTTTCTGACATTCCTGAGCTGCAGGCTCCGATATTTCTTCTAGTTTTGCTTATTTATCTCTTCACAATTGGTGGCAACATGACAATAGTACTACTTGTGTGTCTGGATCCTCAACTTTACACTCCTATGTACTTCTTCCTGTGTAACTTGTCCATCCTAGACATGTGTTCCACCACTGTCACTCTACACAGAGTCCTTATGAACTTCATTTCAGGAGATAACACTGTTTCTTTTCCTGCTTGCATGGCACAAATGTATTCTTTCACATTCTTAACAGCTGATGAAATGTTCTTACTGACTGTTATGAGTTATGATCGATATGTAGCAATCTGTAACCCAATGCACTATCCAGTTATCATGAACAGTAGAGTTTGTGCTCTGCTGGCCACTGTCTCCTGGGTACTAGGTTTTGTAGAGTCTCTGCCTCATGTTATTATAATATCAAGTTTTACCTGTTTCAGAACAAATGAAATAAACCATTTTTTCTGTGATGTTTTACCTCTTATAAAACTTTCTTGCAGTGATACTTCTGTTATGGATATTTTTATTTTTATTTGTGGAATTATACATGTTATGTTATCATTGTCTATCACCTTAATTCCTTACATTTTCATTATTGCCACCATACTGAGGATCCAATCCAACATTGGAAGGCGTAAAGCCTTCTACACTTGTTCCTCACATTTCACAGTTGTCATACTTCTGTACGGGACTATTGTCTTACAATACCTGAGACCAACTTCAGCCAACAACTTGGACTCCAAGAAACTTTTCTCTCTATTAAACACAGCTGTTGTCCCCACGTTAAACCCACTGATTTATAGCTTGAAAAATAAAGATGTCAAGTCAGCTCTGAGACGCAAGTTAAGATGTCAATTTCATTTTAAATAATTATTAAGGTCCGCACGCCTCACAGTCCTTTTGATTATGTATGTGACTCTATTCTGCAGAAAAAATATACTAAGGAATTATACAATTGTAATTATATTTTTTTAAGTCTTGTGTGCAGAACACTTCTACAGGTATTTGGGTGATCTGCCAGCAAGTAAAATGAGAGTAAAAGGACATCTTGAATTCGTAATCCATTTATCCACTGCTTGAAAATAAAGACATGAACTGAACTATGAGAAGAACATGTGGTGGTGGTGGTGGGGGGGGGGTTGTCAATTGTCCATTAAAATATAATATAATTATTTGATTGATTCTATTATGATATATATTTACTTTCAGATTGTTCCCAAATCTTAATTTTCTCTGTTGTATTAATCCTTTGGGTGCTAGGAGGTATCCAACACAGAGCTGTATACCACTCTAGCTCTAAAAGGGTTAAAATATTTTACCCTAATGTTAACATTAAAGATGAACTTATTGTAGCTAAAAATGTGTAATTCTGGAGCAATCCAACTGCACCACTGGGGACAAAGAAATGCATTGGAGAACTCTACCATTCAAGGGTTAAATAAATGGGAATTTTAATTTGGTGCAGCTGGTTCCTCCAGAATTGCACTGTAACTGTCTTACGATAAAAAATAAGAAAAGTGAAATAATTGTGGGGCAAACCAATAGCATAATAGGCGTACAATTATGCTACTGGTTTGCCACATAATTATTCTGTTTGCAATGCTTTTGTTACCCCTCTGAAACTAAACAGGTTAACATGTTGTGTTGTCTCTTTCTTTAGTGTATTTTACTTTATTTTGGACTTAAAAAACTTTCATGTTATGATATTTTGCATCCGTACTGGATTGA
Source organism: Rhinophrynus dorsalis (assembly GCA_037306005.1). Lineage (NCBI taxonomy): Eukaryota > Metazoa > Chordata > Amphibia > Anura > Rhinophrynidae > Rhinophrynus > Rhinophrynus dorsalis. The sequence goes on from CM074726.1 coordinate 173,907,994, forward strand.
GTTACATCAGTGGGTATTTTGTATTTTGATACTTACCTACCCATTCTTTGTCCTTCTCTTTAGAGTAACTGGCTCATAGGGGTATGAAAATGATGGATTCATAGGATGGGAGAAGTCCTGGGTTCAAATCCCAGAGGAGCCCAAGAATTATAGGAGGATAGAAGAGAGAGTGGGGATATGATAGATACATTCAAATACAGGAAGGGGCTGGAGGGAAGTACATTTTGAAAGGGATAGAAATGTTAGGACAAGGGATCATAGCATAAAACTAGTTTCACAGAGGCTTAGATGTAATGAAAGAATGCAATGTGAAGATTACATTTCCCATATCACATGGCACTTCTTCCACCCCCTTCAACGGGAGGCCTCCAGGTGACAAGGCTTAGATGGGAAGGCACAATGGAAAGCCTGACAAAGTGCAGGAGCATGGTGGTCGGTGGCAGGAACCTAGGACCACTCTTCTGGACCATGTCCCCGCCAGTCCACCAGATATTGAAGGGAACTGTGAATGAGGCAGAAGTCCTGTAATTTATGGACCACATACTCCTCCTGACGGTTGACCAGAACAGGAAGGGGTACCTTGGAACAGACAAGAATCGGTCACGTACAAAATGCTTCAGGAGGGAGACATAGAAGGAGTCAGGTATGTGTATTAATGAGGGAAGATCCAGAGCTATTGTCTCTGGAGAGAGCTGTGCACAGATATGAAAAGGACCAATGTATAGAGGACCAAACTTGACTGAAGCTTGACGTTGTCAGAGAATATTGATAGACAACCACACCTCGTCACCCAGTGAAAGAGGAGAACCGGGAGAATGACAGCGGTCCACCATCCTCTTGAATTGGGTGGCTTCAGACACAAGGCACAAGCAGACCCGGAGGCCACTGTTCCTTCTGACTGTCCAGATGACAGTCCATGTCTGGAACTCCAGAAGGGGAGAAGAACAACTGCGAACTGGGATGATAGCCTTCTGCAGCAAAGAAAGTGGAGCACTGTAGAGACTCATATAAACTGCTGCTAAACGCAAACTCCACCAATGGAAGAATTGCAGACCAGTTTTCCTGCAGAGTAACTACAAACAGATGGAGGTACTGTTTCAGAGACTGATTTGTCTGCTCCAATTGTTCATTTGACTGTGGATGGTAGATGGAGGACAGATGAACTGCAATGCCCAGATAAGCACAGAAGGCTCTTCAGAACTGTGAGGTGAATTGGTTGCCTCTATCAGTGACTACCTGAAGGGGTAGACCATATAATCTGAACACCTCTTTGATGAAGCTATTAGCCAGCTACGGGGCTGAAGGTAGTTTGGGCAGTGGAATGAAATGTGCTTGGCAAGAGAAACGGTCGACAATTACCAGGATGACCGATTGTTTGTTCGAGGGAGGCAAATCCACAACAAAGTCCATAGCTAGGTGCATCTGGGGTGCTGATAGCACAGGCAGGGGTTGTAAGAAACCAGCTGGTTTGGATTGTGACCATTTATGTCTGGCACAGTGGAGGCAGCCACAAACAAAATCGTCTACTTCCTGCTCCTGAGACCACCAGAAGTGTCGCTGCACAAGATCTAAGGTATGGGAGATGCCGGGGTGACTGGAGGTAGATCATTGATGTGCTCGTTAAAGGTTCTCAGCACGGTTCAGTACAGGAAAGGAATAAACAGACAACCAGGGGAACATCAGGTGTCAACGTGTTTCTGAGTTTGTTGTATTTTGGTCAATGTAGCCGTGGACAGAGCAGAGACTAATCTAGAAGCTGGGATAATAGTTACAGAAGTTCCTTTAAAGCTGTGGTCATAAAAAGTCAGGGTAAGGCATCTGCTTTGATGTTTTTGGTTTTGGAGCAAATACGTGATGATTAACTGGTACCGGGAGAAAAACAGGGCCCAGTGGGCTTAGTGTGGGATAAGGTGCTCGGCTGTGTCCAGATACTGCAGATTTTTGTGGTCTGTCTAAATAGTGAAGGGAACTCCAGACTCTTCCAACAGGTGATGCCATTCTTCGAGTGATAACCTGATGGTGAGAAGCTCTAAGTTTCCAACATTGTAGTTCCTTTCAGTCCCAGTACGATGACAGAAGTGGGAACAAGGATGCAGAGCATTGGTTTTGGCATCTCTTTGGGACAGGATTGCAACAACCTCATCTTCAGATGTGTTCACTTCAATATTAAATGGATTGGTGTTGTCTGGATATTTGAGTACAGGTGTCAAGGTGAAGGTGGACTTGAGGGAGGAGAAGGCAGAAATGGCTTCTGGTGACCAGTCTCAAGGGGTTTGCTCCATCTTGGGTAAGGCAGTGATAGGTTACAACAGAGCAGAGAATTCCAAATGAATCACCGCTAGTAACTGGCAAACCTTAGGTGTCGATACACTCCTCGAAGATCATTGGTCTGCGGCCAGAGGGTAACCACTGACACTTTATTGGTATCCATGGTGATGTGTCCCAGAAAAGGGGGTCTATTTTCTCAAACTTGCATTTCTCAAGTTTAGCATAGAGACTGTTCTCTCTAAGTCATTGAATGTGGATTCGATGAAGGTGAAGAGTCAGAGACAATATCAGGATGTCATCCAAGTAGATGACTACATGTATCATTAGCAGATCACAGAAGACATCTTTGACAAAAGGATGAAAAATAGCAGGGGCATTAGAAAGCCCAGATGCATCACCAGGTACTCATAGTGCCCATATCTTGAGTTAAAGACAATTTTCCATTCATCCCCAGGTTGGATTTTGAACTAAGTTATAGACCACCCTCAGGTCCAACTTAGTGAACCAAGCTGCTTGGTGAAGGAGGTCAAATAGTTCCAGAATCACAGGGATTCAGTTCAGGTCTTGGAAGGCCACACACGGTCAAAGTGATCCTTCTTTCTTGACAACAAAGAAGAAACCGGCCCCTCAGAAGACATGGAGGGGTGTATGAAATCCTTAGCTAGGTTCTCCTGTATGCAGTAGGAGAGGGCTTTCATATCCGATTGAGAGAGGAGAAATGTATGACCCTTGGGAGGCATAGTAACATGAAGTCGATTGATTGGGCAGTCATATGTCTGGTGTGGCAGAAGCTTTTCTGCATGGCTTTTGCAGAAAACATCTCTGAATTAAATGTAGGTCTGAGGGAGGGAATTGTGGAGGGATACAAAATATGAGAGGCTTCCGAGGACAAACAACAACACAATGGCCTGCTCTAGGGCTAGTCACGGCTCAGAAGAATCGCATTTCAGATCTCTTGTGCCATTACAGAGGAGAAATTTCCAAGTACAAATTAGACTAACCCCTCCCAAAATGACAGGCAAGCCCCGCCTGCATGGGAACACAAGCTAACCTCCGACGTACATTTCAGCCTTGTTGGGCCTTGTCAGGAGGGTGCAGCTGGATTCCCTAGGCACTGAAAGCAAAGAGTCCAAGTCTGGATTACCCTTCAGTCTTAGGAAGACCCCTAAAAGTATTCAAAATATGCATACAAAATGTCTTCTGAGGATGAACAACAGCACAATGGGCTGTTCTACGGCTAGTCACCACTCAGAAGCATCATGTTTTAGCTCTCTAGTGCCATTACACAGGAGAAATTTCCACGTACATATTAAACTAATCCCACCCAAAAGGACAGACAAGTCCCTCTGCACGGGAACACCATCTAACAACCCCCCCATATTTTGAATACTCTTAGGGGGTCTCCCTAAGAGTGAAGGGTAATCCAGACATGGACCCCTTTCTCTCAGTGCCTAGGGAATCAAGCTGCACCCTCCTGATGAGGCCCAACAAGGCCGGGGTTAGCTGGTGTTCCCATCAGAGGGGACTTGCCCGTTATTTTGGAACTGGACTGGCCTTTTGGGGGCATTAGTCTAATATGTACGTGGAAATTTCTCATTGGTAATGGCACTAGAGAGCTAAAACGAGATGCTTCTGAGTAGTGCCTAATCGTAGAATAGGCCATTGTTTGTCCTCAGAAACCTCTCACATTTTGTATGCACGTTACTTCGGTTGACATGGGATACCGTGCTTCCAAATTCATGTTAGATCCCTAGGGTGCCTGAGTCGATGAAGGCCGCTATGGAGATGGACAAGGAAGTCCACCTGATATTCACTGGAACCAACAATCTTGTGAAAGGCTAAAGAGGCTGAGAAACAGGGTTTAGTGGACAGCCTCCTTGTCCGGCTAAGCCATGTCATGATCTATTGGGACAATGCCAGCTTATCACGGTGCCCATGATTCAGGCCTTGGCTTTACCTGTCCGTTCACTTGTGGGTGCTCAGTGTCAGCATGGCAGGTCAGTGACTTCCTGATTACTCGCGTGTCATTCTATGCGCTCGCTCTTATTATAGCTTGTAACAAATATACAATAATACAATAATAAACCCCCAATGAGCACATGGCAAAAATAGATAAGGTACAATTTATTTATGTGAAACCTCTATATAAAACACAATATACAAAAAATGCAATACAATTATACCTAATAGTGGTACCACTGTGTATAAAAAATGCTGAAGACATACTATGGATATATATGTAGATCAATTTCTTCAATCCTGAAGTATCACCCAAAGTAGAACTATCGTGGTGTAAGAGTCCAGATGCCCTCTACCGACTGGTACACAAATAGAAAAATAGATAAGAAGCTAGATGGTGCTGCTCACCCGTCCTATAAGCTCACTAATACAAGTGTCCTTAGGTTACAAGACGTACCTCCTCCAGCTGCCGTAAGTATACGGATGCCCTTCGGATGTAAACGCCGTAGATTTCTTGGTCTATTGCCGTAAACTTGATGTGCCCCTCCGGTAGAAACCTCTGTTTTTATAGGTACCTCACCTGGTATAAATCCAGGGTAAAACCGCCGTTCTGATTCACAGAGTTGGTTCAGGCTCTCATATCACAGCTATGGTTCTGACCTCCCACAACTTCCCAGCCGTATCTTAATTTCTTCTCAGCCGGGCCTCATCTCTCTCAGGTGGAAGCTTCAAACTATCAATCAGTGTAACACAGTATCAGAATAACAATGTAGTGGGCAGAGGGAACACAGGTCAATATCGTTCTAGCTTTCATACAAAGCTACTGCTCATATGGGCTTGTATTTTATAATAGTGGTCCCACTTCTATCCAACGTGTTTCGTGCCACCTGGGCACTTCTTCAGGCATGAATAATTCACATATCATGGACTAGGTGGTTAATAAAGTATCTCTATACTTGTGATTCGTCCACTTTTAATTGAATCAGCTGAACTATTTGACCTATTTCTACTTTAATCCCATATGCTCAAGAGAGGGCATCTGGACTCTTACGCCACGATTGTTCTACCTTGGGTGATATTTCAGTATTGAAGAAATTGATCTACATATATATCCAATATTTTTTGGGGACATTTAGTATGTCTTGAGGATTTTTTATATATAGTGGTACCACTATTAGGTATAATTGAATTGCATTTTTTGTATATTGTGTTTTATATAGAGGTTTCACATAAATTAATTGTACCTTATCTATTTTTGCCTTATTATTGTACTTATATACATGTATAGCACTCTCCCAAATTTCTGTATTTGTTAGCTGTGCTGTTTTATGACCATACACACTGGTCTAGGGATTGTAGCCGCTTTTTTTTTTTTTTTTTTTTTTTTTTTTTTTTTTTTTTTTTTTTTTTTTTTTAAAGTTTATTGAAATATAGCAAAGGTATAAAACAATATTAGTAAGTCTACATACAAATTTTAGAAATTGAGACAAAGAAAGGTGATTACATATTAATGACATTACATCACATCAAGTATGTCCCGTACAGTAAATATTTTCGAGCATAGTTACTCTGATATCATCCTGAAATATACAAGTTATCTGTTGACCATAGGATGAGAAGTGAAGAGAAAGAAACTATAGAAGTATGCAATTAAAGAATTAAGAGTATGAGAACATACAGATGAGATAATGAAAAGGCAAAAAGAACAGCAGGTAAAGAGAGAGAAGAGAGAAGAAGGAAAGGAAGAATTCCCACTATAATACAGGACATTCAACAAAAGCATTGCTAGAGATAACCTACAGGCAGGGTCAATCAAAAAGCAGTACAAGGTCGACAGAAAGTCACTTATATTACTAAGAGTATATTGAGCAAGAGGGAAGTGAGCATGAGGGAACCCATCACAGACCAGGGGGGAGTCTAGTGCATGTCGTTGGACAATACCTCTTCAGTCCAACGAATCCATGGAGACCAAGTCCTCCGAAAAGTGGAGGACTTACCTGTAACCGCCGCATGTAATCTTTCCAAGTCCATATATCTATCAACTCTGACCTTCCACATACGCACAGAGGGGGTATCACCAGATCTCCACAGCGATGGAACAATCATTTTAGCAGCATTGGTTAAAAAATTCAGTAAGATACGCAAATCTCTCCTTAGAGGGGGACTGGGTGGCCAGAATGCAAAAAATATCAATATTGGGTCACATGGCACATTAGTAGATAAAATTTGTGTCAGAGCGGCGCATATATGTTCCCAAAATTCCTTGATCTTTACACACTCCCACCACAGGTGGAAGAGAGAGCCTGTGACCTCCTGACATCTCCAGCACAAACTAGAACTGGTTGTATAGATCTGGGCCAGTCGCTGCGGAGTTCGGTACCATCGGGTCAGAATTTTATAATTAAGTTCCCTAGTAGTCGCATCATGGGAGAGTCTATAGAGAGTGTAGAATGTGGAGTGCCAGGTTTCCAAAGGCCAAGAGATCTCAAGGTCATGTTCCCAGGACACCAGATAGTATGGTTTCAAGGGAGATTTGACACTGGAGATGAGACGGCGAATCCGAGACAAGGTTTTCTGATTAAAGTAATGTTCGGAGTACAAAGATTCAAAACGTGTTAAAGACCTAGGTTCAGTCATTAATGGAATTAGACAACGGAGAAAATGAATCACCTGCCGATACTGCCAAAAGTGGGAGGTCGGGAGAGAGTAGCGTGTGCATAAATGTTCAAAAGGAAGGGGGACACCATTTGCCATCAAAGCGGCAATAGTATCTATCCCCTTCTGCCGCCAAATTTTAAAGGGTCCACCAACCTCACCTGGGGGAAAATGTATTGAGCCATAAATCGAATATAGTGGAGAAGGGAAAGGCACAAGACCGGATGTTCTAGAGATCCGTGTCCAAACTCCGACTAGATGAGAGAGAATGGGATGCGACGAAACAAAACGTAATAGTTGGGATGATTCTTGCCACACCAAGGAGGAAAAGTCCACCGATGGGTAATCATGGTGAATAATTGACGTCCATCCTTTCTCAGTACCTCCACAGCATTCCAAAAAAGTAGCAAGAGCACAGGAGTCGTACTACAATTTTAAGTCGGGAAGGCCCAAACCGCATTGATCAACGGGCCTGTAAAGATACTGAGTAGCTAACCTAGGTTTCTTATATGCCCATATAAATGAATTAATCGTTGTTTGCAACTTAGTAATCATATGAGATGGAAAACGGATGGGTAGAGATTTAAACAGATAAAGTAATTTTGGTAATACCACCATTTTGACAATATTTATCCGTCCAGTCCAAGACAGGAATAATTTATCCCATCGTTTAAGGTCAGCAGTAATCTGTTCCAGTACCGGAGAGAGATTTAAACTAGGGATTTTTCGTAGGTCTGTGGATAAAAAGATCCCAAGATAGCTGAGTTTTTCAGCCTTCCATTTAAAGGGATAAAGACGTTGTAAAGTATCTTTCAAAGTATCAGATATATTCAGCGGTAAAATTTCAGATTTGTCATAATTGATTTTGAAATTAGACAATTGACCATATTCCTGCAGAGCAGCCATCAAGGGAGGCAGGGAGGTCTCCGGAGATGACAGCACTAACAGGATATCATCAGCAAATCCTGAAACAACAGAGTGTTCTCGGTCAAAGGGTAATCCCTGTATCGCAGAATGGTTCCTGATCATTGATAGAAGGGGTTCAAGGGTCAAAATAAAAATTATAGGGGACAGGGGGCAACCCTGTCGAGTACCATTTCTGATATGGAAAGGTTCAGAGAGAAAACCATTGACTTGAACACGGGCCGAAGGAGTAGTATAAAGACTTAAAATACCATGCATAGCTCTCTCCCCAAGTCTCAAATGTGACAAAGTGTCCCTGAGAAATTGCCAGTTCACACGATCAAAAGCCTTTTCCGCATCGATTGTAAGAAGAATCGTAGGCAGTTTAGTCAAAATAGCCGAATGTATAATGGACAAGGCCTTGATCGTGTTATCTTTAGTCTCTCTCCGAGGGACAAAACCAGCCTGAGATGGGTGGATAATATCCGATAAACAAGGTTTAAGTCTCCCTGCCCAGAGAGAGGCAAATAACTTGATGTCAACATTTAAGAGCGAGATAGGGCGATAGTTTCTGCAAAAAGTAACATCCTTGTCAGGCTTAGGAATCAGTGAGATATGAGCTTGTAGTGCTTGTTCAGGAAAGGAGCCACCTTAGCTTACATAGTTGAATGCATTCAGAAGGTGTGGGGTAAGTATTGGGGCTAGTTTTTTATAATACATGGCCGAGAAACCATCCGGTCCTGGGCTCTTACCCATCGGGATGGATCTGATACCTTTAGTGATATCCTCAAATGAAAAGGGTTCTTCCAAAGTGGAAAGAAAAGCATCAGGGAGTCTCGGGCATCCCGACCTGATCAAGAAGTCGCGGATCTGGTGACTCCGTTCACTCAACTCCAACGAGGATGGAGGGGCATCCAGGTTATACAATGTTTGATAAAATGAACGAAACATATCAGCCAATTTGGTGAAAGCGAAATGGGAAACACCCTGAGGGTCCCTAAGGCGAGTAATACAGTGTTGTTTACGTTTGATCCTTATGATCCTCGCCAAATGGGCGCCACACTTATTTCCTTGTATATAGGAAGCGTATCTAGTCCACATATATGATTTTTGTACCACAACACTGTACCAATCGGAAATTTGCTTACGAAGTCGGAGAATCTCCGGGAGCAGATGAGGTGCTGTGCCCACTTTATGTTGACACTCAAGTTGCCTCAATTTGTTTAACAGGTTTTGCAGTGTAGCCTCTCTTTCCCTTTTCCTCCTAGCACCCAATTTAATCAGGACACCCCGAATGACACATTTGTGGGCTTCCCAAACTATAGCTGGAGAAACCTCTCCAGTCGCATTCACCAAAAAATACTCTTTTAACGCTACCTCCACCTGACCCATTAGAGCAGGATCATTCAGTAGGAGCTCATTAAGTCTCCAAGGGGAGTTTCCAAGTGCTCCCACATCCACCCTCAAAGTAAACCAAATAGGTGCATGATCAGACCAGGTTATCTGCTCAATTGCAGTCTCAATTACATTATGTAGATTATATTGGTCCACCAAAAAGTAGTCAATATACGTGTATAACAGTGATGTACTAGGGAAAAATACGAGTAATCCCTTGCCGTGGTAAAGAACAATCGCCATACATCAAGCAAGTTATATCCCTTTAGACAAGTGTTCCATCTAGAGAGTGAGGAAGATGGGACGTGCGAGACACCAGAAGAGCAATCAATTGTGGGATCTAATGGCAAATTAAAGTCACCCCCTAATATGAGGGGGCCAGAGCGAAAGGAGGAGAGTTTTCCCAGTGTACCTGAGAGGAATCTGTATTGTCCCGAATTCGGGGCGTAGATATTTGCAATAGTATACTGAACCCCTCTCAGGTATCCCTTCAAAAATAAGAATCTGCCCTCAGGATCAGCCATGACTTCAGAAGTAGCCCAAGCAACAGCCTATGCATCAAAATGGAGACACCTTTTAATTTCCTGTCCCCTGAACATGTCGCATGCCACACCTGAGTGTAGTACCTGTCTGTAATTGAGGGATGTCCAGAGGACCGGAAATGAGTCTCTTGAATCAAAATGATATCCGCTCCCAGTCTGCGGAACTCCCTCAATGCCTGAGAACGTTTTTCAGGTATATTGAGCCCCCTGGCGTTAATAGAGAGTACCTTAATAGGTCTCCGGGACTCAGATCCATTTACCCTGCCCGCAGCTCTAGCCATAATGTTAGTGGGTATGGTAAGGAGAAAAGAGGAAAAGAGAGGGAAAAAAGAGGCGAAAGAAAGGAAGGTAAAGGAACAAAGATAAAGAAAGCAGGCTAAGAAGCCTGACAGATCTTCTAGCAAATACTTCTAGAAACATGTGGGCTCCAGGTGAGAATCTACAGATCCCCCGGAGCGCAATATAAAACACGTTTAGGTCAAAAGACCTATAGTAGAGGCCTGACTAACTGACAGGGAGAAGACCAGCAGGACAAAGAAAGCTGCCCCCCCGTCAGAGCCAAAAATAGCCATCACCCATCCAATAATATCAATTAAGTAGCAACCTAAGTGCCATAAACATTTACATTATCATCTAAATACTACAACATACAGTAAGCGGAAAAATAACGGAAAAATATTTCCTACAAGAAATAACAGTTCTAATGCATCTTGATCCCTCTAACAACTCCAGTCTCTCGCTTAGGACCGTCACTCCTCCCCAGCGTGTGCCGGGGGGGAAGGAGGGCCCCATCCTCACAGTAAACCACAGCGAGGTCAAAACAGGAGACTGGGAATTATTACCCCACCATAGATCCACCTCCCAATAATAATAACTGACAAGATCCAAAAATTTCCGATCCCGACCCCTCCAGAAATAGCCATGAATCAAAAGACTTAGAGGGGACATGCCCATCAGCCCCGTGCACCACGAGAGGGTCCGGCGACAAAGAAGGTAGTCGCCCGAGTCCCGGAGGCACGGACCGGAGGGGCAGCCCCTCCCACCTTCACAAAAAAACAAAACAAAAAAAAAAACACAATATCCACATGCATAAAAGACAATTTCTCATAATGGATGCTATGGAGGCATATTAGGTGAGTTATCTGCTCACACCCCGAGGGCCACGGTGGTCTACCTCTAATCACCAGAAGTAAGAATGGAGCAGGACTCCCAATAGGCCAGAGTTAAGTGAAATATACAATAAAATAAGCAGTGTTTGTATACAGATGTTAGATTATACAAAAATGTGTAACAGAGAACATATAAAACAAGTGACCAACTAAGAGGCCCGGTTGTCATCAACCTACTAGTCCGGCATTGAAGGGATGGTCAGCAATAAGGCATATGGATTAGGCAGTCATTATATCAGAAGTGAAAGTTAAGGGAAAGAGCAAAAAATCCAACTGCAGTGTCTGAGACATGTAGTATGAGGACCTCTACCCGACCATCACCTGCTGGGAAAGATCCGGCGGGGACGCCACCGATTTCAGTCGTTTCTTTAGGGGACTAATCACTGGAGATCGAACCTCTCCTACTTCTTTCTCCCGATCAGCAGGGCTTCTAGCATGACCACTATCTTGGTCCGGTGCTTTTGGAGGAGGTGGTATGTGAAGTGCCAGGCAGAAATCTGGAATCCCATCCGGGGAACGAAGAACAGCCGTTGCCCCTTGGTGCTGAGCGATAAGTGCAAAGGGGAAACCCCATTTATATCTGATTTGAAGCTCCCGCAGATGTGCTGTTATGGGCTTAAGAGCCCTCCGCTGTTGCAGGGTGTAAGAGGACAGATCTTGAAAAATCCGTAATTCAGTGCCCCGGAATGTTATCCGATCCAACTCCCTGGCAGCTTTCATCACCATTTCTCTTTCAGTAAATTTCAAAAAGCAACAGATCACATCCCTGGGAGGATCTTTGGCATCACCCCTGGGCCTTAAAGCTCTGTGGATTGTAGCCGCTTTTTAGAGAAATATCTCAGTACTACCTTTCTGGTATCTTTTTGCTACTTTGGATTATTCATTATTTTTCAATTTTTTTTTTAGTTTATTGATTTACCCTTGAGAGTCTTCCACTTTTTTTTATTATAGTTTGTACATGATTGACCTAGCTTGACCCCGCCTCTCCGGTAGGCCTTATATGCTGCTTCCTGTCCTAGCCTCAGTGCCCTTTTGTGGTGTAACTGAGCGATTCTAGTCTTCTGTTGTGATACGTTTCTGGCTGCTGATTCCAATTTGTGTATGACCATTGGCTCCGTCTGACTACCCGATTTGTGCCTGAACCTCTGGCCTTGCCTGACTGTTCGCTCTGTGCTGGATTCCTGGCTACATCCGACTACCTTTGGCCTGGCTGACTACCCGCTCTGTGCTAAGTGCTTTGGCTTTGTCTGACTACCCAATCCGTGCTAAGTATTTTGGCTTTGTCTGACTACCCAATCTGTGTATGGCCTTAGATCTCTCTGTTTCCGCTGGCTCTCCTAGGGCCTAGCTCCCTCCATGCAGGTTCCTAGCCCTTGGCCTCGGTAGATTCAGTCCATAGTGCAGCAGCGCCTGGTCCTACTGTGGCTTGCTTTCCCTAGTATTCTAGGGTGTGTATCTGTGACCCTAGCGTTCTAGGGCATTGGGCCTCTAGTATTCTGCTCCTCAGTATTGTGTCACTCACCACTGCATGCTATCCTTTGTTGTTCTGCTGACAGTAGTGTTCACTTCTTGTTGTTCACAGAAGTTTGGTCAAGTTCAGTGTCAGCTCCTGGTATTGGACTGTGCACTGTCCTCACGCCTGACCCCAGGGAGGTTGGGGAAGTGACTATTACCATTCTCCTCTATTTGATCTTAATAGTGTTGCTTTTACTTGTACCTATCAGAGTCATTATTTCTTAAGTCTCTCCTGACACAAATCATGTGTCCCCTGAGAACGCAGTACGGACACAACCCAAGAGAACAACGTCTTTTCTTTTCTTCCTTAGCTGTCTGGGTGACTCCACCAATCTCTTTCAGTGATTTAATAGCAGGAATGCCTTCTGCAGGAGTAGCAGAAGGTGTCTAATGATGTCTCCAACCATATTCCTGCTTCCTCTCCTGCATGCATCAGTCCAGGTCAAGACATAAAGATATGAATTCCTCCAACCCAACCGAGGTGTCCCAGCAAGTAAGGGCATCCATTAGGTGCTCGTTGAGACTGTGTTGGAAGGCTGCTTTCAAGGCCCCCTGGTTCCAATCGGTGTCATGTGATATGGTACGAAACTCCGCTGCGTACTAGACTACTGACCAACTTCCTTGTCATAGTTCTAGCAGATCAGTTTTGTCCATGGCGCTCCTGCCAGCAACATCAAAAACTGGCTTAAAGGGATAGTAATGTTTCATAATAAAAGCAGCTCCAATTAATATTCATAGTATTTGGGCCATGGAGAGTGTTATATCAATACTGTCAGAGTTGTAGTTCAAGAGTAATTGAATGATAAATTATCCCCCTCCTGCCCCTTTTACTGATGTAACACTGCTCAGCTCAGAGCAGCAGGGGGGTGTCAAAGAGGATTGCAGGGATGGACAATCTTCAATTAACATAAGGGAAAAACCTGTCAATGGGGGCAGGGTTTTCATTGTTCTCACAGTAAGTAGATTGCCCCTTGCTGTGAACTGTCTGGTCTGTGGACCAGATTCCACATCTGAGGGGAGGTGGCTTACACTAGGTGAAAGGGGCGGGAGGGGAAAACTTTATCATTCAATTACTCTTAAACTACAGGTCTGACAGTATTGAAATAACACTATCTATGGCTCAAATACTATGAGGATTAATTGGAGCTTCTGTTTTTTGAAACATTACTATCCCTTTAAGACTGTGATGAAAGCCTCTGAATCATCCAATAAGAGAGACTGCAGCTCTTCCAGAGGGGAAACCCAGGCCAAAACTTCCCCCTTGAGAAGAGACATAATGAAGGTCACCCTTGCAGTGTGCGTACAAAAGAGTTGTGGCAGGGTCCAGAAGTGGAGCTGGTATTGATTAAAAACCCCTAGGTTCCGTTGGATGGACAGAATACTTGTCAGGTAGGGGAATACAAGGAGGAACATAGCCAGGAGGAGAAGAGGATGCTCCTTTAAGCAACCACCACCTTGAGAGTGGGAGCAGCTGCTGTCTGACCCACAGAGGATTGCATCATGTCCAGCACAACATTGAGTTTTCTCTCCACACTTTGGAGGTCATGTTCCTGGCTTTCTTATCTCGCTGCCAGATGCACTGGTATGGCTTGTTTCAACAGTCACTATGTGGGGAGTAGGAACCTACATAGGTTAGCACTGAATGAAGCTGGATAGAGGTGCTGCTCACAAAACCAGATTGTTCCACCCTAGTTGAGCCGGGGTGCAACCAGGAAGGAGTACACTGGGATCCATCGAGAACCAGGGCTAGGGAGGACCTGCAAGAACAGAGCTGAACCAAGAACTGGAACAAAAGAATGGTCCGAAGTAGCATTATCAAAACCAAATGGGGACAAGCAAAACCAAGTCATCAGGCAGAGTCATAGTCAAAGGAGTAGCCAAAGTCAGGGCCCAGGTATCAGGAACAGTAGACACTGTTGTGGTCAAAGGATTAGCCGGTGTCAGGAGACAGGTATCAGGAACAGTAGACAAGGCCATGTCAAAGGGGTAGCATGAGTCAGGAGACAGGTATCAGGAACAGTAAACAATGCCATGTCAAAGGATTAGCCGGAGTCAGGAGACAGGTATCAGGAACAGTAGACAATGCCATGTCAAAGGGGTAGCAGGAGTCAGGAGACAGGTATCAGGAACAGTAGACAGTGCCATGTCAAAGGGGTAGCCTGAGTCAGGAGCCAGGTATCAGGAACAGTAGACAATGCTATGGTCAAAGGGTTAGCCTGAGTTAGGAGCCAGGTATCCAAGGCCAAGTCAAAACACAGAAGAATGCAATACAGGAACACCAACTCTAACAACAGCTCCTGGAAGGAGCACCCGCAGAAGCGGGTGTCCTGTTTAAAAGGACAAAGAGCCAATAGAAGGGATCACTGAAGAGGGCATGTTCGTGAACAATAGCCTGATTGGCTCCTGGCCAGCCAACACAAGGCCAGGAAAATGGAAGCATGACTTCACACATACGCCACTGAGAAGGAATCATGCAACCATATGCATACTCCGTCAAGGAGGAGGCAACTGGAAACCCACGCATGCACCACAAAGACGGAAGTGGCTGCACAGGCTCCGGCATGGAAGGACACTGGGAGAAAGGAGACACAAGTAAAGTTAAAATAAGGGATTACTGTTCCTTTAACATGTATAGTACTAACTCATCTCTAGTTTGTGCGCTAATAACCCTTTGAGTGCTAGTTGGGAATTTATTGCCTTGATCATAATGCATTGGATACCTCTTTGGCTCTCAAAGGGTTTATAATACTTGCTAACATACAACAATATTGATGAAGAATAATGATGACATAATGGCACAAGACAAACTTCTTAACTTAGTTTGGTCAATAGAGCTTTCAGATCCCTCAGAGATGTTCTCCCAAGTCTATGCACAAGATAATAAAAATATCCACTAAGTGCTGAATGTAGGACAGTGAATGCTGTTTGTATAGGAACAGGTACGTGCCATCATATTGCTTTTGTATGTATGTATGAATATATTTATTTATTTATATGGTGCCACACAGTGTACATAGAGCCTTACAATAGACGTATGTTACAATAAATAAAAGGGGATAAAATAAGTGTCACATTCTTAGAAACAATAGGAGAGAAGTCCCTGCCCCAGGTAGCTTACAGTCTAAATGGTTAATAGGAGACAGACAACAGGGTATGAAGGTGTCAATTTTTTTTCTTTTTTTTTTATACTAGCAACTAGTTGAACAGCCCGTTCCACTGGCCACAGTGCCTCTGGCAGCCGGTCTCGGGGCAGTCACGCGCAGTGGAGACTGTCCGCGCCACGGCTGATACAGAGCTGGACACTCCTTTGGAGCACCCAGCTCTGTATCAGCCGCAGCGTGGGCAGTCTCTACTGCGCATGACTGCCGCACGCGCAGCATTGTCTACTGCACATGTCGGGCGTTACACGCGATTTAGCGAATTATTATATAGGATGTGGGACGGCGTTGCCCGTCATGTTATGCAGGGAATGTTTTTTTTGTTTTGTTTTGTTTTTAATAAATGTAATGACAGTGAAATATAGTGTAGGTTGTACGTGTCAGAAAGGTACACACAGTGATACACAGACACGTGCAAACACACACATATACAGGGGGACACACAGTGATAGAGACGTATACAACACACATACATACACACACACATGCACTGACATACACAGTGACACACAGATGCAAAGCAGAACATACATACATACAGTGTGAGCAGTGTAACATACCTCCCAACATTTCATATAGCCAAAGAGGGACACTTGTGTTTTAGGTGGTGTTACTGGGGACGTGGCTGGTGGTGTGTTTTAGAGAATTTTTAACCCTTTAAGTGCCAGGGGGTAAGCAATGCATTGCATCTCCTCTGGCACTGAAATGGTTAAGTTACTCTTTCTGTAAGTGAATGATTTAGAAGAAGATGAAAGTATTTTTTTTACACAGACTAATTTAACAGATATATACAGAAGTTTATTCCCACATTACTGTGGGTTTTATTGATGTGGAGCAATCTGATACACTTGTATATACACCACACAGTGTGATCTCCTAAATAAATGAGCAGAGAGATTTGGGTGTCAAACAGGGGCTGTCCCTCCTATACTGTATAGTGCCAGTCCTTATACACAGACACATTCAGACTGTATACTATACAGCAGAGGTTCTCAACCCATGCCCTCAGTGGCCACTAACAGGCCAGTACTTAGGAATTTCCCTGCTAGAACACGTGTGTTGATCAGAGGCTCAGTCGTATTGATTAACTCACCTGTGTTCTTAAAAGGAAATTCTAAAATCCTGGCCTGTTAGTAGCCACTGAGAGCACAGGTTGAGAACCACTGCTATAGAGCGCCAAACCATTGTAGAGAATTTTTAACCCTTTGAGTGTCAGGGGTTAAGCAATACATTGCATCCTCTCTGGCATTTAAATGGTTAAGTTACTCTTTCTGTAAGTGAATGATTTAGAAGAAGATGAAAGTATTTTTTACACAGACTAATTTATAAGATATATATAGAAGTTTATACCCACATTACTGTGGGTTTTACTGATGTGGAGCAATCTGACACACTGGTATGTACACCACACAGAGTGATCTCCTAAATAGAGGAACAGAGGGATTTGGGTGTCAAACAGGGACTGTCCCTCCTATACTGTATAGTGCCAGTCCTTATACACAGACACATTCAGACTGTATACTATACAGCAGAGGTTCTCAACCCATGCCCTCTGTGGCCACTAACAGGCCAGGACTTAGGAACTTCCCTGCTAGAACACAAGCGTGTTGATCAGCGGCTCAGTTGTATTGATTAACTCACATGTGCTCTTAAAAGGAAATTCTAAAATCCTGGCCTGTTAATAGCGACTGAGAGCACAGGTTGAGAACCACTGCTATACAGTGTGTGTGTGTGAGTATATGTGTGTATGTGTCTGCCAATGTGTGGGGGGCAAGTGTGTGTGTCTGTGGTGTGGGAGTGAGTGGCAGCCATCTTCTTTATATATATATACTAGCACTTTTGGACGGCGTTGCCAGTCATGGGTTTGTTTGTGTGTTATTTTGTGTTTCAAATGTAATGTGTTTAACCCCTTAAAGGGATAGTAATACTTAAAATGTAAAACAAAATATGTTGTAGGGTTTATCCCCCTGAGTAAAACAAGAGTACTCCTGGGACCAGAGCTGTCCATAGGATCGTGTAGCAACAGCACCACTGTACAATTTCAGGCCACTGTGATACTGCACCTAAAAAATCAACTTTGAAAATTAATAACTTTTGAATGAAACACCTTTCAGCAGTGAGATAAACCCTAGGGGGATAAACCCTACAACATATTTTTTTTTTACATTTTAAGTATTACTATCCCTTTAAGTACCGTCCGCGCATGCACGCGGTGGTCACATAAGGACCAAGGAGCATTATTTATTTTTTTTTTTTGGAATCTGATTCTGGACTCCCTGAACGGCGTCCAGGACTATCATGGGTCCTTAAGGGTATAACAAGCCATGACAGTCCAGGACCGTCATGGGTCCTTAAGGGGTTAAAAAGTGTTTTATAAGGTCTCTGAATGCGCATATATGTAAGTGTGAGTATATGGGTGTGTGTGAAAGTATGTGTGTATGTTATTGGATGTATATGTGTTGATATATGTGTGTGTATCTGTGTGTATGTGTGTTTGTAAATGTATATATGTTATTTTGTATGTGTATATATATATGAGTAAGAGTGTATGTGTGTTTATATGTATTTGTGTGTATACATGTTATAATGTTATTGTGTATGTATGTAGGGTAGAAGTAAATTGCCACATATGTAGATGATGTGAGTAATAGTAATGCATTTTAATAACAGACGGTGCAAAAGGTACACACTTTGTAGAAGAAATTATATTAAATAAAACATGTTTAATGTATATACATATGTTCTATATATACATATTGATGTGCGTGTGTGTGTTTGTGTAACAGTTGCAGTATACATGTATGTGTGTATATAGGTGTGATCATGTGTTAGTATGTAAATATGTGTTATGGTGTGTGTGTGTGTGTATGTGTGTGTGTGAATTTGTGAGTATGTAAATATGTGTTATTATATATATATACATGTAGCTGTGTGTATATATGTGTGTGTGTGTGTGTGTCTATATTTGTTCTGTATGTTAGTGTATGTATATGTGTTGATATGTGTGAAATCTGGATATGTTTGTGTGCATAAATGTATGTGTCTATGTATATGTGTATATATGTCATAATGTACATGTGTGTTTGTATACAGGTATGAAATATTTGATGTATTCACATATATGTTTCCTACATATATGTGTTTATAAATAATATATATGATGATGCTAACATAAAATAATAGTCATACTATTCATACCTCAGAAGTTGTAGGATTGAATAGAAAATGGGGCAAAAATGTGCAGCTGCTTAGAAAGTGTTTCAAGTGACATTATCATGTCATTATCATGTCATTATCATTTCATTATCATGTCATTATCATGTCAGTATCATGTCATTATCATGTCATTATCATGTCGCTGCAACACCTTCTTTTTGTATACATTTTTATTGGTGTTTGATATTACATTGCAGCCACCGCACAGCAGAAAATGTAAATGAAACCTGAACATTTCCAACTGTTCAGGACTACAAGTCCCATCATGCCCTAAAGGCTGGATGGGTATAATGGCAATCATATCCCCAGACACCTGAAGGGACTCAGGTTGGGCCACCTGTGTCCTGTTCCTACCTGTTGAATTCAGAGAACACTTAAACAGAAGCCCACGAGTGTCTGCTCCCAGTTACCTGCAGGTAGACAGTGTCAGGTCCATGCTGCTGGTCGGCTCTCTTCAGTTTCTGTCAGTTCTTGATGTGCCTCAGAGTGTTCTGGGGAAGCTTGGCCTTGCAGCCATTAAAAGCCCGGGCTTGCGTGAGACATGGTAAGAGGGCACAGGGTGGGCAGCCGCTTCCACACGTAATACTGGTGTGGATAAAATAGCTGAAAATTTAGAACTGAGATGAGCAAACAGCGATGTTACTTTGGCATTTGAATAAGTTCAGAAAGCTTTGAGTAACAGCGCAGTATGGCATATTTGACTTAACCTGCGATATAACATTTGCCTTACACTGATAGCAATGTTGCTGAGCTCTGGGCCGACCTCTCTCTCCCCTTGTCTTCATGATCCGCTCTGGAGCATGAAGAGAAAGGGAGAGAGAGACTGGGGCAGCACTCAGCAACATTATGATGAGGGTAAGTCAAATGTTATATTGCAGGTTAAGCAAAATATGAGATTGTGCAGTGTTATTGGCTCCTATACGAGAGACACACACGCACACAGAAACTTGCCTCTGTAGTGGCTAAATATGTTGAAGCGACTGCATTTAAAACAGCAAAACAGAAGCAGGAATTAGCAGGCTTTGTGGAGAGAGACGCCAGGCAGGACTACTGCTGCGGCAGAGCCTTGTGATAGGCGATCTTACAGCATACTAAATAAAGTGAGGCCAAAGTTGTGTGGTGTGTGTGTGTGGGTGCTTGCGTGTGTGAGGGGATATTGTGAATAAAGTGAGGCCAAAGTTTTGTGGTGCTTGTCTATGTGTCTGTGGTGTAGGAGTGAGTGGCAGCCATTTTGTTTTTTTCTCAGTTGTATAGTGGTGGGCGGGCTGGATAGTGGGGGTGGGCTAACTCCATGCATGATTTTAACACCACTGGTGTGAAAATCACTCCCCCATTGAATCACCCAATGGGAACAGTAACCCCTCCTTACTGCCGCCCCTGGGTGTGTTTTGCCAGGCTCAAAGTCTTCTTTTATATATTTATTATATTATTTGTTGTTTGTCATGCAGTTGGTTTGCAGAAGAATCCCTCTCCTTTTCCTTATTAGATTAGTCTTAGAGGGGGGAAATATATCAATTAGAAAGAGCAGCCATACTAAAGTCAGCCTATAATGCCAGCGGCTGCACTTCAGGGTGCACACTGCAGTGTATGAGATCACTAGTCCATACCTTCGGACACTCTCCATCATTATTAAGACTAAAGCCTTCAAACCTCTTACTCTAGTACCATAGCATGTTCTAGGTGACGGAATACCTCTTTGCCTTGCCAGGTATATAGTCATAAACAAGCATAATTAGGAAATGAATATGTGAAATACCCATAGACTGTCCCATTGTCTTCCCCTTGACACAAGCATCATTAATCCTATGAGCGCCAGAAAGTTCTCCAACACATTGTGTTAAGGGGAGGAATTTGGGTGTACGTAGTTTATTAACTTAATGTTAGGCAGATGGAAGGACAGCAGATTGAATCAATACCTGATAGAGCTCGGAATCTCCATTCTACATTCTCCCCAATGTGTTGTGTTATCCAAATAGTCTCCAGTCTGATTATAGATGGGGAAACAGACAGTCCAACAGATTATAATTATATAACACAGATAATTATAACAGAAATATATGATTGACTAATAGTTGTGACTTGTTGATATGTATAGCAATTTCCTACACTAAAACTATTTAATTTATAACATTTTTAAATACTTTTCAATACATTAGAGGGCATTTTATTCAAAGTTCTAACCTCTCCTTAATTAATAACCATCTGAGTGCTAGAGGGGTAGTCAACACATTACAAACCAGTATGTTGGGTACCCCTTTTGGCAATCACTTTAGGTTCAAGAGTTAAAGAGGCAATAAAGAGTTCCAATATGTGTGCATTCATAAGAGATATCATGTTATTACCAGTTTGAAAAACAGTTTTACTATCAATTCTTAAATTAATTTGTATAAATTATCACTCATTGCTTTAAATCAGTTTATGAATTTAATTTCCTTTGTACATATTCATTCATTTGTACAAAGTACATTATTTTTTAGAGTAGAAAATCTTAATTTGGGTATCTTCCTTATATAGATAGAGAATCATTTTGCAATAACCTACTATAATAACAATGATGTTATACAAGATATGTATGAGGAATATTTGGAGGTTATAAAAGCGTTTAACCCTAGGAGTGTCAGAGGGGTATCTAACACATTGCTTACCCCTAGCAAAGGGATAATATAATTTATTGCTTGACAGATAGTCTTCCTATATTAACTGACATTTGCATACATTTTGGAAGGGTTTTCTCTCTGAGTACTTTGAATGTTTTTTCCTCCATAACGACTTAACATGACTAAATTTAAATTTTATTTTAATTATTATTTAATCATGCTAGACATCACATAAACATCCTATTAAAGAGGAAGACTGGCTGAAGACTTATTCAGTGCTGGAGATGTAATAAGCAATGAGGAATCTACCAGCCAGTAAAAACCCTCCAGTCTATAAGAAAGCAAATCACTGAACTCATATATAAATATATAGAATTAATCTAAACAGAACAAAGTTAGAAAACTGTAATCCAAATAGAAAGAATGACACAGTATGTATAGAAAGCCAAAGATCACTTGGTTCAGTGGTTATCAAATTGTTTGCTGTTCTGGAATCTTTTAGTGTCAAATAAAATTCCAGTGGAATCCTACCGAAAACCTTAATGTCTTGGATATTAGAGAGTTGTCCAATACATTACAAAACAATGCATTAGAGATGTCTATAGGATGAATAACATGATAGAAGACTTAAATAGATTTAAATGTTGGAAGTGGTAACTTAAAACTACGTTATTAGGTTAAGATAGAGCACTGAAGATTGTCCCTCTCTACAGTCTACCTATGCACCCCCCTTCTGATCTGACTGAGCAGTGCTACATCAGTAAAAGGGGCGGGAGGGGGATACTTTGTCATTGAATTACTCTTGAACTAAAACTCTGACAGAAGTGAAATAACACTCTCCAAAGCCCAAATACTATGATGATTAATTAGAGCTGCTTTTATTATGAAACATTACTATCCCTTTAAGCCCAGATAGTTCCTGTTGATCGTCTACCATACATTCAAGCAAGATTTATTCAACTCCTTTACACACAATGAGTAGATCATCAATATATCAAGCATAGAAGACCACTTTTTCTCCGTAGGGCCCCAAAACTATGATTCCTCCCAGAGGCCTATAAGCAGATTAGTGTAAGTAGGCACAAATCTTGTCCCCATATCTGTCCCACAAATTTGTAAAGAATATTGATCATCGGATGAATTATAATTGTTTGTTAGGATGAAGTTAATCCCATTTGAACTGTTTTTGTTAATCTCTCATTCTATGAGAAATATAGAGTTGTATATTGCTTAGCTTTAATAAAACTTTGGTATATAGGTACTACAACGTACTCCTAAAACAACAATATGATCTATGTCTTTCAGATACCTGAATAAAGCAATAGACACTACATGATTTCTGCTAATCAGACAATGGTGATCTATTTCATAATTAGGGGGGTTTCTGACATTCCTGAGCTGCAGGCTCCGATATTTCTTCTAGTTTTGCTAATTTATCTCATCACAATTGGTGGCAATATGACTATAGCACTACTTGTGTGTCTGGATCCTCAACTTTACACTCCTATGTACTTCTTTCTATGTAACTTGTCCATCATAGACATGTGTTCCACCACTGTCACTCTACACAGAGTTCTTATGAACTTCATTTCAGGAGATAACACTGTTTCTTTTCCTGCTTGCATGGCACAACTGTATACTTTTGCATTCTTAACAGCTGATGAACTTTTCATACTGACTGTTATGAGTTATGATCGATATGTAGCAATCTGTAACCCAATGCACTATACAATTATCATGAACTTTAGATTCTGTGCTCTGCTGGCCACTGTCTCCTGGGTATTAGGTTTTGTAGAGTCTCTGCCTCATGTTATTATAATATCAAGTTTTTCCTGTTTCAGAACGAATGAAATAAACCATTTTTTCTGTGATGTTGTGCCTCTTATAAAACTTTCTTGCAGTGATACTTCTGTTATGGATATTTTTATTCTTATTGCTGGACTTATCCATCTTATATTATCATTTTCTATCACCTTAATGCCTTACATATTCATTATTTCCACCATACTGAGGATCCAATCCAACACTGGAAGGCGTAAAGCCTTCTACACTTGTTCCTCACATCTCACAGTTGTCATACTTCTGTATGGGACTATTGTCTTCCAATACTTGAGACCCACTTCAGCCAACAGCTTGGACTCAAATAAACTTTTTTCTCTATTAAACACAGCTGTTGTCCCCATGTTAAACCCAATGATTTATAGCTTGAAAAATAAAGATGTCAAGTCAGCTCTGAAGCGCAGGTTAAGATGCCAATTTAATTTGAAATAATTTTTAAGGTCCTCCCTCCTCAAAGTCATTTTCATAATATGACTGTTCTGCAGAAAAAGTTTACGACTGAATGATAAAATTGTAATTATAAATTTTTTAAAGTCTGGAATGGAGTACACTTCTACAGTTATATGGGTAACCTGGCAGCAAGTAAAATGAGAGCAAGTAAAATAATCCATTTATTCACTGCTTGAAAAAAGACAAGAACTCAACTGTGAGAAGAACATGTGTGTGTGAGTATGTGCGAGGGGGGTTGTCAGTTGTCCAGGAAAATGCTATATAAAGATTTGTATGAATGGGTAAAAAGTGTGAAACCTTTCCTGCATGACTTTTTGTGAAAACTTGCCGATATTTTGCTTTTTTCGTGAAAGTTTTCTCCTTTTCAACTATGCAAAATTTTCCTCCTTTTTGCCTATTTTAACAAATGGTTTGCCTATTTTAACATATTTCTCTATCTATATTTCCTATAGTTACTACATTTCTCTCTGTAATATTACTTCTCCTGAGGGCTGTAGTTTAGAAATAAGTGTCTGAAAATCAAAGTTGTGAGTCCTACCGCAACATATGGCTTGAAAAATGTATTAGCATGCAGAGTGCATCTGTCCTTTGCCCACAACACTAACTTCCTTCTAAAGTGACACTGGCACATATTCATGATGATGCCAAGAGATAAAAAAATTAATAAAAAAATACATCCTACAGTATGGCAGATGCATATTGTAGTAGTGGTGTGGGGGTGGGACTGGCTAGTATGGTGGGATTTATGTATGTATATAGTTTTTACTATTGTCATGTTTGTGTCAAATTACTATCCTCCTTCTCAGCAAGTCCCAAAGAGATGTGCTGCCACCACCAAAATCACCACCACCAGTGTTGGGTTTTTTTTTGCTGAGACTCATCAATTGCCCTGTGTTCCAAATGGGATATTCTGGTTGATGATGTAGCAGTTTCTGATGGTCGAAATGCTTTGCTGCCTTCCTTTTCACTATACCATCTAGATGTTTGTTGTTCCCTCACTTTCTCCCTCTCATCCTCCACAATGCAACCCTCTACTCGATCAATAAGCATTTCTCGATATTCCTTTGCAGAATCTGATTCCTCAGAGAGTTGCTGCTGATCGTCATGACTCCTTGTTGTGACAAACTGCTGATGGCCCTTTGGCAGAAATTCTGAAATTTTGTTTTGGAAGCAGGGGTCCAGCAAAGTGGCAAGAATGTATTCCTCATTGATTTTAATGTGAAGATGTGAGGATCTTGTTCAAAGCACTCTAACATGTCTTTTACCATCTGGTGCATGTCTGTGTTGTCATTATGGTAAGAATCCTCAGCCATGCTCCTCATTGTTTTCTGCAATAAAAATATCAGTGGTAGAATTTCACGAATTCCTGCCCCAATGCGACTCTCAATCATGGCTGCCTCCTCAAAGGGTTTCAGTAGCTCACATACATTGCACATTAGTTACGATTGGCCAGGTGACAAAGAGGCTCCCTACAAAGCCATGGTGTACTCACTAATGACCTTATTCTGCTCCTACAAATGCTCTAACATGTACATTGTGGAATTCCACCTGGTAGGGACCTCCAGTTTCAGCTGGTGATGGGGAAGGTTGTTACACTCTTGTATGGAATATAGAGCATTGTGTGTACTGTAGGAGCGACTAAAATGGGAACAGATTATGCAGGCAATAGTAAGCATCTCTTTGAGGGTTTCAGATTCTGCCAGGAATTTGGTCACAACTAAATTTAGCACATGGGTAAAGCAGGGCACATGCACCATACCACCTATTCTAAAAGCAGCTATTATGTTGGAGCCGTTATCAGCAGACACAAAACCAGCTTTTAAGGAGTGAGGTACAAGCCATTCCTCTATCACTTGCTCTTTCTTACTTAGAACATTTACAGCTTTGTGGGACTGTCTCTCAAAATTCTGCATGCACAAGGTGGCATGGTGATGGTATTGACTTTCCTTCTGCTGCTGCCTTTTAATCCCACTGCCACAACCAGAAGCACAGTTATTGTCTTTCACAAGATGCTGTAAGCTATTGTTGTCCACTGTTGGTGCTGGGAGGGAAACTTAGTGAGCAGTCACAGTCATATAGTCTGTGCCCTACCCACTTGTCCACATATCTGTTGTCAGGTGGATTTTCTTGCCATACGCACTTTTAAGTCCTTTGCCCACCACACTAACCCCCTGTTTGTACAATTCAGGCACAGCCGTCCTGGAAAAATAACTGAGGTTTGGGATATTCCAGCGTGGAGCTACACATGACATCAGTTCTCTTAAACTTCGGTATTCTCCAAAAGAATATGGCAGCATGTCCATTGCCAACATCTTGGCAACCTTGCCTTTCCACAGGCATACTTTGGGATTGTTTTTGTGAAGTTTTTGACTCCTTCTCAGGAACGGAGTCAGTGTTGGTTGGCTGGACATGGCAGAAGACACCTGAAACTTTATTGCTTTAACCACATGACTAGAGGAGGTGGTGGCGGTAGAGGCAGCATGTGTAGGCAGTCTATGACGCTTTCCATCTCTTACAGCAAATCCAGAGTCATCATTCTCCTTTGCAGCAGGAGTCATAGGTGTTATTTTGACTGAACTAACTGTTGGCACTGGCAGAAGCACACTCTCTGACACATAAATAACTTCACTACTGTTTTTTTCTGCCCTAGAGCCCTGGGAACTTTTTCAAGTGCTTTTGTTGCTGCTAGTTGCGGTACCTGTGGCCTGCTGATAGTTGTGTCTCCCAGTCAGACCTGTGTTTGTGTTTCAGGTGGGATCTCATAGAGGAGGTGCTTAGGTGTGAGCCTGCTTTCTCCCCTGCTCACGTGATTTTTGCACAGACAACAGATAGCAACATGCGTAGCTTGAGGATCCTGAGTGAAGTATCTCCATACTGTGGACTTCATGTACTGTGGGGTTCCTGAGTATCATGGGCTGCTGGTCAGGAAGGGGTGCTGACCACAGCAGGAACAATAAATAAATAAAGTGGAACCCAGAGAACAAGATAACCAGCACACACACAATTAAAGGGAACACCAATGTATTATACACATGCTTATACAAGGAACATTAAATAGCAATGCAGAACAAAACCTTCAATAAAACAGAAAAGAGCAGGGCCTCTGGGCTTTGGGTAAAAGCTAGCTCTGGGCAAAGGGATGCAGCTAACTCTGGGCAAAGGGGTGCAGCTAGCTCTGGGCAAAGGGTTGCATCTAGCTCTGGAACATAGGGGTACAACTGGCTCTGGAACTCAAGGGATGCAACCGGCTCTGGAACTAGGGAAACCACCAACTCTGGAACTCAAGGGGTGCAGCCATGTCTGGAACTCAAGGGGAGCAGCAAGCTATGGAACTCAAGGGGTTCAGCCAGCTCTGGAACTCAAGGGGTGCAACCGGCTCTGGAACTAGGGAAACCACCAACTCTGGAACTCAAGGGGTGCAGCCATGTCTGGAACTCAAGAGGAGCAGCCAGCTCTGGAACACAAGGGGTATAGCTGGGCTCAAGGAACTCTAGGCCCAGGGTCAATAGGAAAATAAAATAAACTGGGACTGATCAGTATAAACTGTATAATCTGGCACAGAGTAAGGGGAGAAACTGAACTATATAGGGAGGAAGAGATTGCAAGGTGGGGCCAGCTGGGAACAGAATCAGGTCTCTTTAGTCTGAGTGCAGCAGCCTATAATAGCACCATGGGAAGGTAGTGGCACTGTGAGAAACTGCACCAGGCTGAGGAGAGGACATGATCCTGATACTGAGGCGCTGCTGCTACAACTACTTCTGGAGCTAGATGTTGATGCAGTTCTACTGCCACTACTACTAGTTGTCAAAGGTATAGCACTTGCAGCAGCAGCACCAGAGGCACTCATCATATCTAACATTGTGGATGTTAATAACCTGTGTTGCTGTTGTTGTTGCTGCTGCTGGTACTCAAAACAGGTGTGTGTGGCTGAGTGGACTTGGACTTTGAAGAGGTGATGATGCTGATGATGACTGATAGAGTGACTGTGTGCTTTTTGACATCTGTGCTTGTCCAGGGTCAGACTTTCCAATTGCTTTCTCAAACAGTTTATAGACAGACACAGTGCTCCTTAAAAGTGGTAGAAGATTCAGCTTTTGACTTTCTACTAACCTTATAGCCCTGCCATCATCCTCACTCTCAACTTCATCCTTATCTGAACAAAAGAAGGGTGCTGGAGGGATATGTTTTAGATTTGCATCATCATCAATCATCATTAGGTCATCCTCAGCATTACCTGACAGTTCTTGCCCACTACTACCCTTATATTCCTCTAAGCTTTTAGAGGTCTCAAACAATTTATTTTTCCTGTTACTGTAACAAACTTTTGCTACTACTTTGAGGACAGGTGTTTTGGTGCTTGTTTGTCTCACTATCTGATGCAGCAGGCAGTTCAGCTGTTACACCTTCCTCTATTATGCTACTGCCAGCATTATCAACACTTTAACATGACTTGTTGTCGTCTTTAGTGTTCTTCTTATATGGTTCTTTATTTCTACTGGAAATGGAGGTGGTGGAAGTTTTGCTGGGACCTTGACAAACTTGATCCTCCTATCACGGTGCCCGTGATCTTTTCTGTCACTCTCTGTGTGGTGTGCTCCCATTGGCTGAGCTTAGTTTGGCCTGCCCAGTATGGCCTTCTTATACCGGGCCTCTGGCACCTGTCAGGTGCCCTTTCGTGGTGTTCCTGTACCAGTGCTACTGTGTTGCTGTGTTCCTGCGTTCCTGTGTACTGACTTGGCCTGTCTGACTACCCCTACTGGTTCCTGCTCCGTGATTCGACCCGGCCTGGCTGACGTTCCTGCTCCGTGATCTGACCCGGCTTGTCTGACGTTCCTGCTCCGTGATTCGACACGGCCTGCCTGATGTTCCTGCTCCGTGACCTGACCCGGCTAGTCTGACGTTCCTGCATTGAGATCCAGCTTCGATCCTGATCCTGACCTCCGTGTCGCTTGGGCGACATTCTTACTTCCGCTGGTCCTGGTGTTAGCAGACTGAGTACTGTTGCCTCCGTTACACTGAGCCTTCCGTTAACTCTTGTAGAGCACTGTTGCCTCCATTACACTGAGCCTTCCGTTAACTCTTGCAGAGCACTGTTGCCTCCGTTATACTGAGCCTTCCATTTACTCTTGCAGAGCACTGTTGCCTCCGATATACTGAGCCTTCCGTTAACACTTGCAGAGCCTGTTGCCTCCTTTAACTCTGAGCCTTCCGTGAAACACTTGCAGAGCACTGTTACCTCCGCTAACTCTGAGCCTTCCGTTAACACTTGCAGAACACTGTAGCCTCCTTTACACTGAGCCTTCCATTTACACTTGCAGAGCACTGTGGCCTCCGTTAACACTGTGCCTCCATTAACCCTTGCAGTGCACAGTGTCTCCATTACTGCACCGGTCGGATGCTATTGGCTCTTATTCCATCAGCTCTTGCAGTGTACAGTATTTCCGTTACCACACCAGTCAGGTGCTATTGGCTCCAGTCCTTCAGCTCTTGCAGTGTCGGTGTCTCCGTTACTGCACCGGTTGGGCGCTATTGGCTCTAGTCCCTCAGCTCTTGCAGTGCACAGTGTCTCCGTTACTGCACCGGTCGGGTGCTCACGGCTTAAGGTAGTGCTAGCTCTAGCAGAGTATATTGGCCTCCGTTCTGCTCAGCACAAGGTAGAGTCTCAGTCCTGCTTTACAGACTAGGTGCTTCCACATCTCGCACCACAGTCTCTTGCTACCTTTACCATCTTACTGGGCATTGTCAAACACACCACATCAGAGACTGATTATCTTCCATGAACTTTAACCCATGTTGTGCTGGTATTGCCTGATAATGCCTGTCCTGTGACAGTATCTATTCTCTTCCTTTGTATACTGGGCCTGAGAGGGCATATGTACATGATTGTTATTTTCCTGTGATACTCTATAGCCTGTAGTGGGCATTCCATTGTGTCTTTTAATAAAACTGTGTTTTATCCTAACCTACTGGGTCTGAGTGTCGTACAAAACCGTTACACCTCCCTTGTAGTAGAGGGATCATCATCATTGATTGCACATGCTGCAGCAACCATTGCTTCAGTCAGTTTATGAACTACTACTTTACTCTCACGTCCCTGCAATGCTCCACCCTTCCCCCTGCCCCTTGTGTGCCGGCTGGACATTACTCAACTACTGTGTTTTTACTGTAGAGTACACAACACAACTGAATATGATCTCTTGCCTAATCCCAGTCAGCTGTCTGTCACTGTCACCTAATATATTTAGTTCATTATTTCTTTATTCTTTTATTATTATTTTTTTTTATTATTTTTTATTTATTTATTTTTTTTTAAGTTGTCCACCCTGTTGTAGTATTGTTACAGTCTGTCCAATAAAAAATTATATCTGAAAAACAAAATCAACAACTTCTTTCCACAGATTTCCCAACCCAGCACAGAGATAATAACAGCAAGATCAGCAAGCTAATAGGTCCCTAGCTGTCTATGTCTTGCCAGTCAGTCACATGGAATTTTGGAGTATTTGGGGTCAACCTACTTCCTCCCTTCTTCTCTCCAGAGTGACTCACTGACTCTCCTAATACACACTTACACTGAACTAAAAGATTCCCTAAACTAAACTTCAATGCCCCTCTCTGTCTCCTCTAGCTCAAACAAAGCGCTGCTCTCTCCTCTCACAAACACAGAATGGTAGGCTGTGAGAGCCTGACAGCCTTTTATATGGCTGGAGAAAACTTTCGTGTAGTGGAGAAAATGTTTTCTTCCCATTGATTTCAATGCAAAATGAGCTAGGTGAAAAAAGTGGAAAATCTGCACTTTTGGCGAAAACTTTTCACCAAGCGGTAAGTTTGAGGAGAAAACTTTCATGCAATGATATTTTGGATCTGTGTGAGATTCAGTTACATAAATGGGTATTTTGTACTTAAATATACTTACCTACCCATTCTCTGTTTTTCCCTTTAGAGTAACTGTCTCATGGATTCATAAGATGGGGAAAGTCTTGGGTTCATATCGCAGAGCATCCCATGATTTCTTGGAGGAAAGAAGAGAGGGAGGGGATATGATAGATACATTCAAATACATGAAGGGATTCAACATAGTAAAGGAGGGAAGTACATTTAAATGAGTAGAAATGTTATCACAAGGGTTCATAGTCTAAAACTAGAGGGACAGAGGCTTAGATGTAATGGAAGAAAGCTTTACTTCACTGAGAGGGTTGTAGATCAGTGGAATAGGCTACCAGCAGAAGTTACAGACGTTAACACAGAGAGAGAATTTAAGTAGGGATGGGAAAATCTTTTCACCTCAGAACTGAAAAAGGAGTAAGTGCACTATTGCACGAAACGCGTCAGACTGCTACCGGTGACAGATATATGCTGGTGCGCTAGAGTGTTCTGGCTCCCTCGAAACAACAATGCCATGTTTTGGTTTTAAGTTTTCAATAAAAGTTATTTTTTATTAGTAGCCCGCAACAACTGAGCATATTGGTGTTTTATACGTCACGCTATTGATCTCTACATCACCACGAGTGCTTCCGCATCCGTTTTCTTTCTGCACTGACTGCACGGCGTTTGGAGCATCGTTTTATGGTGAGCACCTATGGATTGATGGTGAGTCTCTCTCTTTTTATGCAATTCAGTTTTGACATTATCATTGTGTAGCACCAAGCCTATTTTTTATTTTACCAGCAGAAGTTACAGACGTTAATACAGTGAGAGAATTTAAGTTGGGATGGGAAAATCTTTTCACCTCAGAACTGAAAAAGGAGAAGAATTGGCATGGAGTGGGTGATTTTTTGTGAAAAGTGCAGCCTTTGCCCTTTTTTTCGCCTAGCTCAGTCACTGCAATGAAATGAATGGGAAGATTGAATTTACCCCATCCCGTGGCAATTTTCCCGTCTTTTCCCGTAGGCAAAGTATATGTGTCTGGTTTCTGCATCTTGCCATTCTGTGTTTGTGACAGCAATAGAGAGCAGCACAATTTTGAGCTATTTAGGATAGGCTAGGATAGGATGACTTGTAGACAGGAGATTTGTTCCCTCAGTTAGGGGAGTCTGGGGGACCATGAAGGGAGAAAGGGGTTGACCAAATCTATGTGGCTGACTGGAAAGACACAGACAGCCAAGATCCAAGTTTCTTTCTGATCTGGCAGTTATCTCTTTGCTAAAGTAGTCAGGGGGTGTATGAAGGGAGCAAAGGAGATTCACCCCAAAACCCTCAACATTCTTAGTGAGTGTTCTCTGTGTTAGAGGAGTCTGGGGGACTCTGTGGGGAAGAAAGGGAGAAAGGATGATGACCTAAACTTCTACAAAATTCTGAGTTTTGACTGGGAAGACAAATGCTGCAGTTAGTCAAGTTTATTTGTGATCTGGATGTTATCTCTTTGCTAGGGGAATCTGGGAATGTGAGAAGAGAACGAAGGAGAATTTCCACAAATACCCCCAAAGGGCATTATGGAACTAGACAGAGTGCAGAGGAGGGCTACAAAACTAGTAAGGGGAATGGAAAGTTTTAGTTATGAAGAGAGGCTAGAAAAGTTAAACTTGTACACACTAGAGAAACGGCGTCTTAGAGGGGATATGATAAGACTATATAAATATGTTCAGGGACCATACATAGGGCTTTCCAAAGACCTGTTCATTAACAGAACAGTACACAGGAAAAGAGGCCACCCGCTTAGACTTGAGGAAAGGAGATTTAATCTACAACAGTGGAAGGGATTCTTTACAGTAAGGACAATAAAGGTATGGAATTCACTGCCTGAGGAGGTGGTGCTATCGAAAACATTAGATGCCTTTAAAAGGGGCCTGGATACTTATTTAAAAGAGCAGAACACAGAGGGCTATGTACGTTAGTATTGGGATTAATATTTAGTTGGGGCTTGTTGATCCAAGGAGGAGTCTGATTGCCATTTGGAATCAAGAAGGAATTTTTTTTCCCCCCATTCAAGGCAGAATTTTAAATTACTAATTGAGGGGGTTTTTTTGCCTTCTTTTGGATCAACGATGGTAAACAGGAATAGGAAAAGGTTGAACTAGATGGACGCAAGTCTTTTTTCAACCTAAATTACTATGTTACTATGTTACCCCCAACATTTTGTATGACTGACTGGGAAGACACAGGGGGCCATAATCCAAGTTCCTTCCTTAACTGGCTGTTATCTCTGTGCTTAGGAGAGTCTGATGTTGTGAGAAGGGACCAAAGGATATTTACCCTAAATACCTCCAAGTTTTGTGTGACTGACTGGGAAGACACAGGAGGCCATGATCCAAGTTCCTTCTTGATCTGGCTTTTCTCTGTGTTTGGGCAAAGAAGCAGGCGAAAAGGGAGGATTGTTTTTTTTTTCTGTTGTTGATGACAGTGATAGGGATAGGGACAGTTAAGGACCAGCACGCACACGTGTGGATTGAGGACCATGGGGCTTTTTTTTTTTTTTTACTTCCAGTTCAGGGCTCCTGGAACAGTGTGCAGCTGCGCAGGGCGCCCTGAACTCCATGACGTGCCAGGACCGTCACTGGTCCTTAAGTGCTGGACCAACGTGACGGTCCTGGCACGTCAGTGGACGCGATGAGGTTAATTAAAAAAATAAGAATACTTTGGTATGTGACAGTCAGGGACCCTAACATGAGCTGTGGCAGAATGGTACTAGAAGAGAGTACTTTGTAAATAGAATGACATCACACACAATCAGTTCTATGTACTTCACTGTAAAAATACACACAGTATTTGTATAATGTCTAGCTAACACACACACAGATACAGAGGGAGGGTGAAATAATTAGTAGCAGTGCAGGGACGTGTGAGTAAAGTAGTAGTCCAAAACCTGACTACAGCCATGGTTGCCAATGTGTGCAATAAATAATGGTGATCCAACTTTTTCTGAGGTTTATCAAGGACCAACAGAAACTTCCACCAGCACCAGTACTATTAATAAACCATCTGAAGACACTGATGATGGCTGAGTGGAAGAAGGTGTCACAGCTCAACCAACTGCTGCATTTGATAGTGACAGAAACAAGAAAATCCTTCTAAGGCAAAGGATCCTTGCCACCAGCTTAGTGTATTCAGAGGGAAGGTATGTCAATCAATTACTCTCCACCACATTGTGTAGTCAGTGCACCACACAATGTGCAATGAGTTGACATGAACTGTCAGATCCTCGCATCTACAGTTGCTATCAAGTGGTGGGGGAGGCAACACTGACAAAGAAGGAGGCAGAGGACCCAGAGGGTGCTAAGGTGGGGACCATGGGTAAATTTTCCTGTCCAGGACCCTAGCACAAAAAAAATGATGATGACACAAATGTTAAAGGAGCAGTAAACTTTTTTAATGAAAAAATATATATTGTAGGGATTTTCCTATTGAGTAAAATAAGGGTACTCCCACTGCTGAGAGATTTATATTTCCAGAGTTATTACAGTTTAAACCCATGGTTTTTTTTTTACATTAGCAGTGCCCTCTAGTGGTCAAATTCTAATTAGATTTCCTGTTAGATTCTAATGGAGCGGAAAGTCAGAAAAGTCAGAGACATACAGTTCTCCATAGAATGTGATAGAAACTGCTGAGTCACTTCCTGTCAGTTAGAATAATCAGGAAGTATGCTTCTCCTGCTGGTCATAGTGCTAGCCAACACTTACAATATTTTTATTTTATTTTAATTGTTATTAATTTTTTCTGCTCTATGTCTACTATACTACACCATGTTGGATGGAGGGAAATTCTGGGTTTTTATACTACTGAGGCCTGAAGTTTTGCTTCATAATGCATTGGATACCTCTTTGGCCTCAGAGATGGCTCAGTTGGTTAAGGCACCAGCTCTGTAGAATCTGCTCAGACCATGAGGTTGCAGGTTCTAGTCCCGGCAAGGTCAGTTCAGCCTTTCACCTTTCTAAGGTAGATAAAATGAGTCCAGGACATATTTGAAAACGAGAGACAATCTCAATGTATTCTTTCTGGTAAAATACTTTCACAAAAAAAAAACAAAAAAGGTTTACATTACTTGTTAACATACAGCAATATTGATGAAGAATAATGATGCAATAATGGCACAAGACAAATTTCTTATCTTGGTTTGGTCTATAAAGGTTTCAGATCCCTCAGAGACATTCTCCCAAGTCTATGCACAAGATAATAAAAATATCCACTAAGTGCTAATGTAGGCCAGTGAATGCTGTCTGTATAGGAACAGATAGGTTACAACTTGTTGCTTTTGTGAAATGTTTTTCATATCTCACTCAGGGTGAAGTACTTAGGAAATTCAA
Organism: Rhinophrynus dorsalis; assembly: GCA_037306005.1. Classification (NCBI taxonomy): domain Eukaryota; kingdom Metazoa; phylum Chordata; class Amphibia; order Anura; family Rhinophrynidae; genus Rhinophrynus; species Rhinophrynus dorsalis. Next base: position 173,942,897 of record CM074726.1, read on the forward strand.
GCATTTTTGGAGAAAACCAGCTACATCATTATGGTCAAATAAAAATGTCTAAAATTCTCCTTGATTTAAATGGAGTTGAAAGCCCTATTTAAATCATTGGAATTTGTTCTGTGTTGTCTGGCATGCAGTAAGTTTGCAGCAGAATCACTCTACTTTTCCTTATTAGATTAATCTTAGTGGGGTGAATGTCTCAATTACCCAGAGCAGCTGTATTGAAGTCAGCCTATAATGCCAACAGCTACACTTAAGGGTATGAATTGCAGTGTATGAGCACACTAGTACATACCAGAGGACAATCTCCATCATGATTAAGTCTTTAAAGCCTTCATGCCTCTCACTCTAGCCCCATAGCATGTTCTAAGTGATGGAATACTTCTTTGCATTGTCAATTACATAGCCATAAGCAAGCGTAAAGGGGAAATGAACACTTAAAATGTCCATACACTGTCCCATTAAACTCTCCTTTGCACAAGCATTGTTAACCCTTTGAGTGCCAGAAAGGTATCCAACACTTTGAATTGCAATGTGTTGGATATCTCTCTGGCACTCAAAGGGTTAAGGAGAGGAATTCTGGTGTACAAAGCATATTAACTTAATTTTAAGCAGATGGAAGGACAACAAATCAAATCAATACCTGATACAGCTCGGAATCTCCAGTCTACATTCTCACCAATGTCTCCTTTGTGATGCGTTATCTAAATAGTCTCCAGTGTGATCATAGATGAATCTTTAGATGTTTCATTGAGAAACAAACAGTTCTACAGATTATAATTGTAATTCAATATATACAACCACAGATAATCATCGTAGCAGAAATATATGATGGACTAATAGTTGTGACTTTTTGATATGTGTAGCGATTTTCTACACTAAAACAATTTAATTTCAATACTTTTCACTATGTTACAGGGCATTTTATTCAAAGTTCTAACCTCTCCTTAATTAAGAAGTGTGAGTGCTAGAGGGGATATCCAATAGTTTATAAAGCAATATGTTGGATAACCTTTTGGAACTCAGAAAGCTAGGTTAATAAGTTTAAGAGGCAATAAAGAGTTGCAATTCTGTGCATTCATATGAGATAACATGTTATTAACAGTTTAAAAAATGCCCACAATCACTTCTTAAATTAATTTGTATAAACTAACACTTAATGCTTTAAATGAGTTTATGAATTTTATTTCCTTGTATAAGTGAATTTATTTGTACAATTTTTAAATAGAAAAGCTTAATTTGGGTATCTTCCTTATAGATATAGAGAGAATATTTTTTAATTGCCTAATATAATAACAACAATGTTTATATAAGATATGCATGAGGAATATTTGTATTTAAATTGACAAGTGATTGCAGCCGCACTCTGATATCTATGCATGAATACTTCCGACTTACATAAAATATCCTTTATTGAAAATCAATTAAATTCCAAAACACAATGCAAAATCAGATGAGGTGAGGGAGGACATAGACAAGAAGGGGACCCTCACAAGTCTTATGCGTGTTGCGCTAGATTTTGCTTACTCATAGACTGGGTAGGATATTTTATATAAGTCACAAGTATTCATGCATGGATATCAGAGTGAGGTTGCAATCGTTTCTCAATTTACTACATGTGACCCCGCTTATGGAGAACCGGGATGGCTCAGCACCTGATGGATGGAGGTTCCAGATGGCCCTGATGAAAGGTGGTTAACAAGGTACTGTTTCTATTATTTGGGTGTGTTAGCATACATATATCCTCTATATTTGTGTTTAACCCACAGAGTGTCAAAGGGGAATCGAACACATTGCTTACCCCTAGCAAAGGGATAATATAATTTATTGTTTGACAAATAGTCTTCCTACAGTGAGGGAAAAAATTATTTGATCCCCTGTTGATTTTGTATGTTTGCCCACTGACAAAGAAATGATCAGTCCATAATTTTAATGGTAGGTTTATTTGAACAGTGAGAGACAGAATAACAACAAAAACATCCTGAAAAACGCATTTCAAAAAAGTTATAAATTGATTTGCATTTTATTGAGTGAAATAAATATTTGACCCCCTATCATTCAGCAAGATTTCTGGCTCCCAGGTGTCTTTTATACAGGTAACAAGCTGAGATTAGGATCACTCTTTTAGAGGGAGTGCTTCTAATCTCAGCTTGTTACCTGTATAAAAGACACATGTCCACAGAAGCAATCAATCAGATCCCAAACTCTCCACCATGTCCAAGACCAAAGAGCTGTCCAAGGATGTCAGGGACAAGATTGTAGGCCTACACAAGGCTGGAATGGGCTACAAAACCATCGCCAAGCAACTTGGTGATAATGTGACAACAGCTGGTGAGATTATTCGCCAATGGAAGAAACACAAAATAACTGTCAATCTCCCTCGGTCTGGGGCTCCAGTCACCAAGAAAACAACTGGTAACACACTACACTCTGATGGACTGAAATCCTGCAGCGCCCGCAAGGTCCTCCTGCTCAAGAAAGCACATGTACAGGCCCGTCTGAAGTTTGCCAATGAGCATCTGAATGATTCAGAGGAGAACTGGGTGAAAGTGTTGTGGTCAGATGAGACCACAATGAAGCTCTTTGGCATCAACTCAACTCGCCGTGTTTGGAGGAGGAAGAATGCTGCCTATGACCCCAACAACAACATCCCCACCGTCAAACATGGAGGTGGAAACATTATGCTTTGGGGGTGTTTTTCTGCTAAAGGGACAGAACAGCTTCACCGCTTCAAAGGAACAATGGATGGGGCCATGTACTGTCAAACCTTGGGTAAGAACCTCCTTCCCTCAGCCAGGGCATTGAAAATGGATCGTGGATGTGTATTCCAGCATGACAATGACCCAAACACATGACCAAGGCAACAAAGGAGTGGCTCAAGGAGAAGCACATTAAGATCCTGGAGTGGCCTAGTCAGTCTCCAGACCTTAATCCCATAGAAAATCTGTGGAGGGAGCTGATGGTTCGAGTTGCCAAACGTCAGCCTTGAAACCTTAAGGACTTGGAGAGGATCTGCAAAGAGGAGTGGGACAAAATCCTTCCTGAGATGTGTGCATACCTGGTGGCCAACTACAAGAAACGTCTGACCTCTGTGATTGCCAGCAAGGGTTTTGCCACCAAGTACTAAGTCATGTTTTACAAAGGTGTCAAATACGTCTTTCACTCAGTAAAATGCAAATCAATTTATAACTTTTTTGAAGTGCGTTTTTCAGGATTTTTTTGTTGTTATTCTGTCTCTCACTGTTCAAATAAACCTACCATTAAAATTATAGACTGATCATTTCTTTGTCAGTGGGCAAACATACAAAATCAGCAGGGGATCAAATAATTTTTTCCCTCGCTGTATATTGACTGTCAATTCCATACATTTTTGGAAGGGTTTTCTCTCTGAGTAATTTGAGTGTTTGTTTCTCCCTAATGACTTAATAAGACTAAGTCTAAATTTTATTTTAATTATTATTCAATTGTGCTAGACATCACATGAACATCCTATTAGGGAGGAAGACTGACTGTCTAAGATGTCGGTAGGAAAACCAGAAGACTGTATTCATTCTACATGAAGGCTAATTCAGTGGTGGAGGTGTAATATGTAATAAGGAAACCCAGCCAGTAAAAACCCTCCAGTCTATAAGAAAGCAAATTACTGAACTCATACATAAATATACAGAATGAATCTAAACAGAACAAAGTTAGAAAACTGTAATCCAAATAGAAAGAATGACCCAGTATGTATAGAAATCCAAGGATCAATTAGTTCAGTGGTTATCAAATTGTTTGCTGTTCTGGAACCTTTTAGTATCAAATGAATTTCCTGTGGAATCCTGTCTAAAACCTTCATCTCTTGGATATTATAGATATGTCCAATACATTACTAAACAATGCATTAGAGATGTCTGTAAGATCAATAACATAATAGCAGAATCAAATAGATTTAAATGTTGTAGTGGTAACTTAACCCTTCGAGTGCCAGAGGGGTACAGAATGCATTGCAAAGCAATGCATTACATACCCCCTCTAGCACTCAAAAGGGTCAAAAATAAAAGATTAGGCTAAAATATAGCATCTGGCAATAGTCACCGAGTAATTGTATATGATGTTTTTTTTTTCCTTTTTTTTTTCCCCTTAAAGAACTTTATTGAGAAAATATCACAACACAGCATAAAGAAACATATACAAGGAATCACAAAAGCAATGAGCAGAAGTCAATGGGTGAAGAATACAAAGCACATTCAAATTTTGAAGTCACAAATGGACAACTAACATTGCAGGGAAATCAATAGATGATACAATGAGTTACTTGTAAATCACACGTTGCAATAGATGGGGCCACCGCATATAACCACAATTTATGGTATGAAAACTTCTGTGATAACTAGACAAACTGTTAAACATAAAGACATGTGTGATCATAAAGAAAGTATAAGACACATCATGCAGGAACAGATGAGAGAGATTCAACTGCCCTTAAGAAGATCAGAAACAATAGCAAGAGAAGAGAAATATGGAATGCTTTCATGCCCGACAATTATTGAGGACTGTGAGATTTAGGGAGATCTGGACCCACTGGGAGAGATCACACTTTACCATTTGAGGAGGTTAGGGAGTGATGTTTTGACTTTGCTGTTGGTCAAACCTTTGTCCCGGTGGCTGCTTGTTTGGGGAGAGCAGGCACTTTCCACTTTAGAGATCTCATAGGGTATTTATATATCATTTTTGTTTTTACTTTCCCTCCCTACCCCTTTGTTTCCATCTTACTGAATCTGTCTACTCTTCTTCCTCTCTGTTCTTTGGTTACTGTATATGATGTTTTTTAATACTTAGAGGATTCTAGGTTTATAGAGTTTGTTTTAAGGGAACGTTAACAGAAAACACAATTGCACTGAGTGACAAGTTTCACTTTTCCACTGTCCACTGATAGTCACAGACTAAGGGAGGCAGACAAATCTCAAAATCCTACAATATTCCAGTCTTAATCCCCCCTCCCTCCTCCAATTTGTGCATATAGTATCTATACCCAAAACTCAAAACTTAGAGAGGAGAAGGCAATTGAGATGTGATGTTTGAAAAGCAATAAATCTAACAAGAGAACTAATAATATGGAGCTCCCATACCCTGTAGTACATCCTGTCACATTGACTTTATTCTGTATATTACAAATTATAATGACTGAGTCCTAATTACATTATATCAGAACAAGCCTCCATTCATAAAAGGAATACATAAAAATGATACAAACTTAAATGCTTGGTGGAAAGTAGATCAAATCTGCTCATAAAAAGAGCCAGTTAATAAAAATGGGTGGAGAGGGGGTTGAAAGACTGGATAAGCAAAATAAGATACATTTGGTGCCAACCACAAGCACAATGCCATAAAGGAACATATAAAAGTCCAAATAAATAAATATCGAACTGGAAATCTAACGCTACAAAGAACTGATACTAAAATGGAATACTATATGGCTACTACAAATTGGATATATACCTTCAAAACAACGCGATAACTAATAACGTAATGGAAATGGGATATGTATAAGTCCATCAACCAGATGGATATAGAAAAACTTTAGGAAAAAATGATCATGTATAGCCCATGACAGTGCGTTCATATCTGCATTTATGCCGTTTGGACTCATAGTGTTCATTTTAAAGATTCAGTAGCGCTCTATTTTCGCTATAAGTTGTTATATCCTCCCTCCTCTCTTTTTCTGTAGAATGTGTTTAATCTCAAATGTTTTATACATTTATGTTGTAATTGTGGACAGTTGGAAACTGAGTGTGATACTGTCACGATCAGTACCTATCCTCTGGATGACTGCTGACCCGCACTTCTTTATCTCCTTCCATATATTTTTTGCAGGCTTACAAGCTTCTTCATTACTTAAATTAATCTTAAGCAACCTGCTGCTTTCTGAACTCCTACATTTGTTCATGGGAGGTTCCAGGCTGCTAACATACCAGGAGAATATGAGAGCCCCTCTTGTGGAGATGGATCCTGCAACGGTAGTGGAAGCACTAAATGCTTTGGGAAGCCGCATCACTACTCTCACGCAGTCTGTCCAGGAGTTACAAGAAAACTAAAATATCCTTCAACAACAAATTCACAATCTACAACCATCGGCCTCTCCCCCTCCCACCTCATCTAGCCCTAGTGGATCCCATGATCATGCTGGAGAGGGTCTTCACCCTCTGGAATCCAGAGTTCCACTTCCGGAATGCTTCGATGGAGACTGGTCTAAATACAGGTCTTTCATTATAGCATGTGAGTTGTTGTTCTCTTTGAACCCTCATACGTATGCCACTGAATTTACCAGAGTATGCACAGCCATTACCCTACTCACAGGATAACCTCAGGTTTGGGCACACCACTTGGTACAGTTGTATAGTCCTGTGCTTTCTACCTGGTCATCTTTTCAACAGGCCATGGAGGCCTTATACGACGATCCTTTCAGAGCAGTCTCTGCTCAGAACACTCTACGTACACTAACTCAGGGTACAAGACCTGTTGAGGAGTACGTAACTGAGTTCCATCATTTGGCCAGCAACTCCCACTGGAACAAGGCGGCCTTGTTCGATCAGTTCTGTCACGGATTGTCTGACTCTCTGAAGGATGAGTTAGCCAGAGTCAATTTGCCTACTAGACTAGAGGACCTGGTTCATCTGGCTGTTCAAATAGACTGCAGAATTAGAGAGAGACATCGTAAATGCCTTGTGTCTACTCTGGCTCCTGTATGTCATTCTGCTCTTGTGCCATCACACTCACCTGAGGTTAACCCTGGTGCTTCTGTAGAGCCCATGAAGCTTGGAGCAGTTAGAGGTCCGCTCTTCCAAACAAAGAGAGACTGTGGTGGACAGTTAAATCTCTGTCTGTACTGTGGTAGCAGTAGTCACCTCCTTTGAACCTGTCCAGTAAGGCCTCAACCTTCACAAGGTAACCAGTGCATAAACAATACTGCTCTTACTACTAGCCTTGTCTCTACCATGTCTCACGTGTCTGTTCCTGTTACTTTTCAGTGGAATGACTAACGGAGTGAGATCACTGCATTGGTAGACTCGGGAGCAAGTGGTTGCTTCATAAATCAAGATTACGCCACTTCTTTGGGCATACCTTTTCAGCAGAAGAAACTACCTCTCACTGTACGTATGGCTGACCCGTGTTCCTTACAGTCCAGACCCATTATAATGGAAACCTGTGCTGCTTGTTACCTCACAATGCCATCAAGAAAGCATCCAATTTGACGTTCTTCCTTCCCTACTATTTCCGATCATTTTAGGATATCTATGGCTATATACCTATGATCCCTGCATTACCTGGTCCTCTTCTAAGATCCGCTTTCCATCCAATTTCTGTAAGACTCACTGTCTTTCCCACCACAACTCCACGGTTTTGCCTCTACCCAGCACACCTGTGCTACCATCTCACTACCAGACTTTTGTTGATGTTTTTGACGAAGTACAAGCAGCCACATTACCTCCTCATAAACCATATGACTACCCCATTGACCTTCTTCCAGGGGCTGCTATTCCCTATGGCCATATCTACCCCCTTTCTGGTCCAGAGGCCCAACATTTGAAGACATACATCTCAGAGAGTCTTCAGCAGGATTTTATCCGGCCTTCCACTTCCCCTGCTAGAATGGATTTCTTCTGCTTGTATCTTTACCAAGATCGATTTAAGGAGTGCTTACAATTTGATGCTTATAAGGGAGGGGGATGAGTGGAAGACGGTGTTCTGTACCCGTTATGGCCACTTTGAATATACAGTGATGCCTTTTGAACTTTGTAACTCCCCTGCGACGTCCAACACCTTGTTAATGACATTTTCAGGGATCATTTACCTAGAAGATATCCTGGTCTTTTCTCCTAACATATCCGAACACAGACAACATGTAAGAACAGTCCTTTCCCAACTTTGTGATCATGGGTTATATGCTAAAGTGTGTATTTGAGGCTTCAGAGATAGACTTCCTTGGTTTTGTGGTATCTTCAGGATGTATTAAGACGAACATTCAAAAGGTCATAGCAGTGGTAGATTGGCCCACTCCCTCCGATAAGAAGGCAGTTCAACGATTTATTGTCTTCGCCAATCCCTACAGGTGATTTATCAAGAATTTCTCATGTCTGATAGCCCCTCACACTAAATTAACCAGGAAGGAGGAACGGTTTATTTGGCCTGTGGAGGCACAGTGTGCATTTAACATCTTAAGTGCTGCCTTCACACAAGCTCCTGTACTTTGTCAACCGGACATCACGCTACATTTTATTTGGAGGTGGACGCATCTAGCACTGCCACCGGTGCCATACTATCACAAAGCTTGGGACTCAAGGAGATACTCCATGCAGTGACTTTTTTCTCCAGATGTTTGACCCCGGCAGAACAAAACTACGATATCGGTGATAGGGAATTACTAGCCATAAAACAGGCTCAAGAGGAGTGGTGATACCTATTGGAGGGTTTGGAGATCCCAATCATGATTTACACCGATCATTGTAATCTGAGGTATCTGCTTTCTTCTCGCAGACTATGTCCTAGACAGGCCCGTTGGGCTCTTTTTCTCAAGATTTCCTATCCACATCACTTTCAGACCAGGTACAAAGAATGGAAAAGAAGAATCTCTCTCCCACCTGTTTAACCCTCTCGAACCATCTCTCGGTTCTTTTGACACCATCTTACTTCCTCATCATTTCTTAGGTATCACCAGTGATTTAGTAGATAAATTGAGGTTGGAGACCAAACCTTCACCCACAGAGGTACAACGTAATGCTTTAAGGTACACAAATGGACTACTCTATAGACTTGACCGCATCTTTGAACCTCCTCCGATCTGTTCCGACATTCTTCATCACGTTCATGATCTACCCACAGCAGAAAAAAAGCAGAAAAAAAAGAGGTGCACATATGTGTGCTCTGGAAAATCAAGCGGTAGGGGTATTTACAACTGCCCTCAAGCAGTACACCAGGCTTCTTGATCAGTATTGTTATACTTGGCTGCTCCTCACATCCATACAGCCATAGCTTGGAAGCATATATAGAAGAAAAAGAGAACACAAAGGGCACCACAATAGTGCCTGTAAAGTTATATAAAATAGTCAATAGGACAATAGAAATGGTTCTCACATTTTTATGAGGCTGGTAAATGGCATATGTCAGAAACCAGCAAACTCTCTTGCAGGGAAATTATGCCTGTCTCAGCTCGGGGCTCCCCAGTAACATCCAGAGGTCTGTAGGATTAATCCTCCAAAAGTACCACAGGTAAACAGAAAAAGAAAAGAAATCCACAAGCTGCTTCAAACTAAGTCTTCATAAAATGTTTTATTATATAACTAGTTGAAGAGCCCGTTACACGGGCCACAGTGCCACTGCCAGCCGGCCGCGGGGAAGTCATGTGCAGCAGAGACGGCCCACGTTGTGGCTGATACAGTGCCAACCGGTCTCGTGCTGCAGTCATGCTCAGTAGAGACTGCCCTCACTGCAGCATGTCTCTACTTTGCATGACTGCGTTGTTACACACGTTTTAGCGAATTATTATATAGGATATAAAAAAATGTTTAAAAGAACAAGCCAGGGGGCGTGGCTTGGCGGTCATAGTAGACGGATGCATTTTTCCTAAACTCTCTACCTCACCGGCTTAATCCATCTCCATCTACCCTCCACATATTAAATTTACCCTCACAGAGTGCTCAACAGTGTTCTCCACATCTCAGGCTGCCTGTGGACCCTGATCTTTTTCATCTTGGCTGTACCCACGGCCGTGCCAGCTAGGCCACGGCCTAGGCCGCAGATCCGCAGTCTCGAGTGCCGGGCCTGCTGCCGGGTGCGGCGTGCTGGGTGAACGTCGCCTGTATGATTGAGGTGGCTAAACGCTGTCGGAGCCTTGCTATAAGCTTTGTTGGCTTCTTCTGCTTCTTCTACTCCTGCTAAAACCTGAACAATACCCTTTGCAATCCAGTTGCCTGACGCTTACCTAAGGCTGGGTGAGTTACTTTATTAAGGGCCTTGTGTTCTACTATCACTTGCTGCTGTTTCAAATAAAAGCCCCGCTAGCCCCCTTTTAATCCTCTATTCCCCTTTCATTGCCCTAGGGTTACCGTTCCTTTTATTGTTTTAGCATTTAGTGTTTTCCTCACCCCTAGCCCTTTAATTAGCCACGGCGACCTGTCTTCCTTTTGCCGCAGTGATGGTAGTTGCCCTACAGGAGAACCCCTTTCATAACTACCGGAGAGGCAGTGTGGGGAGCAGTACACACCTGTGACAGGGCCTACAGCATTGCCCCGGCCTTCTATTTTCCAGAACCTACATCCCAGCGAGTGGTGTTCCACTTTTCTGCTCACCTCCCCCCTGGTCTGTCTTCTTTCCGATTTTTGTGCCCCCATCTATCCCATGTTTTGATATAGGCCTGTGATCAGCCCTCTTGGCTCCAGGCTGGACTCTGCTGTAATATTTGTTTTTGGATGATACAAGAGTTCTGGGGTTCTGCCTCCCTATTTCTTTGAATATCAATAAGAAATCCAGCTGCAGTGTCTGCACGTGTTTTGGATATCCTACACTCAATATACGATTCTCTGGAACGCTGCTGATTCTTTCCGATAACTATCCTGTTTGTGCCTTTCCTTTAATGTTCCCCCTGCCTCTCCCATGTATAGTTTCTCTACAAGCTCACTTAAAGCTGTTCCTCCTGCAATTTTGGCCTAGTATCATTGCGGTAATATACTACAAGTTGTCTACTACCATGTGATACACCAATTTTAACATGTGGACTTCCCAGACACATTCTTAAGGCAAATCAAGCTATGTTGCTCTTGCCTGGTGCCCCCCAGCCTCCCTCTTCACCTGTAATGTCTATTTTTATTCCAAATTATACCTTGCCTACATTTTCAATTTGTTGTTGTCCTCATGGAGCGTTTTGTACAGTCTGCGGATCAAACTAAAACCCCACACCCTCAGCATGGAGATAAGAAGCAAGACAAAAATAAAATTACCCCAGCTTCCATTACAGAGGACCATGCCACAGGCACTTCTAATATGGCTGTTGCCACTGTGCAGTCCACACTTGCCGAGGACACCGCTAAAGCGGTCCTTGCATTGCTTACACCGGTTTTGGATACTAGATTGGATGCGCTTTAGTCTTCAATCCATTCTATTCTAGGAGAAGTTAAAACCCATGGTGAACAAATCATGAGCCTCACACAATGTGCGACAGACTGCGAGACATTGGTGGAAGATCTCTGTGCTACTATACACAGCTTGGAGGCCAAGGCTACCGCTCTCACTGATAAAATTGATGACCTTGAAAATCACAGCCGTAGAAATAACCTCTGCATCATTGGTCTGCCTGTGTCATTTTGGGCCAAGGAACTGATGCATTTTCTGGGTGTAGACTTGCCAGTACTCCTGAAAATGGAGGATTGTGGTACTCCATTGGTTATCGAGTGGGCCCAATGGCTGGGACATACGCCACCATCTGAAGTAGGCAGACCTTGGCCGGACATCTTTAAATTACTACACTACGAAGATAGACAACGAATGCTCTCTGCCTACAGGAAGGTAGACAGGGTTGAACATCTCAACTCTCAACTCCTCCTGTTTCAGGACTTTTCAGCCAAGGTTTCTGCACAGCGGTGTGGTTTCTCGGAAATTTTTAGCAAGCTCTTTAAGAGAAACATCAAGTTTACTCTATTGTATCCAGCATGCCTCAAGGTTTTAGATGGCTCTGCCACCCACTGGTGTGCTTCACCTGAGGAGGCTCAAGATTATTATGAAAATCTATCGGCAGGCAATAGCTAGAGGGGAGCTGGGGGTCATTGCTAATTCTATTGCCCTTTACCTCATTGACTGGTTGGCCTCCATTGCCCTACACTTCAGGGTTACCTGTAGAGACTTTCCATATCTTATATGACCTCTCCCATGGACATCTTCCTTTGGGTCTCAGAGTGGTCGTTTGGCCCCTTTATGAACTCTAGAGGTTGTTCCTGCTGCTTCGTAGCCTGACCTGGAGTGATTGACTACTTTTGGTGTCCCTACCTCACTGGTTGCTTGACAGACATCACCTAGGCGGACTATTTACTTTACAGTAGAGTCACCTCTTCATCATTTGGATTTCCGGGGCCCATTGCAATTTTGCTTGCTTCTTCACCCATTTAAATGTTCTCCTATTGTCTTTCAATCTGTGACTCCTGTGATAATAATAACACTTTTTTTCCCTTACAGGTTCCAGGATATTGTTCTCTCTCAGGCTTGTCCCCAAGACCTACTGGGTTCTTATTTCGGATCCTGTTTGGTTTGTCAGGGGATCGGACTGACTGAGACCTGTGGGGTGTGTGGGGAACTCCTTTTTTGGAACTGGGGTGAGGTGGGTGGATTGGTTATTAGGGGGTTCTTTTCCTTGGTTTGTTCCTGGTTGAGCAACGTCTCCTCTGTGGAGGCGCAGTGTCGTGCCGGGGACCAATTTTGTGGCCTGACTTGGCACTGGGTCACCTGGTTCGCTTTAATGCCATTCTTGTTATTGCAAAGCATTGTTTATTTTAGGGAATTAGTCCACAGGTTCCAGAGAACTCATGTTCTTGATTATGTTAATAGGTTCATTATGGACCATGTTTTATTTGTTTATGTTGTCTATGTCTTTTGTTTTGTCAGCGCGCACCTCTATGTGGATTGGCCTGTGGTCATCTTACCCCGCTCCCCTTCTTCTTTGTCGAGCTGGTGGCTCCTCACTGGGAGAGTCGTTGGTTCTTTTTACCTATGCTCATCTCTCCTGTTTTCTTTTTCACTGGTTGCCTCCATAGTGGATTCTTCGCATCCTAATCTATCGATTCCTCATTCTCTTTGCCTTACTTCTTGGAATGTTGGGGGCATACATAGTCCTATTAAATGCAAACAGGTTTTAGGCCACTTGCGCCACTTGCATTCCCAGGGTGCCCTGCTACAAGAAACTCATTTTACAGATGAGGAACATGCTAAATTTCGTAGAGAGTGGGTGGGGCATTGCATTGCAGCTTCATATTCTAGTAAAAAGCGGGGATTGGCCATTCTTATCCATAAATCCCTCAATTTTGTACCATTGCGGACTATTCATGATCTAGAAGGATGATATCTGCTGGAGCACTGTGAGATTGATCAAAAACCTTTTCTGATTTGTAATTTGAATGCCCCCAATGATCCTACCTATTCCTTTTTTGCTTCTCTCCTTCCACATTTACTGCCATACATCCCCGGCAATATCTTGTTAGGTGGGGATTTCAATATTGTTTTAAACCAGAGATTGGATAGAAGTGGACATCCTATTGTTTCTGAGTCATCTTCATTTAATCCCTTGCAATCCTTCATGGATAAAGTTCCTCTTACTGACCTATGGCGCCGTCTTCATCCTACTGATAGACAGTATAGCTTTCGCTCCCAGCCCCGTGGCACCTTTTCCAGATTGGACAATTTTCTAGGCTCCGCAGCGATTTTACCGTTGATCACTGACTGTCAGATTCACAATATTCTTATTTCAGACCACGCCCCATTCACCCTACATCTATCCTTTCATCCACCTGTGCATTCCTCCTTCTATTGGCGCATGCCCTCTTTTCTAGCCCAATTCCCTGAATTTTGCACAAGTCTACGGAATGCATGGCTCACATTTAAAACCGATAACATTCTCCATTCTTCTGAACCCATCCTGTTTTGGCCAACAGCCAAGGCTGTTTTGACTGGTCATATTATCACTTATGCTGCAAAACTACGGAAAGACACGGCAAACAAACTCACGCAGCTTCAACGTACACTTACTGCCCGTTATTTTGCTTATCTTGCTGTGGATTCAGCCGCAAACCGTTCTAAATATCTAGATGCCAAGAAGGCATATGAAACAGTATTGGCCACGGCTGCAAAATTTCAATGATCTAAACGTTACGCACACTTCTACCGTGCTGCTAATATGCAGGGGAGTTTGTTGGCCCATTTGACCAGGCTTACTCGTGGCCCTAATATTATTTCATCTATTCGATCACAAAATTCAACACTTACATCGTACCCAGCGTCTATTAATGCAGCTTTTGTTGAGTATTTCTCTGCCCTCTATGGTCCTGAACCCGACGATTCTTTTGCTTGGACAGAGTTTTTAAATAGCCTATCACTACCCACTCTTACACATGACCAACGCTCCCTTTTGGAGACCCCCATCATGAATACAGAGTTGATTTCAGTGATTAAGTCTTTGCACAATGCCAAATCTCCTGGACCAGATGGTCTTCCACCCGAGTTTTATAAAATATTACGTGACGATATCTCTCCTACATTATTATCCCTATATAATACTATATTTAATTCACGTCTTGCCCCCCTTTTTCACCCTTGCGAGAATTGTTCTATTACCTAAGCCAGGTAAAGATCTCACTCGAGTAGAATCCTATCGGCCGATCTCACTTCTAAACATGGATTATAAGATCCTTGGTAAAATTATGGCAAATTGACTCAATCAAATATTGCCTGAACTCATTACACCAGAACAGACAGGCTTTATCCCAGGCTGGTATCCGTACTGCAATAGCGGCCCTTATTAAATCTTCAGACTTCCCTTGTAACAATAATCTACTTATTAATCTTGATGCCGAAAAGGCATTCGATAAAATTATTTGGCCCTATTTGTTCCAGGTCTTGGAGATTCAGGGCTTTGGTCCCTTATTTCATGCTTTAATTGGACAATTTTATTCTACACCTCATGCTACTATTTCTACAAACTCTCTTAATGAATCCCTTTTTCCTCTTTTTAGAGGTACTAGACAGGGTTGTCCCCTCTCTCCACTTCTTTTTAATATAGGGCTTGATCCTCTCCTTCGTACTTTATTGGAGCTACGGGATTTTCAAGGTATTTGGGTGGGAACTGTGGAGTGCAAGCTTGCTGCTTTTGCGGACGATCTGCTATTATTTTTTTCGTAACCCACACTCTGCTCTTCCATCAGTCATGCGAGTTTTTGAGAATTTTCGCAGGGTAGCGGGTTTTACGATCAATTTTAGTAAGTCTGAGGCAATGTGGCTATCTCAGCAACCTCCCCATTCCCTGCCCTTTTCTTGCCCATTGCGGTGGTCTACTCATCAGCTTAAATTTATGGGTATTCTTTTACCTAGGGATTTTTCTATGCTTAATCAGGCTAATTTTAGTCCTTTGTTGACCAAGCTGACTTCTGACTTTCTTGCGTGGAAAGCTTTGCCTCAATTGGTCGCATCAATGTAATTAAAATGATAGTCTTTCCACGCATCTTATTTCTATTGCATATGCTCCCATTGTATTTATCTGCGCTAGACATTCAGTCACTTAACTGTTGCTTCCAAAGGTTTTTTTGGGGTGGTAGGCGTCCCAGGTTGAGCCTCGCTAAGTTGACTCAACCTAAAAAGTCTGGAGGGTTTAACTTTCCACATCTACAATTTTATAATGTGGCCTGCCTTCTTCGGTATGCAAAGGACTGGTTGTATGATACTTCAGTTTACACAGATTCAAATAGAGACCAATGTTTTTGTCCATCGCTTAGTCTACCCTATGTCTTGCATGCCTCTCTATCCATCCATCCCCCTTCTTGTGTAACTAGCCCCTTGTTAGTTTCAACTGTGAAGGGCTGGCAATACATTAGATATCTTCTATTTAAATCACGTTCTGTCTCAGTTTTTCTACACCTCATTTGCAATTCCTCTTTCCAGGGTGGGTTGGCAGACACTCAGTTTCTACACTGGGCCTACTAAAAAACTTCCGGCGGCATCTTTCAAAACCTCCCGTATTTATAGGACTATTTTCTCCATGGCTCATAGAGACAAGGTTCCCTTAGGCTCATCGGGCTGGTTGGTGGATATACTATCACGGCACCCGTGATTCCAGCGACATTCTGACAGGCTTATTTCCTGGTGCCTTTTCATTGGCTGCGCTGTACAGCTCCTCCCAGTGACAGCCTTTATATACTCTGGGCTGTCACTTATGGGTTGCCCTTTTGTGGTGTACCTGTTGCCTAGAGCTTGTTCCGTTATTTTGATACCAGTGTATGACCCGGACTGCCTGACTGCGCTATTCGTTACTGTTCCTGCTTCTGTGTACCGATTTGGATTGGCTAAAGTTCCTGCTTCCTGTTCTGACCTGGCCTGGTTGAAGTTCCTGCTCGGTGTACCTACCCGGCGAGACTGACGACCCTGCTCCGTGTACAGACCCGGCTTGGCTGACGTTCCTGCTCCATGTACCGAATTGGTTTGGCTGAAGTTTCTGCTCCTTCTGCGCCCGGTTGGGTGAAGATCCTGTTGTTCAGGTTGCTGTCCTCGCTCTGTGCACTGTCTCTCACGTTATCGTGCACCACAGAGCTACAGTACTCCTTTACTGCATGTAGTCCAGTTCGTGGGTTCGAGTCTCATTGTGCCAGTTTTCCTCCACACCGTACATTTGATCGCTTGGTCTTCCACTCTTGGGTTTAGTTGGGCGCATCCGGTTGCCTTCCGTATACAGACCATTGTGTTCATTAACCCCTCCCGGGGTGGTGCCTTGTGCAGCTACTTGTTCCACCACTGCCATTCTCATTACCGGTATACTCAATCGCTTAGTCTTCCACTCTTAGGTTCAGTTGGGTGCTTCCGGTTGCCTTCCACATTCAGACCATAGCTTTCATTAACACCTCCGGGGGTGGCATGGGCACACGGTGGTGGATAGTCTCACTTGGGCATACGTTCCTGGCACGAGCACTGACTCACGTTGTTGTAGTCTCTGGTGGGCGTCCACCGTTGCAACCTCCCGCTCAGGTGATCTGGCCTGCTCTCTGCTGACATCTTGTCACTGTCGCTATCTCAGACTGTAGGCGACATTGGGCCTCCTCTTATCTGGGAAAACTGAGTCAGTGGCTCCACTGGTATCTCTGGACTCTCTTACACTGTATCAATCATATTTACCTGACTTGTGTCAGTATTGTATTCTGTTGTACATACTGGACCCGTGTGGGTTAAACTTGCTACTGTAACCTGTCCTGTATCAGTTATATGCTGGACCCGTGAGGGTTACGTTAGTCCTTGTGTGCTTTAAATAAAATTGTGTTTTTTACCAACATCTACCATTTCTGAGTGTGCTGAACCGCAACATATACCCACACTGACGGTAGGCATGTTGGAATCCAGTTTTTTGCATAGATTGCGTTGCTCCCCATCTGCATATTTTCATGAACTTTCTTATAGACTGCTGCATAGGGTCTATGTAACTCTTCTGGTAGTACATCGAATCAGCCTTGCCTCCGTCCCCTCTTGTCCTAAATGTCAGTCTTCTGAGGTGACTTTACTCCACATGATGTATTCCTGTCCACAAGTATATTACTTTTGGACCAAGGTGTTCTTTTAGATCACGGCAAAACTCAGGATTCCCATTGTTTTTACTTCTCCAACCTTCCTTCTTGAGGTTTATGATTCCTTTTCTCAATTGACGACTTGCCAAATTAAATTAACTGATTTGCCATTATGGTAGCGATAAAGTGTATTCTGGCGCTTTGGCCCTCTCCTCAACCTCCCCTACTTCGCCACTGGATACTTAAATTGTTTTGCTTCATCAGATTGCATTGGACGCTTGCCCTTTCAGATAGAGAGATGCTGGGTGCTCGCTTTATTTCTCTTTGGGAACCCTTCATTCTATCCTTACCAGTTGCTCATCAGAGGGAGTTTTATCGTTGCTTTAAGTATACATTATGGATGGAGGAGAGACTGTTGACCGATAATGCCTTGGAGCAGTTACTGGTAGTTGAGGGGTAGGGGAATGAATCTTTGTTTCCTTGTTTGGATGTGGAGGTGAAAGTCCCGGGGGTGTCTGCTGCTTCTCTGCCTTTTTAATTTTCCTTTTCTAACAGCGGGGGGTGGGGTGGGGTGTGTAGGCCCCTCTGGAGGCGTGCGTTTGTCTTTTGGTTTGTTTTATGTTGTTTATGTATTTGCTACTTTCACTTGAGACGCAGACTATATAAATGAACTGTTCGCTACCTTGGGTTTACGACATTTCACACTTACTGTTTAATATTTGTTCATACCATGTTCTCTTCCCTAATATTTTCTCAAATCCACTGGTCCAGTCTATGTATGACATAACGTCTAATTATAGGGAGAGTCACCTATGCTGTTTATCCAATACCCTGGTATTGGATTCACTATTATGTTACTTTACATCATGATGTCTCATGTACTCTACTTTTGTAATTTTGTTTACCTTGTATTTTGAAAAATTCAATAAAAAGTTTATAAAAAAAAAAAAGAAGAACAAGCCAAGGCTATATAACGTTTCGTGGCACACAGGCCGCTTTATCAAATCAATTGGCTAACAATGCAAAGACAAAGACTACCCACAGCAGGTCATGGAGGTATCACAAAGACTCTAGAAAGCATCCAGAGACAATTTTGGTGGCCCAATCTAAAATATCCAGAGCAATTTGTCTTCGGGATACCACCCACAAACCAATGGACGGACTGAGAGGACTAACCAGACCCTGGAACAATATCTGCATTGTTTCTCGTTACATCTTCAAGACAATTGGTCTCAACTGTTGTCACAAGCAGAATTTGCTTACAATAATCATTATCACAGCTCCATCAAGATGTCTTCTTTCTTCGACTCTAATGGTTTTCATCCTATTATCTTGCCTGATTTTCCTCCGTCCTTTTCTGTTCCGACTGCCGATCAACAGGTATTAGAATTATAGCAGTTGCATAATGAACTAAGCATCTTATTGCAACAATCACAGGACGCTTACAAGCATCGCAAGACCAACCCCATGTTCCAAGTGGGGAACAAGGTACGGCTGTCATCAACCCACGTACAGCTATCTTGTCCTTCCTAGAAGCTAGATCCTTGTCTCTTAGGTCCCTTCAGTGTTTTGAAAATCATCAATCCAGTGGCTAGTTCTGCCAGGTTCCTTCAGGAAACATCCCACTGTTCACGTATCCCAATTAAAACCATGGACACCTAGTCTTTACCCAAACAGACATCCTTCTTGTCTTCCACCTATAATCATCGACAGTGCTGCGTATGAAGTCCAGCAGATTCCGTATTCCCGGTTGCATCGTGGACGTGTTGAATACCTGGTCCACTGGAAAGGATATGGTCCTGACAAGAGTTCATGGGAACCCAGATTGAATATCCATGCGCCCTCTCTCCTCAGTGCATTCCATCGGTCATATCCCGGTCTCCCATCATCAGTGTCCGCCTGTAGGGAGTCCGTTCGTGAGGGGAGTAACTGCCACAATCAGTACCTATCCTCTGGATGACTGCTGACCCGCACTTCCGCACCTCTGAGTTCATGGCCGCTTCCGGGTAGCCTCGTCACCTGCGTTGTGATGTCAGATGCTCAGGAACCCTTTTTAGATGTCATCAGCCAGGGCCTCCATACTTTAATATTATAGTTGAGCTCTGTGTAGTTAGTATTTGTTCCTTCTGGTTCCGAATCTTGGCCTTGGCTTATCTGATTTATTCCAGCCCTCCTCCAGCCCTGACCCTTGGCTTTGTTTACCATTCTGATCCTGATTCTGCAGGCCCTGACCTCTTGGCTTACCCCTGACTACTCTTTTTTGCCTATTCCATCGGTACCTTGTTTTTTGTGTCGTGTTTGTTCCTGTAGTTGTCCTGCTTTACATATATTTTTTGCAGACTTGCAAGCTTCTTCATTACTTAAATTAATGTTAAGCAACCTGCTACTTTCTGAACTCCTCCATTTGTTCAGAGGCTGCTAACATACCAATAGATACAGACTTTTTATAATGTGATATTGATATTCATAAAATCTTTACTTCAGAGACCTGTTGGTGCATCCCACCTATTGTATAACTGTCATGTCCTTCCAGGTTTTGCTGGCATCTCTTGCCAGGTATTCTGGGTTTTCCTTGATCTTGTTTCCCCACCTTGCTGTTGGGATGCTCTTGTTTGAGCCTTTATCAAGTGCTGGCACTTTATGTCGGTGCGCGATCAAAGCATTCCTGTTGGTTTCTAGTTCCTTGAGTTCCTGTTTGTGCCAGTAATTTCTGCATTTCACAAGGCTTTCCATGATTCCGTATTTGCTTCCTGATTTGGCTTCGATATCCTGTTTTGGTTTTGACCTTGACTCCTCTTCTGCCTGCTGATTATGTACCGCTTTGATCAACTGGCTCAACTCCCACACCCGCTTCTTATGCCCACGTAATGCTTTAGAGGAAATCACGCTCACATGCAGATTTCATCCACTTTAAATTTATGCTGTCCTGTCTGCATTCTGCTTTATCAAGAGCTAAACAGGAATACTACACCATACTAATCCACAACAACAAATCTAACCCTCGCCGTCTTCTTGCTCCATCCTGCCACTGCTTTCACTCACCCCATACATTCACCTCAAGCTTTTGCAGAGCACTTCAAGCACAAGGTGGAATCTATTCAAAACCAGATTCCTACTATTCCATCTGCCTCCGAACTCTCTCTCCCCAAACCCCCCTCATCATACTTCGAGAGTTTTACTCCGATAACAGAGGAAGAAGTTTCTTAGCTTCTCCTATCTACCCACCTCACTACCTGCTCCTTGGACCCTTTGCCCTCCCACTTACTCAAACCACTTTCAACAGTCCTTACACCTATATTAACACACATTTTAACACCTCTCTCTCCACAGACACCTTCCCTTCTTCCTTCAAACACTTATTAAACCCCTGCTCAAGAAGACTAACCTCGACCCCTCCTGTCTCTCTAACTATCGACCTGTCTCCCTTCTACCTCTTACCTCAATACTCTTAGAAAGCCTTGTCTTCTCCCAAATAACCAAATTCCTCAGCTCTAACAATATGTTGGACCCTTTGCAGTCTGGTTTCCAGTGTGGTCACTCAAATGAGACAGCTCTCTGCAGGGTGGCTAATGATATCCAGACTGCAAAAGCCAAAGGACAGTTTTCTATACTTATGCTACTCGACTTCTTCTTCTTGCTCAAATTATCCACAATCTTGGCTTCCGAAATCAAGCTGCTTCATGGCTCTCCTCTATCTCTCACATCGTTCCTTTTTTGTGTCCTCTTGCAACAACATCTCCTCCACAGTCCATCTGTCTGTGGGGGTGCATCAAGGCTCCGTTCTGGGTCCTCTGCTTTTCTCACTGTACACCATTTCATTGGGTGAAATTATTAGTTCATTTGGCCACAAATACCATCTATATGCTGATGATACCCAAATTTACATCTCCACTCCTGATCTTTCACCTCAAATCCAGCTACAAATTTCAGACTGCCTTTTGGCCATTTCCTCCTGGATGGCACAACGTCAGCTGAAGATAAACATGGCCAAAACTGAACTGCTAATTTTCCCACCAAGATCATTCCCAACACCTAGCTTCACCATTACAGTTGATGGAATTGATATTGATGCAGACAGCTCAGCACGCTTCCTTGGGGCCATATTTGATTCCTCTCTTTCCTTCTCCCCTCACATTAACTCCGTGGCTAGATCATCTCGCTTCTTTCTCTGCAACATTGCTAAAATCCGCCCTTTCCTTTCTCAGCAAACTACTAAAACTCTTAACTCTGTACCAGTTAGACTATTGTAATATCCTATTAACTGGCCTCTCTGCTACTCATCTTTCACCTTTGCAATCTGTTTTAAACTCAGCTGCACGAATCACTGCACTATCCCCAAAAACTGAACCTGCTCACATAATTCTCAGACATCTGTCATGGCTCCCTATTCAGCAGCGCATCAATTACAAAGTCCTTCTTCTTACCTTTAATGCTCTCCACACTGCTACCCCTCCTTACATCTCTTCCCTCATCTCCTCTTATGTTTCTGGCCACCTCCTTTGCTCAGCACACAACGCACTTCTTGTTGCACCATCCACAACCTCTGCCCTCTCCCATCTCAAACCTTTTTCGCTTTCTGCTCCCTACCAAAGGAACTCCATACCCCTCTCCCTAGGTCTAGAACAATCACCACCTGTCTTTAAGTCTACCCTGATATCTTATCTTCTGGAGCACTAGGACCATGCACTGCCTTTGGCCAAACTCAGCACTTGTAATTTTAGCACTTGACACCTTCTTACCCCATTGTCTGTCTCCTTTTACCCATTTAGACTGTAAGCTCTTTGGGGCAGGGACATCTCTCCTATTGTTTCTATGAATGTGGCACTTATTTCATCCTCTTATTTATTGTAACACTTGTCTATTGTAAGGCGCTGCGTACAATGTAGGCGCCATATAAACGAAGATATACATACATACATACATACATACAGTTTTCCATGATTCAAAAGACTTCTTCCCATTTTCCCTATGTCCACATATTAGACATGAGTTTGTGTCCACACCTGAAATTTGTCAACTCTGGTGTTTGTAATACAGGAATTAATCTCTAATGCTCAGTTTTCTCAGTCTTTTGTGATCTCTTTAATATTGATGAAGCTAGTAGACATTGCTTGAGATCCATTGCTTTCCTTAAGATGAACATTAGTTACTCCAGAATAAGCGTATTAGATATTTGTCTCCATTAAGGATATTCCAATGTTTCCTAATGATCTTCTGAATGGATGTAGCTGCTGGATTATATCTGATGATGAGAGAAACCCTGAAGCTCATAACCATATTCCTTTGTACTCCTATTTCCCCTTTGGTCTTCTTTATCTCCAGTTTTTTTTCTTATAAGCTCAGTTCTTTCCAACGCCCTGTCAAGTATAGCAGACTGGTAGCCTTTATCTTCAAACCTGCTTCTAAGATGTATGGTCTGATCTATGAATACTACTACTTCTTTTGAAAAGTTCCTGTTATTTCACTGGAATTGTCCGTAAGGAATGTTATCCAGCCAGTATTTTAGATGTCCACTAAAATGTTGAAATCTGCAAGTTTCTGGTGCATACTGGTTTTTATGGTGTTTTTTTTCAGAGGTACTGATTTCTAAATCAAGAAGACTACAGATTTTTAGCTTTATAGGTACATTTTAAGCCCAGATCTTCCTTGTTGATTGCCACAATACATTAACCTTCTTTCCACACAATCAATAAATCATCAATAAATCAAGCATAGAAGACCAGTTTTGCTCTATAGGGCCCCAAAAACTTAGATTACTCCCAGAGGTCACTAAACAGATTGTCGTATCTAGGTGCTAATCTGGTCCCCACTTTTGTCCCACAAATTTGTACTAAATATTTATCTTTGGATAAATAATAATTGTGTGTTAGAATGAAATTAATGCCATCTAGGATGAACAGTTTTTGTTCATCTCTCATATCATGAGAAATGCAGAGTTATGTCTGGAGGACTTGCACTAACTGACAGATAAATAAAGGTAAATAGCCTACACCAGTGATTCTCAACCAGGGTGCCGTGGTACTTCGGTGTGCCACGAACATCAGCTTAGGGTGCCCCATGTTTGCTATGAAGACAAACAAAAATGGACTTTTAAATAAAGATTTATAGAAATTGTTATGCACAATATGCTTAGTTTTGTTATTATGATTACAATACCTAATAATAACTGTATATTTATGTATTGTACCCTTCTTATGCCCTTGATAAAGTACAATAAATATGTTTGGGGTGCCCCGAATGTTCTAGATTATGTGTTAGGGGTGCCCAGAACAAAAAAAGATTGAGAACCACTGGCCTACACACTATTACTTTAAATAAAATTTGCCTAACATAAATATAATTTGATTCTTACAATGTTTTCAAGATCACCTAGTTGTTACAAAGTGACAATTCCACTTATAAATGCCCATTTTTTCAATTACTTACAATATAGGATTTGATCCTTAGTCCATACACTGAGCTAATTTCAAAATACTAAGCTATATACCCCGTATTTCCTCCCGTTAACGTGGGTTGTGCCAGGGACAATACCAGCGGGCTGTCTGTTGGTATTTCTGGTGTTCCTTTCCTCTATGACATTTTTAGGTCAATATAAGAAACAAGGTGAAGCAGATTAAACAAAAGAGTATGACATTTCCCTGTGTATGACATCAGTCTGATGTACGGGGAATGGTGGGATTTAAGTTCAATGCTGAAAGAGGTTGTTTGCTGCTATGCACTACAACAATCACAATACATTCCCTTAGGTATATAGACTAGCATTTGAGGCTAATGCCAGTACGACTGCACTTTCAAATGTGTATATTTGCCCCACTGTGTTGTGTAAGGGTGGGCGAAAGCTCTCGCCGTGTTCTAGCTAAAAATTCCATGAAAATCACTTTGTACTTTTTCGAGAGAAAATCCACTTTAAAGGGATAGTAATACTTAAAATGTAAAAAAAAATATGTTGTAGGGTTTATCCCCCTGAGTAAAACAAGAGTACTCCCACTGCTGAAAGGTGTTTCATTCAAAACTTGTTAATTTTCAAAATTGAATTTTTTAGGTGCAATATCACAGTGGCCTGAAATTGTATAGTGGCGCTGTTGCTACACCATCCTATGGAGATTTATGGTCCCGGGACCAGAGCTGTCCATAGGATCGTGTAGCAACAGCGCCACTGTACAATATCAGGCCACTGTGATATTGCACCTAAAAAATTCAACTTTGAAAATTAATAACTATTGAACGAAACACCTCTCAGCAGTGGGAGTATTCTTGTTTTACTCAGGGGGATAAACCCTACAACATATTTTTTTTACATTTTAAGTATTACTATCCCTTTAAAACCAACATTTAAAATCTTTTCATTTTTCACCCATTTTTTCAATGGATAGAACGTTTCTGCCCAATGAGCTACGTGGTTTTCGCCTTTTCGGAAGTGAAACACAACAGAAGCAGCTACAGAGCTGGGTAGACATGTTGTGCTGTTCTGCTGTGATCTTTTTGAAAAATTGAGGCAGGAGAGGCTCATAGTGACTGCTGATAAAAGGAGGAACTGGAAGCACTGAGTCTTTGGGGGAGGAGGACGTGAGCACAACTGAACCAATGCTGTCCAATCCCCCTAAATCACTCCTAGGGATCTTGGGGAATTTATTGGGAAGGAAGGGAGAAAAGGGTATTACTAGTGAAAGCAGGACAGGTCAGCTGCCTGTGTCTGCTGCCAGATGTGCTGCCTCTGCTACCATCATTACTGTACACGCTGACAGACGTGATGCACCTGCTGCATCTTTCTCTGCAACATTGTCACTAGTGCTGTGCCTGCTGTCAGATGTGCTGCCCCTACTGCCACCAGTGCTGTACCTGCTGCCAGTGCTGAACCTGCTGCTTGTCTGACTTATAATATTCAGGAGGAGGGGAAGGAGAAGATTGATGCCAAGTGTGACAGCAGGGCACCCTAAGTCACACTTGCCATCCCCAAGCGGTGCCGCCAGTGCTACTACTACTACTAAGAAGGTCCAGCAACTTGTTAGTGTTAGGAGTGAAGGAGGGGGTAATGAGTATCTTCATATTAGTAGTGACTGTGAGGAGGAAGACTCTGGGGCTGAAGTTGATGTTGTTGCTATTAGTAGTAGTAACAGTAATGGTGAAGCAGAAAAGGGAGTCTATTTTCTCAAACTTGCATTTCCCAAGTTTAGCATAGAGACTGTTCTCTCTGAGTCATTGAAGAACAGCTGCTCTGCGAAGGAGGTCAAATAGTTACAGAATCACAAGGATTCGGTTCAGGTCTTGGTAGTCCACACACGGTCAAAGTGATCCATCTTTCCTGACAACAAAGAAGAACCTGGCCCCCGCAGAATATGAGGAGGGGTGTATGAAATCCTTAGCTAGGTTCTCCTATATGCAGGAGGCGAGGGATTTCATCTCCGGTTGATAGAGGAGAAATGTATGACCTTTGGGAGGCATAGTAACAGAAAGTTGATTGATTGGGCAGTCATATGTCTGGTGTGGCATGTCTTTTGCAGAAAACATATCTGAATTCAATGTAGGCCTGAGGAAGGGAATCGTGGAGGGATACAGATGCGGAAACAATCTCCTGAGTAGAACTCTAGATTCGGGTCAGACATGAATGAAAGCAAGATTTACGCCATTGCATGAGTTCGCCACCCCTCCAATCAATAGAGGGACTGTAGCGACAGAACCATGGAAGCCCTGGTATGATGGGCATGAGTGGGGAGTACACCAGATCAAACTTCTGGTCTTCGGTGTGCAAGACTCCAGTGACAGTGATAAGCTGCAACCTTCCAGTTTCAAGGGTGACTTTCCTGTCACCCAATGGTTTCCCATCCAGGGTGGAAACCAAGAGAGACTGTTCCTTGGTTTGCATACAAAATGTGAGAGGCTTCCGAGGACAAACAACAGCATAATGGCCTGCTCTAGGGCTAGTCACCGCTCAGAAGCATCACATTTTAGATCTCTAGTGCCATCACAGAGGAGAAATTTCCATGTACATATTAGACTAACCCCGCCCAAAATTACAGGCAAGTCCCCCCCTTCACGGGAACACCAGCTAACCCCGACATACATTTTGGCCTTGTTGGGCCTTGTCAGGAGGGTGCAGCTGGATTACCTAGGCACTGAATGCAAGGAGTCCACATCTGGATTACTCTTCACTCTTAGGGAGACTCCCTAAGAGTATTCAAAATATGCATACAAAATGTGAGAGGCTTCTGAGGATGAACAACAGCACAATGGGCTGTTCTACGGCTAGTCACCACTCAGAAGAATCACATTTTAGCTATCTAGTGCCATTACAGAGGAGAAATTTCCACGTACATATTAGACTAATCCCGCCAAAAGGACAGTCCCGTTCCAAAATGACAGGCAATTCTCCCATACACAGGAACACCAGCTAACCCCCGACGTACATTTCAGCCTTGTTGGACCTCGTCAGGAGGGTGCAGCTGGATTCCCTAGGTACTAATCCCACCCAAAAGGACAGGCAAGTCCCCTCTGCACGGGAACACAAGCTAACCTCCGACCCCCATATTTTGAATACTATCCCTAAGAGTGAAGGGTAATTCAGACATGGACCCCATGCTCTCAGTGCCTAGGGAATCTAGCTGCACCCTCCTGACAAGGCCCAACATTCTGAAACGTACATTGAGGTTAGCTGGTGTTCTCGTGCAGAGGGGAATTGCCTGTCATTTTGGAACTGGACTGCCCTTTTGGCTGGGATTAGTCTAACATGTATGTGGAAATTTCTTCTCTATAATGGCACTAGAGAGCTAAAACATGATGCTTCTGAGCGGTGACTAGCCGTAGAACAGGCCATTGTGCTGTTGTTCATCCTCAAAAACCTCTCACATTTTGTATGCATGTTACTTGGGTTGACATGGGATATCGAGCTTCCAAGCTCATGTTAGATCAACCCTACGGTGCCTGTGTCAGTGAAGGCCGCTATGGAGATGAACAAGGAAGCCCACCTGATAGTCACCAGAACCAACAATCTTTTGGGAGGCTAAAGAGGCTGAGGAACAGGGTTTAGTGGACCGCCTCCTTGTCCGGCTAAGCCATGTCATTTCCTAATCTATTGGGATACTGCCAGATCGTGTGTCCCCTGAGACAGCAGTACGGACACAATCCAAGAGAACAACATCTTTTCCTCTCTTCCTTACATAGCTTGTGATTCCACCGATCTCCATCAGTGATTCAGTAGCAAGAACTCCTTCTGTGGGAGAAGGAGAAGGTGTCCAATGATGTCTCCAACCATGTTCCTGCTGCCTCTACTGCATGCATCAGTCCAGGTCAAGGCATAAGGAACTGAATTTCTCCAACCCAACCGGGATGTCCCAGCAAGTAAGGGAATCCTTTAGGTGATTGCGGAGACTGTGTCGGAAAGGCCGCTTTCAAGGCCCCCTGCTTCCAATCGGTCTCATATGATATGGTACAATACTCCACTGCTTACTAGATTACTGACCAACTTTCTTGTCATAGTTCTAGCAGATCAGTTTCAGCCATAGAGCTCCTGCCAGGAACATCAAAAACTGACTTAAAGGGATAGTAATGTTTCATAATAAAAGCAGCTTCAATTAATCTTCATAGTATTTGGGCTATAGAGAGTGTTATTTCAATACTGTAAGCGTTGTAGTTCAAAAATAATTGAATGATAAATTATCCCCCTCGGGCCCCTTTTACTGATGTAAAGATGCTCGGCTCAGAGCAGCAGGGTGGCGTCCAACTGGATTGTAGAGAGGGACAATCTTCAATTAACATAAGGGAAAAACATGAAAAACCTATCAATGGAGGCAGGACTTTCATTGTTCTCACAGTAAGAAGATTGTCTCTTGCTGTGAACTGTCTGGTGTGTGGACCAGATTCCACATCTGAGGTGAGGTGGCTTACACTAGGTAAAAGGGGCAGGAGGGGATACTTTATCAATCAATTACTCTTAAACTACAGCTCTAACAGTATTGAAATAACACTCTCTATGGCTCAAATACTATGAAGATTAATTGGAGCTGATGTTTTTTGAAACATTACTATCACTTTAAGGGCTGTGATGAAAACCTCTGAATCATCCAATAAGAGAGACTGCTGCTCCACCAGAGGGGAAACCCAGGCCAAAACCTCACCCTTGAGAAGAGATATAATGAGGGTCACCCATGCAGTGTGCGTACAAAACAGTTGTGGCAGGGTCCAGAAGTGGAGCAGATATTGATTAAAAAAAAGCCTGGGTTCCGTTGGATGGACAGAATACTTGTCAGGTAGGAGAATAGGAGGAGGAACATAGCCTGAAGGAGAAGAGGACACTCCAAAAGCAGGCGCCATCTTGGGAGTGGGAGCAGCCACTCTCTGACCCACAGAGGATTGCATCATGTCCAGCACAGCATCGAGCTTTCTCTCCAGACTTTAGAGGTCATGTTCCTGGATTTCTTGTCTCGCTGCCAGACGGGACATTTCAGTTGGATCCATTGGTGTGTTGTTTCACCAGTCACTACGTGGGGAGTAAGAACCAACATAGGCCTAGCACCAAAGCTGGGTAGAGGTGCTGATCGTAAAACCAGATTGTTCCACCCTACTTGAGCCGGGGTGCAACCAGGATGGGAGTACACTGGGATCCGTCGAGAACCAGGGCCAGGGAGGACCTGCAAGAATAGATCTGGATCAGGAACTGGAACAAAGGAATGGTCAGAAGTTGCATTGTCAAAACCAAATGGGGACAAGCAAAACTAAGTCATCAGGCAGAGTTGTAGTCAAAGGAGTAGCCGAAGTCAAGACCCAGGTATCAGGAAAGTAGACATAGCCATGGTCAAAGGATTAGCCGAAGTCAGGACCCAGGTATCAGGAACAGTAGAAAATGCTGTGGTCAAAGGAGTAGCCAAAGTCAGGAGACAGGTATCAGGGACAGTAGACAATGCCCTGACAAAGCGAGTAGCCTGTGTCAGCAGCCAGGTATCCAAGGCTGAGTCAAAACACAGAAGAATGCAATACAGGAACACCAACTCTAACAACTGCTCCTGGAAGGAGCCAATAGTAGGGCTCACTGGCAAGGGCATGTTCATGAACAATAGCCTGATTGGCTCCAGGACAGCCAATACAAGGACAGGAAAATGGAAGCACGTCTTCACACATACAACACTGAGAAGGAATCAGCCAACCGTCTGCATGTTCAGTCAAGGAGGAGGCAACTGGAAACCCTGGCATGTGCCGGCAAAGGCGGAAGTGGCTGCACAGGCTCCAGCAAGGAGGGACGCTGAGAGAAAGGACACACAAGTAAAGTTAAAATTAGGAGTTACTGTTCCTTTAACATGTGTAGTACTAACTCATCTTTAGTTTGTGAGCTAACAACCCTTTGAGTGCTAGTTGGGAATTCATTGCCTTGATCATAATGCATTGGATACCTCTTTGGCTCTGAAAGGGTTTACAATACTTGCTAACATACAACAATATTGATGAAGATTGATGATGTCATAATGGCACAAGACAAACTTCTTAACTTAGTTTGGTCTATAGAGCTTTCAGATACCTCAGAGTTGTTCTCCCAAGTCTATGCACAAGATAATAAAAATATCCACTCAGTGCTGAATGTAGGACAATGAATGCTGTTTGTATAGGAACAGGTACGTGCCATCATATTGCTTTTGCAAGTACGTATATATTTATTAACATGGTGCCACATAGTGCATGCAGCCCCTTACAACAGACGTATGTTACAATAAAGAAAAGGGGATAAAATAAGTGTCACATTCATTGAAACAATAGGAGAGAAGTCCCTGCCCCAAGGATCTTAAGTCTAAATGGGTAATAGGAGACAGACAAGAGGGTATGAGGGTGTCAAGTGCTGTGATTACAAGTGCTGAGTCAAAAGGCAAAAGGTGGTGCACGGTTGCTTTTGTGAAATGTTTTTCATATCTCAATGAGGCTGCAAACCAACTGTACATTTGTGGTCAAATAAAAACTGGCAAAATTCTATTTGATTTAACGAAGTACAAAGGTCCATTTAAATCATTAGGATTTATGTATATATATATATGTGTGTGTGTGTGTGTGTGTGTTGTTTGTCATGCACTTGGTTTGCAGAATTATCCCTCTACTTTTCCTTATTAGATTAGTCTTAGTAGGGGTGAATGTATCAGTTAGACAGAGCAGACATACTGAAGTTAACCTATTATGCCAGCAGCTGCTCTTCAGGGTACGCACTGCAGTGTATGAGCTCTCTAATGCATACCTTCAGACAATCTACATCATTATTAAGACTTTAAAGCCTTCATGCCTCTTATTAGCCCCATAGCATGTTCTAGGTGATGGGATACCTCTTTGCCTTGTCAGGTAAATAGTCATAAACAAGCATAATGAGGAAATTAACATGTGAAATACCCATAGACTGTCCCATTGTCCTCCCCTTGACACAAGCATCATTAAGCTTTTGAGTGCCAGAAAGTTCTACAGTGCATTGTGTAGCAATGTGTTGGATATCTCTCTGGCACTCAAATGGTTAAGGCAAGGAATTCTGGTGTACGTAGTTTATTAACTTAACATTAGACAGATGGAAGGAAAGTAAATAAAATCTCCATTCTACATTCTCCCTAATGTCTCCTTTGTGTTGTGTTATCTTAATAGTCTCCAGTCTGATTATAGATTAATCTTTAGATGTTTCATGGGGAAACAGACAGTTCTACAGATTATAATTATAATTCAATATATTCAAACACAGATAATCATAACAGAAATATATGATGGACTAATAATTGTGACTTGTTGATATGTGTAGCATTTTCCTATACCAAAACAATTTAACAATTGGAGTGCCAGAAGAGTAGGTGATGCATTGCTCTGCAATGCGTTGCGTTCCTCTCTGGCACTCAAAGGCTTAATTTATAACATTTTTAAATACTTTTCACTACAATATAGGGCATTTTATTCAAAGTTCTAACCTCTCCTTAATTAATAACCATCTGAGTGCTAGAGGGGTAGCCAACACATTGCAAAAGGGGGATCCAACGTACTTTTTTGTAGTCAGTTTTGGTTCTAGAGTTAAAGAGGCAATAAAGAGTTCCAGTACGTGTGCATTCATAAGAGACAGCATGTTATTACCAGTCTGAAAAACAGTTCCACAATCAATTCTTAAATTAATTTGTATAAATTATCACTCATTGCTTTAAATTAGTTTATGAATTTAATTTCCTTTCTGTAATTAATTAAGGTAAATTATTTTTAGAGTAGAAAACTTAATTTGGGTCTCTTCCTTATATGTAGAGGATTATTTTGCAATCGCCCTAATATAATAGCAATGATGTTTATATAAGATATGTATGAGGAATATTTGGAGGTTATAAAAATGTTTAACCCTAGGAGTGTCAGAGGGGTATCTAACACATTGCTTACCCCTAGCAAAGGGATAATATAATTTATTGCTTGACAAATAGTATTCCTATATTAACTGACATTTGCATACATTTTTGGAAGGAGTTTCTCTCTGAGTACTTTGAATGTTTTTTCCTCCATTATGACTTAACAAGAATAAGTCTAAATGTTTTTTTAGTTATTATTTAATTGTTCTACACATCACATGAACATCCTATTAGAGAGGAAGACTGACTGCCTAAGATGTCGGTAAGAAAAACAGAAGACTGTATTCATTCTACATGAAGGCTTATTCAGTGGTGGAAATGTAATATGCAATGAGGAATCTACCAGCCAGTAAAAACCCTCCAGCCTACCAGAAAACAAATCACTGAACTCATACATAAATATATAGAATGTATCTAAACAGAACAAAGTTAGAAAACTGTAATTCAAATCAAAATAAAAAAACTCTATGTATAGAAACCCAAGGATCACTTGGTTCAGTGGTTCTCAGATATTTTTTGCTGTTCTGGAATCTTTTAGTATCAGATGAATTTCCTGTGGAATCCTACCGAAAACCTTCATCTCTTGGATATTAGAGAGATGTCCGATGAATTACTAAACAATGCATTAGAGATGTCTGTAAGATCAATAACATAATAGCAGATTTAAATGTTTGTAGTGGTAACTTAAAACTAAGTTATTAGGCTAAAATATAGCATCTGGCAACAGTCACCAGGTAATTATAGATGATGATTTTAATACGTAGAGGATTTTAGGTTTATAGTGTTTGTTTTATGGGAAAGTTAACAGAAAACACAATTGCACTGAGTGACATGTTTCACTTTTCCACTGTCCACTGATAGTCACAGACAAATCTCAAAATCCTGCAATATTCCAGTCTTAATCCCCCCCACACACACAATATGCGCATATAGTATCCATACCCAAAACTCAAAACTTAGAGAGGAGAAGGCAATTGAGATGTGATGTTTGAAATGCAATAAATCTAACAAGAGAACTAATAATATGGAGCTCCCATACCCTGAATGGTGTAGTACATCCTGTCACATTTGATTTTATTCTGTATAGTACAAATTATAATGACTGAGTCCTAATTACATTATATCAGAACAAGCCTCCATTCATAAAAGGAATACATAAAAATGATACAAAATCAAATGATTGGTGGAAATGAGATTTAAAAAAAAATCTGCTCACAAGGAAGGGGGGTTTGAAAGACTAGATAAGCAAAATAAGATACTGTAGGTGCCACCCACAAGTACATAAGAATAAAACATTATGCCATAAAGGAACATATAAAAGACCAAGTAAATAACTATGTACCTGGAAATATAACCCTACAAACAACTGACACTAAAATGGAATGCTCTGTGGAACTATCCGTCAGGAACATTATCCAGCTAGCAGTTGACATCTACACGTTTCTAATGCATTCTGTTTTTATGGTGTTTTCTTCAGAGGTACTGATTTCTAAATCAAGAAGACTACAGATTTTTAGTTTATCTGTAGGTGAATTTTAAGCCCAGAATTTCCTGTTGATTGTCTACCATACATTCTGGCAAGGTTTCTTCATCTCCTTTACACACAATGTGTAGATCATCAATATATCAAGGCCCATAAAAAGATCAATGTAACTAGGCACAAATCTGGTCCCCATATCTGTCCCACAAATTTGTAAAGAATATTGATCTTCAGATAAATTATAATTGTGTGTTAGGATAAAGTTAATCCCATCTGAACTGTTTTTGTTCATCTCTAATGCTATGAGAAATGTAGAGTTAGATCAAAGCAATATATAAGTCAACTTTGGTATTTAGGCACTACAATGTACAGCTAAAACAACAATATGATCAGTGACTTTCAGATACCTTAATAAAGCAACATACACTACATGAATTCTACTAATCAGACAATGGTAACCTATTTCATAATTAGGGGGGTTTCTGACATTCCTGAGCTACAGGCTCTGATATTTCTTCTAGTTCTGCTAATTTATTTTATCACAATTGGTGGCAATATAGCACTACTTGTGTGTCTGGACCATAAACTTTACACTCCTATGTACTTCTTTATATGTAACTTGTCCATCATAGATATGTGTTCCACCACTGTCACTCTACACAGAGTTCTTATGAACTTTATTTCAGGAGATAAAATGGTTTCCTTTCCTGCTTGCATGGCACAAATGTATATTTTTGCATCCTTAACAGCTGATGAACTGTTATTACTGACTGTTATGAGCTACGATCGATATGTAGCAATCTGTAACCCAATGCACTATCCAGTTATCATGAACTTTAGAGTCTGTGCTCTGCTGGCCACTGTCTTCTGGGTACTAGGTTTTGTAGAGACTCTGCCTTACATTAGTATAATATCAAGTTTTACCTGTTTCAGAACAAATGAAATAAACCATTTTTTCTGTGATGCTTTGCCTCTTATAAAACTTTCTTGCAGTGATACTTCTGCTGTGGATATTTTTATTCTTATTGTTGGACTAATCCATGTTATGTTATCATTTTCAATCACCTTTATTCCTTACTTATTCATTATTGCCACCATACTGAGGATGCAATCCAACATTGGAAGGAGTAAAGCCTTCTACACTTGTTCCTCACATCTCACAGTCGTCATACTTCTGTATGGGACTCTTGTCTTCCAATACCTGACACCTACTTCAGCCAACAGCTTGGACTCAAATAAACTTTTTTCTCTATTAAACACAGCTGTTGTCCCCATGTTAAACCCACTGATTTATAGCTTGAAAAATAAAGATGTCA
The DNA here is from genome assembly GCA_037306005.1 of Rhinophrynus dorsalis. NCBI lineage: Eukaryota > Metazoa > Chordata > Amphibia > Anura > Rhinophrynidae > Rhinophrynus > Rhinophrynus dorsalis. The sequence continues at coordinate 173,977,293 of CM074726.1, forward strand.
AGTCAGCTCTGAGACGCAGGTTAAGATGCCAATTTCATTTTAAATAATTATTAAGGTCCTTCCTCCTCATAGTCCTTTTGATTATGTATGTGACTCTATTCTGCAGAACATTTTTACTAAGGAATTATACAATTGTAATGATATTTTTTAAGACATGTGTGCAGTACACTTCTACAGGTATTTGGGTGACCTGCCAGCATGTAAAATGAGAGTAAACGGGCATCTTGAATTTCTAATCTATTTATTCACTGCTTGATATTAAAGACATGAACTAAACTGTGAGAAGAACATGTATGTTTGTGTGTGTGTGTGTGTGTGTGTATTTGTGTGTGTGTGTGTGTGTGTGTGTGTGTGTGTGTGTGTATTTGTGTGTGTGTGTGGGGGGGTTGTCAATTGTTCATTAAAAGATTATATAATGATTTGATTGATTCTTTTCCAATGTATATTTACTTTAAGATTGTACTCGCTCTTAATTTTCTTGGTTGTATAACCCTTTGGGTGCCAGGGGGTATCTAAAGCACTGCAAAGCAATGGATTGTATACCAGTCTAGCACTCAAAGGGTTCAAATAATTTACACTAACGTTCACATTAAAGATGCATTTCTAGTAGCTAAAGAGATGTAATTCTGGAGCAATCCAACTGCACCACAGGGGACAAAGAAATGCATTGGAGAACTCTGCCATTCAAGGGTTAAATAAATGGGAATTTTAATTTGGTGCAGCGGGTTCCTCCAGAATTGCACTGTAACTGTCTTACGATAAAAAAGAAAAGTGGAATAATTGTGGAGCAGACCAATAGCACGATAGGCATACAGTTATGCTATTGGTTTGCCACAGAATTATTCCATTTGCAATGCTTTGATTTCCCCTCTGAAACTGAAGGTGATAACATATTTTGCTGTCTATTTGTTTAGTGTATTTTCCTTTTGTTGTTATTAAAAAACTTTCATGTTATGATATTTTGCATCCGTATGGATTGAGTTACATAAATGGGTATCTTGTACTTATTGATACTTACCTACCCATTCTCTGGCCTTCCCTTTACAGTAACTGGCTCATTGGGGTATGAGTATGATGGATTCATAGGATGGGAGAAGTCCTGGGTTCAAATCCCAGAGGAGCCCAGGAGAGAAGACAGAGGGGGATATGATTAGGGATGGGCGAAACTTTCTGCCTCTAACTGAAATCAGCGAAAAATGGCACTTTCTGTTTGGCGAAAAATTTCCCTCTAAAAGTGCCAATTTTCCACTTTTTTCTCCCATTCAAATCAATGGGAACATAGAAGATACACACAACACATTACAAATAATATTTTATTTCCTAAAGGCACTGTATAAAAGGGGCATGAGGGTGTCTGTGTTGGTGGGGTGTGGGGAAAGAATAATTTGAACAGGGAATGTTTTTGGGGGGTTGTTTACTGGGATTGAGGGGCACTTAATAAAAAAGAAATCCTAAATAAAATAAAATAAAATAAAAACCATAAGACATGGTATAAAGGGGCCTGAGGAGGGTCCCTGTGTGGTGAATTAATGAATCATTTGAACAGGGAATTTGTTTTGGGGGGATATCTTGACTGCTATTGGGGGACAGTTAATAAACAAATAAATCAATAAACTAAAATAAGACTTTTGTATTTAAAGTGACAGAGGCAGGAACCCCTTGACATAAGCTGCCAATGGGGTGGACTGATACTTGACTTGATAGAGTATTTTGTAAAGCATGATTTGTTTGATTTGTTGTTAGAGGCCTTTGTAGGACTTAGACTTATTAGAGGCACAAGACCTAAAGAAACATTGATTTGTAGGACTTAAGCTAGTGTCGCGGATACCCAGAGAAGTTCAGGAGTCAGTACGGTTAGTTGATGCAATTTATTAAAAAATGACATAAAGAAGATATATACAATATATACAATAGGAATAAGCACAGGGTAATAGCCAGCAAGCCTGCTATCAGAAATAATTAGTTGCAATGTCTCAGCCGGAACCAGGTACAGGAAATGGAACAGCAACCCAGGAGCTAGAAATATCACTGACTCACACCTGGAGCCAGTAAGGGTGAATACTGACTCAAGCCTGCAGTCAGTAGGAGTGAATACTGACTCACACCTGCAGTCAGTAGAAGTAAGGTGAAAACTGACTCACGCCTGCAGTCAGTAGAAGTAAGGTGAAAACTGACTCACGCCTGCAGTCAGCTATGCAAGTCTACCAGAGCCCCAGGCCCGCAATAGATTGGGTGTCTTATCACCAGGGAAAAAGACGAAAGAATAGTCAGACAGAGCCACAAGTCAGCACCAGAGGGGATAGTCAGACAAGCCTGGCCATACACAGTTCAGGTAGTGAGCCAGAGCCACAAGTCTGTACCAGATTGGATGCCCACTATTAGAGGTTAGGCAAAAGAACAGACAGAGCCACAGGTCATCACTAGAATGTATGGAAGACTAGCCAGGCCATACAAGGAGCCCAAGGTAAGAGAACTGCTATGAACAACAATGCAAGGGCAGCTGAGTCAGGCATCAGTCTGCTCTTTAAACCCCTCCACAGGAAGTAGGAGGAACAGCTCAGAGAGAGGAAGTAGGAAGTTGGTAGAAGGAGACTACAGGAAGCAAACAGATAAAACAGAAGCATGCATCATGCTTGAAGCCTTGTGCCTGCAGATGATGCTGATGTCAAAGTAAGCTGTAACAGCTAGTTTGTAAGACTTAGGCTTGTTAGAAACAAACCCCCCAAAATTGCTTATATTTTTGTAGGACTAGTTTTTATTTATTCATTCATTTATTTATTTATTTTCAAAACACAAGCTCTGAGAAAAATATAAAAATACCCTACTGGCCTAATGCCAGCAGGTCATGTTGTCCAGCGGCCACTGTCAAATGTCCTCCTGAGTTGCAATTGCTGTTCGTACTGCTGTTGCTGAGTTGTTTAAGCAGAAGGATGATTAGGCAGCTGAAAGGGAATGGGATCAACAATAGCAGTAACATGGAAGATGGATGATGAAGGTTCCACTTGCCACGTCTAGCTCCAGTGATGAGCCTGAGGTAGCAACTGAAGAATAAGTAGTCCCAAGTATATGCGGAGAAAAGAACAAGAAGACTATTAAATCTTCTCCACCTGCCCCTCCTCCAAAATCATCATGGGGGTGTTGTTATTAGAATATAGATTTTTCCCTTGAGAACAGGAACTGTGGCTTCCACCAGCAGCTGCAATGTGCACAGTGTGTGTGTGTGTGGTAAATAACATCTGGGAGGCACGACTGTATCCAAACACCATGACACCCGAAACCAAGTACTGCCACTGTCACTGTACCCCATGTCCAGACGCCGCTAAGGACACATGAAAACTTGCTGACAATTTAATAGTAATGATGAACCCTCCTTGCCAGAATCCTAGCATATTGTGCGGGATGGAATCTCCTCAGACGCCACCTGATGACATGATATCAATTTTCCTCCACCACACTGGCATGTATGGTCGGTGCACCACACAGTGTGCAATGGGTAGAGATGAGCTGCCTTATCCTAACATTAACAGAGTGGCTATTATTTGGCGGGGGAGGTAATGATGAATGAGGTGAATTGGCAGGAGATGTACTTGTTACCCTAGAGGAAGAAGGTGATGTTGATGGCGAGCTAGTTGTTTCACTCGTCATGGAACTTCCAGTGTCTGTCTGGGTTTCTTTATTCTTCCTCCTCTTTGATCTCCACCTTTCTGGAGAGTCAGGGGGTACAGTAACAGCGGTGCTAGATTTCTGTAACGGGTGTTTGGCTTTGGCGTAAATGTCATGGTGTCTGTGTTTCATGTATGTTATCAGGGCGGTTGTGCCAAGGTGTGTTCCCTCCTTTCCCCTTCTCACTAACTTGTCACAAATTTTGCACTGTACCATTGTTGATGATGACTGCACTGTGCCTGTCAGAAGAGAATAATAGTCCCACACCCATGACTTCTGGGGAGAGGGATAGGGAACAGGTGGAGAAGAATGGCCTCTTTCTTCTTGTCCTCCACATTTCCCTTCACTTTCTGTGGCAGCAGATAATGTTGCTGCTGTTGCTGCTACTGCCTCAGATTTAGCACTGCAACTAGGATCAGGAGGAGTATTGCTACTGCTGGCAAGTGGAATCTGTCCTAGTCCCGCATTACTTGCTGACCTCACTCCCACTGTGTCCACTGTGGTCTGTGGCACACTAGCCTGCTTCTCAGCACCCTACTGCCCTTTCATCTCAGCAACAGCAGAAGTTAGAGCAGTTGCAATTTCCGATAATTTCAAAAGCTGACTGCTATTGGTGGTGGTGATGCCCATCCTCATCCCTGTCTCCCATTCCTTCTCAGATTCTGATAAAAAGGCCATCAATGTCTCTTCCACCCCAGCTTTTCCAACACCACCACCACCACTAGTCCCTACGTGCTGCTGCTCTATTCCAAACATCTCACTGCTGCTTGGAGGAGGTGACAAACAATGTGATAGAGGCTTCCCTGCTGTCACACATGACATCATTTTCTCCTTCCCCCCGAGTTCTACAAGAAACACTAGCAGAAGGTTGCAGAAGGTTCAGCACTGGCAGCAGGTTCAGCACTAGCAGCAGGTTCAGCACTGGCAGCAGATTCAGTACTAGCAGCAGGTTCACCACTGGCAGCAGGTTCAGTACTAGCAGCAGGTTCAGCACTGGCAGCAGGTTCGGTACTAGCAGCAGGTACAACATTAGTGGCTGCAGTTACAGAAATGGTGGCACTGGCAGCAGGGGCAGCACGTCTGGCAACAGATACAACAATATTGGCTGCAGGATCAGAAATGGTGGCACTGGCAGCAGGGGCAGCACATCTTGCAGCAGGAACAGGCAGCTGGCCTGTCCTGCTCTCACTAGTACTACCCTTTTCTTCCTCCCTTCCCATTCCCTTTTCTCCCTTCCTTCCCATTCCCTTTTCTCCCTTCCTTCCCATTCTCTTTTCTCCCTCCCTTCCCATTAAATTCCCCAAGATCCTTTGTGGGTTTTTTTTTGACAGTGATAGGGAAATTTTATTTCTCTCCTATGATGCAGTTGGTTTGCTCCAGAATTCATTCACTTTTCTTTTGAACATAATAAGGCACCTCGGCTCAATATTATTACCACAGGTAAAACTGGTGGTAATAGCAAAAACAGTAGCGTCAAAAAAAATCAACCATGTATCCCAGCTACTCTTTTGCTGTAGCGGTATATGGCAAAAATTGCTTTGTTGTCCAAAAGTCACGTTTTGGCAAAATGCACATTTTTGTTCCCATAAGTCACGCTAAATAGCGCAAATTGTGAGTACAGCAAATGAAAAAAAAACAAAACTGTTTGACAGTGTTAAACAGCGAGGGTGCACTAAAACTAGTCTGAAAATATATCACTTACCTGTCATCCGCTGTCCGGCTTCTTCATTGATCTTTCTTTCTTTTCTTCTGTCTTTGTTGTCTTCCTCTGATCTTCTTTCTTCTTTGAAAATATAAAACAATCGATTATTGTTTTGTATTTTTAAAATAAAAAAAATTCCCGTGAAGATGCTACTGTTAACCCTTTGAGCGCAGGAGGAGTAGACATCTGGCCCTCAAAGGGTTACTATTTGGGGAATCTTGTAAGTACTAAATATGTTTAATGTGGCATGTTTTTAATTTTAAAATGTCCTGCTTCTGTGTGCATATATGTTTTAAAGGTTCCAAATTCTTTGCCCCTTGCCTCCGCTGGCGGCATAGTGGACTGGCACAGACTCCGCTTCTGACCTCCTGGGCCATTGCCCGAGTCAGTCTGCGATTTGTTGAACTGAGACTTGCTTTTATATGCCAATCTTGTTTCAAAATAGATTGGCAGTCTCCTATTGGCTGAGAAGTGCTTATGCACCTCCCAGCCAATCAGCTTCTAACAGGGTTTGTCATCCCCCATGCTAGAAGCTGATTGGCTGGGATGTACGAAAGCACTTCCCAGCCAATATGAGACTGCCATTCTACATAGTAACATAGTAACATAGTAATTTAGGTTGAAAAAAGACTTGCGTCCATCTAGTTCAACCCTTTTCCTATTCCTGTTTACCATAGTTGACCCAAAAGAAGGCAAAAAATATTCCTCAATATAGCAATTTCAAATTCTACCCTGAATGGGGGGAAAAATTCCTTCTTGATTCCAAATGGCAATCAGATTTCTCCTTGGATCAAAAAGCCTTAACTAAGCATTAATCCCAATACTAACGTACATAGCCCTCTATGTCATGCTCTTTTAAATAAGTATTCAGGCCTTTTTTAAAGGCATCTAATGTATTCAAAAGCACCACCTCCTCAGGCAGTGAATTCCATACCTTTATTTTCCTTACTGTAAAGAATCCCTTCCGCTGTTGTAGATTAAATCTCCTTTCCTCAAGTCTAAGCGGGTGGCCCCTTGTCCTTTGTACTGTTCTGTTAATTAACAGGTGTTTGGAGAGCCCTTTGTATGGGCCCTGAACATATTTATATAGTGTTATCATATCCCCTATAAGATGCTGTTTGTAACGGTTTTTAGGACACTCAGACCAGTAGGTAAAATAAAACACAGTTTATTAAATAAGAAATAATGCAAACAATCGCCCTCTACAGGTGACAGCAATAATTGCACTGTATATACAACTGTACTCAAAGGCCCAAATACAGAAACAGGGAGCACACTGTATAATAATACAGATAATAGCAAGGTGGACACAAAAGGGTTAAATTGAACAGTCAGTCCATCTCAGCTGTGGGGTTTGGCAAGCCCAAAATGGTGAAGTGAGGTACTGTGTAGATGTGAACAGCACAGAGTTCATAATATGGTAAGGTAATAGCTGTTCAGTGACCAGCAAACGCCTAAGCAGAACAGTGACCCAATATAGCCCCCATGGGCGTACCTAATGAGACAACTGATACTGCAGGTGCAGAGTATGTAGGCCCCACGGGCATAATTGGAGAATAGCCTGAAATGCAAGAGCTGGCGTTTAGCCCCCACGGGCGTATAACCGGAGACCCACAGTGAGTGTAACTTGAGCCAATAGCCCCCACGGGCGTATACCTTGAGAACCTGCCAGAGCTTGGAGCCTACCCCTTGCTTCCTTCTCAGAACCAATAGCCGCAATAGAGACCCCCGGTAACCAACGTAATACTGAGAGCCAAAGGCTCCCAACTGGACTGACAAGAAGTGACTACTCTGTAGTTGTATCATACGAGTCGCCATCCACGATAGTGGCCAACTCAGCAGACGTAGCACAGTAACGTAAAGGCTCTGTACCGGGGAATGGAGGCTCTGATGGAGAGAGGCGGCACTGCAGGAGTTAAAAGGTACGTTTAACAATCGAAGGCTCAGTATGGTGAATAAGCTCTGCAAGCGTACGGAGGCTCAGTAAAGGGAGCACAGCTCTGCAAGTAAGCACGGGACTCTGCACTGGACAAAGGCAACACCGGAATGTAATGGTCACACTGATGCTGGCACTCAGCACGGCAGAAGTAGGAATGTCGCAGCGGCGACAACAGGAACACGCAGGTCGCTGGAACAGGCCATAGTCGATCACAGAGCAGGAAGTCAGCCAGGCCGGGTTGTAGCATGTAGGAGGTTCTCAGACAAGCCGGTACAAACACGATCAGGAACGTCAGCCAAGCCAGGTCAGGTAACAGAGGTGGTTCGCAGACAAGCCGGGTCAAACACAATCAGGAACACTGGAGCGTAGTCAGGACAGGCCAAGTCGGTACACAGGAATCCGGAACAGGAACACAGCAACAGCACTACTGGCTCAGAAACACCACAAAAGGGCATCTGACAGTTGTCATGGTCAGGTATAAAAAGGTCACCAGGGGGCATGCCAAACCAACTCAGCGAATCAAGGTATACCACAGATGCGAGTGACAGGAGGATCACAGGCACTGTGATACTGTTTTTCTAGTGTGTACAGGTTTAACTTTTCTAACCTTTCTTCATAACTAAAACTTTCCATTCCCCTTACTAGTTTTGTAGCCCTCCTCTGCATTCTCTCTAGTTCCATAATGTCCTTTTTCAGAAAGGGCACCCAGAATTGAACAGCATATTCTAGGTGGGGTCTTACCATGGACATGTAAAGAGGCATAATAATATCTTCCTCCCTTGAGTCAATTCCCCTTTTAATACATGCCAATATCTTATTGGCCTTTGCAGCGGCCAGTTGGCACTGCATGCTACTGCAAAGTCTATTGTCTACCATTACTCCCAAATCCTTTTCATTAGTAGATTTCCCTAAAGAAACACCATTTAAACTATATATTGCATTTTTATTATTCTACCCAAAATGCATAACTTTACACTTGTCTATATTGAATCTCATTTGCCATTTGCCTGCCCAGTTACTCAATTTGTCCAAATCCTCTTGTAATGAAAACACATCCAGTTCAAACTTTACTACCTTACTTTTTTTTTGTGACATCGGCAAACACTGATACATGGCTCCGTATGCCCTCTGGGAGGTCATTAATAAACAAATTAAAAAGAAGAGGACCCAGGACAGATCCCTGAGGTACTCCACTTATCACATTTATCCAACTGGAGAACTTGCCATTTACTACCACTCTTTGCATTCCATCTTTCAGCCAATTTCCAATCCACACACAAACATTTTCCCCTAGGCCTATTTCATTCAATTTGTACAGTAATCTCTTGTGTGGAACCGTATCAAATGCCTTGGCAAAGTCTAAATAGATCACATCAACTGCCGCTCCAGCATCTATATTTTTACTCACTGTTTGAGCCGAGGCTGGCATATAAAAGCCTGTCTCGGTTTAAGATTCTGGCAGTCTGACTCGGGCAACGGCCCAAGAGGTCAAAAGTGGAGTCTGTCCCAGTAAAGAATTTGGAACCTTTGAAACATATATGCACACAGAAGCAGGACATTTTAAAATTAAAAACATGCCACATTAAACATATTTACTACTTACAAGACGCCACACATAGTAATCCTTTGAGGGCCAGAGGGCTACCCCCCAGCTCTCAAAGGGTTAACAGTAGCATCTTTGGGGGAATTTTTTTTAATTTTAAAAAATACAAAACACTAATGGATTGTTTTTTATTTTCACAGAAGAAAGAAGATCAGAGAAAGGCAAGAAGACTGAAGAAAAGAAGAAGCAGGTCGGGACATGTGTGAAACTTTTTGAGGATTAATGTATAATGCATTGCATACCCCACTGGAACTCATAGGGTTTATTTCTTTTGTTTGTTTCAACCATAAGTATGTGTTGGAAACCAGTTTTCCAACACATACCGGTGGTTTTCTCTGCCTGTTTTGGGCTCTGCTCCTGCCTTTTCATGGAGTAGAATCTGCACCATGAAAAGTGCATCCTAAACATGCCGTGACGCCGCTGCATGGAATAGGATAGCAAAGCCGACTATTTTTAGTTAAAGCGGAACTACCACCGCACAACATCTTTATCTTAATTAAGTCCCCATCTGGCAACTAGGTGCTTAGTAGCACTAGTCGCCAGAATTGCAGCAATTCCAGAGCAAATAAATTGCATTATAGGGAACAAATTAAAGTTCCCGTGACTTATACCCCTTGCAAAGCAACGCACTGGACATCCCTCTATCACTCAAAGGGTTAGATGGGAGTTTAAATGATGCTTTTAATTCTCTGAATGCTAAAACGATATCCAACGCAGTTGGTCTACTGGCAAATCGCTTAACATTTGCCTTTATATGTAAATTCCATTGTCTAGTGTCCAACAAATGTTACTGTTACCTTCAATAAAGATATATATATATGTAAACACATTTTCAATACATAAAATGTAGTCAGATTGTGTATATTTTTATTATCAGGTTTTTCTCTCATCTTCACCTATTTTCTTTACATTTTTTATGTCCCTGACAGTGAAGTAATTGAATTACTGAATAGAAGGCGTTTTTGACAGAGGAAATAGGGATATGAATACAATGCTGCTGTGACTTTGCAGCACCGATTGATCTGTATGCTATACAGGTGGCTTTTCTACATTGTATCACTATGTTTTTTACATTGTATCTTTTATGCATTGTTTTACTTTGTCTTCTTTCACAGTCCCACACAGAGAGCTTCCTGGAAAAAAAACTTCAGCTAGCTCCTTGGGATCCATGGAGAACCAGGGTCAGGGAGGACCTGCAACAACAGGGCTGGACCAGGAATTGGAATAAAGAAATGGCCAGATGTAGCTGTGTGAAAACCAAACAAGGAGAAGCAGAACCAAGTCAGCAGGCAAAGCTGTAGTCAAAGGAGTACAAGAAGGCAGGATCCAGGTATCAGGAACAGTATACAATACTGTGGTCAAAGAGTACCCAAAGTCATTAGCCAGGAATCACGAACATTAGACAATGCCATGGTCAAAGGAATAGCCGGAGTCAGTATCAAGGTATCAGGAACAGTAGACAATGCCGTGGTCAAAGAGGTAGCTGGAGTCAGGAGCCAGGTGTCAAGAACAGTAGTCAATGCCATGGTCAAAGGGGTAGCCGTAGTCAGGAGCCAGGTATCAGGAGCAATAGACAATGCCTTGATCAAAGGAGTAGCCAGAGCCAGGAGCCAGTTTTCAGGAAAAAGAGAAGTCGGAATCCAAGGACGGGTCAAAACACAGAAGAATGCAATAAAAGAACACCATCTGTAATAGAAGCTACTTGAACAGGCACCTGCAGAAGAGGGTGTCCTGTTTAAAAAGGACAATAGCAGAGATTTCCAGAGATGGGCACATTCCTGAGCAATAGCCTGATTGGCTCCTGGGTGGCCAATACAAGGCCAGGAATATAGACACACTTCTGCATTCATGCACACCTGAGAAGGAGGAATTGGCTGACCATATGCATGTGCCTTCAAGGAGGTGGTGACCGGAAACCCACACATATTCCAGCAAAGGAGGAAGTGTCTGTGCAGCCACCAGCAAGGAAGGACGATGAGGCAACTGTGACACCACCCCATTCAACGGGAGGCCTCCGGGCGACCAGGCTTAGATGGGAAGGCACAATGGAAAGCCTGACAAAGCGTGGGAGCATGGTGGTTGGTGACAGGAACCTAGGACCTCTCTTCCGGACCATATCCCCACCAGTCCACCAGATACTGATTGGAGCCGCGAACGAGTCGGGAGTTCAGTAGTTTATGGACTACATACTCCTCCTGATGGTCCATCAGAACAGGAGAGGGAGCCTTGGAACAAGGCAAGAAGCAGTCAAGTACAAGATGCTTCAGGAGGGAGACATAGAAGGAGTCAGGTATATGCATTGATGAGGGAAGAGAGAGAGAGAGCTGTGCACAGATATGAAAAGGACCAACTTATAGAGGACGAAGCTTGACTGAGGTTTGACGTAGTCAGAGAATCTTGATGGACAACCACACCTTGTCACCCACCAAAACAGGAGAACCAGAAGTATGACAGCGGTCCAACATCTTGAATCGGGTAGCATCAGACATATGGCGCGAGCAGACCCCAAGGCCACTGGTCATTCAGATTGTCCAGACAACAGTCCATGGCTGGAACTCCAGAAGGGGAGGAGAGTGACCGCGAGTTGGGATGATAGCTTTCTGCAGCAAAGAAAGTGGAGCACTGTAGAGAGTCATATCAACTGCTGTTAAACTCAAACTTCACCAATGGAAGAAGTGCAGACCAGTTTTCCTGCAGAGGAACTACAGGGGTTGTAAGAGACCGGCTGGTTTGGATTGTGACCGTTTATGTCTGGCACAGTGGAGGCAGCCGCAAACAAAATCCTCTACGTCCTGCTGCTGAGACCACCAGAAGTGTCGATGCACAAGATCTAAGGTACGGGAGATGCCGGGATGACCGGAGGTAGAAGACTGATGTGCCCATTGAAGGATCTCAACACAGTTCAGTACAGGAAAGGAATAAACAGATGACCAGGGGGACATCATGCATCAATGTGTTTCTGAGCTTGTTGTATTTTGGTCAAAGTAGCCATGGACAGAGCAGAGACTATTCTAGAAGCTGGAATAATAGTTACAGAGGTTCCTCTAAAGCAGTGGTCATAAAAAGTTAGGATAAGGAGTCTGCTTTGATGTTTTTGGTTTTGGGCAAATACTTGATCATTAACTGGTACTAGAAGAAAAACAGGGCCCAGCGGGCTTAGTGTGGGATAAGGTGCTTGGCTGTGTCCAGATACTGCAGATTCTTGTGGTCTGCCTAAATAGTGAAGGGAACTCTAGTCCCTTCCAACAGGTGACTCCATTCTTCGAGTGATAACCTGATGGTGAGAAGCTTTTAGTTTCCGACATTGTAGTTTCTTCCAGTCCCGGGCCGATGACAGGAGAAGTGGTAACAAGTATGCAGAGCATTGGTTTTGGGATCTCTTTGGGACAGTATGGCAACAACGTCTTCTTCAGATGTGTCCACTTCAATAATAAATGGATTGGTGATGTCTGGATATTTGAGTACAGGTGCCGAGGTGAAGGTGGAATGATGGAGGAGAAGGCAGAGCTGGCTTCTGGTGACCAGTCTTGAGGGTTTGCTCCATCTTGGGTAAGTCGGTGATGGGGACACCACAGTGGAGAATTACGAATTAATCGCTGCTAGTAATTGGGAAACCCTAGAAAGTGATGCACTCATCAAAAATCATTGGTCTGTGGCCAGAGGGTAACCACCGACACTTTATTGGGGTCCATCTCAAGGCCTGTATCCGATATGATGTATCCGAGAAAAGTCTATTTTCTCAAATTTGCATTTCCCAAGTTTAGCATAAAGACTGTTCTCTCTGAGTCATTGAAGAACAACTTTGATGTGGATTCTATGAAGGTGAAGTGTCAGAGACAATATCAGGATGTCATTCAAGTAGATGAGTAAATGTATGATTAGCAGATCACAGAAGACATCGTTGACAAAAGGTTGAAAAGTAGCAGGGCATTACAGAACCCAAAGGGCATCACGAGGTACTCATAGTGCCCATATCTTGAGTTAAAGAGCATTTTACATTCGTCCCCAGGTTGGATTTGAACTAAGTTATAGGCCCCCCTCGGGTCCAACTTAGTGAACCAAGCTGCTCTGCGAAGGAGTTCAAATAGTTCCAGAATCACAGGGATTCGGTTCAGGTCTTGGTGGTCCACACAGTGTCAAAGTGATCATTTTTCTTGACAACTAAGAAGAACCTGGCCCCGCAGAAAATGAGGAGGGGTGTATGAAATCCTTATGTAGGTTCTTCTATATGCAGGAGGGGAGGGCTTTCATCTCAGGTTGAGAGAGGAGAAATGTATGACACTTGTGAGGCATAGTAACAGGAAGTTGATTGATTGGGCAGTCATATGTCTGGTGTGGCAGAGTCTTTTCTACTTGGCTTTTGCAGAAAACAGATCTGAATTCAATGTAGGCCTGAGGGATGGAATCGTGGAGGGATACTGATGCCGAAACGATCTCCTGAGTAGAACTCTAGATTCGGGTCAGACACGACTGAAAGTAAAATTAACTCCATTGCATGAGTTTGCCACCCCTCCAATCAATAGAGGGGCTGTGGCGACAGAACCATGGAAGCGCCGGTATGATGGGCATGAGTGGGGAGTACACCAAATCAAACTTCAGGTTTTTGGTTTGCAAGGCTCAAGTGATGAGCTGTAACCATCCAGTCTCAAGGGTGACTTTCCTGTCACCCAGTGGTTTCCCATGCATGGTGGAAACCAAGAGAGGCTGTTCCTTGGGTTGCATACAAAATGTGAGAGGCTTCTGAGGACAAACAACAGCACAATGGCCTGCTCTAGGGCTAGTCACTGCTCAGAAGCATCACATTTTAGATCTCAAGTGCCATTACAGAGGAGAAATTTCCATGTACATATTAGACTAACCCCGCCCCAAAATGACAGGCAAGTCCCGCCTGCATGGGAACACCAGCTAACCCCCGACAGGGGTGCAGCTGGATTCCCTAGGCACTGAAAGCAAGGAGTCCACATCTGGATTACCCTTAGGGAGAGTATTCAAAATATGCATACGAAATGTGAGAGGCTTCCAAGGATGGACAACAGCACAATGGGCTGTTCTACGGCTAGTCACCACTCAGAAGCATCACATTTTAGCTATCTAGTGCCATTACAGAGGAGAAATGTCCATGTACATATTAGACTAATCCCGCCCAAAAGGACGGGTCAGTTACAAAATGCCAGGCAAGTCCCCCCGACACCAGCTAACCCCCGACATACATTTTGGCCTTGTTGGGCCTCATCAGGAGGGTGCAGCTGGACTCCCTAGTCACTAATCTGACCCAAAAGGACAGGCTAGTCCTCTATGCACGGGAACACCAGCTAACCCATGACCCCCATATTTTGAATACTATCCCTAAGAGTGAAGGGTAATCCAGATGTGGACCACTTGCACTCAGTGCCTAGGGAATCCAGCTGCACCCTCCTGACGAGGTCCAACAAGGCTGAAACGTACGTTGGGGTTAGCTGGTTTTCCCATGCAGAGGGGATTTGCCGGTTATTTTGAAACAGTACTGCCCTTTTGGATGGGATTAGTCTAATATGTATGTGGAAATGTATCCTCTATAATAGCACTAGAGAGCTAAGATGTGATGCTTCTGAGCGGTGACTAGCCATACAACAGGCCATTGTGCTGTTGTTTGTCCTTAGAAACCTCTCACATTTTGTATGCATGTTATTTGGGTTGACATGGGATACCATGCTTCCATGCTCATGTTAGATCCACCACTATGGTGTCTGTGTCAGTGAAGGCCGCTATGGAGATGGACAAGGAAGACCACCTGATAGTCACCAGAACCAACAATCTTTTGGAAGGCAAAGAGGCTGAGGAACAGGGCTTAGTGGACCGCCTCTTTGTCAGGCTAAGCCATGTCGTTTCCTGATCTATTGGGATCATGTGTCCCCTGAGACCAATGCACGGACACAACCCAAGAGAACAACATCTTTTCCTGTCTTCCTTACATAGCTGAGTGACTCCACAGATATACATCAGTGATTCAGTAGCAGGAACGCCTTCTGCGGGAAATGGAGAAGGTGTCCAATGATGTCTCCAACCATGTTTCTGCTGCCTCTCCTGCATGCATCAGTCCAGGTCAAGGCATAAGAGCTGAATTCCTCCAACCCAACCGGGATGTCCCAGCAAGTAAGGGCATCCTTTAGGTGCTTGTTGTGACTGTGTCGGAAGGCCGCTTTCAAGGCCCCCTGGATCCATTCGGTCTCATATGATATGGAACGAAACCCCGCTGCGTACTAGATTACTGAACATGAAAAAATTACTTAAAGGGATAGTAATGTTTCATAATAAAAACAGTTTAAATTAATCTTCATAGTATTTGGGCTATGGAGAGTGTTATTTCAATACTGTCATAGTTGTAGTTCAAGAGTAAGTGAATGATAAATTATCCCCCTCCCACCCCTTTTACAGATGTAAAGCTGCTCAACTCAGAGCAGCAGGGTGGCATCCAAGTGGATTGCAGAGAGGAGCAATCTTCAATTAACATAAGGGAAAAACATTAAATACCTGTCAATGGGGCAGGGCTTTCATTGTTCTCACAGTAAGAAGATTGTCCCTTGCTGTGAACTGTCTGGTCTGTGGACCAGATTCCACATCTGAGTTGAGGTGGCTTACACTAGGTAAAAGGGGCAGGAGGGGATACTTTATCATTCAATTACTGTTAAACTACAGCTCTAACAGTATTGAAATAACACTCTCTATGGCTCAAATACTATGAAGATTAATTGGAGCTGATGTTTTTTTGAAACGTTACTATCACTTTAAGGGCTGCGATGAAAACCTTTGAATCATCCAATAAGAGAGACTGCTGCTCCACCAGAGGGGAAACCCAGGCCAAAACCTTGCCCTTGAGAAGAGATATAATGAGGGTCACCCATGCAGTGTGCATACAAAAGAGTTGTGGCAGGGTCCAGACGTGGAGCAGGTATTGATTAAAAAAAACCTGGGTTCCATTGGATGGACAGAATACTTGTCAGGTAGGAGAATAGGAGGAGGAACATAGCCTGAAGGAGAAGAGGACACTCCAAAAGCAGGCGCCATCTTGGGAGTGGGAGCAACCACTCTCTGACCCACAGACGATTGCATCATGTCCAGCATAGCATCAAGCTTTCTCTCCAGACTTTAGAGGTCATGTTCCTGACTTTCTTGTCTCACTGCCAGATGGGACATTTCATTTGGATCCACTGGTATGTTATTTCAACAGTCACTGCGTGGAGAGTAGGAACCTACAAAGGCCTAGCACTGAAGCTGGGTAGAGGTGCTGATCGCAAAACCAGATTTTTCCACCCTAATTGAGCCGGGGTGCTAAAATAGATCTTGATCAGGAACTGGAACAAAGGAATGGTCAGAAGTAGCATTGTCAAAACCAAATGGGGAGAAGAAAAACCAAGTCGTCAGGCAGAGTCATAGTCAAAGGAGTAGCCGAAGTTAGGGCCCAGGTATCAGGAACAGTAGACATAGCCATGGTCAAAGGAGTAGCCGAAGTCAGGACCCAGGTATCAGGAACAGTAGACATAGCCATGGTCAAAGGAGTAACCGAAGTCAGGACCCAGGTATCAGGAACAGTAGACAATGTTGTGGTCAAAGGAGTAGCCGGAGTCAGGAGACAGGTATCAGGGACATTAGACAATGCCATGACAAAGCGGGTAGCCTGGGTCAGGAGCCAGGTATCCAAGGCTGAGTCAAAACACAGAAGAATGCAATACAGGAACACCAACTCTAACAAGAGCTCCTGGAAGGAGCACCCACAGAAGCGTGTATCCTGTTTAAAAAAGACAAGGAGTCAATAGCAGGGCTCACTGGAAAAGGCATATTCATGAACAATAGCCTGATTGGCTCCTGGCCAGCCAATACAAGGCCAGTAAAATGGAAGCACGTCTTCACACATACACCACTGAGAAAGAATCAGCAAACCGTATGCATGTTCAGTCAAGGAGGAGGCAATTGGAAACCCTGGCATGCGCCGGCAAAGGCGGAAGTGGCTGCACAGGCTCCGGCAAGGAAGGACGCTGAGAGAAAGGACACACAAGTAAAGTTAAAATTAGGAGTTACTGTTCCTTTAACATGTGTAGTACTAACTCATCTTTAGTTTGTGAGCTAACAACCCTTTGAGTGCTAGTTGGGAATTTTCTTGCATTGATCATAATGCATTGGATACCTCTTTGGCTCTGAAAGGGTTTACAATACTTGCTAAAATACAACAATATTGATGAAGATTGATGATGTCATAATGGCACAAGACAAACTTCTTAACTTAGTTTGGTCTATAGAGCTTTCAGATCCCTCAGAGATGTTCTCCCAAGTCTATGCACAAGATAATAAAAATATCCACTCAGTGCTGAATGTAGGACAATGAATGCTGTTTGTATAGGAACAGGTACGTGCCATCATATTGCTTTTGCAAGTACGTATATATTTATTAATATGGTGCCACATAATGTATGCAGCGCCTTACAATAGACGTATGTTACAATAAAGAAAAGGGGATAAAATAAGTGTCACATTCATAGAAACAATAGGAGAGAAGTCCCTGCCCCAAGGAGCTTAAGTCTAAATGGGTAATAGGAGACAGACAACATAGTATGAGGGTGTCAAGTGCTGTGATTACAAGTGCTGAGTCAAAAGGCAAAAGGTGGTGCACGGTTGCTTTTGTGAAATGTTTTTCATATCTCAATGAGGCTGCAAACCAACTGTACATTTGTGGTCAAATAAAAACTGGCAAAATTCTATTTGATGTAAAGGGATAGTAATACTTCGTTTTAACTTTATTTTATTTTGTAGGCATTAAAAAAACATGAAGAATGATATAAGTCTTACCTCTCAAACCTTGATGGTTTAAGAGATATTCACAAGCAAAGTGTCCCCCTCCTGCCCCTTTTACTGATGTAACACTTTTCAGCCAGGGCAGAAGGGAGGTGCCCAGGTAGACTGCAGAGAGGGACAATCTTCAATTAAGATAACGGAAAAACCTGAAAAGCTTGTCAAGGGGGGTAGGGATTTCATTGTTTTCATAGGAATAAGAGTGTCCCCTTCTGTTATCTGTCCAGTCTATGGACTGCATTCCACATCTGAGAAGAGATTGTTTACCGTAGGTAAAAGGGGCGGGAGGGGGAAACTTTGCTTGTGAATATCTTATAAACCATAAAGGTTTGAGAGATAAGACTTATATCATTCTTCATGTTTTTTTAATGCCTACAAAATAAAATAAAGTTAAAACGAAGTATTACTATCCCTTTAAACGAAGTACAAAGGTCCATTTAAATCATTAGGATTTATGTATGTATATATATATATATATATGTGTGTGTGTGTGTGTGTTGTTTGTCATGCGGTTGGTTTGCAGAATTATCCCTCTACTTTTCCTTATTAGATTAGTCTTAGTAGGGGTGAATGTATCAGTTAGACAGAGCAGCCATACTGAAGTTAACCTATTATGCCAGCAGCTGCACTTCAGGGTACGCACTGCAGTGTAAGAGCTCTCTAATGCATACCTTCAGACAATCTCCATCATTATTAAGACTTTAAAGCCTTCATGCCTCTGATTAGCCCCATAGCATGTTCTAGGTGATGGAATACCTCTTTGCCTTGTCAGGTAAATAGTCATAAACAAGCATAATGAGGAAATTAACATGTGAAATACCCATAGACTGTCCCATTGTCCTCCCCTTGACACAAGCATCATTAACCTTTTGAGTGCCAGAAAGTTCTCCAGTGCATTGTGTAGCAATGTGTTGGATCTCTCTCTGGCACTCAAATGGTTAAGGCAAGGAATTCTGGTGTACATAGTTTATTAACGTAACATTAGACAGATGGAAGGACAGTAATTAAAATCAGCACCTGATACAGCTTGGAATCTCCATTCTACATTCTCCTTAATGTCTCCTTTGTGTTGCGTTATCTTAATAGTCTCCAGTCTGATTATACATGAATTTTTAGATGTTTCATGGGGAAACAGACAGTTCTGCAGATTATAATTATAATTCAATATATTCAAACACAGATAATAATAACAGAAATATATGATGGACTAATAATTGTGACTTGTTGATATGTGTAGCAATTTCCTACACCAAAACAATTTAACCCTTGGAGTGCCAGAAGAGTAGGTGATGCATTGCTCTGCAATGCGTAGCGTACCTCTCTGGAACTCAAAGGCTTAATTTATAACATTTTTAAATACTTTTCACTACAACATAGATGTAGTGAAAGTTAACAGAAAACACAATTGCACTGAGTGACATGTTTCACTTTTCCACTGTCCACTGATAGTCACAGACAAATCTCAAAATCCTGCAATATTCCAGTCTTAATCCCCCCCCACACACAATATGTGCATATAGTATCCGTACCCAAAACTCAAAACCTAGAGAGGAGAAGGCAATTGAGATGTGATGTTTGAAACGTAATAAATCTAACAAGAGAACTAATAATATGGAGCTCCCATACCCTGAATGGTATAGTACATCCTGTCACATTTGATTTTATTCTGTATAGTACAAAGTATAATGACTGAGTCCTAATTACATTATATCAGAACAAGCCTCCATTCATAAAAGGAATACATAAAAATGATACAAAATCAAATGATTGGTGGAAATGAGATTTAAAAAAAAAATCTGCTCACAAGGAAGGGGGGTTTGAAAGACTAGATAAGCAAAATAATATACTGTAGGTGCCACCCACAAGTACATAAGAATAAAACATTATGCCATAAAGGAACATATAAAAGACCAAGTAAATAACTATGTACCTGGAAATATAACCCCACAAACAACTGACACTAAAATGGAATGCTCTATGGAACTGTCCGTCAGGAACATTATCCAGCTAGCAGTTGACATCTACACGTTTCTAATGCATTCTGTTTTTATGGTGTTTTTTCAGAGGTACTGATTTCTAAATCAAGAAGGCTACAGAACTTTAGTTTATGTGTAGGTGAATTTTAAGCCCAGAATTTCCTGTTGATTGTCTACCATACATTCTGGCAAGGTTTCTTCATCTCATTTACACACAATGAGTAGATCATCAATATATCAAGGCCCATAAAAAGATCAATGTAACTAGGCACAAATCTGGTCCCCATATCTGTCCCACAAATTTGTAAAGAATATTGATCTTCAGATAAATTATAATTGTGTGTTAGGATAAAGTTAATCCCATCTGAACTGTTTTTGTTAATCTCTAATGCTATGAGAAATGTAGAGTTATATATTGCTTTGATCTAAGTCAACTTTGATATTTAGGCACTGCAATGTACAGCTAAAACAACAATATGATCAGTGACTTTCAGATACCTTAATAAAGCAACATACACTACATGAATTCTACTAATCAGACAATGGTAACCTATTTCATAATTAGGGGGGTTTCTGACATTCCTGAGCTACAGGCTCTGATATTTCTTCTAGTTCTGCTAATTTATTTTATCACAATTGGTGGCAATATAGCACTACTTGTGTGTCTGGACCATAAACTTTACACTCCTATGTACTTCTTTATATGTAACTTGTCCATCATAGATATGTGTTCCACCACTGTCACTCTACACAGAGTTCTTATGAACTTTATTTCAGGAGATAAAATGGTTTCCTTTCCTGCTTGCATGGCACAAATGTATATTTTTGCATCCTTAACAGCTGATGAACTGTTATTACTGACTGTTATGAGCTACGATCGATATGTAGCAATCTGTAACCCAATGCACTATCCAGTTATCATGAACTTTAGAGTCTGTGCTCTGCTGGCCACTGTCTTCTGGGTACTAGGTTTTGTAGAGACTCTGCCTTACATTAGTATAATATCAAGTTTTACCTGTTTCAGAACAAATGAAATAAACCATTTTTTCTGTGATGCTTTGCCTCTTATAAAACTTTCTTGCAGTGATACTTCTGCTGTGGATATTTTTATTCTTATTGTTGGACTAATCCATGTTATGTTATCATTTTCAATCACCTTTATTCCTTACTTATTCATTATTGCCACCATACTGAGGATGCAATCCAACATTGGAAGGAGTAAAGCCTTCTACACTTGTTCCTCACATCTCACAGTCGTCATACTTCTGTATGGGACTCTTGTCTTCCAATACCTGACACCTACTTCAGCCAACAGCTTGGACTCAAATAAACTTTTTTCTCTATTAAACACAGCTGTTGTCCCCATGTTAAACCCACTGATTTATAGCTTGAAAAATAAAGATGTCAAGTCAGCTCTGAGACGCAGGTTAAGATGCCAATTTCTTTTTAAATAATTATTAAGGTCCTTCCTCCTCATAGTCCTTTTGATTATGTATGTGACTCTATTCTGCAGAACATTTTTACTAAGGAATTATACAATTGTAAAGATATTTTTTAAGACTTGTGTGCAGTACACTTCTACAGGTATTTGGGTGACCTGCAAGCAAGTAAAATGAGAGTAAACTGGCATCTTGAATTTCTAATCCATTTATTCACTGCTTGAAATTAAAGACATGAACTAAACTGTGAGAAGAACATGTATGTGTGTGTGTGTGTGTGTGTGCGTGTGTATTTGTGTGTGTGTGTGGGGGGGGGTTGTCAATTGTTCATTAAAAGATTATATAATGATTTGATTGATTCTTTTCCAATGTATATTTACTTTAAGATTGTACTCGCTCTTAATTTTCTTGGTTGTATAACCCTTTGGGTGCCAGGGGGTATCTAAAGCAAAGCAAAGCAATGGATTGTATACCTGTCTAGCACTCAAAGGGTTCAAATAATTTACAGTAACGTTCACATTAAAGATGCATTTCTAGTAGCTAAAGAGGTGTAATTCTGGAGCAATCCAACTGCACCACAGGGGACAAAGAAATGCATTGGAGAACTCTGCCATTCAAGGGTTAAATAAATGGGAATTTTAATTTGGTGCAGCGGGTTCCTCCAGAATTGCATTGTAACTGTCTTACGATAAAAAAGAAAAGTGGAATAATTGTGGAGCAGACCAATAGCACGATAGGCATACAGTTATACTATTGGTTTGCCACAGAATTATTCAATTTGCAATGCTTTGATTTCCCCTCTGAAACTGAAGGTGATAACATATTGTGCTGTCTATTTGTTTAGTGTATTTTACTTTTGTTGTTATTAAAAAACGTTCATGTTATGATATTTTGCATCCGTATGGATTGAGTTACATAAATGGTTATCTTGTACTTATTGATACTTACCTACCCATTCTCTGGCCTTCCCTTTAGAGTAACTGGCTCATTGGGGTATGAGTATGATGGATTCATAGCATGGGAGAGTCCTGGATTCAAATCCCAGAAGAGCCCAGGAGAGAGGAGAGAGGGGGATATGATTAGGGATGGGCGAAACTTTCTGTCTCAAACTGAAATCAGCGAAAAATGGCACTTTCTGTTTGGCGAAAAATTTCCCTCTAAAAGTGCCAATTTTCCACTTTTTTCTCCCATTGAAATCAATGGGAACATAGAAGTTACACACAACACATTACAAATAATATTTTATTTCCTAAAGGCTTTGAATAAAAGGGGCATGAGGCGCCTGTGTTGGTGGGGTGTGGGGACAAGAATCATTTGAACAGGGAATGTTTTTGGGGGGTTGTTTATTGGGATTGAGGGGCACTTAATAAAAAAGAAATCCTAAATAAAATAAAAGAAAAGAAAACCCATCAGACATGGTATAAAGGGGCCTGAGGAGGGTGCCTGTGTTGGTGAATTAATGAATCATCTGAACAGGGAATTTGTTTTGGGGGGATATCTTGGCTGCTATTGGGGAGACAGTTAATAAAAAAATAAATCAATAAACTAAAATAAGACATTTGTATTTAAAGTGACAGAGGCAGGAACCCCTTGACATAAGCTGCCAATGGGGTGGACTGATACTTGACTTGATAGAGTATTTTGTAAAGCATGACTTGTTTGATCTGTTCTTAGAGGCCTTAGTAGGATTTAGACTTATTAGAAGCCCAAGCCCTAAAGAAACATTGATTTGTAGGACTTAAGTTAGTTTCGCGGATACCCAGAGAAGTTCAGGAGTCAGTACGGTTAGTTAATGCAATTTATTAACAAATGACATAAAGAAGATATATACACTATATCCAATAAGAATAAGCACAGGGTAATAGCCAGCAAGCCTGCTATCAGAAATAATTAGTTACAATGCTAAACCAGTGTGCTGGAGACTAGGCCTTAGCCACTGGAAGTCTCAGCCGGAACCAGGTACAGGAAATGGAACAGCAACCCAGGATCTAGAACTATCACTGACTCACACCTGGAGCCAGTAAGGGTGAATACTCACTCAAGCCTGCAGTCAGTAGGAGCGAATACTGACTCACGCCTGCAGTCAGTAGAAGTAAGGTGAAAACTGACTCACGCCTGCAGTCAGTAGAAGTAAGGTGAAAACTGACTCACGCCTGCAGTCAGCTATGCAAGTCTACCAGAGCCCCAGGCCCGCAATAGATTGGGTGTCTTATCACCAGGGAAAAAGACGAAAGAATAGTCAGACAGAGCCACAAGTCAGCACCAGAGGGGATAGTCAGACAAGCCTGGCCATACACAGTTCAGGTAGTGAGCCAGAGCCACAAGTCTGCACCAGATTGGATGCCTGCTATTAGAGGTTAGGCAAAAGAACAGACAGAGCCACAGGTCATCACTAGAATGGATGGAAGACTTGCCAGGTCATACACGGAGCCCAAGGTAAGAGAACTGCTATGAACAACAACGCAAGGGCAACTGAGTCAGGCATCAGTCTGCTCTTTAAACCCCTCCACAGGAAGTAGGAGGAACAGCTCAGAGAGAGGAAGTAGGAAGTTGGTAGAAGGAGACTACAGGAAGCAAACAGATAAAACAGAAGCATGCATCATGCTTGAAGCCTTGTGCCTGCAGATGATGCTGAAGTCAAAGTAAGCTGTAACAGCTAGTTTGTCACAAGCCCTAAGAAAACATTGATTTGTAAGACTTAGGCTTGTTAGAAACAAACCCCCCAAAATTGTTTATTTTTTTGTAGGACTAGTTTTTATTTATTCATTCATTTATTTATTTATTTTCAAAACACAAGCTCTGAGAAAAATATAAAAATGCCCTACTGGCCTAATGCCAGCAGGTCATGTTGGCCAGTGGCCACTGTCAAATGTCCTCCTGAGTTGCAATTGCTGTTCGTACTGCTGTTGCTGAGTTGTTTAAGCAGAAGGATGATTAGGCAGCTGAAAGGGAATGGGATCAACAATAGCAGTAACATGGAAGATGGATGATGAAGGTTCCACTTGCCACGTCTAGCTCCAGTGATGAGCCTGAGGTAGCAACTGAAGAATAAGTAGACCCAAGTATATGTGGAGAAAAGAACAAGATGACTATTAAATCTTCTCCACCTGCCCCTCCTCCAAAATCATCATGGGGGTGTTGTTATTAGAATATATATTTTTCCCTTGAGAACAGGAACTGTGGCTTCCACCAGCAGCTGCAATGTGCACAGTGTGTGTGTGTGTGTGTAGTAAATAACATCTGGGAGGCACGACTGTATCCAAACACCATGACACCCGAAACCAAGTACTGCCACTGTCACTGTACCCCTTGTCCAGACGCCGCTAAGGACACATGAAAACTTGCTGACAATTTAATAGTAACGATGAACCCTCCTTGCCAGAATCCTAGCATATTGTGCGGGATGGAATCTCCTCAGACGCCACCTGATGACATGATATCAATTTTCTTCCACCACACTGGCATGTATGGTCGGTGCACCACACAGTGTGCAATGGGTAGAGATGAGCTGACTTATCCTAACATTAACAGAGTGGCTATTATTTGGCGGGGGAGGTAATGATGAATGAGGTGAATTGGCAGGAGATGTACTTGTTACCCTAGAGGAAGAAGGTGATGTTGATGGCGAGCTAGTTGTTTCACTCGTCATGGAACTTCCAGTGTCTGTCTGGGTTTCTTTATTCTTCCTCCTCTTTGATCTCCACCTTTCTGGAGACTCAGGGGGTACAGTAACAGCGGTGCTAGATTTCTGTAACCGGTGTTTGGCTTTGGCTTTGGAGTAAATGTCATGGTGTCTGTGTTTCATGTATGTTATCAGGGCGGTTGTGCCAAGGTGTGTTCCCTCCTTTCCCCTTCTCACTAACTTGTCACAAATTTTGCACTGTACCATTGTTGATGATGACTGCACTGTGCCTGCCAGAAGAGAATAATAGTCCCACACCCATGACTTCTGGGGAGAAGGATAGGGAACAGGTGGAGAAGAATGGCCTCTTTCTTCTTGTCCTCCCCATTTCCCTTCACTTTCTGTAGCAGCAGATAATGTTGCTGCTGTTGCTGCTACTGCCTCAGATTTAGCACTGCAACTAGGATCAGGAGGATTATTGCTACTGCTGGCAAGTGGAATCTGTCCTAGTCCCACATTACTTGCTGACCTCACTCTCACTGTGTCCACTGTGGTCTGTGGCACACTAGCCTGCTTCTCAGCACCCTACTGCCCTTTCATCTCAGCAACAGCAGAAGTTAGAGCAGTTGCAATTTCCGATAATTTCAAAAGCTGACTGCTATTGGTGGTGGTGATGCCCATCCTCATCCCTGTCTCCCATTCCTTCTCAGATTCTGATAAAAAGGCCATCAATGTCTCTTCCACCCCAGCTTTTCCAACACCACCACCACCACCACTAGTCCCTACGTGCTGCTGCTCTATTCCAGACATCTCACTGCTGCTTGGAGGAGGTGACAAACAATGTGATAGAGGCTTCCCTGCTGTCACACATGACATAATTTTCTCCTCCCCCCGAGTTCTACAAGAAACACTAGCAGAAGGTTGCAGAAGGTTCAGCACTGGCAGCAGGTTCAGCACTAGCAGCAGGTTCAGCACTGGCAGCAGATTCAGTACTAGCAGCAGGTACAACATTAGTGGCTGCAGTTACAGAAATGGTGGCACTGGCAGCAGGGGCAGCACGTCTGGCAACAGGTACAACACTGGTGGCTGCAGGTACAGCAATGGTGACACTGGCAGCAGGGGCAGCACATCTTGCAGCAGGCACAGGCAGCTGGCCTGTCCTGCTCTCACTAGTACTACCCTTTTCTCCCTCCCTTCCCATTCCCTTTTCTCCCTCCCTTCCCATTAAATTCCCCAAGATCCCTTGTGGGGGGTTTTTGACAGTGATAGGGAAATTTTATTTCTCTCCTATGATGCAGTTGGTTTGCTCCAGAATTCATTCCATTTTCTTTTGAACATAATAAGGCACCTCGGCTCGATATTATTACCACAGGTAAAATTGGTGGTAATAGCAAAAACAGTAGCGCCAAAAAAAACAACCATGTATCCCAGCTACTCTTTTGCTGTAGCGGTATATGGCAAAAATAGCTTTGTTGTCCAAAAGTCACGTTTTGGAAAAATGCACATTTTTTGCTCCCATAAGTCACACTAAATAGCGCAAATTGTGAGTACAGCAAATGAAAAAAAAAAAAACTGTTTGACAGTGTCAAACAGCAAGGGTGCACTAAAACGAGTCTGAAAATGTATCACTTACCTGTCATCCTCTGTCCGTCTTCTTCATTGATCTTTATTTCTTTCTTCTCTTCTGTTTTTGTTGTCTTCCTCTGATCTTCTTTCTTTTTTGAAAATATAAAACAATCGATTATTGTTTTGTATTTTTAAAATAAAAAAAAAATTAACCTGAAGATGCTACTGTTAACCCTTTGAGCGCAGGAGGAGTAGACATCTGGCCCTCAAAGGGTTACTATTTGGGGGATCTTGTAAGTACTAAATATGTTTAATGTGGCATGTTTTTAATTTTAAAATGTCCTGCTTCTGTGTGCATATATGTTTCAAAGGTTCCAAATTCTTTGCCCCTTGCCTCCGCTGGCGGCATAGTGGACTGGCACAGACTCCGCTTCTGACCTCCTGGGCCATTGCCTGAGTCAGTCTGCCAAATTGTTGAACTGAGACTGGCTTTTATATGCCAATCTTGTTTCAAAATAGATTGGCAGTCTCCTATTGGCTGCACCTCCCAGCCAATCAGCTTCTAACAGGGTTTGTCATCCCCCATGCTAGAAGCTGATTGGCTGGGAGGTAACATAGTAATTTAGGTTGAAAAAAGACTTGCGTCCATCTAGTTCAACCCTTTTCCTATTCCTGTTTACCATAGTTGACCCAAAAGAAGGCAAAAAAAATCCTCAATACAGCAATTTCAAATTCTACCCTGAATGGGGGGAAAAATTCCTTCTTGATTCCACATGGTAATCAGATTTCTCCTTGGATCAAAAAGCCCTAACTAAATATTATTCTCAATACTAACGTACATAGCCCTCTATGTCATGCTCTTTTAAATAAGTATCCAGGCCTTTTTTAAAGGCATCTAATGTATTCAATAGCACCACCTCCTCAGGCAGCGAATTCCATACCTTTATTGTCCTTACTGTAAAGAATCCCTTCCACTGTTGTAGATTAAATCTCCTTTACTCAAGTCTAAGCGGGTGGCCCCTTGTCCTTTGTACTGTTCTGTTAATGAACAGGTGTTTGGAGAGCCCTTTGTATGGGCCCTGAACATATTTATATAGTGTTATCATATCCCCTATAAGATGCTGTTTGTAACGTTTTTTAGGACACTCAGACCAGTAGGTAAAATAAAACACAGTTTATTAATTAAGAAATAATGCAAACAATCGCCCTCTACAGGTGACAGCAATAATTGCACCGTATATACAGCTGTACTCAAAGGCCCAAATACAGAAACAGGGAGCACACTGTATAATAATACAGATAATAGCAAAATGGACACAAAAGGGTTAAATTGAACAGTCAGTCCTTCTCAGCTGTGGGGTTTGGCACGCCCAAAATGGTGAAGTGAGGTACTGTGTAGATGTGAACAGCACAGAGTTCATAAGATGGTGAGGTAATAGCTGTCCAGTGACCAGCAAACACCTAAGCAGAACAGTGACCCAATATAGCCCCCACGGGCATGCCTAATGAGCCAACTGATACTGCAGGTGCAAGAGTACGTAGCCCCCACAGGCGTACCTAGAGAATAACCTGAAAAGCAAGAGCTAGCATTTAGCCCCCACGGGCGTATAACCGGAGACCAACAGTGAGCGTAACTTCAGCCAATAGCCCCCACGGGCGTGTACCTTCAGAACCTGCCAGAGCTTGGAGCCTACCCCTTGCTTCCTTCTCAGAACCAATAGCCGCAATAGAGACCTCCGGTAACCAACGTAATACTGAGAGCCAAAGGTGCCCAACCGGACTGACAAGAAGTGACTACTCTGCAGTTGTATCATACGGGTCGCCGTCCACGCTAGCGGCCAACTCAGCAGACGTAGCACAGTAACGTAAAGGCTCTGTACCGGGAAATGGAGGCTCTGATGGAGAGAGGCGGCACTGCAGGGGTTAAAAGGTACGTTTAACAATCGAAGGCTCAGTATGGTGAATAAGCTCTGCAAGAGTACGGAGGCTCAGTAAAGGGAGCACAGCTCTGCAAGTAAGCACGGGACTCTGCACTGGACAAAGGCAACACCGGAATGTAATGGTCACACTGATGCTGGCACTCAGCACGTCAGGAGTAGGAATGTCGCGGCGGCGACAACAGGAACACGCAGCTCGCTGGAACAGGCCATAGTCGATCACAGTGCAGGAAGTCAGCCAGGCCGGGTTGTAGCATGTAGGAGGTTCTCAGACAAGCCGGTACAAACACAATCAGGAACGTCAGCCAAGCCGGGTCAGGTAACAGAGGTGGTTCGCAGACAAGCCGGGTCAAACACAATCAGGAACACTGGAGCGTAGTCAGGACAGGCCAAGTCGGTACACAGGAATACGGAACAGGAACACAGCAACAGGACGACTGGCTCAGAAACACCACAAAAGGGCATCTGACAGTTGTCATGGTCAGGTATAAAAAGGTCACCAGGGGGCGGGCCAAACCAACTCAGCGAATCAAGGTATACCACAGATGCGAGTGACAGGAGGATCACAGGCACTGTGATACTGTTTTTCTAGTGTGTACAGGTTTAACTTTTCTAACCTTTCTTCATAACTAAAACTTTCCATTCCCCTTACTAGTTTTGTAGCCCTCCTCTGCATTCTCTCTAGTTCCATAATGTCCTTTTTCAGAAAGGGCACCCAGAATTGAACAGCATATTCTAGGTGGGGTCTTACCATGGACATGTAAAGAGGCATAATAATATCTTCCTCCCTTGAGTCAATTCCCCTTTTAATACATGCCAATATCTTATTGGCCTTTGCAGCGGCCAGTTGGCACTGCATGCTACTGCAAAGTCTTTTGTCTACCATTACTCCCAAATCCTTTTCATTAGTAGATTTCCCTAAAGAAACACCATTTAAACTATATATTGCATTTTTATTATTCTACCCAAAATGCATAACTTTACACTTGTCTATATTGAATCTCATTTGCCATTTGCTGCCCAGTTACTCAATTTGTCCAAATCCTCTTGTAATGAAAACACATCCAGTTCAAACTTTACTACCTTACTTTTTTTTGTGACATCGGCAAACACTGATACATGGCTCCGTATGCCCTCTGGGAGGTCATTAATAAACAAATTAAAAAGAAGAGGACCCAGGACAGATCCCTGAGGTACTCCACTTACCACATTTATCCAACTGGAGAACTTGCCATTTACTACCACTCTTTGCATTCCATCTTTCAGCCAATTTCCAATCCACACACAAACATTTTCCCCTAGGCCTATTTCATTCAATTTGTACAGTAACCTCTTGTGTGGAACCGTATCAAATGCCTTGGCAAAGTCTAAATAGATCACATCAACTGCCGCTCCAGCATCTATATTTTTACTCACTGTTTGAGCCGAGGATGGCATATAAAAGCCAGTCTCGGTTTAAAATTCTGGCAGTCTGACTCGGGCAACGGCCCAAAAGGTCAAAAGTGGAGTCTTTCCCAGTAAAGAATTTGGAACCTTTGAAACATATATGCACACAGAAGCAGGACATTTTAAAATTAAAATCATGCCACATTAAACATATTTACTACTTACAAGATGCCACACATAGTAATCCTTTGAGGGCCAGAGGGCTACCCCCCAGCTCTCAAAGGGTTAACAGTAGCATCTTTGGGGGAATATTTTTTAATTTAAATAAATACAAAACACTATTGGATTGTTTTATATTTTCACAGAAGAAAGAAGATCAGAGAAAGGCATGAAGACTGAAGAAAAGAAGAAGCCGGTCGGGACATGTGTGAAACTTTTTGTGGATTAATGTATAATGCATTGCATACCCCACTGGAACTCATAGGGTTTATTTCTTTTGTTTGTTTCAACCATAAGTATGTGTTGGAAACCAGTTTTCCAACACATACCGGTGGTTTTCTCTGCCTGTTTTGGGCTCTGCTCCTGCCTTTTCATGGAGTAGAATCTGCTCCATGAAAAGTGCATCCTAAACATGCCGTGACGCCGCTGCATGGAATAGGATAGCAAAGCGACTATTTTTAGTTAAAGCGGAACTACCACCGCACAACATCTTTATCTTAATTAAGTCCCCATCTGGCAACTAGCTGCTTAGTAGCGCTAGTCGCCAGAATTGCAGCAATTCCAGAGCAAATAAAGTGCATTATAGGGAACAAATTAAAGTTCCCGTGACTTATACCCCTTGCAAAGCAATGCGCTGGACATCCCTCTATCACTCAAAGGGTTAGATGGGAGTTTAAATGGTGCTTTTAACTCTCTGAATGCTAAAACGATATCCAACGCAGTTGGTCTACTGGCAAATCGCTTAACATTTGCCTTTATATGTAAATTCCATTGTCTAGTGTCCAACAAATGTTACTGTTACCTTCAATAAAGATATATATATATATGTAAACACATTTTCAACACATAAAATGTAGTCAGATTGTGTATATTTTTATTATCAGGTTTTTCTCTCATCTTCACCTATTTTCTTTACATTTTTTATGTCCCTGATAGTGAAGTCATTGAATTACTGAATAGAAGGCGTTTTTGACAGAGGAAATAGGGATATGAATACAATGCTGCTGTGACTTTGCAGCACCGATTCATCTGTATGCTATACAGGTGGCTTTTCTACATTGTATCACTATGTTTTTTACATTGTATCTTTTATGCATTGTTGTACTTTGTCTTCTTTCACAGTCCCACACAGAAAGCTTCCTGGAAAAAAAACTTCAGCTAGCTCCATGTCAGGGACATAATTATTTACAAACTTAGGTGAAGACAGTAAAAGAATAGTATACGTAATTTGGCTTTACATATTATGTACCTGCAGGACAAGTTGTCACTATGCAGGAAATAGGAACCCATGTGGGCCTAGCACTGGTTCAGTAGCTAGAGTGCGTTGCTAGGGAGTGAGGCTTGGGTACAGTTACATCGTGCCAGGTACTCCCTTGCTGCAGCCGAAGCTGGGTAGAGGTGCTGCTCAAAAAAACAGGTTGAGCCACCCCAGTTGAGCTGGGGTGCGACCAGGGTGGGAGTACACTGGAATTCATGGAGAACCAGGGTCAGGGAGGACCTGCAACAACAGGGCTGGACCAGGAATTGGAATAAAGAAATGGCCAGAGGTAGCTGTGTGAAAACCAAACAAGGAGAAGCAGAACCAAGTCAGCAGGCAAAGCTGTAGTCAAAGGAGTACAAGAAGGCAGGATCCAGGTATCAGGAACAGTATACAATACTGTGGTCAAAGAGTACCCAAAGTCATTAGCTAAGAATCACGAACATTAGACAATGCCATGGTCAAAGGAATAGCCGGAGTCAGTATCAAGGTATCAGGAACAGTAGACAATGCCATGGTCAAAGAGGTAGCTGGAGTCAGGAGCCAGGTGTCAAGAACAGTAGACAATGCCATGGTCAAAGGGGTAGCCGTAGTCAGGAGCCAGGTATCAGGAACAATAGACAATGCCTTGATCAAAGGAGTAGCCAGAGCCAGGAGCCAGTTTTCAGGAAAAAGAGAAGTCGGAATCCAAGGACGGGTCAAAACACAGAAGAATGCAATAAAAGAACACCATCTGTAATAGAAGCTACTTGAACAGGCACCTGCAGAAGAGGGTGTCCTGTTTAAAAAGGACAATAGCAGAGATTTCCAGAGATGGACAGATTCATGAGCAATAGCCTGATTGGCTCCTGGGTGACCAATACAAGGCCAGGAATACAGACGCACTTCTGCATTCATGCGCCCCTGAGAAGGAGGAAGAGGCTGACCATATGCATGTGCCTTCAAGGAGGTGGTGACCGGAAACCCGCGCATGTTCCAGCAAAGGAGGAAGCGGCTGTGCAGCCACCAGCAAGGAAGGACGATGAGGCAACTGTGACACCACCCCATTCAACGGGAGGCTTCCGGGCGACCAGGCTTAGATGGGAAGGCACAATGAAAAGCCAGACAAAGCGTGGGAGCATGGTGGTTGGTGGCAGGAACCTAGGACCTCTCTTCCGGACCGTATCCCCACCAGTCCACCAGATACTAAATGGAGCAGTAAAACAAGTCAGGAGTTCAGTAATTTATGGACCACATACACCTCCTGACAGTTGACCAGAGCAGGAGAGGGAACCTTGGAACGAGGCAAGAAGCGGTCAAGTACAAGATGCTTCAGGAGGGAGACATAGAAGGAGTCAGGTATGCGCATTGATGAGGGAAGATCCAGGGCTATTGACTCTGGAGCAAGCTGTGCACAGATATGAAAAGGACCAACGTATAGAGGACGAAACTTGACTGAGGGTTGACGTAGTCAAAGAATCTTGATGAACAACCACACCTTGTCACCCACCAAAACAGGAGAACCAGAAGTATAACAGTGGTCCAACATCTTGAATCGGGTAGCATCAGACACAAGGTGTGAGCGGACCCCAAGGCCACTGGTCCTTCAGATCATCAGACAACAGTCAATGGCTGGAACTCCAGAAGGGGAGGAGAGCGACAGTGAGTTGGAATGGTAGTTTTCTGCAGCAAAGAAAGTGGAGCACTGTAGAGAGTCATATCAACTGCTGTTAAACTCAAACTCCACCAATGGAAGAAGTGCAGACCAGTTTTCCTGCAGAGCAACTACAGGGGTTGTAAGAGACCGGCTGGTTTGGATTGTGACCGTTTATGTCTGGCACACTGGTGGCAGCCGCAAACAAAATCCTCTACGTCCTGCTGCTGAGACCACCAGAAGTGTCAATGCACAAGATCTAAGGTACGGGAGATGCCGGGATGACCGGAGTGGAAAACTGATGTGCCCATTGAAGGATCTCAACACAGTTCAGTACAGGAAAGGAATAAACAGATGACCGGGGGCCATCATGCATCAATGTGTTTATGAGCTTGTTGTATTTTGGTCATTGTAGCCATGGACAGATCAGAGACTATTCTAGAAGCTGGGATAATAGTTACAGAGGTTCCTCTAAAGCAGTGGTCATAAAAAGTTAGGATAAGGCGTCTGCTTTGATATTTTTGTTTTTGGGGCAAATACTTGATCATTAACTGGTACTGGAAGAAAAACAGGGCCCAGCGGGTTTAGTGTGGGATAAGGTGCTTGGCTGTGTCCAGATACTGCAGATTCTTGTGGTCTGTCTAAATAGTGAAGGGAACTCTAGTCCCTTCCAACAGGTGACTCCATTCTTCAAGGGATAACCTGATGGCGAGAAGCTTTCAGTTTCCGACATTGTAGTTTCATTCAGTCCCAGTCCGATGACATGAGAAGTGGTAACAAGGAAGCAGAGCATTAGTTTTGGGATCTCTTTGGGACCTGTTCTTCAGATGTATCCACTTCAATAATAAATGGATTGGTGATACCTGGATATTTGAGTACAGGTGTCAAGGTGAAGGTGGACATGAGGGAGGAGAAGGCAGAGCTGGCTTATGGTGACCAGTCTTGAGGGTTTGCTCCATCTTGGGTAAGTCAGTGATGGAGACACCACAGTGGAGAATTACGAATTAATCGCTGCTAGTAATTGGGAAACCCTAGAAAGTGATGCACTCCTCAAAAATCATTGGTCTGTGGCCAGAGGGTACCCACCGACACTTTATTGGGGTCCATCTCAAGGCCTGCATCCGATATGATGTATCCCAGAAAAGTCTATTTTCTCAAACTTGCATTTCCCATGTTTAGCATAAAGACTGTTCTCTCTGAGTCATTGAAGAACAGCTTTGATGTGGATTCTATGAAGGTGAAGAGTCAGAGACAATATCAGGATGTCATCCAAGTAGATGAGTAAATGTATGATTAGCAGATCACAGAAGACATCGTTGACAAAAGGTTAAAAAGTAGCAGGGCATTACAGAACCCAAAGGGCATCACGAGGTACTCATAGTGCCCATACCTTGAGTTAAAGACCATTTTACATTCGTCCCCAGGTTGGATTTGAACTAAGTTATAGGCCCCCCTCGGGTCCAACTTAGTGAACCAAGCTGCTCTGCGAAGGAGGTCAAATAGTTCCAGAATCACAGGGATTCGGTTCAGGTCTTGGTGGTCCACACACTGTCAAAGTGATCCATTTTTCTTGACAACTAAGAAGAACCTGGCCCCCGCAGAAAATGAGGAGGGGTGTATGAAATCCTTATGTAGGTTCTTCTATATGCAGGAGGGGAGGGCTTTCATCTCAGGTTGAGAAAGGAGAAATGTATGACACTTGTGAGGCATAGTAACAGGAAGTTGATTGATTGGGCAGTCATATGTCTGGTGTGGCAGAGTCTTTTCTACTTGGCATTTGCAGAAAACAGATCTGAATTCAATGTAGGCCTGAGGGATGGAATCGTGGAGGGATACTGATGCCGAAACGATCTCCTGAGTAGAACTCTAGATTCGGGTCAGAAACGACTGAAAGTAAAATTTACTCCATTGCATGAGTTTGCCACCCCTCCAATCAATAGAGGGACTGTGGCGACAGAACCATGGAAGCGCCGGTATGATGGGCATGAGTGGGGAGTACACCAAATCAAACTTCAGGTCTTTGGTGTGCAAGGCTCAAGTGATGAGCTGTAACCATCCAGTCTCAAGGGTGACTTTCCTGTCGCCCAGTGGTTTCCCATGCAGGGTGGAAACCAAGAGAGGCTGTTCCTTGGGTTGCATACAAAATGTGAGAGGCTTCTGAGGACAAACAACAGCACAATGGCCTGCTCTAGGGCTAGTCACCGCCCAGAAGCATCACATTTTAGATCTCAAGTGCCATTACAGAGGAAAAATTTCCATGTACATATTAGACTAACCCCGCCCCAAAATGACAGGCAAGTCCCGTCTGCACGGGAACACCAGCTAACCCCCGACAGGGATGCAGCTGGATTCCCTAGGCACTGAAAGCAAGGAGTCCACATCTGGATTACCCTTAGGGAGAGTATTCAAAATATGCATACGAAATGTGAGAGGCTTCCAAGGATGGACAACAGCACAATGGGCTGTTCTACGGCTAGTCACTACTCAGAAGCATCACATTTTAGCTATCTAGTGCCATTACAGAGGAGAAATGTCCATATACATAATAGACTAATCCCGCCCAAAAGGACGGGTCAGTTACAAAATGACAGGCAAGTCCCCCTGACACCAGCTAACCCCCGACATACATTTTGGCCATGTTGGGCCTCATCAGGAGGGTGCAGCTGGACTCCCTAGGCACTAATCTGACCCAAAAGGACAGGCAAGTCCCCTATGCACAGTAACACCAGCTAACCCATGACACCCATATTTTGAATACTATTCCTAAGTGTGAAGGGTAATCCAGATGTGGACCACTCCCTAGGCACTAATCTGACCCAAAAGGACAGGCAAGTCCCCTATGCACAGTAACACCAGCTAACCCATGACACCCATATTTTGAATACTATTCCTAAGTGTGAAGGGTAATCCAGATGTGGACCACTTGCACTCAGTGCCTAGGGAATCCAGCTTCACCCTCCTGACGAGGCCCAACAAGGCTGAAACATACGTTGTGGTTAGCTGGTATTCCCATGCAGAGGGGATTTTCCTGTTATTTTGGAACAGGACTGCCCTTTTGGATGGGATTAGTCTAATATGTATGTGGAAATGTATCCTCTATAATAGCACTAGAGAGCTAAGATGTGATGCTTCTGAGCGGTGACTAGCCATACAACAGGCCATTGTGCTGTTGTTTGTCCTTAGAAACCTCTCACATTTTGTATGCATGTTACTTGGGTTGACATGGGATACCGTGCTTCCATGCTCATGTTAGATCCACCACTATGGTGTCTGTGTCAGTGAATGCCGCTATGGAGATGGACAAGGAAGACCACCTGATAGTCACCAGAAGGCAAAGAGGCTGAGGAACAGGGCTTAGTGGACCGGCTCTTTGTCCGGCTAAGCCATGTCATTTCCTGATCTATTGGGACACTGCCAGATCATGTGTCCCCTGAGACCAAAGCACGGACACAACCCAAGAGAACAACATCTTTTCCTGTCTTCCTTACATAGCTGAGTGACTCCACAGATATACATCAGTGATTCAGTAGCAGGAACGCCTTCTGCGGGAAATGGAGAAGGTGTCCAATGATGTCTCCAACCATGTTTCTGCTGCCTCTCCTGCATGCATCAGTCCAGGTCAAGGCATAAGAGC
The DNA here is from genome assembly GCA_037306005.1 of Rhinophrynus dorsalis. Classification (NCBI taxonomy): domain Eukaryota; kingdom Metazoa; phylum Chordata; class Amphibia; order Anura; family Rhinophrynidae; genus Rhinophrynus; species Rhinophrynus dorsalis. The sequence goes on from CM074726.1 coordinate 174,013,693, forward strand.
TGAATTCCTCCAACCCAACCGGGATGTCCCAGCAAGTAAGGGCATCCTTTAGGTGCTTGTTGTGACTGTGTCGGAAGGCCGCTTTCAAGGCCCCCTGGATCCATTCGGTCTCATATGATATGGAACGAAACCCCGCTGCGTACTAGATTACTGAACATCAAAAAATGACTTAAAGGGATAGCAATGTTTCATAATAAAAGCAGCTTAAATTAATCTTCATGGTATTTGGGCTATGGAGAGTGTTATTTCAATACTGTCAGAGTTGTAGTTCAAGAGTAATTGAATGATAAATTATCCCCCTCCCACCCCTTTTACTGATGTAAAGTTGCTCAACTCAGAGCAGCAGGGTGGCATCCAAGTGGATTGCAGAGAGGAACAATCTTCAATTAACATAAGGGAAAAACATTAAAAACCTGTCAATAGGGGCAGGGCTTTCATTGTTCTCACAGTAAGAAGATTGTCCCTTGCTGTGAACTGTCTGGTCTGTGGACCAGATTCCACATCTGAGTTGAGGTGGCTTACACTAGGTAAAAGGGGCAGGAGGGGATACTTTATTATTCAATTACTGTTAAACTACAGCTCTAACAGTATTGAAATAACACTCTCTATGGCTCAAATACTATGAAGATTAATTGAAGCTGATGTTTTTTTGAAATGTTACTAACACTTTAAGGGCTGCGATGCAAACCTTTGAATCATCCAATAAGAGAGACTGCTGCTCCACCAGAGGGGAAACCCAGGCCAAAACCTTGCCCTTGAGAAGAGATATAATGAGGGTCACCCATGCAGTGTGCGTACAAAAGAGTTGTGGCAGGGTCCAGAAGTGGAGCAGGTATTGATTAAAAAAAACCTGGGTTCCATTGGATGGGTAGAATACTTGTCAGGTAGGAGAATAGGAGGAGGAACATAGCCTGAAGGAGAAGAGAACACTCCAAAACCAGGCGCCATCTTAGGAGTGGGAGCAGCCACTCTCTGACCCACAGAGGATTGAATCATGTCCAGCATAGCATCAAGCTTTCTCTCCAGACTTTAGAGGTCATGTTCCTGACTTTCTTGTCTCACTGCCAGATGGGACATTTCAGTTGGATCCACTGGTATGTCATTTCAGCAGTCACTGCATGGGGAGTAGGAACCTACAAAGGCCTAGCACCCAAGCTGGGTAGAGGTGCTGATCGCAAAACCAGATTGTTCCACCCTAGTTGAGCCGGGGTGCAACCAGGATTGGAGTACACTGGGATCCGTCGAGAACCAGGGCCAGGGAGGACCTGCAAAAATAGATCTGGATCAGGAACTGGAACAAAGGAATGGTCAGAAGTAGCATTGTCAAAACCAAATGGGGAGAAGCAAAACCAAGTCGTCAGGCAGAGTCATAGTCAAAGGAGTAGCCGAAGTCAGGGCCCAGGTATCAGGAACAGTAGACATAGCCATGGTCAAAGGAGTAGCCGAAGTCAGGACCCAGGTATCAGGAACAGTAGACAATGTTGTGGTCAAAGGAGTAGCCAGAGTCAGGAGACAGGTATCAGGGACATTAGACAATGCCATGACAAAGCGGGTAGCCTGAGTCAGGAGCCAGGTATCCAAGGCTGAGTCAAAACACAGAAGAATGCAATACAGGAACACCAACTCTAACTAGAGCTCCTGGAAGGAGCACCCGCAGAAGTGTGTATCCTGTTTAAAAAAGACAAGGAGTCAATAGCAGGGCTCACTGGAAAAGGCATATTCATGAACAATAGCCTGATTGGCTCCTGGCCAGCCAATACAAGGCCAGTAAAATGGAAGCACGTCTTCACACATACACCACTGAGAACTAATCAGCCAACCGTCCGCATGTTCAGTCAAGGAGGAGGCAACTGGAAACCCTGGCATGTGCCGGCAAAGGCGGAAGTGGCTGCAGAGGCTCCGGCAAGGAAGGACGCTGAGAGAAAGGAGACACAAGTAAAGTTAAAATTAGGGGTTACTGTTCCTTTAACATGTGTAGTACTAACTCATGTTTAGTTTGTGAGCTAACAACCCTTTGAGTGCCAGTTGGGAATTCATTGCCTTGATCATAATGCATTGGATACCTCTTTGGCTCTCAAAGGGTTTACATTACTTTTTAACATCCAACAATATTGATGAAGATTGATGATGTCATAATGGCACAAGACATGCGTCTTAACTTAGTTTGGTCTATAGAGCTTTCAGATCCCTCAGAGATGTTCTCCCAAGTCTATGCACAAGATAATAAAAATATCTGCTCAGTGCTGAATGTAGGGCAATGAATGCTGTTTGTATAGGAACAGGTACGTGCCATCATATTGCTTTTGCAAGTATGTATATTTTTATTTATATGGTGCCACATAGTGTATGCAGCGCGTTACAATAGACGTATGTTACAATAAAGAAAAGGGGATAAAATAAGTGTCACATTCATAGAAACAATAGGAGAGAAGTCCCTGCCCCAAGGGTAATAGGAGACAGACAACAGGGTATGAGGGTGTCAAGTGCTGTGATTACAAGTGCTGAGTCAAAAGGCAAAAGGTGGTGCACGGTTGCTTTTGTGAAATGTTTTTCATATCTCAATGAGGCTGCAATCCAACTGTACATTTGGGGTCAAATAAAAACTGGCAAAATTCTATTTGATTTAAACGAAGTACAAAGGTCCATTTAAATCATTAAGATTTATGTATATATATATGTGTGTGTGTGTGTGTGTGTGTGTGTGTGTGTGTGTGTGTTGTTGTTTGTCATGCATTTGGTTTGCAGAATAATTCCTCTACTTTTCCTTATTAGATTAGTCTTAGTAGGGGTGAATGTATCAGTTAGACAGAGCAGCCATACTGAAGTTAACCTATTATGCCAGCAGCTGCACTTCAGGGTACGCACTGCAGTGTATGAGCTCTCTAGTGCATACCTTCAGACAATCTCCATCATTATTAAGACTTTAAAGCCTTCATGCCTCTGATTAGCCCCATAGCATGTTCTAGGTGATGGAATACCCCTTTGCCTTGTCAGGTAAATGGTCATAAACAAGCATAATGAGGAAATTAACATGTGAAATACCCATAGACTCTTCCATTGTCCTCCCCTTGACACAAGCATCATTAACCTTTTGAGTGCCAGAAAGTTCTCCAATGCATTGTGTTGCAATGTGTTGTATATGTCTGTGGCACTCAAATGGTTAAGGCAAGGAATTCTGGTGTACATAGGTTATTAACTTAACATTAGACAGATGGAAGGAACGTAAATAAAATCAGCACCTGATACAGCTTGGAATCTCCATTCGACATTCTCCCTAATGTCTCCTTTGTGCTGCGTTATCTTAATAGTCTCCAGTCTGATTATAGATGAATCTTTAGTTGTTTCATGGGGAAACAGACAGTTCTGCAGATTATAATTATAATTCAGTATATACAAACACAGATAATCATAACAGAAACATATGGTGGACTAATAATTGTGACTTGTTGATATGTGTAACAATTTCCTACACCAAAACAATTTAACCCTTTGAGTTCCAGAGGAGTAGTGATGCATAGCTCTGCAATGCGTAGCGTACCTCTCTGGCACTCAAAGGGTTAATTTATAACATTTTAAAATACTTTTCACTACAATATAGGGAATTTTATTCAAAGTTCTAACCTCTCCTTAATTAATAACCATCTGAGTGCTAGACGAGTAGCCAACACATTGCAAAAGGGGGATCCAACGTACTTTTTTGTAATCAGTTTTGGTTCAAGAGTTAAAGAGGCAATAAAGAGTTCCAGTATGTGTGCATTCATAAGAGACAGCATGTTATTACCAGACTGAAAAACAGTTCTACAATCAATTCTTATATTAATTTATATAAATTATCACTCATTGCTTTAAATCAGTTTATGAATTTAATTTCCTTTGTACAAATTAATTTATTTGTAGAAGGTAAATTATTTTTAGAGTAGAAAACTTAATTTGGGTATCTTCCTTATATATATATAGGGGATCATTTTGAAATCGCAATGATGTTTATATAAGATATGTATGAGGAATATTTGGAGGTTATAAAAGCGTTTAACCCTAGGAGTGTCAGAGGGGTATCTAACACATTGCTTACCCCTAGCAAAGGGATAATATAATTTATTGCTTGACAAATAGTCTTCCTATATTAACTGACATTCGCATACATTTTGGAAGGGTTTTCTCTCTGAGTACTTTGAATGTTTTTTCCTCCATTATGACTTAACAAGACTAAGTCTAAATTTTATTTTAATTATTATTTAATTGTACTACACATCACATGAACATACTATTAGAGAGGAAGACTGACTGCCTAAGATGTAGGTAGGAAAAACAGAAGACTGTATTCATTCTACATGAAGGCTTATTCAGTGGTGGAGATGTAATAATCAATGAGGAATCTACCAGCCAATAAAAAACCTCCAGCCTATAAGAAAGCAAATCACTGAACTCATAAAAAATATATCAAATTAACCTAAACAGAACAATGTTAGAAAACTGTAACATAAATAGAAAGACTAACACAGTATGTATAGAAAGCCAAGGATCAATTAGTTCAGTGGTTATAAAATTTTTTGCTGTTCTGGAATCTTTTAGTAACTAATAAAATACTTGTGGAATCCTACCGAAAACCTTTGTCTCTTGGATATTAGAGAGTTGTCCAATACATTACTAAACAACACATTAGAGATGTCTGTAAGATCAATAACATAATAGCAGAATCACATAGATTTAAATGTTGGTAGTGGTAACTTAAAACTGAGTTATTAGGCTAAAATATAGCATCTGGTAACAGTCACCAGGTAATTATATTTGATGATTTTATTACTTAGAGGATTCTAGTGTAACGGTTTGTACGACACTCAGACACAGTAGGTTAGCATAAAACACAGTTTTATTAAAAGGCACAATGAAAATACCCTAGCGGGCTATAACGTATCACAGTGGAAGAGACACAAAAATATAGGTCATAGATATATGCCCACACAGGCCCAGTATACAATGAGTAGGATGGTACAGATGCTGTCACAGGTCAGGCATAACAAGGCATCCTCAGCACAGCATGGGTTAAAGTCCAATGATATAATCAGTCTCTGAGGTGGTGTGTTTGAAAACCCCAGTATGATGGTAAACGGCTATCAGGAGACAGTGGTGCGAGAATGGAGACAAGCACCTAGATCTGCAAAGTAGAGCTGAGACTTATACCCTCTGCCGTAGCAGTAAAGGAGGTCACAACATACCCTGCTAGAGCTGAACGGACTTGAGCCGCAGACACCCGACCGGTGCAGTAACGGAGGCAACAGTACTCTGCAAGAGCTAATTAAGTAGGGCTAATGGCACCCGACCTGTGCAGTAACGGAGGCAACAGTACTCTGCAAGAGCTAATTAAGTAGGGCTAATGGCACCCGACCTGTGCAGTAACGGAGGCAACAGTACTCTGCAAGAGCTAATTAAGTAGTGCTAATGGCACCCGACCTGTGCAGTAACGGAGGCAACAGTACTCTGCAAGAGCTAATTAAGTAGGGCTAATGGCACCCGACCAGTGCAGTAACGGAGGCAACAATACTCTGCAAGAGCTGTAAGTTGAGCCAATGACACCCAACTGGTGCTGTCACGGAGGCAACAGTACTCTGAGAGAGCAGATGGTAATGAGCCAATGACACCCTGCCGGTGCAGTAACGTGGGCAACAGTATACTGCAAGAGCTGAACGGAACGCAACCACGGGCACACTGCAGGAGAAGTAACGGAGGCAACAATTGCTCTGCAAGAGTTAACGGAAGGCTCAGTGGTAACGGAGGCAGCAGTGCTCTGCAAGAGTTAATGGAAGGCTCAGTGGTAACGGAGGCAACAGTGCTCTGCAAGAGTTAACGGAAGGCTCAGTGGTAACGGAGGCAACAGTGCTCTGCAAGAGTTAACGGGAGGCTCAGCAGTGACGGAGGCAACAGTGGTTCTCAGTCTGGCAGGGCCAGACTAAGCGGAAGACAGAATGTCACCGAGGTGACACGATGAGCAGGAACAGGATAGCTGGGCCGGAACTCAGCACAGGAACGTCAGACAAGCCAGGTCAGGTCACGGAGCAGGAACATCAGCCAGGCCGGGTCGAATCACGGTGCAGGAACGTCAGCCAAGCCGGGTCAAGTCACGTTGCAGGAACGTCAGCCAGGCTGGGTCGAATCACTGAGCAGGAACCAGAAGCGGAGTAGTCAGACAGGCCAAGTCGGTACACAGGAACACAGCAACACAGTAACACAGTAGCACTGGTACAGGAATAACACAAAAGGGCACCTGACAGGTGCCAGAGGCCCAGTATAAGAAGGCCATACTGGGCGGGCCAAACCAAGCTCAGCCAATGGGAGCGCAACACACAGAGACTGACAGGAAAAAGCACGGTCACCGTGATATCTAGGTTTATATTGTTTGTTTTAAGGGAAAGTTAACAGAAAACACAATTGCACTGAGTGAGTTGTTTCACTCTTCCACTCTCCACTGATAGTCACAGACTAAGGAGGCAGACAAATCTAAAAATCCTGCAATATTCCATTCTTAATCTCCCCCCCACACACACATACACAAAAACACAATACAGTATCCATACCCAAAACTCAAAACATAGAGAGAAGAAGGCAATTGAGATGTGATGTTTGAAAAGCAATAAATTTAACAAGAGAACTAATAATATGGAGCTCCAATACCCTGAATGGTGTAGTACATCCTGCAGCATTTGGCTCTATTCTATATAGTACAAATTATAATGACTGAGTCCTGATTATATTATATCAGATCAAGCCTTCATAAAAGGAATACATAAAAATGGTACAAAATTAAATGATTGGTGAAAATGAGATTAAAAAAAAAATCTGCTCATAAGAGAGGAGGTTTGAAAGACATGATAAGCAAAATAAGATACTGTAGGTGCCACACGCAAACACATAAGAATAAAACATTATGCCATAAAGGAACATATAAAAGACCAAGTAAATAACTATTTACCTGGAGATATAACCCTACAAACAACTGATACTAAAATGGAATGCTATATGGAATGGTCCATAATGAACATTATCCAGCCAGCTTGTTAGATGTCCACTAAAATGTTGACATCTACACGTTTCTGGTGCATACTGTTTTTATGGTGTTTTCTTCAGAGTTACTGATTTCTAAATCAAGAAGACTACAGATTTTTAGTTTATGTATAGAGGAATTTTAAGCCCAGAATTTCCTGTTGATTGTCTACCATACATTCAGGCAAGGTTTCTTCATCTCCTTTACACACAATGTGTAAATCATCAATATATCAAGTATAGAAAACAAGTTTTGCGCTATAGGGCCCCAGAAACTATGATTTGTCCCAGAGGCCCATAAAAAGATCAATGTAACTAGGCACAAATCTGGTCCCCATATCTGTTCCACAAATTTGTAAAGAATATTGATCTTCAGATAAATTATAATTGTGTGTTAGGATAAAGTTAATCCCATCTGAACTGTTTTTGTTCATCTCTAATGCTATGAGAAATGTAGAGTCATATATTGCTTTGATCTAATTAAACTTTGGTATGTAGGCACTACAATGTACAGCTAAAACAACAATATGATCACTGACTTTCAGATACCTTAATAAAGCAACATGCACTACATGAATTCTACTAATCAGACAATGGTAACCTATTTCATAATTAGGGGGGTGTCTGACATTTCTGAGCTGCAGGCTCTAATATTTCTTCTAGTTTTGCTAATTTATCTCATCACAATTGGTGGCAATATGACAATAGTATTACTTGTGTGTCTGGATCCTCAACTTTACACTCCTATGTACTTCTTTCTATGTAACTTGTCCATCATAGACATGTGTTCCACCACTGTCACTCTACATAGAGTTCTTATGGACTTCATTTCAGGAGATAACACTGTTTCTTTTCCTGCTTGCATGGCACAAATGTATACTTTCACATTCTTAACAGCTGACGAACTGTTATTACTGACTGTTATGAGTTATGATCGATATGTAGCAATCTGTAACCCAATGCACTATCCAATTATCATGAACGTTAGAGTCTGTGCTCTGCTGGCCACTGTCTGCTGGGTACTTGGTTTTGTAGAGTGTCTGCCTTACATTATTATAATATCAAGTTTTTCCTGTTTCAGAACAAATGAAATAAACCATTTTTTCTGTGATGCTCTGGCTCTTATAAAACTTTCTTGCAGTGATACTTCACCTGTGGATATTTTTATTTTTATTGTTGGATTAATCCATGTTATGTTATCATTTTCAATCACCTTCATTCCTTACATATTCATTATTGCCACCATATTGAGGATCCAATCCAACATTGGAAGGAGTAAAGCCTTCTACACTTGTTCCTCACATCTCACAGTCGTCATACTTCTGTATGGGACTCTTGTCTTCCAATACCTGACACCTACTTCAGCCAACAGCTTGGACTCAAATAAACTTTTTTCTCTATTAAACACAGCTGTTGTCCCCATGTTAAACCCACTGATTTATAGCTTGAAAAATAAAGATGTCAAGTCAGCTCTGAGACGCAGCTTAAAATGCAAATTTAATTTTAAATAATTATTAAGGTCCTCACTCCTCACAGTCCTTTTGATTGTGTATGTGACTCTATTGTGCAGAACATTTTTACTAAGTAATTATACAATTGTAATTATATGTTTTTAAGTCTTGTGTGCAGAACACTTCTACAGGTATTTGGGTGACCTGCCAGCAAGTAAAATGAAAGTAAATGTGCATCTTGAATTCCTAATCCATTTATTCACTGCTTGAAAATAAAGACATGAACTAAACTATGAGAAGAACATGTGTGTGTGTGTGTGTGTGTGTGTGTGTGTGTGTATTTGTGTGTGTGGGGGGTGTCAATTGTCTATTAAAAGATTATATAATGATTTGATTGATTCTTTTCCAATGTATATTTACTTTAAGATTGTACTCGCTCTTAGTTTTCTTGGTTGTATAACCCTTTGGGTGCCAGGGGGTATCTAAATTACTGCAAAGCAATGGATTGTATACCTGTCTAGCACTCAAAGGGTTCAAATATTTTACACTAATGTTCACATTAAAGATGCATTTCTAGTAGCTAAAGAGATGTAATTCTGGAGCAATCCAACTGCACCACAGGGGGAAAAGAAATGCATTGGAGAACTCTGCCATTCAAGGGTTAAATAAATATGAATTTTAATTTGGTGCAGCTGGTTCCTCCAGAATTGCACTGTAACTGTCTTACGATAAAAAAGAAAAGTGGAATAATTGTGGAGCAGACCAATAGCACGATAGGCATACAGTTATGCTATTGGTTTGCCACAGAATTATTCCATTTGCAATGCTTTGATTTCCCCTCTGAAACTGAAGGTGATAACATATTGTGCTGTCTGTTTAGTGTATTTTCCTTTTTTGTATTAAAAGACTTTCATGTTATGATATTTTGCATCTGTGTGGGATTGAGTTACATAAATGGGTATTTTGCACTTAAGGATACTTACCTACCCATTCTCTGTCCTTCCCTTTAGAGTAACTGGCTCACTGGGGTACAAGTATGATGGAGTGATAGGATGGGAGAAGTCCTGGGTTCAAATCCCAGAGGATCCCATGATTTCTTGGAGGAGAGAAGAGAGAGGGGATATGATAGATACATTCAAATACATGAAGGAATTCAACATAGTAAAGGAGGGAAATACATTTCAAAGGAGTAGAAATGTTATCACAATGGTTCATAATCTAAAACTAGAGGGACAAGGGCTTAGATGTAAAGGAAGAAAGCTTTACTTCACTGAGATGGTGGTAGACAAGTGGAATAGGTTACCAGCAGAAGTTATAGAGGTTAATACAGTGAGGGAATTTTAGTAGAGTTGGGAAAATCTTTTCACCTCAGAACTGAAAGAAAAAAAAAATGGAACCCAGAGGGTTTTTTTTGTGAAAAGTACAGACTTTCCCCTTTTTTCACCTAGCTCAGTCATTGCACTGAAATCAATGGGAATATTGAATTTCCCCCATCCCATGGAAAGTTTCCCTTTGTTTCCCACAGGCAAGGTATAAAATGGGAGTCTGGTTTCTGCATCTTGCCATTCTGTGTTTGTGAGAGCAATAGAGAGCAGCACAATTTTGAGCTATATAAGACAGTCAAATAAGAAAATTTGGAGTGTACTTTAGGGAGACTTGTAGACAGCAGATTTGTTTCCTGTGTTAGGGGAGTCTGGTGGACTATGAAGGGAGAAAGGAGGTTGACCAAAACTATGCCCAACATTCTGTGTAACTGACTGGGAAAACACAGACAGTCATGATCCAAGTTTCTTCCTGATCTGGTTGCTCTCTGTGTTAGGGGAGTATTGGGAAAGAAGTAGTAGTGATAGAGACAGTTAAAGGGATAGTAATACTTCGTTTTAACTTTATTTTATTTTGTAGGCATTAAAAAAACATGAAGAATGATATAAGTCTTATCTCTCAAACCTTTATGGTTTATGAGATATTCACAAGAAAAGTTTCCCTCTCCCGCCCCTTTTACCTACTATAAACAATCTCTTCTCAGATGTGGAATGCAGTCCATAGACTGGACAGATAACAGAAGGGGACACTCTTATTCCTATGAAAACAATGAAATCCCTGCCCCCCTTGACAAGCTTTTCAGGTTTTTCCCTTATCTTAATTGAAGATTGTCCCTCTCTGCAGTCTACCTGGGCACCTCCCTTCTGCTCAAGCTGAACAGTGTGACATCAGTAAAAGGGGAGGGAGGGGTACACTTTGTCATTGAATTACTCTGGAACTACAACTCTGACAGAATTGAAATAACACTCTCCAAAGTCCAAATAATATGATGATTAATTAGAGCTGTTATTATGATGAAACATTACTATCCCTTTAATTTAAATAAATAAATATGAATACTTTGATATGTGACAGTCAGAGAACCTGACATGAACTGTGACTGAGGCAGACAGGTACTAGAAAAGACAAGAAGAAAAAAAGGGCGCTCTTAATGCAATATATAGCAAATATTGGACCTCCACCAGTACACCACTTCACTCACAATTTGAAAGACCACTAACAGTGATCAGTATATACTTACGAGGGACTCCGACTGCCCTCACTCACTCCAACAAACTATGGATGCTGCGTCTTAGGAACTCCCACAATCTTCTGGGATCCTTCAACAAAAGAAACACATGAACAGAAAGAGCGCAAACCACCTCACATACCCTTTGGACCGTCAGATATGATGAATACTCACACTTCTTCAAATGAAGTAGCTGGTAAACAATATAACCAGCTCAAGCAAACGGGGAAACATAGACTGCCCCGATTCAGTCACCTCTGTACTCAAAAAATACTGGATCCTTTGTTTTCTTAAAAATAAAATGTAATAACCTAATAATAAAATAGAATCTTGCATATAGCTACTATATTACCCTATTAACGCGTTTCGGGGTTACACCCCTTTTTCAAATATATAGGCAAAAAGTATTTTCAATATAAGCAATCCGCTAAAGAGTAAAGATAAAATCAGCTGCTATAAAAGATAGAGTATTTTGTAAAAGGCAAGACATCACACACAATCAGTTCTATTGTGTACTTCAATGTAAAATACACACATGGAGGTTGAGGGTGTAAGAAGTATGAGCATGCAGGGACTTGTGAGTAGAGTGGTAGTCCAAAAACTGACTGCAGCCATGGTCACTGAAGTATGTGCAAGAAATGATGGTGATTCCTCTCCTCCTGTGGAGGACATTTTCCAAAGACCCATATAAAGTTCCACCACCACCAGCACCAGTACTATTACTAAACCATATGAAAATGCTGACAACATTGACTCACGTTCTAGTGTTGATGGCATAGTGGAAGAGGGTGTAAAAAGTTCATCCAACTATTGCATCTGATAGACAGTTTCTCTATAGTGAAGAGTAAAAAGAAATTGTTTGCAACCTCTAAAAGTGCAGAGGAATATAAAAGTAGTGGGGAAGAGGCAGCAGGCAATACTAAGGATGACCTAATTACTGATGGTGATGATGCAGATCTAGAATATATCATTCGGCATCCTCCTCTATGTCAGATTCAAAAGAAATTTAGAGAGTTGATGACATGGACAGAAAGTTAGCTGAAAGGTAAAGGCTCAGTCTTCCACCACTGAAATAGAGCGCTGCGCCAGTTTGTAAACTGTTTGAGAAAACAACTGGAAAGTCTGACCCTGAACAAGCAAAGTGTCATGGTTTCCCACAAAGCCATAGATGTATTAAATAAACTAGAGCAGTTAATAGAGGAATGGCTTGTTCCCTGCTCCTTGAAAGATGGTTTTGTGTTTGCTGGTAATGGCTCAAACATAATAGCTGCCTTGAGAACAGGTGATATGATGAATGTACTCAGCTTTACCCATATCTTCAATTTAGTTGTGACCAGATTCCTGCCAGAATTTGAAACCCTCAAGATACTAAATATCATCACCAAAATCTGTGCCCATTTTAGCAGCTTCTACAGTGCACACAACACATTCTATTCCATATAAGAGCATAACAACCTGCCCCATCACCAGCTGATAGTTGAGGTCCCTACCAGGTGGAATTCCACCATGTACATGCTAGAGCTTTTGTACAAGCAGAATAAGACCATTAGTGAGTACACAATGAAAATCTGGAAGGGCTTTGGAGGGAGTCTCTTTGTCACCTGGGTAATGGCAACTTATGTGTGATGTATTTGAGCTACTTAAATCTTTTGAGGTGGTCACCATGCTGGGTAGTCATGTAGGGGCAGGAATTATATATATTTATTGAAAAAACTGAGGAGAATGGCTGAGGAATCTTACCATACAGTAAGGACAACACAGACATTCACCAGCTGATCAAGGGAATGTTAGCATGCTTTCAGCAAGATCCATGCATAGTCTCCATTAAAGCAATAAGAAATACACTATTGCCACTTTGTTGGACCCCTGCTTTAAACAGAAAATTTCTCAGTTTCTAAAAAAGTGTGATCAGTTTGTCACAACAAGGAGACATGTTCAGCAACATCTATCTCTGCGGAATCAAATTCTGTATATATATATATATATATATATATATATATATTGTGACAATGTCAGAGGAATAATAGTAGAAGGAAAATATTTGGGACCCAGAATCCTACACAGTTTATACCCACTTTAGGGTTCAGAAAGAAAACTACATTTCCCAACAGGTAGCACTGCAGCTGAGGGATAGTTAGGAGCCACACCTAACCTCAAATGGGAAAAATTGTTTTTAAAGTTCAGAGCAAGAAAGGCTCTGGTCTATCTCCCCTTTGATTTCTCTGCTGATTGCAAGAGAGGAAAAGAGCTACCTTAAAGGTAATCAAACTAGAATTGAAAGTTGTGTATTTCATGCTACCTTGAGATTTTGTTGTGGCTGGTAAGCGGGCTTAGCCACCCAGCGATAGTCACGGATTGACTCTGTTTAAGTTAGTGCTCTGGTGAGAGCTAGGGTTTATTTTTCTGTTGTTTATTTATTTTGAGTTGCTGTCAGAAAATACACAGTTTTGGACTATACAATAATAACTGTTAAAGTGTCTTCCAGATTCTGTTATTTATTGTAACAGATCCAACTCCATTACTGGAGCCCTATCTGGGTGTAAGGCTTACCAGCCCAGAAAGCAAGGAACTGTGGACATTTGGTTGTATCGGGAACCCTTATCAGCTGGGCACACAAACTTTTAAGCCTGGCCCGGGCCTATGTGTGTACAGGCCCTTATTACGAACTAAAGAGAACTTTGGAAACATTATGCCGATAGACACTGTGTGCTCATGGTTGTCGTGTCGCAGCATTCCATCAACCATCAGTCAACCATTCCCACCTCGGTGTTCGAGTCATCGAGACCGGGTCAAACTCAGGAAGCCGGGTGGCAAGAGGCGAAAGCTAATTCAGTCAAATTCTTGTGGTAGGCATGCAAATATCCTCCATAGCCTAACATGGGGAACCGTAGGCAGCTCAGTGATTGGTCAAGGTTGGAGCAGGACATTCAAAGTAGTCAAACAAAGGCTCCAACCTTGGACCAGTGTCCCAGCAGATGTGTATTTGAGCCACTCCAACAATCATAGGTTTGCGAATTGTATTGAGACCCCCTGCTGTGTGTTAATTCAGTCATGTCTGCCCTATTATGTTTCTCTGAACCATTTGCTGTTGGTTCTTTGTCTTATGTGTTTTGATTGCATTATCCTTGTAAACTCGCCCATTGTGCCATGTCTGCCCACGTATTGCCAATGTGGTTAAACTGTATAAATATGTTGTGGTTTGTTTCAGTAAAGAGTTGCTTGTTGTACACACAAGAAGAAGATTTCTGGTGTCTTTATGCTGTTGTGGTTTAAAGTATCCCCTCTAATGCCCATCTGAGCCAAGTTTCCTGTATCGTCGACTGCCTGCTGCCAGCTATCTGTGGATCTGATTCCGAGTTGGGACTTCTGGACTTTGTAAGCTGTCAGGCATCGACGTGGACTCTGTTGGACACTGCTGTGTTTCCTGTGACATCCTCCAGCTATCCTTCGACTGGGAGTAGAGGCCTCACTCTCTATGGCCCGTGGTACCAGTCTGAGATCCAACTCTGGCTTCGAGTCCCTTCAACCTTTTCCTGTTCGCCTAGACTTTCTCCAACTCCGACATGGAGTTGACTACGCTATCACTTTCATCTGACTTAGACACGGAGTCTTCAAAACTGTAGATGCTTAATCAGGCCCCTTATTGCTCGACCAGTAGGAGCCACGCTGTGTAATCCGCCTTTGAGAAGGAGAAACCCAGAACAACGGCTGAGGGCGACACGGTGCCTTCCAGCTTCCATTAAATTTATATCCCTAGAAGACTGTGCTAAGAAACCCTAAGGCTGTGAGTATTTATCACACTTGGTGGAGAATGCGGGCATAGCACTGAAGAGTCTGTGGGTTTTTGAAAAATGGAGGACATACTAAAGGCTTTGATGCAGGCAACCTCTGCACAACAGCAGGCCACTGCAGTACAACAGCAGGCCACTGCAGCAGAACAGGAGACCAACTAGGTGCTGGCAGCACAAGAAACTGGGCAACAGAACATTACGCAGATACTCCAACAGGAGGTGCAAGTTCTAACTGAACAGCTCAGCCAAGACATGCTCCACTGCAGAGTTCCCAAGGCAATAGTGGAATCAGAGCAAGTAATTTTCTCCAGAAATTGACAGAATCTGATGAGGTAGAAGCATACCTTATGAGATTTGAGAGGACTGCTGAGAGAGAACACTGGCCACCTGAACAATGGGCTGGCCTAGTGGCACCATTCTTGAGTGAGGAGCCCCAGAAAGCATATTTTGATCTGGAGCCAAGCGAAGCTAGTGATTATTCCAAACTGCAGGCAGAAATATTGAACCGTTTGGGTGTTACAGCAGCAGTTCATGCTCAGAGGTTTCATTCTTGGACATTCCATCAGGAGAAAGCACCAGGATCACAGATGTATGAACAGATTCATCTAGCACGCAAGTGGTTGCAACTGTAGGTGAACTCAGCAGCACACATAGTGGAACAGCTGGTGATGGACCATTTCATAAGGAGCCTACTTTCGTCCCTTCCCAAAAGGATCATTCAAGGAAACCCCTGTACTGCTGATGAGTTAACCGCTCTTGTTCAAAGATATCTGGTGGCTGTTGAGCTGTTGGAAACGAATATCCGAGAGCAGATGCAGAATGGGAAAACGAAAGAGAGCAACAAAACTGGAAAGACTGTTCCTGGTTTTAAAGCTGTTGGGAAGTCATCCGTTACTGGAAAAAACTTTGAACTTAATGACTATCCAAATAGAGGGAAATTGTCCCCAAGAGGTCAGCAGAATGGTAAATGGCCACAAAGACCGTTAGAATCATAGGTTAAATGTTTCAGATGTCAAGAATATGGTCATTTTGTGAAGGACTACCCATTGTCTACTGAACCTATGCAATGTAATAGGAGAAAATGGTCATGTGTATACAGTGTTTTCTGGTGCATGGGTATCTCCCATGCCAACAGTTCCTTCTAAGGTCCCACATTTATGTCGGATAACAGTAGAGGGCAGAAAGATTCAGGCCTTACTTGACTCTGGGAGAATGGTTACTCTGGTTTCTAAAAACCTGATAAGCCCTGATAAGCTAAACAATTCTAAAGTAATTGAAATACTATGTATTCATGGAGATAGGCATCAATATCCTACTGTTGAGTTGAGGTTTGAACAGAAACAGGTTTTTTTCACATCAGGTGGGTGTAGTACCAAGTATTGCTCATAATATTGTCCTAGGTAGATATTTCCCTCATTTCTTGGATCTGTGGACCTCCACATATAATGTTGCAAATGCTTTATCTGAAGAATTGTATGACATATTTCTATTTTCTGACTCCGTTTTTGAAAAAGAAATACATTTGAAACTGTAAAATTAAATGAAAATGGTACACTTTCAAGGGTAATGGTAGGAGATGAAACTGAACCAGAGATACAGTTTCAAGATCTAGATTTGAAGAGTGGAAAGTTTTGTGCTGCACAGTGGGAAGACCCAACATTGGTAGAAGTAAAAGAAAATATTAAGGTTTTGAACGGGTCACAAATAAATCAAGATATCCCCCTTACTTTTCCATATTTCAAGGTTGAAAATGAATTGTTCTATCATGTTGAGAAAAAAGAAACTGATGTGGTTGACAACTTTTGGTCCCCAAAGAATATTGTAACACTGTGTTACAGCTCGCTCATAGCTATATTCTGGGTGCTCATTTCGGGGATGACAAAACAAGAGATAGGCTAGTAAGGAGGTTCAGCTGGCCAGGAGTATATGCAGCAGTGAAGAACTATTGCTCCTCATGCCCTAAATGTCAACTAACAGCCCCTTTAAAGCCTTTACAACTGATGTTCCTTTAAAAGAATTGCAATGGACTTGGTTGGCCCAGTAATAAAATCAGCAAGGGTCATCAGCATATTCTGGTAATAGTAGATTATGCTACAGATAAAGCACCTAAGAACCTCTGTATACCACCCACAGACTGGTGGTCTGGTGGAAAGGTTTAACAAAAAGTGTTACAGAGGGTGATAGACAAGGATGGGAAAAATTGGGACTTTCTCTTACCTAAGGTTTTCCATTAGAGAGGTTCCTCAGAAATCTACAGGGTACTCCCCATTTGAATTGTTGTATGGCCGACACCCTAGGGGATTAATAGACATTGCAAAATAGACTTGGGAAAATGAGTCTACTCAGTACCGGAGTGTGATAGAGCATGTGGCCCAGATGCAGGAAAGCATTACAGCAGTTTTGCCAATAGTGCAGGAACACATGAGGAAAGCCCAAGAAAGACAGAGCCATAACTATAACAGGAATGCTTGAATTCACACGTTTAAACCTGGGGATAGAGTATTGGTTCTTGTCCCGACAGTAGAAAGTAAATTTCTTGTAAATTGGCATGGCCCCTATGAAGTAATGGAAAGAACTGGTGAGGTGAATTATAAAATAAGCCAACCAGGCAGAAGGAAACCAGAACAAATATACCACCTGAATCTTTTTAAGACCTTGGAAAGACCGAGAGGTTTTGTCGTCTGAAAAGCACTTTCATTCCTAAAAGAGAAAGTTCTGTTCATATAGCTGAAACTCTCTGCACAACAAAGAAATGAAGTTATTGCATTTGTGACTAGAAACTCTGATGTAGCGAAGCATGACATCTATACTGACCCAGGGAAATGTATTTGCCTGAAACCTTATTGAATCCCTGAGGCCAGAAGGGAAGCTATTAATTCTGAAGTTAAAAAGATGTTGAAGCTGGGGGTAATTGAGGAGTCACACAGTAAATGGAATAGTCCAGTTGTGTTAGTCCCAAAACCAGATGGTTCCATCCAATTCTGTAATGAATATCAGAAACTGAACATCATATCAAAATATGACACATACCCCATGCCAAGGGTAGATTAATTAGTGGAAAGGTTAGGTACAGACTGGTACCTTACAACATTTGACCTGACTAAAGGTGATTGGCAGGTCCCCCTTCCAGAACGGGCTAAGGAAAAGACTGCCTTTTCCACACCTGAAGGTCTTTTCCAGTACAAAGTTCTGCCATTTGGGTTGCATGGAGCCCCAGCCACATTTCAAAGAATGATTGACTGTATATTGCAATCACATAAACAGTATGTCACAGCTTATTTTGATGATATTGTTAACCATAGCGTAGAAGGAAACACACCTTACTAGGGTTCAGGCAGTACTAAATTTCCTACGTGCAGCAGGTCTTACTGCTAACCCTGCCAAATGTACCATAGGCTTACAGGAAGCAAAAAACTTGGGGTATACTGTTGGGAGAAGCTTTGTTAAAACGCAAACATCTAAGGTGGAGTTAATAAAGAACTGGCCACGTCCTGTTTCCAAGAAACAAGTTAGAGCATTTTTAGGGCTCACTGGGTATTACCATAAGTCATCCGTAATTTTACTACAATTGCAAGCCCTTTGATGGACCTAACTAAAGACAGAGGCCCTGTTATGGTGAAATGGGCACCTGAGGCAGAGCAGTCATTTGTAGCGTTGAAAGCTTCCCTATGTGCTACTCCGGTATTAGCTACACCAGATTTCTCAGAGGAGTTTGTTGTACAAACGGATGCATCTGATATTGGTGTGGAGGTGGTACTGTCTCAAGAAGTTCAGGGTGAAGAACATAAATTCTGCACTTTAGCTGAAAGTTAAATTCCCATGAGAAGAACTACTCAACTGTGGAAAAAGAATGTCTGGCTATCAAATGGGCATTAGAGACCCTTAAATACTATTTATTGTGAAGGCCCTTTAAGCTGACCACTGACCATGATCCTCTCATGTGGATGAGCCAGAATAGGGAAAAGAATGCAAGGGTGACCCACTGGTTTCTTAGCCTACAACCATTCAATTTTTCCATAGAACATAGGGCAGGATCTAAACTGGGAAATGCAGATGGTCTTTCCAGAGCTCACTGCCTTATGGCCAAGGTCACTAGCCCCTTCCGGTCTGAGCTGGGGGAGATATGTGACAATGTCAGAGGAATAATAGTAGAAGGAAGATATTTAGGACCCATAATCCTACACAGTTTATACCCACTTTAGGGTTCAGAAAGAAAACTACATTTCCCAGCTGGTAGCACTGCAGGTGAGGGATAGTTAGGAGCCTCACCTAACCTTAATTGGGAAAATTTGTTTTTAAAGGTCAGAGCAAGAAAGGCTCTGGTCTCTCTCACATTTGTTGGATTACTCTGCTGATAGCAAGAGAGGAAAAGAGCTATCTTACAGGTAATCAAACTAGAATTTAAAGTTGTGTATTTCATGCTACCTTGAGATTTTGTTGTAGCTGTTAAGCGGGTTTAGCCACCCATCTATAGTCAGGGATTGACTCTGTTTAAGTTAGTGCTCTGGTGAGAGCTAGGATTTATTTTTCTGTTTTTTATTTATTTTGAGTTGCTGTCAGAAAATACACAGTTTTGGACAACACAATAAACACTTTTAAAGTGACTTCCAGATTCTGTTATTTATAGCCCTAGAAGACTGTGCTAAGAAACCCTAAGGCTGTGAGTATTTATCACAATATATATATATATATATATATATATATATATATATATAGCGCACAAACTGAAAAGGTTATGGTGGGGAAAAAGTGAATGAAAACCCCTTCCACATGAATTTGGTGGGTGGTAGATACAATGTTAAACAAAAATTTGACACACCAGTCAAGCCATAAGACTTGCTTTTACCACAGAAATCTCACATATGCAGTGTTGTTACTACTGCAAGGGATTCTGGGTAGGCATATGCAAATAAGTTTAGCAAGGAATCACCTTTTTATATATATATATATATATATATATATATATATATGTATATATATATATATATATATATATACATATATATAGAGAGAGAGAGAGTGGAGATTGTAGCCGTATTAGTCCAGTGATGCAGATGTAAAATAATAAACAAAATAAGTATCTTGTAATACCTTTTTTATTGGACTAACAGAATTCTGTTAGTCCAATAAAAAAGGTATTACAAGATACTTATTTTGTTTGTTATTTTACACACATATATATATATATATATATATATATATATATATATATATATAATATATAATATATTAAGGCAGGTATTTGTGCTGGTGGTGGTTGCTGCATATATTTATGGGACTTGCTCCCAGAGTATGGGATGGTAACTGATACACAGGAACACCATGACGCTCTTAGGTCCCACTGCATGTGAGATGATTTTAGCATAATTGTAGGATAGCTACGTTCTAGGCCAAAAAGATTACCTGTGGTCTTTTGGCAAACAAAACAGTGTGTATAGCAAGTACTGACACAAACTACTTTGGAAACCCCTAGTTACCCACCAGCAAGCTTTGAGTTTGAGAGGGTATTCAGTGCAGGGAGTTATATTGTAAATTACCATAGGACACAGCAATCAAGCAGCAGTGTTCGGAGACAGAGACTAACATTTTTAAAAATGAACCAATTTCTAATAAAATCTGAGATTCAGGTGTAAGAAGTAGACAACACCCACACATGACTGGGAAAGCCACAGCACATGTACTATTAACAGCACAAAATAGAATGAGGAAGATGAAGATGAGGGATTTGAAAGGTTGCTACCATCTATCACTGTTGGGATCACTGCTATGACCATTGATTAATGTTTGTCAGTAATTTGAGAATAATGTAAGCTTACAACCAACTCAAAGATGATAAAGCAAATAAATGGGCTAGCTTTCAGTCCTATGAATCATGGCGAAATGTATACATTAATCACATCACATAATTCACCACCACCTTACGCATCTACCATTTTGTAACTTTTTTTATCTCTTAAAATAATGGTTAGCAAGCATAGTAGCAGGCTTACAGAGTGAAAAAGCAAGAGGAATATTTGTTTTGTGTACTTACAAATATTACAGATTCAAAATTCTACAGCAAGGCTAAGCTTTAAAAAAAAATTTTGATCTTCAAAAAAAGCTAATGTATGCAGGATTGCTAAAAAAAAACACAAGCCCTGAGAAAAAAACATGATGCCCTACTGGCCTAGTGCCAGCAGTGTATAATGGTGTTTGCTACTGCTGTAATTGCTGCTGCTAAGTCATCTACGCAGAATGACGATTAGTCTGCTCCATGGGACTGGGATCGTTCATCAGCACTGATACAAGACAGGCAGTAGTATGATGAATTCTACTTGCCACTAGGAATAGTGTTGCTGTGGTAGCAGCAACATCAATACAAGCCCCAACACCACTTCAGGTGCATGTACATAGAAGAATTTGGCCAATTATTCTTCTCCCAGTCTTCTCCTGTACCTCCTCTAAAATCATGGATGTGGTTAAATACTCATTTTTCCCTTGAGAGCAGGAAGGAACTGCAACTTTCATCAGTAACTTCAATGTGCACAGTGTGTGTAAGGAAATTGTGAAATAGGGCAAAGACTTGGAAGTTCTCACAACAACTGACAGATCAGCTCTCATAATAAGCAATTTAAACAACTGCAATCAAACACCTCAATGCTTAGGTCGTTAATGTAAAACCATCCCCCACAAAATCAAGTACTGCTGTCACTATGGTCTTTGTCTGCTCTGCTAAGGACAGGTGATGACAAGAATACTTAGAAAAAATGATTAATAATCCTTGGCACCAGTTTATCGTATTTAGTAAGATGGCATGTCCACAGATGCTACTTGATACCCTAAATTCAATTAATATCCATCACATTGACAGATATGGTCAGTGTACCACTCAGTGTGCAATGGGTGGACACGCACTGTCAGATCCTCTTATTTACAGAGTCGCTGTCAGGTGGTGGGTGATGTAACACTGACAAAAGGTGGTAAACCAGAGGAGGAGGTAGAGGACGCAGAAGGTGCCAAGTAGGGGACAGTGGTACATTTTCCTGTGCCTGGACCCTAGCACAAAAAAATTATGACGACACAGGTGTTACTCTCATCATTGAACTTCCAGGCTCAGGCTGGGTTTCTCTAGTCTTCTTCTGGGATTTTCACCCATGGTCTTTGTGCCCTCCCAGAGAGATGGGGACAAATCAACAGTGGCTCTCGAATTCTTTCTTGGGGGGTTTGGCTTTCAAATGCTTCAAATAAATGTCAGAGTGTTTATGTTGCATGTGCTTTATGAGGCATGTTGTGCCAAGGTGTGTTCCCTCCTTTATATTCTTCATTATCTTATAACAAAAAGTGTGCAGTGCAGTCACTAATGACTGCACTGTGCCTGCTCCAAGGCAAAAATATTCCCACATCCATGATTTCAGTGAGGGGACAGGTGGAGAAGAATGACTTTCTGTAACGGTTTTTAAAGACTCTCAGACCAGTGTGTGAAATAAAAACACAATTTATTTAGAGTAAGATAAGGCAAAGGTACGCCCTCTAGTGGCGGTTGATATACACCAGCAGTAGGGACTGATAGATACAATTGTAAATGCACAAACGTATTACATGTACAAATACACAGCAGTATCATGGAATATAACCACAGAGGGTTAAGTCCTTGATAACAGTCAGTCTCAGATGTGGATGTTTGGAACGCCCTGGGTGTTATAAGGCTGTGCTGGAGACAAAGTTCATCATAGGCTGGATACAGGACTGCCTCGCCACGGTGTTCAGTAAGAAGAAGCACAGGAATCCACTTAGCCCCCTCGGGCGTACCTACTGGAACTGCTTCAGCTAGTGCAAGTGCAAATAGCCCCCACGGGCGTAATTGGAACCGGCCTGCAATGCAAGAGCTGCCAAGCCTCCTCAGACTTAACCGGACACCGGGATATAACGTGCAAGAGCCAATAGCCCCATGGGCGTAGTTACCGGATTTGCTAACGCTGGCGCCTCTGCCTGCCACCACTCTGTATAACGGAATCACCCAGTATTGCAAAGAGAGAGAGTCTTAGGCGCCCAACCGGCCCAACGGATGTGAATACTCTGCAAGGATGTACAGAGTTGCCGACGGAGAGCGGCCAACTCAGCAGGAGTATCACCGAGAACGAGATTCTTACAGGAGTAGAGAGAGTGGAACCAAGGCAGCACTGCTAGGGTTAAAAGGCACGTTTACTCGAGGCTTTTCAGCGGTATAGCAAGGCTCTGCAGTATGAGGGAGGCGTACACACGCACAGCTCTGCACAGGTAGAAACACTGCACTGATCGGAGTACACCAGGCAAGGCAGTCACACCAAAGGCTGGAACAGCAGATGAAAATGTCGCGGCGGCGACAACTGGAACGCAGGTCACTGGAACAAGCAGGAGTCGATCTTCGGAGCAGGAAGTCAGCCAGGCCGGGTCGGAGCATGTAGGAGGTAGTCATACAAGCCGGGTCATACACAAGCAGGAATGTCAGCCAAACCGGGTCAGGATCCAAGGGTGGTAGTCAGACGGGCCGGATCATACACGAGCAGGAACACTGGAGAATAGTCAGGACAAGCCGATTCGGAACACAGGAATCTGGAACACAGGAACACAGCAACAGTATAACTGGCTCAGAAACACCACGAAAGGGCATCTGACGGATGTGATAGCCAGGTATAAAAGGTCACCAGGGGGCGGGCCAAACCAAAACAGCAAATCAGCGTCTGCCACAGATAAGACTGACAGGAATCACAGGCACTGTGATACTTTCTTTGTCTTCAGCAGAATCGCTTTCACTGACTGGGGCAGGTACTGCTGCTGCCTCAACATCAGAGAAGAACCAGAGTAGAACCAGGAGTATTGTGACAAATGGAGCAGGACCTAGTCCCAGATTGCTGCTTGAAGAAGTCAGTCCCATGGTGGCCACAGTGGTCTATGGCACACTAGCCCTCTCATCATCATCCTGCTGCTGCTGTGACAGATGAACATCTGCCTCCAGTGACTCAGCAAAAGAAATTACAGCAACAGCAACTCCTAAATGTCACTGCTGGTGGTGGTGGTGGTGATGCCCATCCCCATTTACATCTCTTTTTCCCATTCCTTTTTGCTCTCTGCCAAAAAATCTCTCATACTGTCCTCAACAGTCTCATCATCACCAGTCTCTTGCTGCTCTTTGGGATTGGTTAGGGAAGTGTGGCAGAGGATCCCCTGCTATCATACTTGCCATATCTTCAGAAGAAGAAAGTGCACAGGCATCAGTAGTAGTAGACACACACAACTGATGTGTGCTACTGCTCATACTGCTAGTCAGTTCCACCACCTTCAGTAAACTTCCCCAGAGGGGCAGCACCAGCAGAGAACTGGGAATCATTGGGTCAGGGGTATGTGGGCTCCCTTGACCATTGCTGCTACTGAAACCCACTCCACATCTGTATAATTAGCAGCAGGGTCAGTCCAGCATCCCCTGCTGGTCATCGTGCATATTTTTTTAACTTTTACTTTTTTTTTATTTCTTCTCTGTCTTTCTCCCTACTTCTGATGTTTCTGTCTCCTAAACTACACCATGATGGATGGAGGGAAATTTGGGGTTTTTATACTATTGAGGCAGAAAGTTTTGCTTCATAATGTGTTGGATACCTCTTTGGTCCTCAAAGGGTTTACATCACTTGCTAACATACAACAATATTATGAAGAATAATGATGTCATAATGGCACAAGACAAATTTCTTATCTTGGTTTGGTCTATAGAGCTTTCAGATCCCTCAGAGACATTCTCCCAAGTCTATGCACAAGATAATAAAAATATCCACTCAGTGCTAATGTAGGACAGTGAATGCTGTTTGTATAGGAACAGGTAGGTCACAACTTGTTGTTTTTGTGAAATGTTTTTCATATCTCACTCAGGCTGAAGTACTAAGAAATTCAAGCATTTTATGAGCAAACAGCCATATCATTATGGTAAAAAAAAATTGCCAAAATTCTCATTGATTTAAGAGTTGAAAGCTCTATTTAAATCATTGGAATTTTTTCTACTTTGTCTGACATGCAGTCGGTTTGCAGCAGAATCACCCCACTTTTTCCTATTAGATTAGTCTTAGTGGGGTGAACATATCAATTAGCTAGAGCAGCTATATTGAAGTCAGCCCATAACACCAGTAGCTGCACTGAAGGGTACGTACTGCAGTGTATGAGAGCACTAGTGTATACCTCCGGACAATCTCCTTCATTATACCTTCAAGCCTCTTACTCTAGCACGATAGCATGTTCTAGGTGATGGAATACTTCTTTGCCTTGTCAGGTATATAATCATAAAAAAAGCATAAAGGGGAAATGAACATGTGAAATACCCATGGACTGTCCAATTGTACCCCCCTTGACCCAATCAGAATTAACCCTTTGAATGTCAGAAAGGTATACAACGCCTTGTGTTGTAATGTGTTGGATACCTCTCTGGCACAGAAAGGGTTAAGACGAGGAATTCTGGTGTACATAGCATATTAAAGGGATAGTAATACTTCGTTTTAACTTTATTTTATTTTGTAGGCATTAAAAAAACATGAAGAATGATATAAGTCTTATCTCTCAAACCTTATCATTCTTCATGTTTTTTTAATGCCTACAAAATAAAATAAAGTTAAAACAAAGTATTACTATTCCTTTAACTTAAGGTTAGGCAGATGGAAGTACAGCAAATCGAGTCAATACCTGATACAGCTTTGAATCTCCGTTCTACATTCTCCCCAATATCTCCTTTGCGCTTTGTTATCCAAAGAGTCTCATCATTGGGAAATAGTTTCACAGATTATAAATATAATTCAATATATACAAACAGATAATCATAACACAAATATACAATGGACTAATAGTTGTGACTTGTTTATGTATGTAACACTTTTCTACACTAAAACAACTTATTTAATTTATAACTTTTTTAAATTGGTTTTACTACAATAGAGGGCATTTTATTAACAATTCTAAGCTTTCCTTAATTAATAACCATCTGAATGCTAGAGGGATATCACATACCAATACGTTGGATAACCCTCTTGGCAATCATGTTAGGTTCAAATGTTAAAGAGGCAATAAAGAGTTCCAATACGTGTGCATTCATAACAGATATCATGCTATTATCAGTTTGAAAAACAGTTCCACAATCACTTCTTAAATTAGTTTGTATAAAATTTCACTTCATGCTTTAAATCAGTTTATGACTTTAATTTCCTTTGTACAAATTAATTTATTTGTACAAGGAAAATTATTTTTAGAATAGAAAAGCTTAATTTGGGTGTCTTCCTTATATATAGAGGAATCACCTAATATAATAACAATTATGTTTATTTAAGATATGTGTGAGGAATATTTGGAGGTTATAAAAATGTTTAACCCTAGGAGTGTCAGAGGGGAATCTAACACATTGCAAGGGAAAATATAATGTATTGCTTGACAAATAGTCTTCCTATATTGACTGTCATTTGCATACATATTTTGAAGGGTTTTCTATCTGAGTACTTTGAGGTTTTTTTCCTTCATAATGACTTAACAAGACTAAGTTTAAATTTTATTTTAATTATTATTTAATTGTGCTAGACATCACATGAACATCCTATTAAAGAGGAAGACTGACTGCCTAAGATGTCAGTAGGAAAAACAGAAGACTGTATTCATTCTACATGAAGGCTTATTCAGTGGTGGAGATGTAATATGCAATGAGGAATCTACCAGCCAGTAAAAACCCTCCAGTCTATTAGAAAGCAAATCACTGAACTCATAAAAAATATATTGAATTAATCTAAACAGAACAAAGTTATAAAACTGTAAACCAAATAGAAAGAATGACACAGTATGTATAGAAAGCCAGGGATCACTTAGTTCAGATGTTCTCAGATTTTTTGATGTTCTGGAATCTTTTATCAAATGAATTTCCTGTGGAATCCTATCGAAAACCTTCATCTCTTGGATATTAGAGAGGTGTTGAATACATTACTAAACAATGCATTAGAGATGTCTGTAGGATGAATAACACGATAGCAGAATCAAATAGATTTAAATGTTGGTAGCGGTAACTTAAAACAACAGTCACCAGGAAATTGTATATGATGATTTTATTACTTAGAGGATTCTAGGTTTATATTGTTGGTTTTATGGGGAAGTGAACTGAAAACACAATTGCACTGAGTAACATGTTTCACTCTTCTACTGTCCATTGATAGTCAGACAGTTAGTTAGATTCTCCAGTTTTGCTTGATTCAATAGACTTCTAGGCTATGATGTCACAAAATCTGCCCCCATCAATTTCCTAACATGTACACAGTCACCACAGTGTCCATGCCCAAAATTTCTCAACACTGATGTTTGTAATTCAGGAATTATTTCTCATTATTTTGTGATCTGTTGATGTAGCTAATAGGCATTGCTTGAGATTCATTGTTTTCCTGAAGATAAACCTTGTTTTCGCCTGAATAATGGGTAAAAGATATTTGCTCCCTTAACAATATTCAAATGTTTCCTTCTGAATGGATGTAATTGCTGGATTATATCTGGTTATGAAAGAAACCCCAAAGCTCAGATCCATCTTCCTTCTGTACTCCTATTTCCCCTTTAGCCTTCTTTGTTTCCAATGTTTTCTTCTTATAAGCTTAGTTATTTCCAAATCCCTGTCAAATATAGCAGATTGGTAGCCTTTGTCTTCAATCCTGCTTCTATGATGTAAGGACCGATCTACGAATACTACTTCTTCTTTTGTTCAGTTCCTCTTATTTCACTGGAATTGTTAGTAAGGAACATTATCCAGCCAGCATGTTAGATGTCCACTAAAATGTTTACATCTATACGTTTCTGGTGCAAAATGTTTTTATGGTGTTTTCTTCATAGGTACTGATTTCTAAATCAAGAAGAAATCACGGGACTCTTAGGGAAATAAAGCACACAACACAGGTCCAGATTAGTTTAATCAGTTTATTAAAATAAATAAGAAATAGGAGTGAATACTTCCACAACCGTGGGGGAACAGGCGTGAGGACAGCGACTAGTCCACTACCCAGGAGCTGACACTGAACTGTACTCGGTACTAGTTGTAAATAATAATGTATAAAACCAGACTTGGCTCTAACCAATAGGGAGTTCAGAAACTCAAAACGCCAGGCATCTAGAGAAGGAGGGTACCCGGACAATCCCTGGAGAGGGAAACTGTAAGATGGTAACTCTGGACAGCTTGCTATACCAGGAAAGCACAGAGCGTAGGCAACAGAGCGAAGTGCAGCTCGCAGACTACCTGAGAGGAAACTGCTTGGTAGCACAGTGCGGAGGCAACAGAGCAATAGACAAAAACTTAGATACCGAAGGTAACTATTTGGTAGCCCAGTACGAAGGCGACAGAGCGAGAGACAACCTGTGATACTACCTGTAAGGTAACAGCTTGATCGCACAGTGCGGAGACAAAGGAGGAACAGGCAACCTGCAACACTACCAACACTGTCACAGTATGTTACTGTTTGTTAAAGAACACTCAGACAGTTAGGTAAGGTTAAAAGCTTTATTGAAAATAATGCACCATAGGCCCACTCAGGTCCAGATAAGGTCCACACCAGGTACTTTCCAGATCTGATGCAGGTCAGGGCGAAAATACACACACAGTAGTAGTAAGCAAAATAAGTGTGACTTGTAGGTAGATTCACAGCAAAGTCAGGAACAAGAATATCCTCGACAGCCACACAGCAATAGGTGACACAGGCGATGGGTAATTGAAGGGCAATTCCCTAGTGGACTAGGGATAATGGAGGCAGCACAAATAGTGTACAAGTGGACACTAGGCCCTAGACTTCTAGGATTAATGGAGGCAACACTGGCAAGACTGTCTTGCCCGGTATATTGGCAAGACGGGTAAAGCCTATATTATCTGTGCTATTTCTGTTATTAAATGTTGTATGTACGTGTTGGAATCCTAAGGGATCATTTTAATTATTTTTTAATAAAGTTGTGTTTTTACCTAACTTTGTGTCTGAGAGTCGTAACAAACCGTGACACAGAGGCCTATAAACAGATTAGTGTAACTAGGCACAAATCTGGTCCCCATATCTGTCCCACAAATTTGTAAAGAATATTTATCACTGGATAAATTATAATTGTGTGTTAGGATGAAGTTAATCCCATCTGAACTGTTTTTGTTCATTTCCCATGCTATGAGAAATGCAGAGTTATATATTGCTTAGATCTAATTAAACTTTGCTATATAGGCACTACAATGTACACCTAAAACAACAATATAATCTATGTCTTTCAGATACTTTTACAAGGCAACATACACTACATGAATTCTGCTAATCAGACAATGGTAATCTATTTCATAATTAGGGGGGTGTCTGACATTCCTGAGCTGCAGGCTCTGATATTTCTTCTAGTTTTGCTAATTTATCTCTTCACAATTGGTGGCAATATGACAATAGTACTACTTGTGTGTCTGGACCATAAACTTAACACTCCTATGTACTTCTTCCTGTGTAACTTGTCCATCTTAGACATGTGTTCCACCACTGTCACTCTACACAGAGTTCTTATGAACTTCATTTCAGGAGATAACACTGTTTCTTTTCCTGCTTGCATGGCACAGATGTATACTTTTGCATTCTTAGAAGCTGATGAACTGTTCTTACTGACTGTTATGAGCTACGATCGTTATGTAGCAATCTGTAACCCAATGCACTATCTAGTTATCATGAACTGTAGAGTCTGTGCTCTGCTGGCCACTGTCTCCTGGGTACTAGGCTCTCTAGAGTCTCTGCCTCATGTTATTATAATATCACGTTTTTCCTGTTTCAGAACAAATGAAATAAACCATTTTTTCTGTGATGTTGTGCCTCTTTTAAAACTTTCTTGCAGTGATACTTCTGCTATGGATATATTTATTTTTATTGGTGGAATTATCCATGTTATGGTATCATTTTCAATCACCTTGATTCCTTACATATTCATTATTGCCACCATATTGAGGATCCAATCCAACAGTGGAAGGAGTAAAGCCTTCTACACTTGCTCCTCACATCTCACAGTCGTCATACTTCTGTACGGGACTATTGTCTTCCAATACCTGACACCTACTTCAGCCAACAGCTTGGACTCAAATAAACTTTTTTCTCTATTAAACACAGCTGTTGTTCCCACATTAAACCCACTGATTTATAGCTTGAAAAATAAAGATGTCAAGTCAGCTCTGAGACGCAGGTTAAGATGGCAATTTAGTTTTAAATAATTCTTAAGGTCCTCACTCCTCACCGTCCTTTTGATTATGTGTGTGACTCTATTCTGCAGAACATTTTTACTAAGGAATTATACAATTGTAATTATATGTTTTTAAGTCTGGTGTGCAGTACACTTCTACAGGTATTTGGGTGACCTGCCAGCAAGTAAAATGAAAGTAAACGGGCATCTTGAATTCCAAATCCTTTTATTCACTGCTTGAAAATAAAGACCTGAACTAAACTGTTAGAAGAACATGTGGTGGTGAGGGGGAGGGGTTGTCAATTGTCCATTAAAATATAATATAATGTTTTGATTGATTCTCTTCCAATATGGATTTACTTTCAGACTGTTCCAAACTCTTAATTTTTTTGGTTGTATTAACCCTTTCAGTGTTAGGAGGTATCCATCACAGAGCTGTATATCCTTCTAGCACTCAAAGGGTTCAAATATTTACACGAACATTCACATTAAAGATGCATTTCTAGTAGTTAAAAATGTGTAATTCTGGAGCAATCCAACTGTGCCACAGGGAACAAAGCAATGCTTTGGAGAACTCTGACATTCAGGGGTTAAATAAATGGGAATTTTAATTTGGTGCAGCTGGTTCCTCCAGAATTGCACTGTAACTGTCTTTTGATAAAAAGAAAAGTGGAATAATTGTTTGCAGACCAATAGGTGTACAATTGTACTATGTGTTTGCTTCATAATTATTCCATTTGCAATGTTTTGGTTACCCCTCTGAAACTGAATGGGTTAACATGTTGTGCTTTCTCTTTGTTTAGTGTATTTTACTTTTTTTGGTATTAAAAA
The DNA here is from genome assembly GCA_037306005.1 of Rhinophrynus dorsalis. Lineage (NCBI taxonomy): Eukaryota > Metazoa > Chordata > Amphibia > Anura > Rhinophrynidae > Rhinophrynus > Rhinophrynus dorsalis. Next base: position 174,044,544 of record CM074726.1, read on the forward strand.
AACTTTCATTTTATGGTATGTTGCATCTGTATGGATTGAATTACATAAATGGGTATTTTGTACTTATAAATACTTACCTACCAATTCTCTGTCCTTCCCTTTAGAGTAACTGGCTCATTGGGGTACAAATATGATGGATTCATTGGATGACAGAAGTCCTGGGTTCAAATCCCAGAGGATCCCATGATTTCTTGGAGGAGAGCAGAGAGAGAGAAGGGATATGATAGATACATTCAAATACATGAAGGAATTCAACATAGTAAAGGAGGGAAGAACATTTCAAATGAGTAGAAATGTTATCACAAGGGTTCATAGTCCAAAACTAGAGGGACAGAGGCTTAGATGTAATGGAAGAAAGATTTACTTCACTGAGATGGTGGTAGACAAGTGGAATAGGTTACCAGCAGAAGTTACAGAAGTTAATGCAGTGAGGGAATTTAAGTAGGAATGGGAAAATCTTTTCACTTCAGAACTGAAAGAGGAGAAAAAATGGCACAGAGAAGGGGTTTTTTTTGTGAAAAGTGCAGACTTTCTCCTTTTCTCGCCTAGCTCAGTCACTGCACTGAAATCAATGGGAAGACTTAATTTCCTCCATCCCGTGTCAATTTTCCCTTCTTTTCCCACAGGCAAAGTAAAAAATATGTGTCTGGTTTCTGCATCTTGCCATTCTGTGTTTGTGAGAGCAATAGAGAGCAGCACAATTTTGAGCTATTATGGATAGAAAAATAAAGAAATGTTGGAGTGTAGTTCGTCTCTACCCATTGCACACTGTCTGGTGCACTGACCACATATGCCAGTGTGGTGGAGGAGAATTGCCTACCAGGAAGTCAAGCGGCATCTGAGGAGATTCCATCCCGCAGAATATTATAAGCTGGTGGCGGGGGGGGTTCATTATTACTATTAAACTGTCAGCAAGTTGTCATGTGTCCTTAGTGGGGTCTGGACAAGGGGTATAGTGACAGCGGCAGTGCTTGGGTTCTGGTGTAATGGTGTTTGGATACAGTTGTGCCCCAAGATGTTATTTACCACACACACTGTTCACATTACAGTTGCTGGTGAGAGACACAGTTCCTGCTCTCATGGGAAAAAATTATATTCAAATAACAACACATCCATCATTTTGGAGGAGGAGCAGGTGGAGAAGAATTATTGGCCAACTTCTTGTTTTCTCCACATATACTGTGGGCAAATTATTGTGCTGCTACTGCCTCAGGAGCATCACTGGAGCTAGTACTGCTGACCTGCCCTGTTCCCACTACTACTACCCTTTTCTTCCTCTTTTGACATTAATTTCCCCAAGATCCCTAGGGGTGATTTAGGTGGACTGGCCAGCATTGCTTCTGTAGTACTCACTTCCTCCTCAAACTCGACTCAGTGGTCACATAATGGTCCTTCCAGGTCCTCCTTTTATTACTTTTAAACTTTCTCATAAAGATAGCAGTCACTATGAGCCTCTCCTGCCTCAATTTTGCTAAAAGATCACAGCAGAACAACACAGCATGTCTACCTCACTCTGTAGTTGCTTCTATTGTGTTTTACTTCCTGGAATACATGACTTTTTTATAGGCAAAAAACATGTAAATCTAGGGACAGAAACTTTCTAGCCATTGAAAAAATGTTGAAGAATTTTCGCCAATGGGTGAAAAATGGAAAGATTTTAATTGCTACTTTTTAAAGTTTATTTTCCAGTGAAAAAGCCGTCAACGTGGGTTTTGTGGATTTTGTCGCTGGAAAATGGCGGGACCTTTCGCCCACCCCAAGTAAAAAGATCATCCAACTATTGCATCTGATAGTCAGACAAACAAGGACAATGCCCATCCTGAAAGTGAAAGTGAAAGCTGTGAAAATTTCTCTAAGGTGAAGAGTAAAAAGAAATTGTTTGAAACCTCTGAAAGCATAGGGGAATATAAAAATAGTGGGGAATAAGCGGCTGGCGATACTGAGGATGACTTGTTTAATGATGCTGATGATGATGATATAGATCTATAATATATCATCCAGCATCCTCCTCTTTTTCAGATTTAAATGAAATTGAGAGAGATGATGACATGGACAGTAAGTTAGCTGAAAGGCAAAGGCTCAGTGTTTCACCGCTGAAATGGAGAGCTGTGTTGTCTATAATCTGTTTGAGAAAACAGTTGGACAGTCTGACCCTGAACAAGCAAAGATACCAAAAAATACACAGTCATCCTGTTAGTCATCATCAGCTTCCAATTTCAATGCAACACGCTAAGTGAAAAAAGAGGAAAATCAACATTTTTCACAAAAAATTTCCCGCTCGGCAGGAAGTGACATTTTTCTCCTTTTTCACTTTTAAGGCAAAACCTTTTTCCAATGCCTGGTTTGCTGTAAGACGAGAGAAGAGTCATACACTGCCAACATCTGCTGCCACCACCTCCTCTAGTCATGTCGTTAAAACAGTACAGTGACATAGTTATTCTGCCATGTACTGAAACTTACATTTGGGAAGTAGTTAAAAACTTCACAAAAATAATCTAAAGTTTGCCTGTGGAATGGCAGATGTTGGCACTTGACACACTACAGTATTCTTTTGTTGAAAACAGGTTTTAGAGAACTGATGTCATGTGCAGCTCACTGGTGGCATATCCCAAGCTGAAGTTATTGTTCAAGGATGGCTGTGCAAGATTTGTACAAGCAGGTGATTAGTGTGATGGGCAAAGGGCTGTAAAGCTCACATGGCAAGAAACTCCACCTGACAACAAAAATGTGGACAAGTAGGCAGAGCACATACTATATGGCTATGACTGCTCACTGGGTTTCCCTTGCACCACCACCAGTGTGCAACACTACTTGCTTACAGCATCATGTGTCAGCCAGTAATCTTGCCTCTGGTTCAGCCTGTATGATTAAAAGACAACAGCAGGATAGCCCATTGTCACACCACCTTGGGAATGCAAAATTTTAAGAGACAGTCCCACAAAGCCATTGATGTATTAAATAAACTAGAGCAGTTGATATAGGAATGGCTTGTACCCCACACCTTGAAAGTTGGTTTTGTGTTTGCTGATAATGGCTCCAACATAATAGCTGCATTGAGAATAGGTGATATGATGCATGCTTTGCCCATATCTTCAATTTAGTTGTGACCAGATTTCTAGCAGAATTCGAAACTCTCAGAGAGATGATAAATATCTCCACCAAAACTGGTGCCCATTTTAGCAGCTCCTACAGTGCACACAACACATTACATTCCATACAAGTGCGTAACAACCTGCTCCATCACCATCTGATAATGAAGGATCCCTCACTACCAGTATTCACTCTGAAAAGCACTCATAATCTTGTATTGTCTGTACCCCTAAACTGTAAAGCTCTGCCTACACTTGTGACACTACATAAATAAACATATTCATTCATCCCTACCAGGTGGAATTTCACACTGTACATGCTAGAGCATTTGTATGAGCAGAATAAGGTCATTAGAAAGTACACAATGCAAAACAGGAAGGCTTTGGAAGGAGTCTCTTTGTCACCTGTGCAATGGCAACTAATGTATGATGTATGTGAGCTACTGGCCACCATGCTGGTTAGTCATGTAGGGGCAAGAATTAGCAAAATTCTTCCACTGACATATTTATTGAAAAAACTAAGGAGCATGGCTGAGGAATCTTACCATAATGAAAACACAGACATGCACCAGCTGGTCTAGGACATGTTAGTGTGCTTTGAGCATGATCCTCACATAGTCTCAATTAAAAGCAATGAGGAATACATTCTTGCCACTTTGCTGGACCCCCAATTTAAACATAACATTTCTCAATTTCTGCCAAAGTCTGACCAGTTTGTCACAACAAAGAGACATGATCAGCAGCATCTCTCTGAGGAATCGGATCCTGTCAAAGAATATAAAGATATGCTTATAGATCGAGTGGAGAGTTGCACTGGAAGAGAGAGAAAATTAGGGACAAAAAACTGGTAGGAATCATAGTGAAAATGAAGTCCACAAAGGGACTATACCAAAAGCAGCAGAAGCAGCTACATCAACCAGGACATCCCATTCCCAGCATATTTCTTAACACACATCGTCATCACATTTTATAATAATGACAGTAAGAATTTGTGATTCTTTGTCTTCAGAGTAGGGTGGACGAAATGTGTGAACATTTTTCAGTGAAAAATTTAGCAAAAACATGCCAATTTTTTGCTTTTCCCACAAAAAAATTTTGCCTTTCTGCCTATGCAAAAATGTCTTCCTTTTCCCCTATTTTAACAAATTTTCAGCCTATGTTAACACATTTTTTGCCTATTTTAACACATTTTCACCTATATGTATATTTCCTATAAGTACTACATTTCCCACTGTAATATTACATCTTCTGAGGGCTGAAGCTTAGAAATAAGTGGCTGAAAGTCAAAGTTGTGGGTCCCACAGCAAAATATGGCTTGAAAAATGTGTTAGCATGCAAAGTGCATTTGTCCTTTGCCCACAACACTTTCTTGCTTAAGTGACACTGGCACATATTCATGATGATATTAAGTAATAAAAAAAATAAAGTACAACCTACAATGTGGCAGATATGTATTGTAGTGGTGGTGGTGGGGGACTGGCATGGTCTGATTTGTGTATGTATTTTTACCATTGCCATACTCTATCCTCCTTCTCAGATAATTGACACATATCACTTATCGGTCATAGCAGTGGTCCCATCTGTCCTCCACCTCCTCATCTGTGCTGCTGTTAATATATTTGTGGTTTCTGCTGCTACTACTACTGGAGCTAGATGTTGATGTAACTCTACTGCCACTACTACTAGGTGTCAAAGGTGCAGCACTAACAGCAGCAGCACCAGAGGTACTCGTCATATCTAACACTGTGGATGTGAACCTGTGTTGCTGTTGTTGGGTACTCAAAACAGGTGTGTATGACTGAGTGGGACTTGGACTTTGAAGAGGCGATGATGCTGAGGATGACTGATAGGGTGACTGTGTGCTATTTGACATCTGTACTTGTCCAGGGTCAGACTTTCCAATGGCCTTCTCAAACAGTTTATAGACAGGCACAGTGCTACTTAAAAATGGTGGAAGATTCTGCCTCTGACTTTCTGCTAACCTTATAGCCCTGTCATCATCCTCACTCTCAGCTTCATCTGTATCTGAACAAGAGAAGGATGCTGGAGGGATATATTCTAGATCTGCATCATCATCAGTCATCATTAGGTCATCTTCAGCAGCATCAGCATCACCTGACAGTTCTTGCCCACTACCCTTATATTCCTCTAAGCTTTTGGAGCTCTCAAACAATTTATTTTTACTTTTACTGTAACAAAGTTCTCTACTATGGGTGTTTGGGTGCTTGTTTATCTCACTATGTGATGCAGTAGGCGCTTAAGCTGCTATACCTTCCTCTATTATGCTACTGCAGCATCATCAAAGCTTGAATGCGACTTGTTGTCATCTTCAGTGTTCTACTTATATTGTTCTTTATTTCTACTGGCACTGGTGGTGCTGGAACTAGGTTTGCTGGAAACTTGACAAACTGCATCCTCCCTTGGAGTAAAGGGATCATCATCATTGACTGCACATGCTGCAACAACCATTGCTGCAGTAGGTTTTTGAACTACTACTTTACTCTCATGTCCCTACACTGCTCCACCCCTCCCCTTCCCCTTGTGCATTTTCTGGACATTACGCAATTACACTGTGTTTTTTTACTGTACAGTACATAACACAACTGATGCAGCTGTATGATGCCTTGCCTAAGCCCAGTCAGCTGTCTGTCACTGTCACCTAAGATATTTCGTTTTTTATTCTTTTTTATTTATTTTTTTAATTTTCTTTTTATTTATTGTTTTATTTTTTTAAGTTGTCCACCCTGTTGTCTTATTACAGTCTGTCCAAAAAAATTATAACTGAAAAACAAAATCAACAACATCTTTTCCCAGACTTCCCCACCCAGCACAGGGACAATAACAGCAAGATCAGTAAGCAAATAGGTCCCTAGCTGCCTGTGTCTTGCCTGTCAGTCACATGGAATTTTGCAGTATTTGGGGGTCAACCTCCTTCCTCCCTTCTTATCCCCTAGAGTGCCCCCAGATTCCCCTAATACAGAGAACAAATGTCCTAACTAAATGATTCCCTAAACTAAGCTTCAGTTCCCCTTTATTTGCCTATCTCCTCTAGCTAAAAACCATGCTGCTCTCTCCTCTCACAAACACAGAATGGCTGCTGTGAGAGCCTGACACCCTTTTATATGGCTGTAGAAAACTTTTGTGTGGTGTAGAAATATTTTTCTTCCCATTGATTTCAATGGGCGGAAAAGGCAGAAAAAAGAGGAAAAACTGCACTTTTCGCTGGAAATATTTTGCCAGGCAGAAAATGCCATTATTCGCTGATTTCAGTTTGAGGCAAAAATATTTGCCCATCTCTGCTTGAGAGGCTGTATCTTTAAAACCTTTGTGGTATGAGAGATATAACGTTTTAAACTTCCCCCTTCATCCCCTTTCATTGACGTCAGTGTCTAGCTAACAGAAGACCAGCAGGCGGCTCTGAGCTGAGATAGCACTATGTAAAAAAAAATACTTGATTGGAATGGTCTACAAAGTGTGCTTGCAAATCAGGCACACTTTGTAGACCATTCCAGTGAAGTATTTCTTTCTACATAGCGATATTTTGGCTCTGCTGAAGAGCCACCTCGAGTCGGCCGACATGAATCTCCTTCTCTCAGTTTTACAGCTGACATCAGGGAAAGGGGAGGGAGGGGGAAAGTTTAAAATGTTCTCTCTCTCAAACGATAAAGGTCTGAGAGATAGGACTGGTATCAATGGATTTTTTTTCAATATATACAATAATACTTTTATATATGACATTACTAACCATTTAAGGACACCACATGAGAATCTCATGCAGGGCAAGAGTCTCATGTTGCCCTTTCCTTTTTTTTTTTTTTTTTAAGTTTTAAAAGCTTTATTGAGCTAAATTACAGTACAAAGTAATGAGAACAGGAAAATACAAATATATGCAATACGGAATATAGAGAATTTCACATAGAACATACATCAAAATTTCTATATATATATATATATGTATAGATACACAAATGAGGTATCATATAAATAAGAAAGGAAAAGTTGAAATAGTAAAGAGAAAAATACTCAATATCCTGTTATAGCCTGTACAGTCAGTAAACCAGATAGTATATAACTATAACAACCTGTAGAATGTGGATCATGTTATGTGAAGAAGTCTGGGTGACTAGTGGGAGAAGTGAGGAGGGGAGGAGATAGGAAAAAACAAACAAACAAAAAACAGCAACCTTATATTTCAGCTCTAAGATCGACCTGTGCCAATTTAGATGATGTTACAGGGAATCAGAGTAGGTGTAAATATATGTCACATCAAATACGAGGAGAAGGAACCACATGTCTATGAGGGAGTCTCACCTGTGCCAATTACTGAGACCCTAACGTCAATCCACCAAGACCACTGAGACAAAAACCTTCCCTGGGAGTGTAACACATTAGCATGTAATTTCTCAAGTTGAAAAACGGTATCTATTTTTGAAATTCAAAGTGAGATAGGAGGGGATATTGTTTTTTTCCAGAAAAGAGGGATGTGAGACTTTGCTTGAGTTAGGATAATACAGATCATGGACCAAGTACTGTTAGGGAGGGACCACTGTAAATGTCCCTTATACAAGAAGAGGCATATCATCGGGTTAAGTGGGACACTCACTTTCAAAACATAGTAACATAGTAACATAGTAGATAAGGCTGAAAAAAGACATGCGACCATCAAGTCCAGCCCAGAATTTATTTGTTACAAAATTTGCACCCAATAAGATTCTATCAAGCTGCATGACCAACATATATGTGACATAGAGCTAACATTATCGTTACATCTCCAGCAAAGGCCAGACGAGTTAGGAGAGAAATGCTGAATAAGAAGGGAGGTTAGATATCAACATGATATGACTTTGTAATTCAGTGATTTAGTTCTGATATCACGAGCTTTGTTGAGGTTATTACGTAGGATGTTGGACCATTTGTCCAAGTCAAACTGAAGATGTAGACCCGATTCCTATGCACGTAAAAAATAAGGCTTGGAAGAAGCAGAGATGTCTTGAAGCAATTTGTGACAAAATGAAATAGGAAAAAGTTTAGGAGAGGGGTGTACCAACATTTTCTCAAAGCAGGATAATTCTCTAGCTATAGTACCTATTCCAAGTTTTCAAGACGTGACCTGGGATTACATGTTCAGAGCATGAAGGGGGAATACGACGAGATTCAGCCAATAACAGCTGGACCAAGGAAAACTGTCCTAAAGCTAATTCTAAAGTCTCTATCCATCTAGGGTTGAGCTGAGGTAGAAAATCAATGGCCGAGGCAATGTAATATCAGCGTAAGCCAGGAAAATTCAAACCTTCAGAGGAAAGATTTCTAGAAAGCAGGTTATAGTTTACCTGGGGAGGTTTAGTGGCCCATATGAATAAGAGGAAAAGGGAGTGTAGAGAGTCCAAGTATTTAGACAGATGTGTACCGGGATTGCATTAAAGAGATACAAAATCTTGGGCAAAATTGTCATTTTCAGTAATTTTGCTCTACCTGTCCATGATGTAAAAAGAGAGCACCAGTTATCCATTTCAAGAGCGATGGAGTCTATCAAGGGAGAGAAATTCAAGTTTATAAGTAAGGAAGGGTCGACAGCAAGACAGATACCAAGATGGGGAATGGACGTGGATGACCACTTAATAGGGAACTTGGTCTGTAGTGTCTCAGAAGTGGCACTATCAATGTTAGTGTGGAGAATTTTGGATTTGGAATAGTTTATTTTTGCTTGAGAAAACACTGAATATTTATCTGTTAGTGAAATGAGATGTGGAAGAGATGTAGCTGGATCCAAAATGAAAAATAAGGTATTATCTGCAAATGCCACAATTTTTAATTGTTTAGTGCCCATTGTTATGCCATTGATGTGAGGATGATTCCTGATTGAGGAGAGTAGAGGTTCGAGAGATATGATGAAAATGATGGGGGACAGAGGACAACCTTGTCTTGTGCCATTGTGTATTGTGAAAGAGTCCTATAGAATTGTTCACCAATATCCTAGCTCAGTGGTTCTCAACCTGTGGGTCGGGACTCCTTTGGGGGTCGAATGACGATTTGCTAGGGGTCTCCTAAAACCATCAGGTATTTATATTTTGAGTCATAACAGTAGCAAAATTACAGCAATGAAGGAGCAACGAAAATAATTTTACTGTTAGGGGTCGCCACAACTTGGGAAATTTTATCAAAGGGTCGCGGCACTAGAAAGGTTGAGAACTGCTGTCCTAGCTGAAGGATCCAAATAAAGCGCCATAATCCCTTGCAACATCCGTGGACCTATACCATTATTTAAAAGGGCCTCTTTCAGATAAGACCAATTTACTCGGTCAAATGCTTTCTTGGCATCAGTGGAGAGGAACAGTGTGGGGAGGCTTGTTATATTCGAGAAATGACCGATTGAAATTGCTGTGGAGGTATTATGTCAGGTTTCCCTGTGGGGTATAAACCCACATTGGTCTGGGTGAATGAGGTAAGGCAGGTATGGCTTAAGACGGTTAGCTAGGATCTTGGCATATACTTTCAGATCTACATTAAGAAGAGATATTGGGAGGTAATAACCACATTGGGATGGGTCTTTGTCATGCTTGGGGAGAACAGCAATGTGTGCCTCCAGAGTTTGTTTGGGGAATGACGCTCTCTGAAGGACCATATTAAATGTTTGTATCATATGAGGAAGTAAAATAGATTGGAATGTTTTATAGTATTTCAATGATAGACCATCAGAGCCAGGACTTTTTCCAGGTGCCATAGAATGGAGAGCCAGTATGACCTCAGCCTCAGAGATTGTCTTAGGAGATAGTTTCCCACTCCAGCCTCTCTCAAGAAGATCTAAGAGAGTCAATGCAGGAAGCAGACTGCACATGAGAAGTGTCAGTTAAGTTATATAAAGATTCATAGAACTTCTTGAACTCTTCACCAATGTCTTTGTACGAAGCAACTAGAGTGTTCCTATCAGATTCAGTCAAGGACTGTTTATGTAGTGATTCAATAGAACTTACTGTGTTTAGGAGTGTTTGGATATGACTACGTCTCAGCTTATTTTTATAGGAGCCTAGTTTAATAAGATGACCACGAATGACACACTTATGGGCTTCCCACATTGTCAGTTTTTCTATCTCATCCCTATCATTGATTGTGAAGTATTCCTCTATACAGGACTGGAGGTTAGAAACATCTTGTGGATCACTGAGAAGGGTCTCATTAAGGTGGATATAAGTCATATCCGGGAAAGAAAGAGTCACGGACACTGGCGAATGATCTGACCACGAAATTGTTTCAATTTTATTAGCTTTCAGAAAGTAAAGAAAACATTGGGGTAAGAAAAGATAGTCAATCCGGCTATATAAATTGTGAGGGAAGGAATAGTGTGTGTAATACTTGGCAGTTGGAAAAAAGATCTCCAAACATCAATGAAGTGTCTATCTGTAAAGTCTTTATGTAATCGTTTGAGGTGGATCAATCTAGCCAGGGATTTCTGGGAAGAACAATCAATTTCTGGGTCAGGATGTATGTTAAAGTCACCCCCTATTATGATACTACCAGCACATTCCTCATCCAGCATTATCAAAAGTATCTTTAAATATGACACTTGATTTTTGTTGGGACCATAGACACTGAGTATCGCTATAGACTTGTTATATAGAAGGCCTATAAATAGCAAGTAGCGTCCCTCTGGACCTGAGATTTCCTCCATTAGTATCCAAGGAACAGAGGACCTGAACAATATACAGACTGCTCGTTTTTTCTCCTGTGCAGAAGCAAAGTAAGAGGTAGGGAATTTGTGGTTATGAAATTTGGGGGGGGGGCCCTTGCAGAAAAGTGAGTTTCTTGTAACAGGATGATATCTTCAGATAATCTGTCAAACTCACGAAGGGCAGTGGCCCTTTTCTCAGGTGAATTCAACCCCCAGCATTCAACATGACTATACTAAGTAGTGGCATGATGTAGTAAGTTCATTACCAAAGTGCACAGGTCACATGTAGCCCTTTTCATCACGGCCCTTTTCACCACACAATGCTTTAAATGCGACATTTTAAAAGTGAACCCAACTTTTTAAGCTTCAACAACTATGTTTCTCATCCAACATGTCTACCACCATGGCCATGTTATCCAGTAGTAATTAAATATGACCTTTGAAAAAAAATTTTTGAAAAAGTCTGAAAAAATATGCTGATCACCTACAAATAACATGGAGAAAACTACTAAGTCTTTCACATCTAATACACTGCTGAATAGAGTAATAAATATAATTTATCATGAATCTTCCATTCCAATCTTGTTACCAAATGGCTTAATACAAAGCTGTTTTTTTAAATTAACCCCTTTGGTTGCTAGTGATGTGTTCAATGCCTTGTTTTGCAATAATTTGGGTGACCACTCTAGCCCTCAAGGTGTTAATAACGTTATTTAAAGCAAAGAGGGTCAATTGTTCTTATGATAATTATACAGCTGTGGATTTCCCTACTGTCATCGTGTGCACAGTTATTACCATACTTTGGAACTCTGTGAATCTGACTGGAGACTCTGGTTTTGATACCCAACCCTGCCAAATCAGACTCTCCCCCAGCCTTCAGATCTTCAGACGCTCCCTCACCTCTTCAGGGAAGCCTATAAACTGCCTCCATAACCATTATCACTAAGAATCACCCCTTCCCTGGACCACTACACTCAACAGTACTTCTCACTCCCACCTTTATGGTTTGAGAGATATTCACAAGCAAAGTTTCCCCTCCCACCCCTTGTAGCTAGTGTAAGCCATCTCTTCGCAGATGTGGAATCCAGTCCATAAACCAGACAGACAACAGCAGGGGACAATCTTCTTCCTATGAGAACAATGAAAGCCCTGCCCCCCTTGACAAGTTTTTCAGGTTTTTCCCTTATCTTAAATGAAGATTGTCCCTCTCTGCAATCTACCTGGACACCTCCCTTCTGCTCTGGCTGAGCAGTGTTACATCAGTAAAAGGGGCAGGAGGGAGATACTTTGTCATTGAATTACTCTTGAACTACAACTCTGACAGAATTGAAATAACACTCTCCAAAGTCCAAATACTATGATGATTAATTAGAGCTGCTTTTATTATGAAACATTACTATCCCTTTAAGCCCAGTTAGTTCCTGTTAATTGTCTACCATACATTTAAGCAAGATTTCTTCAACTCCTTTACGCACAAAGAGTAGATCATCAGTATATCAAGCATAGAAGACCACTATGATGATTAATGAGAGCTGCTTTTATTATGAAACATTACTATCCCTTTAATTAGTAGATTGCATTTAATGAAACAAAGAAGAAAGGAACACCATAAGTGCATGTGGTATTAAGTGGAGGACTTTTTCGCTGACACAGCTGTAAATTGACATTAGGCAGACATACGATCAAAACATTCATTCCAACACCTGACTTAGTTCAGGATCGCTGTCGTACATTCACTGGAATGACCGTTCTGTGTTAACCCTTTGAGAGCCTGAGCGGTATCCAACGCATTGTAATGCAATGCTACCTATCTGATACTCAAAGTGTTAAATGATGATTTAAAATGATTATAACTTTTGAACCATTTGATGAATAAAGCCAAGAAGGTCAGCGCCAGTCTCTTAATAAAAATATGATATACGCAACTCACATATTATATATCCACAAAACATTCGGCCTTAGTCAAACCTCTTTTAAACTCACATTTTTCTGCAGAACCATGAAACAAAAGAATTTAGTTGTGAGTTAGAAATTTAGAAATCTATAGCCTTCCAATGCAATTAAATTATGATAAAAAAAAATTAGGCAGATAGTGGCAGAGTAAGACAGACTGAGCAGAACACAGAAAGCGATTTGGGGTGTCTCTTGAAATAAAAGTAGAAATATAAAATGAGGGGTAGTATTGGGACATGCACCCAGTGCAGGAAATAACAGAGGGATGTTGTATTATAGAGCACTGAGTGAGGAACAATTCAAAACAGATCAGTGTGTGTGGACAGATGGGAAAGAGGAAGGCTGGTTAGGAGAGTGTTGCATTAATCAAGATGGGGATAATGAATACATGATATTGGATTTAGGATGTATCTTGAGTGAGGAAATGATGTTTGCATGAGACATTGTTGAGATGAAGATGGCAAGATTTGGCAAGGGTCTGGATGTGGGGAATGAAAGACAAATGATTCCATGGCAGTGAGCTTGCTATGTAGGAGTAATAGACAAGCCATTCAAAGTGATGCTATCTCTTTGAGGAACAAGATTTGGTAGATGGGAAACATAATTCTGTTTTAAATCAATTAAGCATTTAAGAGTCAGAAGGGTATTCAATGCATTACTTTGTAATTTGCTAGACATCTTTCTGATATGCATAAGGTTGTTTTAGAAAATTTTATACAGATAAAAACTTGTAGAGAAGCAGTTACTAACCTGATCATAAACAGAGGGGTGGTTTCAGAGCAGGGAGAGAGACAGAGAGTTGTGTATTGTCAGCATAAATCTGATTCTGGACAAGGGACGGATGCAATTTCTCACCTCAAAAGTGAAATAGGCTAAAAATGGCACTTTCCACAGAACTGGAAACTTTTAGTGAAAAGTGACAATTTACCTCTAAGAATTAATCTCCCCATATAGAAATTTTCCCTTTGGAAAGGGTGTCAGGTTCACGCAGCATGTCATTCTGTGTTTGATAGAGAGAAAGAGAGAGAGACAGCAGCACAGTTCTGGAGCTAGAAAAGATAGGCAAATAAAGTTGGAGTTTAGTTCAGGGAGTCTTTTGGACAGGCAATTTGTTCTCTGTGTAAGGGGACTCTGAGGGAGTGTGAAGTGAGAAAGGAGATTTACTCAAAAAAACTAAATTCTCATGGAACTGAGAAGAGACAAGCAGGCTATCCAACTCCAAGATCCTTCCTGAGTTGGCAGAGCCTCTGTGACTGACAGATATACTTTGTAGACTGACACCTAAGAAACAAATAAGGAAGATAAAGTTCACTACCACTGTCCAATATCTGTGCTCCTCAGAATATATATTTCCAAACTCACCAAGGCTCTAAGGCCTCTGCTGGTGCGGAGCTACTCCCCACAGCCTCGGCCATAGGCTCCAACAAACTTGACAACACAGCACAGCAGCACTCCTTTGAATGAATGAATGAATGAATATGTTTATTTATATAGCGCCACAAGTGTATGCAGCGCTTTACAATTTCAGAGTTTAAACAATACAGGGTTACAGGTGCTTTGTAGAGTGAAACATTGGTTGCGAGGACCCTTCCCCAAAGCTTACAATGTAAAGTGGTAATGGGAGACATACAGAGTACATTAGGGTCAAGTGCTGAATACAGTGCTAGTTCTGATGATGATAGAGGACATCAGTAAAGTAAATAATTTATAAGAGCGTTCATTATACAACATCAGTGCCTTCTAGCATGTTGGGATTTTATCCATGAGGTGCATTTTCAAGTGAGATGTGAAGGTTATCAGAGAGGTGCAGTGGAGCAGGTTGGATGGTAGAGCATTCCATAGATACGGAGCAATGAGAGAAAAAGGTTTGATACGTGACAGGGCTGTAGAGACAAAAGGAGCTGAGAGAAAACAGTCATTGGCTGAACGTAAGTGGCGGGATGGGGTATAATGGGAGATCAGAGTGGAAATGTAAGAAGGAGTAGAGGAGAGAAGTGTCTTGAAAGAGAGAAGTAAGATTTTGTAAGATATCCGGAGTTTGATAGGCAGCCATTGGAGAGTTTTGAGGAGGAGTGGAGCACGGACAAACCTAGGTGACAGAAGAGTAATTTGTACTGCAGCATTTTGTATAGATTGAAGTGGTTGGAGATGGGAAGCAGGAATGCCAGACAGAAGAATGCTGCAATAGTCCATGCGGGAGAGGATGATTGCGTGTATTAGAATTTTAGCTGTGGAGGAACAGAGGAAGGGATGGATTTTAGCAATGTTACGCAAAAGAAAGTGACAGGATTTAGTAATGGCATTAATATGACAGGCAAATGGGAGAGAATTGTCAATTCTTGTGTCATCAAGACTGACACCCAAGAGACCGATAAATACAACTGACACCTACTCCTACAGCAGCCAGAAAAGGGACAAGCATATTGACTGAGGCAAAGGTTCTTAATATTTTTCTGCTCAAGGCACCACTGACACGCATTCTACAATTTTCAGGGCACCCCTAACAATTTATAGGATTGTCAAGAACTTACTGAATGTAAAAATACATAACTATAAAGTTATTCTTAGGTCTCACAATCAGAATGACAAAATCATGATGTGAGTTAAAGTTTCTATAAATATTAACTTGAAAGAAAATATTTTTGTCAAGTCTTCAGAGAAAACTGTGGTACTGTAACCTGGTCCCAGGGCACAACAAAGTGTTATGGTACACACTGGTGACAAACACTGGGCTAATATCTATCCTCATCCAGTTAAATGCTTGGGTTAAGAAAACACAAATGATAAGCTGCAAACCACACCAATTTTGATGTAAGAGGAATGTAAAGAAGGGGGGTTGATATATATGACAGAGACAGGGACCCTGATGTAAGGTATGACTGAGGATGACTGCGACAGATACTAGAGACAAAGACTTATATGATACAAAATGTAGTAAAGGGCAAGACATTATCATGCACAAATAGTTCTGTTGTGTACATTACTGTAAAAATCCACAGTACTTTAATAATGTCCAGCAAATTACTATGGGCAGAGGTAGGGGTAGGAGTGCTTCTGCTGCTGCTAGTTGTGAAAGCTCTGACATGCTGATGGTGTGTCTTTTAATCAGTCTTGTGGCTATGCTTCAGGAGGGATCTCAGTGCAGAGGTGCTTAGGTGTGATCCTGCTTTCCCCCTGGTCACATGTTTTTTTACACAGACAACAGATACCAACATGTTTAGCTTTTGGATCATTAGTGGATTATCTTACCACTGTAATGTTATGGCTACCTCAGCATTGTTGTCACTCGCCCTCTACTCCATGTGTATCAAAACAAGGTGGGGATGCCGAAGTGATATATTCTAAATCAACATCATCATGAATAATCAGATCATCATCATCATTGCCCACTGCTTCCTCCACACTACTTCTATATTGCGCTAGGATTTTCAAAATCTCAAACATTGTCATATTAATTTTCCTCCTACAGGGATTTTCTGAATATTTGTTACTATGCATGGCTGAAGTCTTGGTGTAAGAAGGAGGGCTTTGGGTTTTTAGAGCACTGGGCTGATTTTGCTTTGGGGTACAATCTCTATAGTAGGGATGGATTGCACCTGAATGCAAGAGGGTCTCAAGTGCTTGGGTACAGGATGGCTAGATGTTGGAGGAGATTTTAAACTAGGAAGGGGGAGGGGCCAATAAATACTGGGCTAGATAGTATAGAAAGGGAAGGCGATGTAGTTAATAACCAGGTGGGTGGATCTGGGGGCTGGGTTAGTACAGATGACAGGGAGAAGCATATAAACCACATCAAAATTAAATCACCAATGGAACATGGCAGTGGCAGAAATTGTATGCTTGCAAATGCCTGAAGTTTAACTGGTAAAATAGGGGAATTGGAGCTGGTAGCTGAAATTGAAAACTATGACTTGATTGGCATAACACAAACATGGTGGGATGACACACATGATTGGTCAATCAATTTGGAGGGTTACATGTTGTTTAGAAAAGATAGGTTAAACTAAAGAGGTGGTGGAGTCTGTCTGTATGTCAAACCAGCATTATTGCATAATTTGCGGGAAGATATATGTGATGACAGTAGTGAACATGTGGAATCTCTGTGGGTTGAAATAGTCAATGGGGGTAAAACTGTCCAGAAAATATTAGTGGGTATTTGTTATAAACCACCAAACATTGGTGACCTTGAAGAATCACAGTTATTAATGCAAATAGAAAAGGCTTCTCAAATAGGGAGAACTATAATTATTGGGGATTTTAATTATCCAGAAATAGACTGGAAAAATAGAACAACTAATTCTGCTAAAAGCAGTAAGTTTCTGAACTTGTTAAATGACAATTTTTTGTCTCAGCTAGTACAGACCTCCACCAGAGGGGATGCGAGTTTGGATCTGGTAATTACTGACAATGAAGAACTTATCTATAACATCCAAGTAAGGGAGCACTTGGAGAATAGTGACCATAACATGGTATCATTTGAGATTAATTCAAAAAAGCAATTTGGTATGGGTTCCACCACAACACTGAATTTTAAAAAGGCCAACTTTAGCAGGTTTAATTAATCAAGGTAAGTGGAATGCCTTCAAAATAACATTGCAAAAATATACATATAAATATATACCCTTTGGAAACAAATAAAAAAGAAGTAAATTAAAACCAATGTGGCTAACCAGTAAAGTAATTCATGAAATAAATAACAAGAAAGCGGCTTTTAAACATTATAAAGCTGAGGGATCAGCAAAGGCATTTGTAGAATACAAAAATGCCAACAAAACCTGTAAAAAGGCGATTAAATTAGCTAGACTGGAGAATGAAAAAATTATTGCTAAGGAGAGCAAGAACAATCCAAAAAAATTCTATAAATACATTAATGGCAAAAAATTAAAGTCTGATAATGTTGGGTTCTTGTTATCTGAAACGGGTGAGATGGTCAGCGGGGACAGAGAGAAAGCAGATATTTAAAATAATTTCTTTTCTTCTGTTTTTACCAAGGAAGACCCATTGGAGAAGAATCTGCAAATTACTTTTACAGAACAGTCACAACAAGCATGGGATTGGCTAACACAAGAAAAAGTGTTAAGGTAGACAAAGCCCCAGGGCCGACTGGTATACAGCCACGGGTACATAAAGAGCTAAGCCAGGCCCTGGCCAGACTGTAACTTTTGATTTTCAGGGATTTTATTTCAGGTATGGTGCCAACGGATTGGCGTAAAGCAGATGTGGTGCCCATATTTAAAAAGGGATCAAAATCCCATCTAGGAAATTACAGACATGTAAGCTTGACATCTGTGGTAGGGAAGCTGTTTGAAGGGTTGCTAAGGGAATATATTCAAGAATTCTGCTGGAACAGGAATATCATTAGCAGGAGCCAACATGGCTTTGTGAAAAACAGGTCTTGTCCAACTAACTTGAATGCATTTTATGAAAAAAGTGAGTAAAAATATAGATATGGGAGTGACGGTTCATGTAATCTATTTAGACTTTGACAAGGCATTTGATATGGTTCCGCACAAAAGGTTACTGTACAAATTGAATGAAACAGGCCTAGGGGAAAACTTTTGTGCGTGGATTGGAAACTGGATGAAAGATAGAATGCAAATAGTTGTAGTAAATGGGAAGTTCTCCAATTGGACAAATGAGATAAGTGGAGTACCTCAGGGATCTGTCCTGGGTCCTCTTCTTTTTAATCTGTTTATTAATGACCTCCCAGAGAGCATAGGGAGCCATGTATCAGTGTTTGCCGATGACACAAAATTATGTAAGGTAATAAAGTCTGAACTGGATGTGTCTTCATTTCAAGAGGATTTGGACAAATTGAGTAACTGGGCAGGCAAATGGCAAATGGCAAATGAGATTCCACATAGACAAGTATAAAGTTATGCATTTTGGTTATAATAATAAAAATGCAACATATAGTTTAAATGGCGTTTCTCTGGGGAAATCTACTAATGAAAAGATTTGGGAGTAATGGTGGACAATAGACTTAGCAGTAGCGTGCAGTGCCAGCTGGCAGCTGCAAAGGCCAATAAGATATTGGCATGTATTAAAAGAGGTATTGACTCAAGGGAGAAAGATATTATTATGCCTCTTTACAGGTCCATGGTAAGACCCCACCTAGAATATGCTGTTCAATTCTGGGTGCCCTTTCTGAAAAAGGACATTATGGAACTAGAGAAAGTGCAGAGGAGGGCTACAAAACTAGTAAGGTGAATGGAAAGTTTTAGTTATGAAGAAAGGCTAGAAAAGTTAAACTTGTATACACTAGAGAAACGGCGTCTTAGAGGGGATATGATAACACTATATAAATATGTTCAGGGCCCATACAAAGGGCTCTCCAAAGACCTGTTCATTAACAGAACAGTACACAGGACAAGGGGCCACCCACTTAGACTTGAGGAAGGGAGATTTCATCTACACCAGCGGAATGGTTTATTTACGGTAAGGACAATAAAGGTATGGAATTCACTGCCTGAGGAGGTGGTGCTATCGAATACATTAGATGCCTTTAAAAAGGGCCTGGATACTTCGTTAAAAGAGCAGAACATAGAGGGCTATGTACGTTAGTATTGGGATTAATATTTAGTTAGTGCTTGTTGATCCAAGGAGAAATCTGATTGCCATTTGGAATCAAGAAGGAATTTTTTCCCCCCGTTCAAGGCAGAATTTGAAATTGCTGTGTTGAGGGGTTTTTTTGCCTTCTTTTGGATCAACGATGGTAAACAGGAATAGGAAAAAGGTTGGACTGGATGGACGCAAGTCTTTTTTCAACCTAAATTACTATGTTATTATGTTACTACTTTCAGGAGAGCTGCTGTAATTGTTATTCTCACAGTGAACTGCTACACCCATCTCCACTATGGTATCAACTTGTTGTTGCCTTAAGTGTTCTTAAATGGTTTCACAATGATTAAGTAAAAAAAAGAAGAGGGAAAATGGCACTTTTAGAGTAAAATTACCAGCATGGAAAAATGTTTCAGCTATCCCAATTGGTTAGTGCTGGAGTAATCACAAGGAAATCAGGGGATGGAAGAGTAGGGGAGGAAACCAGAAATATCATTCTCCTTTGACGGTGGTGATAGAAGTGGACATGAAACAAGGTTGGGTATAAAGGGGGATGTTGTGTGGAGATATTGCAGACAGACAGATACAGATAGATAGGTAGATAGATAGATAGATAGATAGATAGATAGATATAGATAGATAGATAGATAGATAGATAGATAGATAGTCAGATAGACACAGATAGATAGATAGATAGATAGATAGACAGACAGATAAGAGATAGATAGATAGATAGATAGATAGATAGATAGATAGATAGACAGATAAGAGATAGATAGATAGATAGATAGATAGATAGATAGATAGATAGATAGACATAGATAGATAGATAGATAGATAGATAGATAGATAGATAGATAGATAGAATATTTGTAAGTTAACATACCCTTCTCTACTAGATACACAATGAGCAGTAAACCATAAAATGCCTTGTTGTGTATCTATTTTTATCTATTTAATACAGGTGTGAAAATGCAAATAAACATGATTATTAATTACTAATTAAAAACCTTGTGAATACTGTTGAAGTCAAGAAAGTTTTCCCAAGGCAGACACTGGGGAGCCAGCTGCACACTCAAGGGGTTAATTAGCACAGATAAGCTGGAAACTCTGGTTTATGCAGAGATCCTGGTGGTTTGGAATTTAAGTGATATGCATAATTGACAAATTAATGGCTGGTAGACATTAAATAAGCTTCTTTGTTTCTGGAGATCCTGATCAGGTTAATACCCTTCTCTGTTCTGGATGGTTAGTTATTGTGGGCTCTAGGGACATTGTTGAATAAATAAAGCCTTTGGTGTGATATGACACAAAGCAGATCAGACTAAATCTACCGAAACAGGTAAGTGAGGCATAGACTGGGGTCCAGGGGTGGGCACCATGTATTAATGATCTAGAAGTGGGAATTGAAAGTCATGTCTTTGCTGATGACACTAAGCTGTGTAAAGAAATGCATACAGAACTGGATTTTTTTCTCTGAACAAGGATATAGTTAAACTCAGTGAATGGGCAGAAAAGTGGCAGATGTCATTAGATGGAGATAAGTTTAAGATCAAGGATTTGGGCTGTAGAAACAAACATGCTACGTATACACTAAATGGGAAACAACTTGGGGAATCCTCATTATAGAAAGAGTACTGATAGACAATAGACTTCACAGCAGTGTGCAGAGTCACTCAGCTGCTGCAAGAGCAAATAGAGTACTAGCCTGCATAAAAAGAAGTGTAGATGCATGGGATACAAATATAATTCTACCTCTATATAAATCCTTGGGGTACAGTTTTAGGCCTCATCTAGAATATGGGGTACAGCTTTGGGCACCAGTTCTTAAAAAATACATTATTAAACTGGAAAAAGTACAGAGACGTGCAACAAAACTGATAATGGGATTGGAAGATCTGAGTTATAAAGACAGACTAGCCAAACTGGGTTTGTTTACATTAGAGAAGAGACGTCTAAGGGGTGATATGATTACTATTTACACATGTATTCAAGGTCAATGCAAATAATTCTCCAATTAATTATGTACTCAAAGAGCTAAACTAAGAATGAGAGGTCATCCATTAGGACTAGAGGAAAAGTGTTTTCAACTAAAACAAAGACAGGGATTTCTTACAGTAAGAGTTGTAAAGCTATGGAATTCCTTGCCTCGGGATACTGTGCTTGTAGGTACTGTAACTGCTTTGAAAAAAATAATGGAGACCTATCTAGTGCAGAACAATGGCTTCAAAGCAGATATGTTGTTGGTCCAGGGAACTATCTGACTGCCAGCAAATGTCTGTAAGGATTTTTTTACCACTTGACTTGAGGCTTAAATGGAAATGGCTTCAAAGTTTTTGTTTGTGTTTTGCCTTTCTCTTGATCAACAAGGGTAATGTGGCATGGGCTGGACTTGATGGACACATATCTTTTTTCAGCCTCATCAACTATGTTACTATGTTACTAAGTTATTATGTTATGCCTCAGCTTTCACCCACCCCGCTGGAATTATCTGAGTGAACTCCAATCTGCTTAAATCCCATCATATGTGTCTTTGGTTAACCCCTTAACGACCCTTGACGGTCATGTTACGTCATGGGTAAAAAGTGCCTGAATGACCCATGACGTACTATGACCGTCATGGATTTCAAGGCTCCCCACGCAGCTGCACACTGTTCAGGGAGCCCTGAGTCCGATCGTAAAAAAAAAAAAAAAAAAAAAATTGCTCCGTGGTCCTTTAGTGACCGCCGCGTGCCTGCGTGGCCAGTCATTAAGGAGTTAAAGGTGTGGTCTGGTCACCTAACCTTAGTTATAGGATGTAAGATCAAATCCTATGGGTACACCAACAGGTCAGACTTTATAGATAATCCCTAATTAAGTACAGGTAGATTAATTACTCATCTGCTGCTTACTCTCCTGTGATCAGTCAGGGTTTTTCTGAAATTCTGTAGTGCTGGTGTGTTTGGGAGACTAACACTGATCTACAATAGCCTGACTACACCTCACACATATGAAAAATGCATATTACAAGGCTACGTTGATGTCGCTGCAGCCCTGTAATATGCATATTTACTGTTTGCCCTTTTTTAACTGTTTCATTGACAGAGAGGTATATGTATTGGAAAACCTCTCTGACAGTCAAAGGGTTAAAGGTAATGTCTGGTAATGTCTGGATTATGCCGCTTTATGCAGCTTTATCCTCCAATGTGACTACAATACCCATCATTGTGACATGCTTAAAGAACTAAATTGGTTAACACTTAAATCTAGACGTGCCCTTCATCTTTCTTGCTTAGTACACAACCACTTCTCTGGAAAACTACCACACTACCTAAGCAGTATGCTCACCCCAGCTCTCCATACTAACTATAACCTCCGCTCCACTGCTAACAACTCACTGCGTATACCACAATACAAGAAAGAAGCAGGAAGATCTGCCTTCTCATTCAGAGCTCCAAAAATCTGGAACAATCTGCCAAAAATAATCACATCTGCACCCAGTCTAAAATCCTTAAAAGCAAATGTTTCTTTATATCTAAAAACAGTGTGTAACTGTAAATAATCCCATTATTTAATAAGTATTTATATTTCTGTATGTTTGTATATAATGTCTCACAATTAGTGTAAATATGTAACCCTTTACTGAAAACTATACAGGACATACTTGAAAACGAGAGAAATCTCAATGTATTCTTCCTGGTAAAACATTTTCTAAATAAATAATAAATAAACTTAATCACTCTAGCCTCTAAGATGTTAAAATCTCCATTTAAAGGAACACCAACGCCTAAAAACTAAATAGGTAATTTTAACTTCAAATATCATGTACTTACAGTTATCATATCTAAAATGAATTAATCCTACGTTACATCCCTAGAATATAATCTTAAACTTGCTTTTAATGCATGTGTACACTGGCCTATTCAAAGAGCTTTTATTTAATTTTGCTTTCTACTGTTTGTAATGTGAGAAATCTGTTAATTTACTTGGAATTGTACCCATTGATTTTATGTTCAGCAATGCTTATATTAGTTTAGGCCATTTACAGACAGTCCTGGACAATCACCTCAGGCGACTGCCATGGTACACAGATAAGGCGACCATATATCCCATTAAATCCAGGAGGCTTGCGACAATGTAATTTTGCTGGGAAGAGATTGGCACCAGCCTGCCATGTGTGTTTATCATAACTATCCTGCATTTAAAATAATAATAACACTTTCTTTTACTGAACATAGTCTGCAAAAATACAATATATATCCAGTCAGATAGCCCAGACCATGAAAGCAGTAAGTAATGATAGACTCTTCCTGCAGTACATAATGCTCTGTGTGTTCTAATACATCATTACAGTCTATCTGCAGTGTGGAATGCTCTGTGTGATGTGAATGTGACAGTCTCTCTGCAGTACATAATGCTCTGTGTGTTCTAATACATCATTACAGTGAGGAATGCTCTGTGTGGTGTGACTGTGACAGTCTCTCTGCAGTACTGAATACTCTGTGTGACGTGATACAATATTACAGTCTCTTTGCAGCAACAAAAGCTCTGTGTGATTTAATACAATGTTACTGTCTCCCTGTTTGGGGTAATACAGCGTTACAGTCTCTCCGCAGTGCGGAATGCTCTGTGTGATGTGAATGTTACAGTCTCTCTGTGGTTCTGAATGCTCTGTGTGATGTGATGATGATACAGTATTACTGTCTCCCTGTTTGGTGTAACACAGCATTACAGTCACTCTGTATCACTGAATACTGTCTACCTACAGCACTGAATGCCCTGTGTGATGTGATGCAATGTTACAGTCTCCCTGCAGTACTGAATGCTCTGTGTGATATAATACAATGTTATAGTCTCCCTGCAGCACTGAATTCTCTGTGTGATGTAATACAATGTTACACTCTCTCTCTCTCTGCAGCACTGAATGCTCTGTGTGATATAATACAATGTTACAGTCTCCCTGCAGCACTGAATGCTCTGTGTGATGTGATACAATGTTACACTCTCCCTGCAGCACTGAATGCTCTGTGTGATGTGATACAATGTTACAGTCTCCCTGCAGTACTGAATGCTCTGTGTGATGTAATACAATATTACACTCTCTCTGCAGCACTGAATGCTCTGTGTGATGTGATACAATGTTACAAACTCTCTGCAGTACTGAATGCTCTGTGTGATGTAGTACAGTGTTATAGTATCTCTGCAGTACTGAATGCTCTGTGTATATCTGTGTAATAATATCTTCCTCCCTTGAGTCAATACCCCTTTTAATACATGCCAATATCTTATTGGCCTTTGCAGTCTATTGTCTACCATTACTCCCAAATCATTTTCATTAGTAGATTTCCCCAGAGAAACGCCATTTAGACCATATGTTACATTTTTATTATTATAACCAAAATGCATAACTTTACACTTGTCTATATTGAATCTCATTTGCCACTTGCCTGCCCAGTTACTCAATTTGTCCAAACCCTCTTGTAATGAAGACACATCCAGTTCAGTATTACCTTACTTAATTTTGTGTCATCGGCAAACACTGATACATGGCTCCCTATGCCCTCTGGGAGGTCATTAATAAACAAATTAAAAAGAAGAGGACCCAGGACAGATTCCTGAGGTACTCCACTTATCACATTTATCCAATTGGAGAACTTGCCATTTACTACCACTCTTTGCATTCTTTCTTTCAGCCAATTTCCAGTTCACACACAAACATTTTCCCCTAAGCCTATTTCATTCAATATGTACAGTCACCTCTTGTGTGGAACCATATCAAATGCCTTGGCAAAGTTTAAATGGATCACATCAACAGCCGCTCCCACATCTATATTTTTACTCACTTTTTCATAAAATGCAATCAAGTTAGTTTGACAAGACCTGTTTTTCACAAAGCCATGTTGGCTCCTGCTAATGATATTCCTGTTAAAGCTGAATTCTTGAATATATTCCCTTGACAACCCTTCAAACAGCTTCCCTACCACAGATGTCAAGCTTACAGGTCTGTAATTTCCTGGCTGGGATTTTGATCCCTTTTTAAATATGGGCACCACATCTGCTTTACGCCAATCCGTGGGCACCATACCTGAAATAAAAAAATAATGGTCTGGCCAGGGCCATATCCGTGGGTGTATACCATCCAGCCACGGGACTTTGTCTACCTTAACACCAATCAATTGTTTTAATACTTTTTCTTGTGTTAGCCAATCCCATGCTTGTTGTGACTGTTCTGTAAAAGTAGTTTGCAGATTCTTGTCCTTTGAGTCTTCCTTGGTAAAAACAGAAGAAAAGAAATTATTTAAAATATCTGCTTTCTCTCTGTCCCCACTGACCATCTCACCCGTTTCAGATAAGAAGAACCCAACATTATCAGACTTTAATTTTTTGCCATTAATGTATTTATAGAATTTTTTTGGATTGTCCTTGCTCTCCTTAGCAATAATTTTTTTCATTCTCCAGTCTAGCTAATTTAATCGCCTTTTTACAGGTTTTGTTGGCATTTTTGTATTCTACAAATGCCTTTGCTGATCCCTCAGCTTTATAATGTTTAAAAGCCGCTTTCTTGTTATTTATTTCATGAATTACTTTACTGGTTAGCCACATTGGTTTTAATTTGCTTCTTTTGTATTTGTTTCCAAAGGGTATATATTTATATGTATATTTTTGCAATGTTATTTTGAAGGCATTCCACTTACCTTCTGTGTTTTTTCCTGAAAATATTCTATCCCAGTCAATGAGACCAAGGGATAAATTAAACCTGCTAAAGTTGGCCTTTTTAAAATTCAGTGTTGTGGTGGAACCCATACCAAATTGCTTTTTTGAATTAATCTCAAATGATACCATGTTATGGTCACTATTCTCCAAGTGCTCCCTTACTTGGATGTTATAGATAAGTTCTTCATTGTCAGTAATTACCAGATTCAAACTCACAACCCCTCTGGTTGAGGTCTGTACTAGTTGAGACAAAATATTGTCATTTAACAAGTTCAGAAACTTACTGCTTTCAGCAGAATTAGTTGTTCTATTTTTCCAATCTATTTCTGGATAATTAAAATCCCCAATAATTATAGTTCTCCCTATTTGAGAAGCCTTTTCTATTTGCATTAATAACTGTGATTATTCAAGGTCACCAATGTTTGGTGGTTTATAACAAATACCCACTAATATTTTCTGGACAGTTTTACCCCCATTGACTATTTCAACCCACAGAGATTCCTTAGCAAAGTTTAAATGGATCACATCAACAGCCGCTCCCACATCTATATTTTTACTCACTTTTTCATAAAATGCAATCAAGTTAGTTTGACAAGACCTGTCTTTCACAAAGCCATGTTGGCTCCTGCTAATGATATTCCTGTTAAAGCTGAATTCTTGAATATATTCCCTTGACAACCCTTCAAACAGCTTCCCTACCACAGATGTCAAGCTTACAGGTCTGTAATTTCCTGGCTGGGATTTTGATCCCTTTTTAAATATGGGCACCACATCTGCTTTACGCCAATCCGTGGGCACCATACCTGAAATAAAAGAATCCCTGAAAATCAAAAATAATGGTCTGGCCAGGGCCATATCCGTGGGTGTATACCATCTGGCCACGGGACTTTGTCTACACCAATCAATTGTTTTAATACTTTTTCTTGTGTTAGCCAATCCCATGCTTGTTGTGACTGTTCTGTAAAAGTAGTTTGCAGATTCTTGTCCATTGGGTCTTCCTTGGTAAAAACAGAAAAAAATAAATTATTTAAAATATCTGCTTTCTCTCTGTCCCCACAGACCATCATACCCGTTTTAGATAACAAGGACCCAACATTATCATACTTTAATTTTTTGCCATTAATGTATTTATAGAATTTTTTCGGATTGATCTTGCTCTCCTTAGCAATAATTTTTTTCATAGTCTTGCTAATTTAATCGCCTTTTTACAGGTTTTGTTGGCATTTTTGTATTCTGCAAATGCCTTTGCTGATCCCTCAGCTTTATAATATTTAAATGCCACTTTCTTGTTATTTATTTCATGAATTACTTTACTGGTTAGCCACATTGGTTTTAATTTGCTTCTTTTGTATTTGTTTCCAACGGGGATACATTTATATGTATATTTTTGCAATGTTATATTGAAGGCATTCCGTGTGTTTTTTCCTTAAAATATTCTATCCCAGTCAACAAGACCAAAGGATGAATTAAACCTGCTAATGTTGGCCTTTTTAAAATTCAGTGTTTGGTGGAATCCATACCAAATTGCTTTTTGAATTAATCTCAAATGATACCATGTTATGGTCACTATTCCCCAAGTGCTCCTTTACTTGTATGTTAGAGATAAGTTCTTCAATGTCTGTTATTACCAGAACCAGACACGCATTCACTCTGGTTGAGGTCTGTACTAGTTGAGACAAAAAATTGTCATTCAACAAATTCAGAAACTTCCTGCTTTTAGCAGAATTAGTCATTTCATTTTTACAGTCTATTTCTGGATAATTAAAATCCCTCATAATTATAGTTTTCCCGATTTGAGAAGCCTTTTCTATTTGCATTAACAGCTGTGATTCTTCAAGGTCACCAATGTTTGGTGGTTTATAACAAATACCCACTAATATTTTCTGGGCAGTTTTACCCCCATTGACTATTTCAACCCAAAAGGATTCCACATGTTCACTACTGTCATCACATATATCTTCCCGCAAATGAGGCAATGATGCTGGTTTGACATACAGACAGACCCACCACCTCTTTTGTTTGACCTATCTTTTCTAAATAACATGTAGCCCTCCAAATTGATTGACCAATCATGTGTGTCATCCCACCACGTTTCTGTTATGCCAATCAAGTCACAGTTTTCTATTTCAACTACTAGCTCCAATTCCCCTATTTTACCAGTTAAACTTCTGGCATTTGCAAGCATACAATTTATGCCACTGCTATGTTCCATTTGTGATTTAATTTTGATATGGTTTATAGGCTTCTCTCTATCATCTGTACTAACCCAGCCCCCAGATCCACCCACTTGGTTATTAACTACATCGCATTCCCTTTCTATACTATATAGCCCGGTATTTATTGGCCCCTCCCCCACATTCCTAGTTTAAAATCTCCTGCAACTGTCTAGCCATCCTCTCCCCAAGCACTTGAGACCCTCTTGCATTCAGGTGCAATCCATGCCTACTATAGAGATTGTACCCTAAAGCAAAATCAGTCCAGTACTCTAAAAACCCAAAGCCCTCCTTCTTACACCAAGACTTCAGCCATGCATTGAGCTCCTTAATCTCCCGCTGTCTCTCTGGCATAGCGCATGGCACAGGTAGTACCTCTGAAAATACCACCTTGGAAGTCCACTTCCTTATCCTACTCCCTAAATCCCTAAAATTACCTTTTAAGACTCTCCACCTTCCTCGTACTTTGTCATTGATACAAATATGCACCAAGACAGCTGGATCCTCTCCAGCCTCTCCCAATAATCTGTCCACTCTGTCTGCAACATGCCGAACCCGGGCACCCGGGAGACAGCAAACCATTCAGTTGCTGCGATCAGAGCCACAGATTACCCTATCTGTTCTCCTAATAATAGAGTCCGCTACCACCACAAACTGCCTAGGCATCGCTTTCTTCTGGATCCCCTCTGTGCTAGAGGAGCTGTTATCCAGGCTGTTAGGGTAGGAGTCCATCATACAGCAATCAGGTGTATCTATATAATTTCTGTGCGTAACATAAATACTTACCTAGGTAGGAGTACATCATACAGAAGTCAGTTGTATCTATATAATTACTGTGTGAAACAGAAGGACTTACCTAGGTAGGAGTCCATCATACAGCAGTCAGGTGTATCTATATAATTACTGTGTGTAACAGAAGGACTTACCTAGGTAGGAGTCTATCATACAACAGTCAGGTGTATCTATATAATTACTGTGTGTAACAGAAGGACTTACCTAGGTAGGAGTCCATCATACAGCAGTCAGTTGTATCAATATAATTACTGTAAGTAACAGAAGCACTTAACTAGGTAGGAATCCATCATACAGCAATCAGGTGTATCTATATAATTACTGTGTTTAACAGTAGGACTTACCTAGGTAGGACTCCATCATACAGCAGACAGGTGTATCTATATAATTACTGTGTGTAACAGAAGCACTTACCTAGGTAGAAGTCCATCATGCAGCAGTCAGGTGTACCTATATAGTTACTGTGTGTAACAGAAGCACTTACCTAGGTAGGAGTACATCATGAAGCAGTCAGGTATATCTATATAATTACTGTGTGTGTAACAGAAGGACTTACCTAGGTAGGAGTCTATCATACAGCAGTCAGGTGTATCTATATGATACAAATATGCACCAAGACAGCTGGATCCTCTCCAGCCTCTCCCAATAATCTGTCCACTCTGTCTGCAACATGCCGAACCCGGGCACCCGGGAGACAGCAAACCATTCAGTTGCTGCGATCAGAGCCACAGATTACCCTATCTGTTCTCCTAATAATAGAGTCCCCTACCACCACAAACTGCCTAGGCATCGCTTTCTTCTGGATCCCCTCTGTGCTAGAGGAGCTGTTATCCAGGCTGTTAGGGTAGGAGTCCATCATACAGCAATCAGGTGTATCTATATAATTTCTGTGCGTAACATAAATACTTACCTAGGTAGGAGTACATCATACAGAAGTCAGTTGTATCTATATAATTACTGTGTGAAACAGAAGGACTTACCTAGGTAGGAGTCCATCATACAGCAGTCAGGTGTATCTATATAATTACTGTGTGTACCAGAAGGACTTACCTAGGTAGGAGTCTATCATACAACAGTCAGGTGTATCTATATAATTACTGTGTGTAACAGAAGGACTTACCTAGGTAGGAGTCCATCATACAGCAGTCAGTTGTATCAATATAATTACTGTAAGTAACAGAAGCACTTAACTAGGTAGGAATCCATCATACAGCAATCAGGTGTATCTATATAATTACTGTGTGTAACAGAAGGACTTACCTAGGTAGGACTCCATCATACAGCAGACAGGTGTATCTATATAATTACTGTGTGTAACAGAAGCACTTACCTAGGTAGAAGTCCATCATGCAGCAGTCAGGTGTACCTATATAGTTACTGTGTGTAACAGAAGCACTTACCTAGGTAGGAGTACATCATGAAGCAGTCAGGTATATCTATATAATTACTGTGTGTAACAGAAGGACTTACCTAGGTAGGAGTCCATCATACAGCAATACTGTGTGTAACAGAAGGACTTACCTAGGTAGGAGTCTATCATACAACAGTCAGGTGTATCTATATAATTACTGTGTGTAGCAGAAGGACTTACCTAGGTAGGAGTCCATCATACAGCAGTCAGTTGTATCAATATAATTGCTGTGAGTAACAGAAGCACTTACCTAGGTAGGAATCCATCATACAGCAATCAGGTGTATCTATATAATTACTGTGTGTAACAGAAGCACTTACCTAGGTAGGAATCCATCATACATCAGTCAGGTGTATCTATATAATTACTGTGTGTAACAGAAGGATTTACCTAGGTAGGACTCCATCATACAGCAGTCAGGTGTATCTATATAATTACTGTGTATAACAGAAGGACTTACCTAGGTAGGAGTACATCATGAAGCAGTCAGGTATATCTATATAATTACTGTGTGTGTAACAGAAGGACTTACCTAGGTAGGAGTCCATCATACAGCAGTCAGATGTATCTATATAATTACTGTGTGTAACAGAAGCACTTACCTAGGTAGAAGTCCATCATGCAGCAGTCAGGTGTACCTATATAATTACTGTGTGTAACAGAAGCACTTACCTAGGTAGGAGTCCATCATGCAGCAGTCATTACTGTGTAATTACTGTATGTAACAAAGTGATATCACAGTACCTAGGTTGTACCATGAAGAAGCCTTCAAGATATTAATGGTTAATATTGTC
Source organism: Rhinophrynus dorsalis (assembly GCA_037306005.1). Taxonomy (NCBI): domain Eukaryota; kingdom Metazoa; phylum Chordata; class Amphibia; order Anura; family Rhinophrynidae; genus Rhinophrynus; species Rhinophrynus dorsalis. Next base: position 174,075,716 of record CM074726.1, read on the forward strand.
TTTATTACACAGCATCTATTTGGATGTTCATAGAAATTAACAAGTACTGGCCAGCATGCCAGACACTAAAGTTTAATTGGCATAAACCCACCCACATAAATGCATCTGAATAAACACAATATTAACCATTAATATCAGGAATAATTCTTCAGTCAGAGTATAAATATTATGTAATAATACTCATGTGATCTTCGTTTGAATGAGTTGTGTAGGTTATGGAAAAGATCTAAAGCATGGATATGTTCACTCTCTTACAGATTCCACCACCGGCCATGTTCATAAAATCTATAAATCAGACTTCAATGACATATTTTATTATTAAGGGGATTTCAGACCGCCCTGAGCTTCAGGTTCCTGTTTTCCTCCTTACTCTGGTCATTTATCTTATTACGATTGGTGGGAACATAACCATTCTACTGCTCGTCTGTTTGGATCATCAGCTGCACATTCCAATGTACTTCTTCCTGGGTAACTTGTCCATTGTGGACATGTCTTCTGTGACAGTCACTCTTCATAAGATTCTTATTAGCTTCATCACCGGAAATAAGTCTGTTTCTTTTCTATCCTGTATGACACAGTTGTATTTTTTTGCATCTTTCACTGGTCATGAACTGTTAATACTGACAGTCATGAGTTATGACCGCTATGTGGCCATTTGTAACCCATTACGTTATCATACAATAATGAGCAATAAAGTCTGTGTTTTGTTGATCACTGTATGCTGGATCTGGGGATTTTTACAAGTTATACCTCCTGTTTTTCTATTAGCAGGTTTCTCTTGTTATGTATCCAATGAAATAAACCACTTCTTCTGTGACATGGTGCCCCTTATGAATCTTTCCTGCAATGACACTTCTGTTTTGGCGATCCTGAACCTAACAGAAGGACTAATCCTTTCCACTCTAACACCATTTGTGTTGACCATAATCTCCTATGTTTTCATCATTATCACCATATTGAGGATACAGACAAGCACTGGGAGACGTAAAGCCTTCTACACATGTTCCTCTCATCTCACAGTTGTCATAATTTTATATGTACTTCTAATCTGTCAGTACTTGATACCAACTCGAACAAACAACCTGGACTTTAATAAACTTTTCTCTCTTTTTAACACGGCCATTGTGCCCATGCTAAACCCACTTATCTACAGCTTGAAAAATAAAGATGTGAATTCAGCTCTCAAATCCAGGCTACAGAGATGGGAACTGACCACTTAACTATCAAATATGTACTCTTTGATTAAAAACATGTTTTGTGCCAACATCTGATCAGACTGTAGGTTTTCCATTTGTTGATATTGTGAAACACTTTGTAGACCATTCCAGTGTAATATTTATTTCTAAATAGCGCAATTTCAGCTCTGCTGAAGAGCCGCTGGCTGGTCAAATGACCGGAATCTGCTGCTGTCCCATAGATGCTGCAATATTAAATAAAGATAAATTTAAACATTACAATTTTATTGATTATAAACAGTATTGTTTGCCCATGACAGAGGTTCCACACTTATTACATGCCATGTAGTAGGGTAGGGCAGAGTAATTCTGGGGTCAATCAACAGCTCAGTAGGGGAAATAATAGAGACAAAATCCTCCTTGATTTAAATGGGACTTGTATTCCCTAGAATGCTAGAGGGGTCTCCAAGGCATCTGCAATATGTTGGAGATCTCTCTAGCATTCCAGAAGTTAAAAGTCCCTTTTAAATCAATGGGGATTTTCATTTGTCCCTATTGTGGAATTTGTTACCTCAGTTCTCTTTTAAAGGGATAGTAACAACTTGAAACCAACGTAGCTCTGATCGATATTTCTATAAAGAGGATCATGTAATGCTTTATTTTGAAGTGGAACTTTCAGTTTTATGTTATTGCCCCCCAATACATCTTTTATAATAATTCGCTAGGATGTTTGTCACGATGCAGTCATGCTCAGTAGAGACTGCCCGCGTTCGTGTGAGTGAGGCAACGTGAGATTGCATCATGTGGAGAAGTGAGGTAGTGACCTCTTAACCTTTTGAGTACCAATGAGTTGCGTACCCCTTTGGCACTCAAATGGTTAACATTACCCGGACCATGGCCCATGTACACGGACTTTTACACTAGTTAGTAATATAGTGATATTGTTCTTCTCTTGTGAGCTCTGTGCCCTGGATGCCTGTAGAAGAAGATGGATTACTTCAATAACATAGATTTATTCACCATAATAAAACTATTACTTTGCCTATCGCTATATTACTAATGTATTGGGGGGCAATATTATAAAGCTGAAAGGTCTGCTTTAATGTGTTCCTTGTTGTAGTTCAATAGAAATGATCTGTTAAAGGATTCCCCTCCCACCCCTTTCCACTGCGTCACACTGCCTCTTTCAGCTGGCCGGATGGAGTGCGGTGAAGGACAATCTTCATTGAGCATAAGGAAAATCCTGCCCTCCTTCGTCAAAGGGGGCAGGGTTTGCCTTATACTCTGTGAATGAAGATTGTGCCTCTGTGCTCTTTGTCCGGTCTCATGACCAGATACCATATCTAAGGGGAGGCGGCTTTGCAGGCTGTAAAAGGGACAGGATGGGGATCCTCTACAGTGAATTTCTATTGAACTAGAACATGGAGCATATTAAAATAGAGCGTTACATGATCCTCTTTATAGGAGGATCAATCGGAGCTGCTTTGGTTTCAAGACCTTACTATCCCTTTAAAGCAGAACTTTAATCAAAATTAAAGTGCCCCCCCAAATCATTATGTGCATTGCATACCCTTGTGGTACTGAACTGCTTCCAAATCTGATCTCAGGGAATGTGGATATATATTATCTAAAAATTGTTATTTATTAACACCTTAATGACCAATGACATGTCAGGACAGTCATCGGTGTTTGTGCTTTAAGGACCGGTGACTCTTGACATGTCATGGAATTCTGAGATGGTAGCGTGGCTGAGCACCAAGCTGCCATCCCAAAATGCATCGGTCAAAAAAGAAAAAAGACCCATGATCCTCTAGAGCCACTCAACTCCAGACCACACTGTCCTTAACAGCTTAATTAATGAATCATCCCTCATGAGAGATATGAGGAAAAGGAGAAAGAAGAAATAAAACATGAAAGCTCTCTCTACTAGGACTAAATACCCTTGTGGAGATCGAGGGAAATGATTAAAGAACTACAAGTGTTCCTACCTTTTCAGTGAAAATGAGGGGGTGTACTGTTAACAATTTATCTGCAGTGATAATCCCTAACACCAAAACAACCCTTACTACTTTATCTACAAGCGGTGAATCTGGTATCAATGTATTATGACATTTTCTGATTCAGAGAGTCTATTAAGTGATAAATGCTTTGAAATATCCGTATATGAACCCCAGTATATTAAAGGCCCAAGAAGGTAACCAGCCTGGCAAATCATCCACTACCAGAGGAGACCCCACACACTTCGCAAAGATGTGGCTGCTTAAGCAAGCTGGCTGCCTGCTTGGGCCCTTTACTATGAGAAGATACATATCTGGCACTAAAAGGTTAAAATATTAAAAGTGGATTGGCATATTTCTCTTGACATTCAAGTGAATCCAGAAAGGAGACAATGTTTTTAATGAATGGATTGTTGAATTTTCAGTGCTTAGTCCTTTTAGCTCCAAAAAGTGAGTGTGAGAGCATGAGTGAGTGTATAATGTGTATGTATATTGTCTGTGTGTATTGTATGTTGTGTGTATATTATTTGTGCAATTTGTGCCTATGTGTATATGTGTGTAGTGTAGTATATGTGTATTGTGTGTAGTGTGTGTTTTATTATGTGTGTATATATAGTGTGTGTACTGTGTGTGTATATTATGTGCATGTCTATAATGTGTGTGAATGTATTGTGTTGGTGTGCATGAATATTGTGTGTGTTAGGTGTGTGTGAGTGTGTCTTTCGTTTGTGTATTGTGTATATTTTGTGAGTGTATATTGTGTGTGTATTGTGTATACTGTGTTTGTTTTCTGTATAATGTGTACGTTTTGTGTGTTTCTATTGTCTGTGTGTGTTTGTGTCTGTTCTGTGTGTATTATGTTTATTGTGCGTTGTGTTTTCTGAATTGTGAGTATTGTGTGTTTTGTGTATATTTTGTGTGTATGGTGTGTAATGAGAGGGAACTCTTAATTTATCTTTTTATTCAAATTTTAATTTTTTTAGCTCAGGAACCTTCCTGATGCCCCCCAGCTTCTGACTCCCAGCCTATTTGCAATGTGGTGTATGCCAGTGGACAATCTCCACCACTGTTTGGTCTTTAACCAGCAACGCCTGTACACCAGGCACATAGTATGTGCAAGGAAATGTACAGGTTGACAGCAAATTCTACTGAAGAGATATGTTTCAAATTTGACACTGGGCTAGATGGAGAGCATGGTCTTTTCACTTAATGGGTTGTTGATCAGTGGTTCCATTCCAGAACAATCATGCTCCAAAGTTACCTTTTCTCATATGAGTATTATTTTGTTTGCTCGTGGGAATAATACATTTAGATCACATTTGCTGTGGAGATGTGGGCTAGCTCAGGTCATAATTAAATAAAGTGGTCCTGTCATTGATAAAGTTTGTGAAGCATACTTGACAAATCAAATATTGGTGGCTTATATGAAATTAAGCATTTGCTGGCAATGCATGTGAAGAAGCATGTGCGTAAAGTGCACTCAATCAAACAAAACCTTACACAAAAGAAGACTGACCATGTGGGTGAAGCATGTTCTATCAAATGAAACATTTAATCAAAAAGGTTGATGGTACGTGTGAACAAAGGAAAATATGACAAAAGACAATCGTGCTCTTCGCAAATTTAATAACAAAAATGTAGATCATGCTTATGAAGCATGCTTGGTCAAACCAAAAATTTGATTGATAAAAATATTCATTAGAGGAGGTGGAGCCACCGCGTCTAGGAAATGGACACTTTTGATTCTGCTCCTGGGCATCATGGCTTTACTACAGCATTTATTACTTGAATTCACAGATGTCATATCTTAACTGACTAATCCTCAGACTCATCGATGCCAATGAATCAAGATAATCAGCCCAGTAAGGGAGGCAACAAGCTATAATTTCTTCCCGCGCAAACGGCAGACATAGCCTCCCTGCTACGTCAAGGCTCCAAACCTACTACTGAATGCTACCATGTGTCTCTTACAGGTAAAATTGGCTCATTTTCTGTTAGTTTGGTGAGGTGGTTGATCTACTTTAAAATTTGAAATTTTGATCAACTTCCTCAGGCATTGCTCGTGAGTCGGAGATGTCCGTTGTCCATGTTCCCTGTATGGGTTCCCTGTAACTATAACTGTTCTTCACATGTGTGACTTAAAATTAATCTCTATGTCTCATCTCACACCTCCACTATTATGACTTGTCTTCCATAGGTCTCTTGTCTGATGCCCACTGTTCTCTCTTCCCCCTTGCCTTCCTCGACCTCACCCAGCCTCTTTTTTTTTTCTCCCTCCTACCCTACTACCTCCTGATGCTTTCTTGAGTTCTTCCAGCTGCTTGTACTCAGTAACTTATCACTTCATAATTAATGCTTGTTTTAGAACAACTTGCTTATATTGCTTCCCAGTCCCGAACATGTATTACTCATATGTGTCAGCTTTGTTAGATACTATACCTTAGTTGTCGCTTCTTTTAGCCACAATGCTTGTTAACATTACTTTTGATACGTTTGTACAATTTACTGTTTGAAATTCATGTTTCCTCTGAATTTACTTGTAATTACATTACCTACTGTATCTTGGTACATATGTTTTGTATGTTTTGCCAATATACAATAAAGTATTTAAAAAAATAGTAATCTGAGTACATTAGGCATGCTCAATTGATCAAAAGAAAAAGATAACATTATCTTAAAAAATTACAAAAAAAACCCAGTGGGAATAAAAAGGCAAAAAACACATTACAGCAAACGTAATACTTCTCACGCATGTGATCAATAGTATCGATATGTTGGTTGCAGTGTTTGCAATTTTTCCCCGGCCGGGAGTTACATTGTGTACTGGGAGTTATTATTACTCTATGTAAGTTTATATTATTTATGATGCTTTAAAGGGATAGTAATATTTCATAATAAAAGCAGCTCTAATTAATCATCACAGTATTTGGACTTTGGAGAGAGTTATTTCAATTATGTCAGAGTTGTAGTAATTCAGTGACAAATATCCCCCTCCCGCCCCTTTTACTGATGTAACACTGCTCAGCCAGATCAGAAGGGAGGTGCCCAGGTAGATTGCAGAGAGGGAAAATCTTCAATTAAGATAAGGGAAAAAGCTGAAAAACTTGTCAAGGGGGGCAGGGCTTTCATTGTTCTCATAGGAAGAAGATTGTCCCCTCTGGTCTATGGACTGCATTCCACATCTGAGAAGCGATGGCTTACACTAGGTAAAAGGGGCGGGAGGGGAACCTTTGCTTGTGAATATCTCTCAAACCATAAAGGTTTGAGAGATAAGACATATCGTTCTTCATGTTTTTTTAATGCCTACAAAATAAAATAAAGATAAAACAAAGTATTACTATCCCTTTAAAGACGTAGAAACAAACCCCCAAAAATTGTTTATTTTTTGTAGGACTATAATTTTTTTGTATTTTTTGAAAGCATAAGCCCAGAGAAAAAAATAAATTCCAGCAGGTGATCTCCTGCTGGCTAGAGGCCGCTGGCCATTGTCAAATGCCCTGATGTAGATGCAGAATTTGCGACTGCTGTTCTTGCTGCTGCTGCTGAGTTGTTTAAGAAGCAGGATAAAGAGGCAGCTAAAAGGGATTGGGATCAACAACAGCAGTAACATGGGTGATGGATGATGAAGGTTCCACTTGCCACAACTAGCTCCAGAGATGCGCCTGAGAAAGTAGCAGCAACATAACTAGCCCTCACTATGTCTGGTATATGTGTTACTGCTGGAAAAGTAGAGCCTTTCCTAATCCCAGATCACATACAACTCAGCAGCAGCAGGAATTAGAGAGGTTGCAAATTCCTCAAATTTCCAAATGCTCACAGCTGGTTGGAGGAGGTGACAAGCAATGTGATAGAGGGTCCCCTAATGTCACATTTGCCATTTCTTGGTGATGTGAAGAAGGTAGACTATCAGCACTAGCAGCAGACACAGACAGCTGATGTATGCTTCTGGTGGTGGTGGTATTATTTCTGTGGTGACAAAACTGCCTTCTTCAGAATAATGTTCCACAAGGACAATGCATGGGAGGAAGGGGGCTCCCAGAGTCAGGGGAATGCTATGGGCTCCCTTGACCACTAGTCTGGACGTTCTCAAATGCTTCCCCTACCACTCTCCTAACAATAGTCCTACCAGCTGCTTCACCATCACTGTTACTGCTACTAACACCAACCACATCAATTTCAGCCCCTGAATCTTCCTGCTCACAGTCACTGTTAATACACACTTGGTATCATCTTCTCCTCCCCGCCTCCTGAGTATTACAAGACACATAGGAACAGCTTTAGCACTGGTGGCAACAGGTTCAGCACTGGTGGTGCCACTGGCAGCAGAGGCAGCACGTCTGACAGAAGGCACAGCACATCTTACAGCAGGCACAGCACGTCTGGCAGCAGGTGCAACATGTCTTGCAGCAGGCACAGGCAGCTGACCTGTCCTGCTCTCACTACTAGTACTACCTTTTTGTTCCTCCCTTGACAGTAAGTGCCCCAGAAACCCTAGGGGTGATTTAGGGGGACTGGCCAACATTGCTTCGGGAGTGCTCACTTTCTCCTCAGACTCATAATGGTCCTTCCAGTTCGTCCTTTTATTATTTTTAATCCTGCTCATAGCGATAGCAGTCACTGTGAACCTCTACAGCCTCAAGTTTTGCCTCAAAATCACAGCAAAACAGCACAGCACGTCTACCTAGCTCTGTAGCTGCTTCTATTGTGTTTCACTTCCTGGAATATGTCACTTTTTTATTGTGAAAAGGAAAAACCACGTAAATCAATGAGCAGAAACTTTCTAGCCATCAAAAAAATGGCAAAACATTTGGGCCAATGGGCGAAAAATGATAAATTTTTAATTGCTAGTTTTAAAGTGGATTTTCCCTCAAAAAATAGAACAACAATGTGTTTTTCGCAGAATTTCCTGTGGGAACATGGGGAGAGATTTCACCCACCCCTAGAGCTGTGTCACTGAGCGGAGGTTTTAGAGAGCAAGTGGGTGGTGAACTTTGTCAAAAGTCACAGAGGGGTTGCAAAGAATTAATAATGAGTAGTAGCCCTTTGGTCATGAGAGAATCAGTGGCCACCTCACAAGACTCTATCTCTGTTGTGTGATGGGAGAGGAATCCAGACTGCAGAGGATGCAGAAGGGAGTGAGAAAGTTATTCAGCCAGGTGTACACAACAAGTCTCAAGGAGATCTGAAGGAAAGGGCAGAGGAGAGATAAGACAGCATTTAGGAAAAAAAGGATAGGTCAGTAGAGGTTTTTTTTTTTAAATAGTTGAGTAGTCAGTGCATGAGTGAAGGCATCTGGTAAAATATCAGGTGGAAGAGGCGGGTTGAAGATGGTGGTTAGTGCTGGACTAATCTCAGTAAGGAGAATGAATAAGTTGAGAAGTAAATGGATCAAGAGGGCAGGAGAGGGATGGAAGAGAAGAGGAAAGAAGAAAGTGCTAATAGAAGTGTGTATAAAACAAAGTGGGGTATAAGGGGGAGGTTGTATGGATATATTGTGATAGATAGATAGATAGATAGATAGATAGATAGATAGATAGATAGATAGATATGATATAGATAGATAGATAGATAGATAGATAGATAGATAGATAGAAATGATATAGATAGATAGATAGATAGATAGATAGATAGATAGATGATAGATAGATAGATAGATAGATAGATAGATATAAATGACATAGATAGATAGATAGATAGATAGATAGATAGATAGATAGATAGATATGAGATAGATAGATATGAGAGATAGATTGAGAGATAGATAGATAGATAGATAGATAGATAGATAGATAGACATAGTAACATAGTAACAGATAGAAATGACATAGATAGATAGATAGATAGATAGATAGATAGATAGATAGATAGATAGAAATTATATAGATAGATAGATAGATAGATAGATAGATAGATAGATAGATATGAGATAGATAGATAGATAGATAGATAGATAGATAGATAGATAGATAGATAGATATGAGATAGATAGATATGAGAGATAGATTGAGAGATAGATAGATAGATAGATAGATAGATAGATAGATAGATAGATAGATAGACATAGTAACATAGTAACATACATAGTAGATAAGGCTGAAAAAAGACATGCGTCCATCAAGTCCAGCCCATGCCAATAATAATAGATAGATAGACAGATATGAGATAGATAGATAGATAGATAGATAGATAGATAGATAGATAGATATGAGATAGATAGACAGCGCTGTCTTCTCACACTGGACAGTAAACCATTAAACACCTTGCTGTGTATATGTGTCAAAACACACGTAAACATGATGATTAATTACTAATTAAAAACCTTGTGAATACTGTTGAAGACAAGAAAGTTCTCTTATGGCAGACACTGGAGAGCCAGCTGTGCGCTCAGTGGTTAATTAGCACAAACGAGCCATGAACTCCAGTTTATACATAGATACTGGAGGTTTGGGATATTAATGATGCATATAATATAACTGGCTAATTGCTCTCTGGTAGATATTTAATACATTTCTTTGTTTCTGGAGATCCTGATTAGTGCAGAAAGGGTTAATATCCTTCACTGTACTTAATGTTTGATTACGGTGACTCTAGGGACACTGTACAGGATATAAGCCCCTTGGTGTAAGTATGATATAGAGAAGAAAAGACTAATTCTAACTGAACAGGTAAGTGAGATTAACAGCTCATCTACACTGGAGTCCAGGGGTGGGTACCATGCAGATCTCCAGTTCACCCAGTCCCTCAGTCTGCAATTGTAGTGTAACAAAAACAGGGGCACCTTGGATTGGAGGAACATATATAAATATGCTGGGCAACCCAGGGCCCTCCAGCTGTGCAGTTGTTTTTATAATACTTTAGATGGGAATTGTAGTCCTGAGCAGCTGCATGGCCTTGGTTCGCCCACAAATGCTTTATACTGTCAAGAGTTTTCACTGGGAATATGAGTTACCACTATATTGTACTGAACTTAATTTTGGAAAAAAAAAGTGTTATGTCTTATAAAGGGTTACAAAGTGAAAGCAAGAAGACCAGGGGGGAGATTCACTAAGCAGTGATAAAGAGGTGATAAAGCAGACATGACTTCTCCAGTGATATCACTTCTCGAGTTCCTATGTTATCCTATGGAGCCTATTCACTAAGATCTCCAAAGTTGAAGAAATCTTAGTGCCTAGGCTCCATAGGAACTGGAGAAATGACAAACTGGAGAAGTCATCTGCACTGTATGACCACTTGATCACCGTTTAGTGACACCCCCCCATTATCCCTTTAAATGCAGGACACCTATGGAAAATGCACAATGCGGCATGTTTTCTGTGATGTCCTTCTGAATGTGATTTTTATAAGCATCATACATTTTAAAGGCTATCTCATCACAGGTCAAATGTAATATATAATCCCTAATTAATTACAGGTAGCAATATGCACTAAGAAGTGATAAAGAGGTGATAAAGTGGAGATGACATCTCCAGGGATATCACTTCTCCAGTTCTCCAAAGTTGGAGAAATCTTACTGCATAGGCTCCATAGAATAACAAAGGAACTGGAGAAGTGGTATCAACGGAGAAGTGGGGGGTTATGCACAAACATGTAATAAAGAGGTGATAAAGTGTAAATGAGATGACACCTCCAGGTGATATCACGTGACTTCTCCAATTCCTATGTTATTGTATGGAACCAAAGCACTAAGCTTTTTCCAGTTTGGGAGAAATCTTAGTGCATTGGCTTCGTAGAATAACACATGAACTGGAGAAGTGATATCAGTGGAGAAGTCATCTCCACTTTATCACCTCTTTATCACACATTAGTGCATCTTCCCCTAAAACTCATAGGAACAGCACAATAGGAATCCTACCAGAAAAAAGTGGAAGGAGAGAAAGGGGCGCCTCATAGAGTAGTATTATTGTGTATCAATTTTAACCCCCAACCAGTCCCTTCAGGAAGGTAGTCACATTAACAAATAGCCTACCAAGCACTTAAATGCAAGACAGGCAGGAATAGCAGGTGAAAGATATTCTTAACCCACTTTCACTCTCCTCCGGAATCATACAGCTGCTCCCATAGACCACCAGGTGTCATGCAAAATGTCCCCCTTGATGGGCCTAAAAAGTGAAAAAGAAAAGGCAGTGCAAGCAGAAGAACTTGATATTCATAGCGTTATGAATAACAATCCAAGAATATTCAATATTGGTGCTCATGGAGTTGATCTCACCGGCACCTCCAATACACTGTATCGCATGCAGGGAGAGTATACTTGTCTCTGCACAAGCAGCAAACTCTCAGGTCTCAGCTGATTTCTTCCAGTAACCACAGGGTAAATAGTAGTGGTGACCCACTGAGGATAATGAGGAGGTAGGACTTCAAAGTGTGCTGATCATGTATCAAAAACGTATTAAAAAGTATACATTTAAAATTTGTGTGTTTCACACTTGAAACAAATGCATAAAAAACACTAATCCACAAAGCAAATATTTATTTGTGGATTAGTGTTTTTTTATGCATTTGTTTCAAGTGTAAAACACACAAATTTTAAATGTATACTTTTGAATACATTTCTGATACATGATCAGCACGCTTTGAAGTCCTACCTCCTCCTTATCCTCAGTGGGTCACCAATGCTATTAACCCTGTGGATACTGGAAGCAATTAGCTGAGACCTGAGAGTTTGCTGCTTGTGAAGAGACAAGTATACTCTCCCTGCATGCGATACAGTGTATTGGAGGTGCCGGTGAGATCAGGTCCGTGAGTACCAATACTGAATATTCTTGGATCATTGTTCATAGCGCTCTGAGTATCAAATTCTTCTGTTTGCACTGCCTTTTCTTTTTCACGACCAGGAAGAGGGTGGTGCAATAAGATTAAAACACATTTTATTGTTAGTTCATAAAACTTAGTGTTGATACTAAGAAACACAACAAATAAAAAAGTGATCCTCTATGTATGCTACGTGGGTGAAGATACAAAACAAGCGGACTATGGCACAATTGTAACAACTGCATGTACCAAATCCTACTGATCCACTGGGGCTGATATACCGAGAAAAGTGGTGCAATTCTGGGTCACACCAAACGCACCATACGGAACCAAAACATTTCCTAAATTTACATTGTTTTAACCCTTTGAGTGCCAGAGTGACACACACACAATGCATTTCTTAGCAATGCATTGTGTACCCCTTGGACATTCAAAGGCTTAACCTTTTGAATGCTAGAGAGGTCTTCAATGCATTGCATTACCTTGTATTGTATTGTACTGGATACCTAGCATTCAAAGAGTTAAAATCCCAATTTAAAGGAAAACTAACAAAAATGAAATAGGTTGATATAACTTTAAATATAATGTAACAACAACAGGTATATATAATTGTGAATTATTCATGTATCCTATCCCTAAAATATAATCCTAATCTTTCTTTTCTTTGTTCTATTCAGAGTGCATTTATTTAATTTATTTTATTTTGTTTTTGTAATGTGATTTTCATTGATTTTGTGCCCATTGCCCTTGTATTCAGAAAGGCTTATCTTACCTCAGGTCATTTACAGACCATCCTGGACAATCACCTCCAGATTGCAAAGGTACATTGGTAAAGGGACCAAATATCCCTTTAAATTCAGGAAATCTAAAAATAAGTAATTGTGCTGGGCAGAAATATGTGCTACCCTGCCATGTGTGTTTTTCATAAGTATCCTGCATTTAAAGGAATAATAACCATTTCATTTTAATTTACATGTTTCCTTAGTAAATATTATATTTATTAAAATTGCCTATATATTTTATTTCCTTCACTTATTCTATAGTTTACGTCCCTGTCACGGAGCAACCTTGTCTTCTGTTTCCACAGTTTTCTGATCAACAGATAAAATGTGACAGTCTCTCTTCAGAAGTGTGATGTGATACAATGTTACAGTCTCTCTGCAACACTGAATGCTCTGTGTGATGTGATACAATAATACAGTCTCTCTGCAACACTGAATGCTCTGTGTGATGTGATACAATGTTACAGTCTTAATGCAGCACTGAATGCTCTGTATGATGTGATACAATGTTACAGTCTCCCTGCAGCACCGAATGCTCTGTGTGATGTGATATGTGATGTGATACAATGTTACAGTTTCTCTGCAGCACTGAATTGCTCTTTGTGATGTGATACAATGTTACAGTCTCCCTGCAGGATAGTATGCTCTGTGTGATGTGATACAAAGTTACAGTCTCTCTGCAGCACTGAGTGTTCTGTGTGATGTAATACAATTTTACACTGTCCCTGCAGCACTGAATGCTCTGTGTGATGTAATACAATTTTACACTGTCCCTGCAGCACTGAATGCTCTGTGTGATGTAATACAGTGTTACAGTTTCTCTCTGGAGCACTGAATGATCTGTGTGATGTGATACAATGTTATAGTCTCTCTGCAGCACTGAATGTTCTGTGTGATGTAATACAGTGTTACAGTCTCTCTGCAGCACTGAATGCTCTGTATGATGTGATACAATGTTACAGTCTCTCTGCAGCACTGAATGATCTGTGTGATGTAATACAATGTTACAGTCTCCCTGCAGCACTGAATGTTCAGTGTGATGTAATACAATGTTACAGTTTCTCTCTGGAGCACTGAACGATCTGTGTGATGTGATACAATGTTACAGTCTCTCTGCAGCACTGAATGCTCTGTGTGATGTGATACAATGTTACAGTCTCTCTGCAGCACTGAATGCCCTGTATGATGTGATACAATGTTACAGTCTCTCTGCAGCACTGAATGATCTGTGTGATGTAATACAATGTTACAGTCTCCCTGCAGCACTGAATGTTCAGTGTGATGTAATACAATGTTACAGTTTCTATCTGGAGCACTGAACGATCTGTGTGATGTGATACAATGTTACAGTCTCTCTGCAGCACTGAATGCTCTGTGTGATGTAATGCAATGTTACACTCTCCCTGCAGCACTGAATTCTGTGTGTGATGTAATACAATGTTACAGTTTCTCTCTGCAGCACTGAATGCTCTGTGTGATGTAATACAGTGTTACATCTCTCTGCAGCACTGAATGCTCTATGTGATGTGATACAATGTTACAGTATCTCTGGAGCACTGAATGCTCTGTGTGTGTCTTGTATTATGCACTTTTACATTGTATCTCTGGTTCTGCGTTTATGTTAGCTCAGGTACTCAAAGTGAAGGATTAAAAAATTGTAAAACAAAATAAATAAAAATAGGAAAATTAATTTCAATTATGCTTTGTATTTTTTATTGAATTTGAAACATTGTTAATTTGTTAGCACATTTGAAACAGACAATTGTCCTTTCTACTTGTGCTTCAGCATTATATGGAATTTTTATGAAGAGAACATTGCTCTAAGAAGAAGTGGCTCTTAATCTGTTGAGCACATTGGCTTAACTAGGACTCCAACGTGTAGCAGTCAGGTGTATCTATATTATTACTGTGTGTAACAGAAGCACTTACCTAGGTAACAGTTCATCATACAGCAGTCAGGTGTATCTATATAATTACTGTGTGTAACAGAAGGACTTACCTAGGTAACAGTTCATCATACAGCAGTCAGGTGTAACTATATTATTACTGTGTGTAACAGAAGGACTTATCTAGGTAACAGTTCATCATACAGCAGTCAGGTGTATCTATATTATTACTGTGTGTAACAGAAGGACTTATCTAGGTAACAGTTCATCATACAGCAGTCAGGTGTATCTATATTATTACTGTGTGTAACAGAAGGACTTACCTAGGTAGGAGTCCATCATACAGCAGTCAGGTATATCTATATAATTACTGTGTGTAACAGAAGGACTTGCCTAGGTAGGAGTCCATCATACAGCAGTCAGGTATATCTATATAATTACTGTGTGTAACAGGAGGGCTTACCTAGGTTCAGTCCATCATACAGCAGTCATGTGTATCTATATAATTACTGTGTGTAACAGAAGCACTTACCTAGGCAGGAGTCTACCATACAGCAGTTAACTATATCTATAAAATTACTGTGTGTAACAGAAGGACTTACCTAGGTAGATATATCTATATAATTAGTGTGTAACATAAGGACTTACCTAGGTAGGAGTCCATCATACAGCAGTCAGGTGTATCTATATAATTACTGTGTGTAACAGAAGCACTTACCTAGGTAGGAGTCCATCATACAGCAGTCAGGTGTATCTATATAATTACTGTGTGTAACAGAAGCACTTACCTAGGTAGGAGTCCATTACACAACAGTCAGGTGTATTTATATAATTACTGTGTGTAACAGAAGCACTTACCTAGGTAGGAGTCCATCATGCAGCAGTCAGGTGTATCTATATAATTACTGTGTGTAACACAAAGACTTACCTATGAGGAGTCCATCATACAGCAGTCAGGCGCATCTATATAATTACTGTGTGTAACAGAAGTACTTACCTAGGTAGGAGTCCATCATACAGCAGTCAGTTGTATCTATATAATTACTGTGTGTAACAGAAGCACTTACCTAGGTAGGAGTCCATCATACAGAAGTCAGGTGTATCTATGTAATTACTGTGTGTAACAGAAGCACTTACCTAGGTAGGAGTCCATCATACAGCAGTCAGGTGTATCTATATAATTACTGTGTGTAACAGAAGGACTTACCTAGGTAGGAGTCCATCATACAGCAGTCAGGTGTATCTATATAATTACCGTGTGTAACAGAAGCACTTACCTAGGTAGGAGTCCATCATACAGCAGTCAGGTGTATCTATATAATTACCGTGTGTAACAGAAGGACTTACCTAGGTAGGAGTCCATCATACAGCAGTCAGGTTATCTATATAATTACTGTGTGTAACAGAAGGACTTGCCTAGGTAGGAGTCCATCATACAGCAGTCAGGTATATCTATATAATTACTGTGTGTAACAGGAGGGCTTACCTAGGTTCAGTCCATCATACAGCAGTCATGTGTATCTATATAATTACTGTGTGTAACAGAAGCACTTACCTAGGCAGGAGTCTACCATACAGCAGTTAACTATATCTATAAAATTACTGTGTGTAACAGAAGGACTTACCTAGGTAGATATATCTATATAATTAGTGTGTAACATAAGGACTTACCTAGGTAGGAGTCCATCATACAGCAGTCAGGTGTATCTATATAATTACTGTGTGTAACAGAAGCACTTACCTAGGTAGGAGTCCATCATACAGCAGTCAGGTGTATCTATATAATTACTGTGTGTAACAGAAGCACTTACCTAGGTAGGAGTCCATTACACAACAGTCAGGTGTATTTATATAATTACTGTGTGTAACAGAAACACTTACCTAGGTAGGAGTCCATCATGCAGCAGTCAGGTGTATCTATATAATTACTGTGTGTAACACAAAGACTTACCTATGAGGAGTCCATCATACAGCAGTCAGTTGTATCTATATAATTACTGTGTGTAACAGAAGCACTTACCTAGGTAGGAGTCCATCATACAGAAGTCAGGTGTATCTATGTAATTACTGTGTGTAACAGAAGCACTTACCTAGGTAGGAGTCCATCATACAGCAGTCAGGTGTATCTATATAATTACTGTGTGTAACAGAAGGACTTACCTAGGTAGGAGTCCATCATACAGCAGTCAGGTGTATCTATATAATTACCGTGTGTAACAGAAGCACTTACCTAGGTAGGAGTCCATCACACAGCAGTCCGGTGTATCTATATAATTACTGTGTGTAACAGAAGCACTTACCTAGGTAGGAGTCCATCATACAGCAGTCCGGTGTATCTATATAATTACTGTGTGTAACAGAAGCACTTACCTAGGTAGGAGTCCATCATACAGCAGTCCGGTGTATCTATATAATTACTGTGTGAAACAGAAGCACTTACCTGGGTAGGAGTCCATCATACAGCAGTCAGGTGTATCTATATAATTCGTGAATTTTCCTAACTTTTGTGATGGAAAGTCAGAATTCTATTAAAGACACGGAAGCGAATATTATGCTATCTCTCTCCACTGCCCCTTTAAGCAGCAAAGGAAAATTTATTTGCAAAAAACCAACAGGCAAGAAAAACACATTTGCATATCATCACTTCACCCCCAACCAATCACAGTCCATATATCCCCAAACATGTAGTGACGTCAACTGCATCTAATCCTCTTTCTGCCATAAAGCGACCGAAGAACAGGTCATCTCCACACTGGCACAGGAACAAAACTCCAAACTGTTCAATCCTGGAAACCGAACTCCAAACAACCGTTGAGTGTCCAAACTGGAACTGGAACTCCAACAGGCAACAAAGATTCTCATAAAGAACACGTCCACACAGCACTGCCGCTCAGGATACATCAACCTGAAGAAACAAGAGAATAATGAAAGGGGAGGGTAAATGGGGGGGATAATATTCGCTTCCGTGTCTTTAATAGAATTCTGACTTTCCATCACAAAAGTTAGGAAAATCCACGAATTCTATGTCAGAACGGAGGCTCATATTATGCTAGTTCAAAGCTGAGACACAACCTGACTAGCCACATGTACCACCGGTTTAAAATAAAAATCCCTAAAGGTGGACTCCCTAGACCAATCCGCTGCTCGGAGAACATCCTCCAAACGACCCCCAACTTGCAGGGCCATAGACGCCATAGCACCTCTGGAAGAATGTGCACCGAACAGAGATATGTCAATGCCAGACAATTGCATGATCCAGCGCACCCATCTTGCCAACGTGGCCGAAGACACCGGAAGATGCGGTTTGCGAAATGAAATCAGCAATTGAGTCCACCCAGATTTCCTCAGAAGAGCCGTCCGACGCTCATATGCCTTAAGACACTGAACTACGCACAATTGTGGTCTCTCAGGAAAAGCCGGATAAACCACCGCCCGCATACTAGTTTTAGTACGCCTGCGAATGGCAAATCGCACACCCTCCGGAGTAAAAGATCTAGAATGAAGGTCTAAGGCATGAACGTCCGACACCCTCTTAAAGGAAATAAGACATAATAACATAGTCAATTTAGCAGAAATTTGTTTTAACGTTAAAACATCATTCTGAGGCCAAGCCTCCAGGAACTCAAGCACAGCATTAACATCCCACAAAGAATGATAACGTGATTGCGGAGGTCTGGAAAATCTGATGCCCCGGAGAAGACGACACACCAGAGCGCACTGACCAACCGGAGCACCCTCAAAATAACGATGACCAGCAGAAATAGCCGACCGATACGTATTAATTGTACGGTAAGCTTTCCCCTGATCAAACAAAAAGGACAAAAAGTTCACAACCTCCACGGGAGATGCCGATACGGGATCCAAACCCCGTTCCAAGCACCAACGGTCCCAAGCGGACCAGGCGGACTGATACATAGATCTGGTACCCGGTGCCCATGATTCCTCCAAAAGGAACTGAGCCGATGCCGAAAAAGAGGAGGCACAGAAGGAACCCCCGACAGGAGCCACACAACCAACTGAAGAGAGCCCGCGATTATCAAGTCGTGAGGAGACCCGTCTGGATCCACCAGAAGGGATGGAAACAGAGGTAGGAATCTCGGAGCGTCGCAGGACAGTTCCAACAACTGAGGGAACCAAGGCTGAGCAGGCCAAAGAGGAGTTACTAACGCTACTCTCGCCTCCTGTCTTCTGATGGTGAGAATAGTACGAGCAATCATGGCGAAAGGAGGGAACGCATAAACTGTATCCTGACCCCAAGGTTGCAGAAAAGCGTCTAACGCCAGAGCTTCCGGATCCGGCCTCCAACTGAAAAACCTCGGAATCTGGCAATTCAGACGGGACGCAAAAAGGTCTATCTGAAACGGACCCCAAAGGTCCGAAATGGCCGCGAAAACAGTCCAATGTAACAACCAGTCGCTGCGATCGACCAGGAATCTGGAATTCCATTCGGCCACCGCGTTGGACAAACCAGGAAGGTATTCTGCCTGAACTGAAATATTGCGATCCAGGCAGAAATGCCAGAAATCCCGAGCCAATTCCGCCAACCGTTTGGATTTCGTGCCGCCGAGGCGATTGATATACCTCACAGCGGACACGTTGTCATCCTTAACAGAACACAACAGTTCACCTGATCCTTTGCCAAACTCTTGAGGGCGAAAGACCCCGCCAAAAGTTCCAGACAATTTATGTGTAGTTCTGCCTCGCTGGGAGACCACTTCCCTCCGGTTGACAGAGAGCCTCGTCTGGCGCCCCAACCTACGAGACTGGCGTCGGACTCTATAACCACGTCGGGAGAAGAACCGAAAATGGCCCTGCCATTCCAGGCGTCTAAATGTTTGAGCCACCAGACCAATTCTTCCCGAGCGTCGGAAGAAAGATCTACAAAGTCTGCGTAGCTTAGGCCGAGACGTAAATGCCTGGCCTTCAGTCTCTGTAAGGCCCGATAATGCAGGGGGCCTGGAAAGATGGCTTGAATGGAGGCCGAAAGAAGGCCCACTATCCGAGCTAAAAGTCTCAACGAAATCCGTCCCTTCCTCAGGACCGACCGAAGCTCCTTGCGGATGGACCGCACCTTCGGTCCTGGGAGACTCAAAGATACTTGAACGGAATCTATCAGAAACCCCAGGAATTCCAGACGACGAGACGGGACCAACACTGATTTCTCCCAATTGATGAGAAACCCTAGCGACGTCAGAAGACGGAGGGTAAACTCGACGTGGGAAAGAAGAATCTCCTGATCCTGAGACATGATCAGCATGTCGTCCAGATAAATTATAATTCGAACCCCTCGGCAACGTAAAAATTGAACAACAGGCTTCAGCAGCTTTGTGAAGCACCAAGGCGCTGAAGAGAGGCCAAAAGGCAGGCAGGTGAACTGCCACCTCCGGCCCCGCCACAGAAACTGAAGGTACTCCTGAGATGACGGGGCCATGGGTACCGTCAGGTAAGCATCCTTCAAGTCGATCTTTACGAGCCAATCTGTTGGTACAAGAAGATCTCGGAGGCAATGAATGCCCTCCATCTTGAAGTGCCGATACAAAACGAACTCGTTTAGGGACCGAAGGTTTATAACCGGTCTGAGACCGGAATCTTTCTTTCTTACCAGAAAGATATTGCTGAGAAAACCCACCGAATTGCTGGGGGCCAAAGCAATAGCTCGTTTGCTTCGCAAGTCCGCAATCTCGTTGTCCACCAAGAGATTGTCTGGTTGGGAAAAAAGGAAAGGATGCGGAGCTGCCAGTTGAATCGGAGTGGAATAGAACTCGATCTGATAGCCCAACACTGTCTGAAGGATCCATGAATCTGACGTTATGGAAGCCCACTGATGGGAAAAATGGGAGAGTCTGCCCCCCACCTTTCCCACCGGAAACTGAACATTTTGAAAGAGACTTACCAGCATATGATCGTGACTTAAATTGTCCTCTGTTCGTCCTGGGTCTCCAGGGTCTGCTTCTCTGGGGAAAAAATTGGCCCCCATAAGTCTGATCTTGGGGAGGATGTCCCCTAAACATAGGGACATTTGAGGTCTGGTATCTACGCTGTGACTGTGCGGTACGGCCGGGAGAGCGACCTCTGCCACGCCCGGCCCTAAAGAAAACACGGGGCTGAAACACCTTCTTAAGAGAGGATTGTGCTTTATCTAAGGCTGTGAAAGCCGTAACAAATTTCCCCAGATCCTTGATGAAACTGTCCCCAAATAATTGGCCTTGTGCCGATGGGCCTGGTTCAGAAACCGCCATCTCAGATAGTTTTGGGTCAATTTTTATGAGAATGGCCCTGCGTCTTTCAGCTGAAAGTGCCGAATTGGCATTGCCCACAATACAAATTGCCCGCTGAATCCAGCCCCGGAGAACTTGAACGTTCACCGGGGATGCAGACACCAGGGCGCGTTCAGTAAGCTCAAACATCTTCGTTAATGGGCCCAAAACATCGAGAAGCTTGTCCTGACAGGACCGAAGCGATCGGTCAATACCTTTCCTCGGGTCCTTGCCCGACTTACTAATAAACTTGACCATTTTTGGGTCTAACTCAGGTGTGTCACATGCCTTATTGGCCACAGAAGGACGGGGACACTCCGCTCTCAATTTGTTTCGCGTATCTTTACTAAGGGGTTTACGCACCCATTGTTCCACATATTTCGAGACCTGGTCCATAGGGGACCACTCGGCCGAACGAGGGTGGCGAATGGCCTCTGGGTCAAACAAAGGACACCCCAGCACATCCAACAGGGGATGGGAGGTATCCCCGGACGACCCAGAATCCACAGCCGTAGGCTGAGGTTCCACCTCCCCATCAGAAGAAAACTCCTGAGGAGGTGGAAGCCCCCAGTCCTCATCCGAAGACTCGGAAGTGGAACAATAGGAGTCAGGTTTGGCCCTGCGAACCTTCTTAGTCCTCAGTTTAACTTCCTCCTGAGGTGAGGGTCTGGATAGTGGGACAGAGCCACACTGGTCAACACCGCCTTTATCTTGCGGTTGCCTTACAGAAGTGCAAACTGTTGTCTCAGCACTGTGTCTCTTGTTAGAGTGGCAGTGATCAGGGTCAGAGCCCAAATGCCTACGCTTCATACTATGTTTTCCTCCAGGTTTAGAGCAAACCGCCGTCTGAGAGACAGCCTGAGTCAACATGATGGGAGCATCATGTGCAGTACTTCCCACTGCCGGGGTCTTTTTAGTCATAGCAGAAGCCATATTATCCAGAAAGGAAGCAGACATTTTCGTCCACATGTCATGCATGGATTGCTCCATAAAAGTTTGGAATTGAGCAGCTTGACTGCCAAGAGCGGAGGAAGGATCCAGTCCCAAGCGCCCAGGTTGCTGCACAGGGATGGAAACCCCCTCCGCCCCGCCAGACATAGCACCAATCGTATCAGAACAGGGAGTCAAGGGGTGATTAACCCCTTCATCACTGGATGAGGACATAATAGATGAGGTCAGACAAGAAATAATACAGCAAAATAATATAACTATGTTAGAACTACTGTAGCTGGAATCAAACCCAGGAGTGCTGTGGGAAAGTCCAGTGCCCTAGACACTAAGCCACAGCAGCCCTGTATATCAAAACTGAAAAGAGCTCAGTGTTAACAGCAAGAAAAAATGAGACAGCTACAAGGCCCCAACAGTAATACTAGGATCAGCGTGGAATTGGCAAAGGGAAGAAATGGGCTGAACAAAGCCCCAAATCGTAAAATAAGGGAGTCCCTGAACCAAAACTTTTTTGGTGTTTAAACTGAAAACTTCAGTGAAAAAACCGCCTTGCCGAGTACCTCACAGCCCAACGCACAGCCAGAGCACAGCAGACCCGCGAGGTGATCTCCACAAAATGGCCGATACCTCGCGGGTGCGCAATGCTCCAAGCATCCGTCCGTCAGGGAGGGAGGGGGCGGTGTTAAACAGAGCCGGATCGCGCATGCGCTAAGACGCGATCCGCTCAGAGAGGCCACCGGTAGAAGCTCCGAAACGGAGCCAGGCGGCAAGACACAAAACGGGAGCCACACCAAGGTGGTACCGAATAACCAGCCGGTTGTAGGAAAGGGACCAGAAGGAGGAATAAAAAACCCCCAAAGAGAACAGGGATGACTGCCAGCAATCCGTGGACTGGTAGATGGGCAAGAATTTGCCACTACCAGCACAGAGCTAGAAATAACCTAGAAAGGAAAAGAACAGACCATGTACAAACAGTAAAACACAATACTCTTATTTAACACACTAGCAAAAAATACATGACCTGTTCACAAGGGAGCAGCAAAGGAAAGAGGATTAGATGCAGTTGTTTGGGGATATATGGACTGTGATTGGTTGGGGGTGAAGTGATGATATGCAAATGTGTTTTTCTTGCCTGTTGGTTTTTTGCAAATAAATTTTCCTTTGCTGCTTAAAGGGGCAGTGGAGAGAGATAGCATAATATGAGCTTCCGTTCTGACATAGAATTACTGCGTGTAACAGAAGCACTTACCTAGGTAGAAGTCCATATATATATATATGTGTGTGTCTGGGGACATAACTGAAAACAAGAGATCTCAATTAAAAATTCCTGGTATAACACTGAATAAATAAATAAATAACTAAGTTAATAATTTCTGAATACTGATGTTTTATGTATGAACATTCCCATTGATTTAAAAGGGGTTTTTAAACCTGAATGCTTGAGAGGTCTCCAATGCATTGGACACCTCACTAGCCTTCATTTGGTTAAAAACCCCTCTTCACTTAGTGGGAATTCTGGGAATGATGTTTGTAGTCATGGTGCAGTTGGTTTGCTCTAGAATGGAATCAGTTTTACTTAGTACATTGAGCTAAGAGTTTGAGGATCTGAGTAGTTATATTTTCTTTTGGCCAACCAAAGTATGTATTTTAATTTGGTCTTTTCTTGTTCATACTTGATGCTAACCATTAATAATATGAATAATTCTTCAGTCACAGTATTATGTAATTTTTTTAATGTGATCATCATTTGATTGTAATATACACACACACAGGAGGAGAGCTCTTCACAAGGTATAAAGATTTCTTTTAATCATTCATATATCTGTGAGACTTATTTGAATGGTCCCACCGGTCTGTAGCCAGTGGGTTACGAAACATGTCAGAATCGTCATTCAACATTTTTATCGTTGTCATTTTATATTAAAGAAACAAGTTTATTTTATACTAGTTGAACAGCCCGTTACACGGGCCACAGTGCCACTGCCACCCGATCGCAGGGCAGTCACGCGCAGTAGAGACTGGCTGCACCACGACTGATACAGAGCTGGACGCTCCTTCAGAGCGCCCAGCTCTGTATCAGCTGCGGCGCGGGCAGTCTCTTCTGCGCATGACTGCAGCACATGCAGCAGTGTCTACTGCGCATGTCGTGGCGTTACACACGATTTAGCGAATTATTATATAGGATTTGGTCTGCGATATCCAGTCCTTGTTCGCTCACTGAGGTGTTTGTGTCCTGTTGCAGGGGGGACAGTGAGATATCCCCCGCTACTGCTGGCACAGGTTCTGGATGATATACAGACTGGCGGGACCATTCAAAGTAAGTCTCACGGATATATGAATGATTAAAATAAATCTTTATACCTTGTGAAGAGCTCTCCTCCTGTGTGTGTGTATATTTCTGCCTTTCTCCTCCAGTACGTGGGTGACGGAGAGTTTTCGGAGTGATCGAGCGAACTGACCAGGGATATTTGTGTGGAGGCAGTGAAAATATCCTCCACTGACTTATTCGCTGCTTATGTATATGTAACAGCATAAAACAAATGATTATTATTATTATTTGATAGTGAGATACACTAAGATGTTCTCCCCCTTTTTGTTTTTGGATCATTTGATTATGTTGTGTAGATTTATGTAAAAGATCTAAAGCATGAATATGATCCTTCTCTTACAGATTCCACCAT
This sequence comes from Rhinophrynus dorsalis, assembly GCA_037306005.1. Taxonomy (NCBI): domain Eukaryota; kingdom Metazoa; phylum Chordata; class Amphibia; order Anura; family Rhinophrynidae; genus Rhinophrynus; species Rhinophrynus dorsalis. The sequence goes on from CM074726.1 coordinate 174,100,193, forward strand.
TGGGTCATGTTTATAAAACCTAGAAACCAGACTTCATTTAACTATTTTATTATTAAGGGGATTTCAGACCGCCCTGAGCTTCAGGTTCTGATCTTCCTCCTGGCTCTGGTCATTTATCTTATTACGATTGGTGGAAACATAACCATTCTACTGCTCGTCTGTTTGGATCATCAGCTGCACACCCCAATGTACTTCTTCCTGGGTAACTTGTCCATCGTGGACATGTCTTCTGTGACAGTCAATCTTCATAAGATTCTTATTAGCTTCATCACTGGAGATAACACTGTTTCTTTTCTATCCTGTATGACACAAATGTATTTTTTTGCATCCTTCACTGGTCATGAACTGTTAATACTGACAGCTATGAGTTATGACCGCTACGTGGCCATTTGTAACCCATTACGTTATCATACAGCAATGAACCATAATGTCTGTGCTCTGTTGATCACTGTATGCTGGGTTTGGGGATTTTTACAAATTCTTCCTCCTATTTTCATATTGGCAAGTCTCTCTTGTTATGTATCTAATGAAATAAACCACTTCTTCTGTGACATGGTGCCCCTTATGAATCTTTCCTGCAATGACACTTCTTTTTTGATGATCCTCAACCTAACACAAGGACTAATCCTTTTCACTCTAACACCATTTTTATTGACCTTACTCTCCTATATTTTCATCATTATCACCATATTGAGGATACAGACCAGCAGTGGGAGACGTAAAGCCTTCTACACATGTTCCTCTCATCTCACTGTTGTTATTCTTTTATATGGACTAATTACCTTTCAGTATTTAATACCAACTCCAACTACTGACCTGGACTTTAATAAACTTTTCTCTCTTTTTAACACGGCCATTGTGCCCATGCTAAACCCACTGATCTACAGCTTGAAAAATAAAGATGTGAATTCAGCTCTTAAGTCCAGACTACAGAGGTGGAAATTTACCACTTAAAGGGATAGTAATACTTTGTTTTAACTTTATTTTATTTTGTAGCCATTAAAAAAATATGCAGAATGATATGTCTTAGCTCTCAAACCTTTATGGTTTGAGAGATATTCACAAGCAAAGTTTCCCCTCCCGTCCCTTTTACCTAATGTAAGCCATCTCTTCTCAGATGTGGAATTCAGTCCATAGACCAGACAGATAACAGCAGGGGACAATCTTCTTACAATGAAAACAATGAAAGCCCTGCCCCCCTTGACAAGCTTTTCAGGTTTTTCCGTTATCTTAATTGAAGATTGTCCCTCTCTGCAATCTACCTGGGCACCTCCCTTCTGATCTGACTGAGGAGTGTTACATCAGTAAAAGGGACGGGAGGGGGAGACTTTGTCATTGAATTACTCTTGATCTACAACTCTGACAGAATTGAAGTAACACTCTCCAAGGTCCAAATACTATGATGATTAATTAGAGCTGCTTTTATTATGAAACATTACTATCCCTTTAACTCTCAATTAAGTAGTATTTGATTAAAAATATGCTTTGTGCCAACATCTGGTCAGACTGTGGGTTCTCCATTTGTTTATATTGTGAAACATGATTCACTTTAATAATAGATTGACACAGAGGTCTCTCGCTAAAAGTCACTACATCAACCAATCCAATGACTCTGTGATTCTTTTGGATATTCTAAATAGTAATTTCCCACCAAATATTAAAGACTTTTTGGATTGTCAAAAGTGTCATTTTCTAGTCATATTGTTGTCTCTATGAAGTTCTATAAAGTAATATATTTTGAGATTAAAGAGATAGCAATGTTTCACAAAACAGCAGCATCTTCACAGTATTTGGGCCATGGGGAGTGTTATTTCAGTACTGTCAGAGTTGTTGTTCAAGAGTAATTGAATGATAAAGTATCCCCCTCCTGACCCTTTTACTGATGTAACACTGCTCACCTCAGAACAACAAGACTGCCAGGATGTATCACAGAGGTGGACAATCTTCAGTGAGCATAAGGAAAACCCTGAACAGCCTGTTAAGGGGGGTAGGGTTTTCCTTATGATCACAGTAAGAAGATTGTCCCTTGCTGTGACCCGTCCGATCAAGAGACCAGATTCCATATCAGAGGGGAGGTGGCTTACACTAGGTAAAAGGGGTGGGGGGGATACTTTAACATTCAATTACTTTTGAGCTACAACTCTGACAGTGTTGAAATAACACTCTTCATGGTCCAAATCCTATGAGATTAATCGAACCGTTTTTTTGTGAAACGTTACTATCCCTTTAACTCTCTTATAACCAGAGTGGAGTTCAGCACAATGCCTCTCAATGCGCTGCACACCTCTGTGGTAATTTAATGTGTTAATAAAATTTAGAAAAGACTTGTTATATAAGAATCAATGCGGTGAGTAAAAAGAAAGGACTGCCAGACGCATAACAAGCATAGGGGGGAGGTCAAAACAAACAGGGAGACTAGCACAAAGTATAACTGACAAGGAAAACAGAACAGGCCATACCAGATGTCATTCAGCTGGAAACTATCCTTATTGGCTGATGGAACCTGCCAAAATGGAGACACTGAAGCTAAATTAGATTACAGTTTAATCTATTATAACAAACAGGATGAAGCAAATTACACACTAGATGGTATTGAAATGCAATCAAGACGCAGTAACTGCTGTGGTTCAGTCCATAAAGCACAAGATTCTCAATGACAAGCTCATTTAAAGCTAAATATTAGTGATTTCTCAGAAATGTGCAGGTATGCTATTGTGGTAGCTGGTGACAGGGTAAACAAGTGGTAGTTAATTGATGGATCTTTTGCTGTTGGTGAATACAAAGCCCATCAGCCCCAACCAGCTGGAGGTGCAGTTAAATAGCCTTGGGGTAGATTATGGCAGTGATACAGACTGAAAGGGAAACTTTGGTGGGCTCAGTCCACTCATAACAAGGGTAGAGGAGTAACAGGTTATATGATTCCTCCATATAAAGACTCAGGGGCAGTTATTCCCTACTCTTGGTACAAGTTCACCTTTCCCCTGTTATTATAGGTACAATAGTCTCATAATTCTAAAAACCTGTGTACACAGGCCAAAGTCCAGTGAGGTAAAGAGGCCGGTCCTGTTCTGTGTACTGTCGCCACCTCACTGGCAGGGCACGAGATGCATTCATGCACAGTAGAGACTGCCTGAATGCACAGAATGCTCCCAGCATTCCTACACCTCCCAGCATTCTGTGCTCCAACATTCCTACACCTCCTAGCATTCCGTGTTCCCTTCATTCTGTGTTCCCAGCATTCCTACACCACCCAGCATTCTGTGCTCCCAGCATTCCTACACCTCCCAGCATTCCGTGGTCCCAGCATTCTGTGCTCCCAGCATTCCTACACCTCCCAGCATTCTGTGCTCCCAGCATTCCTACACCTCCCAGCATTCTGTGCGTTCGAGAAATCTCTACTGCGCATTACTGCATCAGACAAACATTCTTGCCTCTAATATTATAGGATAGTTAGTACTATAAAGAAATGGCGAGAGTTTCAAATATACTTAAATAAGTATATATATTTATTATGCATATACCATAAATAGTACAGAAATATAAAAATGTATGATTAATAACAATCTATATCATTAGTAAATCCAGTATAACTAGCAGTATAATTAAATAATAATTAAATAACATGCTTGCAATAATTCAAGTATTACATACCATTAGTCCTACATATAATCTATCTGTGCCCATAAAAAATATCACACCTATCATCTTATATAAGGTATATGTACACTTTACTGTGCCTTTTCTCTTGCCGCACATTGCATTCGTTTTATAGATATCTTATGGGCATCTATGTTCATATAGAAACCCATATGTATAATTTAGTACATTTGTGCGCTAGTCTTATAGGCGTAAACAAGGTTTAAACCACTTTTTAGAATTAAGCATGCAGTAGCATAAACAGAGTCTTTATTAAAGGAATAGTATTGTCAAATTATTACAAAAATTAATATTGTAGCTATTGAAAAATGAAACTAAATGACCCCAGTCCCATCTCTCAAAACTTTATTGTTTCAGAGATATTCTCTGTTAAAGTTCCCCCCTCCCTCCCCTTTCCCTGATGTCAGTGCTCTAGCTGACTGCAGGGGAATCCGGTCCCGGGACCGGCGGAGGCTCTTCAGAAGAGACGAGATAGCGATATTGAAAAAGAAATCCTTCACTGAAACAGTCTACAAAGTGTGCTTGGTTTGTGGCGATGTTTACCTACCATTGTGTGGGGAGCACATCACCTTGGAAATGTAGACACACTTTGCCATGTATACGAGAAACACGGTGGTAATCCAGGTGGTCTCCCTTTCCAGGGCATTGAGAAGGTTAAATTGACAAAAGAAAGAGAGAGGGCGTAGAATCCTCTAAGACCAAATCTGTATATACTATAAAAAATATATGCCCCCTTCTATAAGATTATGCTCACCAAATTCAAACAGAATAAACGCACATCGGGAGTCAATATATTTATGAAAGCCCTTGAAAAAGTGTTTTATATAATACGAAACGTGTTGGGCGTTTTTAATTGTGCATAAAGATTTTTGTTGCTTGAGAAAAAATCCGGTTTCCGAAATTACATTTGGAAGTTTGTTTGGAGTATCGTTTCTTGTGGAGAAGATCCCAGAGTGATGATCATCTGACTCCCAATGTGAGTTTTTTCTGTTTGAATTTGGTAAGCATAATCTTAAATAAGGGGCCACATATCTTTTATAGCAGGGCTCAAAATTTCCACTCACCACTAGCCAATGGCGAGTGAAAATTTAGCCCTGGTGAGTAGAAATTCAGCCCTGGTGGGTATGCTATGGCTTGCAGTGGGGAGTAACTTTTCAGGTCTGGCTAGTAGCAAAGGACTTCAACTTTTAAGCCCTGTTTTATAGTTTATACAGATTTGCTCTTAGAGGGTTCTGTGACCTGTCTCTTTCTTTTGCTGTTTTAGAATTTTCACACCCTCCACCAGTGGTATAGAATGGCTGCGACCTCTTGGAGCATTGGAAGAAAAGAATTGTGAGAGGAGTTAAATAGAATTCTATAATCCCCTCTGCTTTTCTCTTTGAATAAGTTTTATCACCGAAAATTAAGAAAGACTAAAAGAAAATGTCCCTATCAATAGGGATCCCCTTTTTTTGGACTGAACTTTTGGTAAATTATCATTCAGGGTAAGGATCTAAAAATAGCTAATAAGAGCTTGGAACGCAAATAGAGTAAAGTGCAAACAGTTTTAGCGCCATAGCACTGTCTGTGTATTGTAGAAGGTTAAATTGCCCTGGCGAGGTGGTGACCTTCTGGCTTATATTAATAAAAGAGAGGTTTTTGGATATTTCAACTGCATACACATCACCTCCAGGGTTTGAACTTGAAATATGATATCAGTCATATAGTTTAAACTCATTATATGCCGCTTTTCTGGCTTTTTTTTGTTTTGGTGCTGTTTACTCTTTGGCGTGTATACTGAGAAGTGAACTATTTGTGGTATTATGCAAGACTTTTTTATTGTCATTTTTTCTTACATGTAGATCTCGCTCATCAGTTTTTTATTTGTCATTGTCACACAGGGATGGGGTTAAAATTTGCTTCTCCAAATGATTTTAGTTGGATATTGCTAATTCTGACCCCATAATGAGGCTGATTTGCCAGGTGCCATTTGTTTGACTTTTAGCATTATGGCTATTTAAATGTGGATTCCTTTCATTGTAACATGTCTATGAGTAAGCTCTGTTTATAAGCGCGAAACGCGTTAAACCTTTTTGTTCTGTCAATATGTCTTATTTTCTAGCTGTTGGTGTATCTTCATGCTGTTTTTAATTGTAATTTGCAATAAAGTGTTTATATTTTAACACACGCCTGATCACTTCCGGAGTGCCTTCCGAATCTTCTGTTGGAAATTGAACATTATTGCAGGTTGCAGAGTAATGCCGGAAATTGTTGGTTTGTTGGTATAGTAAAGTATAGTAAACTTAACCAAAGATATATGTTTGTGTATGTTTAATTAGCAATACTATTGTAATACTGGTAATAGGCATGTGTATATGGGGATATGATAGAAACATTCAAATACATGAAGGGATTCAACAAAGTGCAGAAGGGAAGTACATTTCATAGGAGTAAAAATGTTAGGACAAGAGGCCATAGTCTAAAACTAGAGGAATAGACGTTTAGATGTAATGTAAAAAAGTTTTACTTCACTGAGAGGGTAGTAGATAAGTAGAATAGCCTAGCAGCAGAAGTGGTAGGAGTTAATAAAGTGACAGAATTTAAGCATGCATGGGATAAGCATAATGCTGTCCTTAACATAAGAAAAGACCAAGGACCAAAAAAGGTTTGAGGTTTTTTCAGTAGAAAAATGGGCAGACTGTCATACCCTTGCTGCCTCCGCTTATCGGGGGTCCGCCTCTTCTTGCGGCTACCGCCGATGGATTATGCTCAAGCCAGTCTCTTCTGCGAATGCTTCCTTTTCTGTGTCTTCGCGCATGCACACGGCTGTTCTCCTCTTTCAGACACGTTAGTATAGTGTCTTATCTGTACCTGAGTTGTTTGTCTTTGTCTAGTCTGTGTATGACCCGGACCACTTCTGACTCTGCTTTCAGCCTGCTCCAGTGTTGCCTAGCCTGTGTATGACCCGGACCACCTCTGACTTTGCTATCAGCCTGCTCCAGTGTTGCCTAGCCTGTGTATGAACCAGACCATCTCTGACTTTGCTATCAGCCTGCTCCAGTGTTGCCTAGCCTGTGTATGACCCGGACCACCTCTGACTTTGCTATCAGCCTGCTCCAGTGTTGCCTAGCCTGTGTATGAACCAGACCACCTCTGACTTTGCTTTCAGCCTGGTCCAGTGTTGCCTAGCCTGTGTATGACCCCAACCACCTCTGACTCTGCTATCAGCCTGCTCCAGTGTTGCCTAGCCTGTGTATGACCCCAACCACCTCTGACTCTGCTATCAGCCTGCTCCAGTGTTGCCTAGCCTGTGTATGACCCGGACCACCTCTGACTCTGCTATCAGCCTGCTCCAGTGTTGCCTAGCCTGTGTATGACCCCAACCACCTCTGACTCTGCTATCAGCCTGCTCCAGTGTTGCCTAGCCTGTGTATGACCCCAACCACCTCTGACTCTGCTATCAGCCTGCTCCAGTGTTGCCTAGCCTGTGTATGACCCGGACCACCTCTGACTCTGCTATCAGCCTGCTCCAGTGTTGCCTAGCCTGTGTATGACCCCAACCACCTCTGACTCTGCTATCAGCCTGCTACAGTGTTGCCTAGCCTGTGTATGACCCCAACCACCTCTGACTCTGCTATCAGCCTGCTCCAGTGTTGCCTAGCCTGTGTGTGACCCAGACCACCTCTGACTCTGCTTTCAGCCAGCTCTAGTGTTGCCTACACTGTGTATGACCCAGACCACCTCTGACTCTGCTTTCAGCCTGCTCCAGTGTTGCCTACACTGTGTATGACCCAGACCACCTCTGACTCTGCTTTCAGCCTGCTCCAGTGTTGCCTAGCCTGTGTATGACCCGGACCACCCTTAACTCTGATTTTTGTCTACTCCAGTGTTTCTGTCGCCTGTGTATGATCCAGACCTCCTCTGATACAGCCTTTGCCTGCTCCTGGGATCATGACCTGTTGTTCCTGCTACTTAGTATCTGAGTGAGTACATTTGTTCCTGTGTGGAGTATTTGTCTATTCTGCTGGGGGATTGTTTAGTATAGCTTATCTCGGTTGGGGTTATCCAGGGTCGCCCTGCAGCTCCTCTGCTGGGGACCACAACATCTGACTTCGCAGCCAGCACCTACAGGTGGCTCAGCCACAGCACAACCCTGTCCTTGGCAACCCACGCTCCCGAGCACCGTTCCCAAGCATCGCCCCCCCCAGTGACTAGCTCAGCAATCCCTTGTTGGAGGAGTCTCCTGTTCCACCACTTAGGTACTCTTCATCTTTCAGTTGCTGTAGCCTGACACAGACTAGATGGGTCGAATGGTTATCAGCCATCAAATTCTATGTTTCTATGTGTAGCCATTTTATGCTATAGTGATTTTGTGCTAAAGCAGTTGTCTCTGTGGACCAGAAATTCATTGACCAGCACCTCCATATAACCTAGATTAGAATGTATGTTTAGCCAGTCTGTTTCTTCTGGAGGTAGATCTATATAATTACTGGCGACATACTTGAAAACAAGAGATCTCAATTAATAATGCCTGGTAAAACACTGTCTAAATAAATAATTAACCCCTTACTGACTGGCCGCGCGCACACGCGGCCGTCACTTAAAGCCCGGCTAAGAATTTTATTTATTTTTTAAATTATTCTGGAGTCCCCGAATGGATTGCAGCCGTATATGTACGTCCTCTGTCACTAAGTGACAGTTATTTTACATATAAAAATTCCCATCGATTTAAATGAGGTGTTAGAGTATTTCTCTTTTGTTTTGGCCATCCAAAGTATGTATTTTAATTTACACTTTTTCATGTTCATATTTGTTGCTAACCATTAATAACATTAATAATTCTTCAGTCACAGTATTATGTAATATTGTTTCTGTGATCATCATTTGTGTTGTGTAGATTTATGTAAAAGATCTAAAGCATGAATATGATCCCTCTCTTACAGATTCCACCATCGGGTCATGTTTATAAAACCTATAAATCAGACTTCATTTGACAATTTTATTATTAAGGGGATTTCAAAACGCCCTGAGCTTCAGGTTCTGATTTTCCTTTTGGCCCTAGTCATTTATCTTATTACGAGTGGTGGGAACATAACCATTCTACTGCTCGTCGGTTTGAGTCAACAGCTGCACATCCCAATGTACTTCTTCCTGGGTAACTTGTCATCTCGGACATGTCTTCTGTGACAGTCACTCATCACAAGATTCTTATTAGCTTCATCACAGGAGATAACACTGTTTATTTCCTTACCTGTATGACACAATTGTATTTTTTTGCATCCTTCACTGGTTATGAATAGGGGTGGGCAAAAGTTGTCACCATGTTCCCGCTGGAAATTTTGTGAAAACCACGTTGTTATCTGCTTTTTCGCGGGAAAATCCACTTTAAAACTAGTGGTTAAAATGTTCGCATTTTTCGCCGATTGGCCAACATTTTTTGCAATTTTTTCAATGGTTAGAAAGTTTCCGTCCATTGATTTACGTTGTTTTCGCACTTCCGCTATAAAAACGTGACTTTTTCTCTGAAGGCAAACACAATAGAAGCAGCTACAGAGCGAGATAGACGTGCTGTGCTGTTCTCTTGTGATATTTTGCAAAAAGTGAGGCAGGAGAGGCTCATAGTGACTCCTATCACTATGAGCAGGGTAAAAAATAATCAATGGAGGAGCTGGAAGGACCATTATATGTCCACTGAGTCTGAGGAGGAAGGGACCACTACTGTACCAATGCTGTCCAGTCCCCCTAAATCACCCCAAGGGATCTTGGGGAATTTAATGGAAAGGGAGGGAGAAAAGGGAATGGGAAGGAAGGGAGAAAAGGGAATGGGAAGGGAGGGAGAAAAGTGTAGTGCTAGTGAGAGCAGGACAGGTCAGCTGCAAAATGTGCTGCCCCTGCTGCCAGTGCCACTATTGCTGTACCTGCAGCCACTAGTGCTGTACCTGCTGTCAGATGTGTTGCCACTAGTGTTGAGCCTGCTGCCAGTGCTGAACCTTCTGCCAGTGCTAAACCTGCTGCCAGTGCTGAACCTGCTGCCACCAATACTTTGCCTGCTGCTAGTGTTTCTTGTAGAACTCAGGGGGAAGGAGAAAATTATGCCATGTGTGACAGCAGGAAACCCTCTGTCACATTGCTCATCACCTCCTCCAAGCAGCAGTGAGATGTCTGGAATAGAGCAGCAGCACATAGGGACTAGTGGTGGTGGTGGTGGTGTTGGAGAAGCTGGGGTGGAAGAGGCATTGATGGCTTTTTTATCAGAAACCGAGAAGGAATGGGAGACAGGGATGAGGATGGGCATCACCACCACCACTAGCAGTCAGCTTTTGAAATTAGTGGAAATTGCAACTGCTCTAACTTCTGCTGCTGCTGAGATGAAAGGGCAGTAGGGTTCTGAGGAGCAGGTTAGTGTGCCACAGACCACCGTGGACACAGTGGGAATGGGGTCAACAAGTAATGCGGGACTAGACAGGTTCCACTTGCCAGCATTAGCAATACTCCTCCTGATCCTAGTTGCAATGCTAAATCTGAGGCAGTAGCAGCAACAGCAGCAACATTATCCGCTGCCACAGAAAGTGAGGGGGAATGTGGAGGAAAAGAAGAAAGAGGCCATTCTTCTCCACCTGTTCCCTATCCCTCCCCCCAGAAGTCATGGGTGTGGGACTATTATTCTCTTCCGGCAGGCACAGTGCAGTCATCATCAACAATGGTACAGTGCAAAATTTGTGACAAGTTAGTGAGAAGGGGAAGGGAGGGAACACACCTTGGCACAACCGCCCTGATAACATACATGAAACACAGACACCATGACATTTACTCCAAACATGTTAAAGCCAAACACCCATTACAGAAATCTAGCACCGCTATTACTGTACCCCCTGACTCTCCAGAAAGGTGGAGATCAAAGAGGAGGAAGAATAAAGAAACCCAGACAGACACTGGAAGTTCCATGACGAGCGAAACAACTAGCTCGCCATCAACATCACCTTCTTCCTCTAGGGTAACAAGTACATCTCCTGCCAATCCACCTCAGTGTTACCTCCCCTGCCAAATGATAGCCAGTCTGTTAATGTTAGGATATGGCAGTTCATCTCTACCCATTGCACACTGTGTGGTGCACCGACCACACATGCCAGTGTGGTGGAGGAGAATCGATACCAGGTCATCAGGCGGCATCTTAGGAGATTCCATCCCACAGAATATGCTAGGAATCTGGCAGGGAGAGTTCATCATTACTATTAAACTGTCAGCAAGTTGTCATGTGTCCTTAGTGGGGTCTGGACAAGGGGTACAGTGACAGCGGCAGTACTTGGTTTCTAGTGTCATGGTGTTTGGATACAGTTGTGCCCCCAGATGTTATTTACCACACACACACTATGCACATTGCAGTTGCTGATGGAAGCCACTGTTCCTGTTCTCAAGGGAAAAATATATATTCTAATAACAACCTATGATGATTTTGGAGGAGTGGCAGGTGGAGAAGATTTAATGGTCAACTTGTTCTTTTCACCACATTTACTGGGGGCTGCTTATTCTTCTGATACTGACTCAGGCTCATCACTGGAGCCAGTCGTGGCAAGTGGAACCTTCATCATCCATCTTCCATGTTGCTGCTATTGTTGATCCCATTCCATTTCAACTGCCTAATCATCCTGCTGCTTAAACAACTCAACAGCAGCAGTACGAACAGCAGTTGCAACTCAGGAGGACATTTGACAGTGACCACTGGCCAACATGACCTGCTGGCATTAGGCCAGTAGGACATTTTTATTTTTTTCTCAGGGCTTGTATTTTGGAAAAAAAAAAAAACTAGCCCTACAAAAAAAAAAACAATTTTTGGGGGGTTTGTTTCTAACAAGCCTAAGTCGTACAAATTAATGTTTCCTTAGGGCTTGTGCCAAACTAGCTTAAGTCCTACAAATCACTGTTTCCTTAGGGCTTGTGCCAAACAAGCTTAAGTCCTACAAATCAATGTTTCTTCAGGGCTTGGATCTCTAAAAAGTCTAAGTCCTACAAAGGCCTCTAACAACAAATCAAACAAATCATACTGTACAAAATACTCTATCAAGTCAAGTATCAGTCCACCCCAGTGGCAGCTTATGTCAGGGGGTTCCTGTCTTTCACTTTAAATACAAATGTCTTATTTTGTTGATTTATTTTTGTATTAACTGTCCCACCAATAGCAATCAAGAACCCCCCCCAAAACAAATTCCCTGTTCAAATGATTCATTCATTCATTCCCCAACACAGTCACCCTCCTCAGACCCCTTTATACCATGTCTTATGGTTTTTTATTTAGGATTTCTTTTTTATTAAGTCCCAGTAAACAACCCTCCAAAAACATTCCCTGTTCAGCTGATTATTTCCCCACACCCCACCAACACAGGAACGCTCATGCCCCTTTTATACTGTGCCTTTGGGAAACAAAATATTATTTGTAATGTGTTGTGTGTAACTTCTATGTTCCCATTGATTTCAATGGGCGAAAAAAGCAGAAAATCAGCACTTTTTACGGGAATTTTTTCCTGTAGAAACCCACAGTTTTCTCCCCCAAAAAGGCTTCCCAAATATTTAAACTGATGTCCCTAGAGAAAAGTCTTGTTAATAAAACTGATATTTTCATCCAAATTTCTAGTACCCTGCAACACCACCACCACACACATATCAACATACATACACACACACACACACACACACACACACAATGCACAGATAGAACACACACACAATAGAAACACACACGTTATACACAGTACACCCAATAAACACACACACACTATACATATACACAATACACAAAATACACACACAAAATATACAATATATACAATAGAAACAGGCAATACACACACACTATATATATATATATATATATAAAATAGATAATAATTAAATCATCTATGAATTTTCCATAGAAGGCCAGGTTTGCCCCCACCCCCGCCCCCCACACATGGGTCTCCTCCCACTTGCCTATCTATAGGTTGGCGTAGGAAGGGGCAAACCTGGCCCCCATCGCAGCTCCCTGTATCTGTCTATAATATTCCTCCCCAAACTGAAAATAATTATGATATAAAATATGTCTTATGCTTTGAATAATTAATTGCTTTTGACTAATTGGCATATCTGGGTCTTTTGTTAGATAATATGTTATTGCCTCTAAACCTTTCTCATGTTCTATACTTGTGTATAGGGCAACAACATCTACTGTTGCCCAGATATAATTTTCTTTGCAAGTGATATTTTCCATTATTTGTAATATGTGTTTTGTGTCCTTCACATATGACTTTAAATCAACCACATATCTCTGTAATATATAGTCTAAATATTGAGATAGGTTTGCAGTGTAACCATTAATTCCTGCAATTATGGGCCTTCCTGGTGGTGACTTCAAATTCTTATGAATTTTAGGTACTTGATAGAAGCGGGGGGCTTTAGGATCCCCCACTTCTAAAAATCTTCTTTCCTCTAATGTTATAATCCCTCCTTCTTTTGCCCTATCTAGGATATCCAACAGCTCTCATCTATACTCTTCCGTAGGGTCTGTATCCAACTTTATGTAAGTATTTACATCTCCCAAAATTCTGTTTGTTTCTGCCTCATTATTAGTCTGTTCAGAATTACAACCCCCCCCCCATCAGCTTCCGTTATGTGTATTTCCTTATTATTTTTCAAATTCTTGAGGGCTTTTATCTCCTCTTTATTCATATTCCCACATCTAATTTTCTGGTCACTTCTTTTATCCTGTATCAACATTTCTAGGTCTACCTTTACTAAATTGTAGTGTTGAGCGAGCATGCTCGGCCGATGCTCGGATCGGCTCGAGCATCGCTCTGCTCGGCACATGGCGGTACTCGTACGAGTACCGCATGTGCTCGCCCGCCATGTTCGGGTCTCCTCCCCGCACGTTTTGTGGCTGCTGCGCAGCCAATAAACGTGCAGGGAGGCTCTGACATCGGTGTAATGCCAGCAGCCATGTTGGCTGCTGGCATTACACTGATTGGCTGGCCAGAACCCGTGGTCAGGTGCTGTATAGCACCTGACCAGCGAGTTCGGCTCAGTCTGAGCCAGGGAGAGCTGAGGATAGGAAGGGAAAGGCAGTGTAGGGAGGAAAAAAACAAAAATTGTGAAAAAAAAAGAACCAAAAGTCCTTTTTAGGACTACTGTGTGTGGGGGCAGCAGGTTATTTGGTGTGGGGGGAAAAAAACAAAAAAAAAAAAAAAAAAATATATATATTCTGTTTAGTGTGCAAAGTTGCAGATTAGAGCACATTCTGTTTAGTGTGCACAGTTGCAGATTAGAGCACATTCTGTTTAGTGTGCAAAGTTGCAGATTAGAGCACATTCTGTTTAGTGTGCAAAGTTGCAGATTAGAGCACATTCTGTTTAGTGTGCAAAGTTGCAGATTAGAGCACATTCTGTTAAGTCTTCAAACTAAAATATCAAAGTCACGTATTCCATTCAGTGTGCGTCGCCGCAGTTTAGCAGCACATTCTGAGTACTGTGCAGAGTTGCAGAATAGGAAGAAATACTGTTAAGTCTTCAAACTAAAATATCAAAGTCACATATTCCATTCAGTGTGCTTCGCCGCAGTTTAGCAGCACATTCTGTGTACTGTGCAGAGTTGCAGAATAGGAAGAAATACTGTTAAGTCTTCAAACTAAAATATCAAAGTCACATATTCCATTCAGTGTGCTTCGCCGCAGTTTAGCAGCACATTCTGTGTAGTGTGCAGAGTTGCAGAATAGGAAGAAATACTGTTAAGTCTTCAAACTCAAATATCAAAGTCACATATTCCATTCAGTGTGCTTCGCCGCAGTTTAGCAGCACATTCTGTGTACTGTGCAGAGTTGCAGAATAGGAAGAAATACTGTTAAGTCTTCAAACTAAAATATCAAAGTCACATATTCCATTCAGTGTGCTTCGCCGCAGTTTAGCAGCACATTCTGTGTAGTGTGCAGAGTTGCAGAATAGGAAGAAATACTGTTAAGTCTTCAAACTCAAATATCAAAGTCACATATTCCATTCAGTGTGCTTCGCCGCAGTTTAGCAGCACATTCTGTGTACTGTGCAGAGTTGCAGAATAGGAAGAAATACTGTTAAGTCTTCAAACTAAAATATCAAAGTCACATATTCCATTCAGTGTGCTTCGCCGCAGTTTAGCAGCACATTCTGTGTAGTGTGCAGAGTTGCAGAATAGGAAGAAATACTGTTAAGTCTTCAAACTAAAATATCAAAGTCACATATTCCATTCAGTGTGCTTCGCCGCAGTGTAGCAGCACATTCTGTGTACTGTGCAGAGTTGCAGAATAGGAAGAAATACTGTTAAGTCTTCAAACTAAAATATCAAAGTCACATATTCCATTCAGTGTGCTTCGCCGCAGTTTAGCAGCACATTCTGTGTAGTGTGCAGAGTTGCAGAATAGGAAGAAATACTGTTAAGTCTTCAAACTCAAATATCAAAGTCACATATTCCATTCAGTGTGCTTCAACGCCGTTTAACAGCCTATTCTGTGTACTCTACAGAGTTGCAGAATAGTAAGAAATACTGTTAATTTTTCAAACTCAAATATCAAAGTCACATATTCCATTCAGTGTCTTTCACCGCCGTTTAACAGCCTATTCTGTGTACTCTGTACAGTTGCAGAATTATAAGAAATACTGTTAAGTTTTCAAACTCAAATATTAAAGTCACATATTCCATTCAGTGTCTTTCACCGCCGTTTAACAGCCTATTCTGTGTACTCTGTACAGTTGCAGAATTATAAGAAATACTGTTAAGTTTTCAAACTCAAATATTAAAGTCACATATTCCATTCAGTGTCTTTCACCGCCGTTTAACAGCCTATTCTGTGTACTCTGTACAGTTCCAGAATTATAAGAAATACTGTTAAGTTTTCAAACTCAAATATTAAAGTCACATATTCCATTCAGTGTGTTTCAACGCCGTTTAACAGCCTATTCTGTGTACTCTGCAGAGTTGCAGAATAGTAAGAAATACTGTTAATTTTTCAAACTCAAATATTAAAGTCACATATTCCATTCAGTGTCTTTCACCGCCGTTTAACAGCCTATTCTGTGTACTCTGTACAGTTCCAGAATTATAAGAAATACTGTTAAGTTTTCAAACTCAAATATTAAAGTCACATATTCCATTCAGTGTGTTTCAACGCCGTTTAACAGCCTATTCTGTGTACTCTGCAGAGTTGCAGAATAGTAAGAAATACTGTTAATTTTTCAAACTCAAATATTAAAGTCACATATTCCATTCAGTGTCTTTCACCGCCGTTTAACAGCCTATTCTGTGTACTCTGTACAGTTCCAGAATTATAAGAAATACTGTTAAGTTTTCAAACTCAAATATTAAAGTCACATATTCCATTCAGTGTCTTTCACCGCCGTTTAACAGCCTATTCTGTGTACTCTGTACAGTTCCAGAATTATAAGAAATACTGTTAAGTTTTCAAACTCAAATATTAAAGTCACATATTCCATTCAGTGTGTTTCAACGCCGTTTAACAGCCTATTCTGTGTACTCTGCAGAGTTGCAGAATAGTAAGAAATACTGTTAATTTTTCAAACTCAAATATTAAAGTCACATATTCCATTCAGTGTCTTTCACCGCCGTTTAACAGCCTATTCTGTGTACTCTGTACAGTTCCAGAATTATAAGAAATACTGTTAAGTTTTCAAACTCAAATATTAAAGTCACATATTCCATTCAGTGTCTTTCACCGCCGTTTAACAGCCTATTCTGTGTACTCTGTACAGTTCCAGAATTATAAGAAATACTGTTAAGTTTTCAAACTCAAATATTAAAGTCACATATTCCATTCAGTGTGTTTCAACGCCGTTTAACAGCCTATTCTGTGTACTCTGCAGAGTTGCAGAATAGTAAGAAATACTGTTAAGTTTTCAAACTCAAATATTAAAGTCACATATTCCATTCAGTGTGTTTCACCGCAGTTTAGCAGCCTATTCTGTGTACTCTGCACAGTTGCAGAATAATAAGAAATACTGTTAAGTTTTCAAACTCAAATATTAAAGTCACATATTCCATTCAGTGTGTTTCACCGCCGTTTAGCAGCCTATTCTGTGTACTCTGCAGAGTTGCAGAATAGTAAGAAATACTGTTAAGTTTTCAAACTCATATATATTAAAGTCATATATATCGTGTAAGATGAAGAAGGCGGGTAAAAAGGGACGGGGAAGTGGACGTGATCCTGAAAGTTCAGGGCGCGGGTCAGGACGCGGAGAAACTGTGCCTGGTGCCAGAGCACAAGAAAGAAAGACATCCACCATACCTAGCTTCATGTCTGATTTCACAGGGCGTCGCAGGACATCACTCTCGAGGTCCGACCAGTGCGAACAGGTGGTCGGTTGGATGACAGCTGATACTGCTTCCAGTCGGTTAAGCACCACCCTGTCTTCCACCAAGTCCACTCTCAGTAGCCAAGAGTCTGGTCAACATAATCCTCACTCTGATCATCCTTCCTCCCACCATACACGGTCTGGTCAAAGAAGTGATCCCACACTGGGATATAGTGATGAGCTCGTCTCATCACCAATCCTTCATTTGACCCTCTCTCCAAGCACGCTTGCAGAGGAACATGACATCTTGTGCCCTGATTCACAACCTCTAGAGGCTACCCAATCACAAGAAGATGACAGATGTGAACGGCATTTAAGGTCAAAGGAAGTAGTGGATGATGATGATGATGATGAGACACAGTTGCCATTAAATCAACCACTATTTCCTTCTCAAGACCTTGTTGAGGAGAATGTTATACAGTTGTCAATGACCGAGTATGTGGTGGGATCAAGACTTGAGGAGGATGATCAGAGTGAGGAAGTGGAGGAGGACTTGGTGGACGATGAGGTGACTGACCCCACCTGGGAAGGTGTAGAGCCGAGCGATGACAGCAGTCCTGAGGGTGAGCCATCTGCAGCACCGCAACAGGCTGGAAGAGGCAGTGGTGTGGCTACAGAAAGAAGGCGGACCGCACCAAACCGGCCCGCAAATGTTCCACGGAGCACCCCCTTGCGTAAATCTACCTTGCCAAGGGGTAGGTGTTCCGCGGTATGGCGTTTTTTTAAGGAAAGTGCGGACGACAAAAGATTTGTAGTTTGCAACCTGTGCCACACCAGAATGAGCCGAGGCATGAACACTAGAAACCTCACCACCACCAGCATGATCCGACACATGGCATCCAAGCACCGTAGTAAGTGGGAGGAACGCCTGGATCGCCCATCTGTGTCTGCAGGCCACACCACTGCCTCCTCTTCCCCTGTTTTCGGTGCCGGCCAATCGCCTGTCGAAGGCGCAGGCCCGCATACCTCCCGCCCTGCACCTGTACCATCTGAAGCACCATCAGCGACCACATCCACTTCCCTGTCCCAGCACAGCATCCAAATGTCGTTACCCCAGGCATTTGAGCGCAAGAGAAAATACCCAGCCACCCACCCACAGGCCATAGCACTAACCTCACACCTTTCAAAATTACTGGCCATCGAAATGCTGCCATTTAGGCTTGTGGACACTGAGTCCTTCCGCAGCCTGATGGCAGCAGCTGTCCCTCGGTACGCGGTCCCCAGCCGCCACTACTTTTCCCGGTGTGCCATCCCCGCATTACACCACCATGTGTCCCGTAACATCACCCGTGCCCTGACCAACGCAGTTACTGGGAAGGTCCACTTAACGACTGACACATGGACAAGTGCTTGTGGCCAGGGACGCTACATTTCCCTGACGGCACACTGGGTGAATGTCGTGGAGGCTGGGAGCGACTCGGACCCTGGGATGGCACGGGTGCTACCCACGCCGAGGATTGCGGGCCCTACCTCCATCAGGGTTTCCACCAGCACCTACGTTATTGGCTCCTCCTCCTCCGTTTCCACCTCCGAATTCTCTACACACACCGCCACTCCCCCATCAGCCAGTAGCTGGAAGCAGTGTAGCACTGCAGTGGGGAAGCGTCAACAGGCCGTGCTGAAGCTGATCTGCCTTGGGGACAAACAGCACACGGCCTCAGAGCTGTTGCAGGGGATTAGTCACCAGACCGAGCAGTGGCTCTCGCCACTCAACCTGCAAGCAGGCATGGTTGTGTGTGATAATGGGCGTAACTTGGTGGCGGCTTTGGAGCTCGGCAAGCTCACACACGTACCATGCCTAGCGCATGTATTTAATTTAGTGGTGCAGCGATTTCTAAAAACCTACCCCAATGTGCATGATCTCTTGACCAAGGTGCGCCGCGTGTGTGCACATTTCCGTAAGTCATCTACAGCTTCGGCCGGCCTGTTGAAGCTGCAGCAGCGCTTACAATTGCCAGCTCACCGGCTGCTGTGTGACGTGAGCACGCGCTGGAACTCCACCTTCCACATGTTGGCCCGGCTTTGTGAGCAGCAGAGGGCAGTAGTGGAGTACCAGCTGTTACACGGTCGTCGCCTCTCCGTTCAACTTCCTGTAATCAGAAGTGAGGAGTGGGAATGGATGTCAGACCTCTGCGAGGTTTTACGCAATTTTGAGGAATCGACACAGATGGTGAGCGGCGATAACGCTATTATCAGTGTAACCATCCCACTTCTGTGTCTACTGAAACGCTCGCTGCTCACAATTAAAACCGACGCTTTGCATGTGGAAGAGGTGGAAATGGGGGAGGAAGAGCTTACACAAGGTGATAGCCAGAGCACCCTCACTTCGTCTTCTCAGCGACAATTGGAGGAGGCGGAGGAGGAGGAGGAGGAGGAGGAGGAGGAGGAAGACACGGTTGCCTCCGCTACAGAGGGTAGCCATGGAACTTTAGTTCCATCTCTTCAGCGTGGGTGGGCAGAAGAGGAGGAAGAGGATGAGGATATTGAGAGTCAGCCTCCTGGTGAGGACAGCGAAATCTTGACTGTTGGTACTCTGGCACACATGGCTGACTTTATGTTAGGCTGCCTTTCCCGTGACCCACGCGTTGTACGCATTTTAGACAACACGGATTACTGGGTGTTCACCCTTCTGGACCCCCGCTACAAAGAGAATTTCTCATCTCTCATTCCTCCGGTGGAGAGGACAAGCAAAATGGTGCAATACCAGAAGGTTCTTGTTGAAAAATTGCTCCAAAATTTTCCATCTGACAACGCTGGCGGCAGAGTACGTGCTACCTTGGCCAACCGAGAAGGGGAGAAAAGGGGAGCACACAGCAGTTCCGAGAAAGGCAGGGCAACACTCTCCAAGGCGTGGGACACCTTCATGACACCCCGCCAGCACCCTCACCCTGATGCGCAGCCTAGTGTCACAAGGAGGGAAAAGTTTTGGAAGATGGTGAAGGAGTACGTAGCAGACCGTGTCAGCGTCCTCAATGATCCCTCTGTGCCTTACAACTACTGGGTGTCCAAGCTGGACACGTGGTATGAACTGGCACTCTACGCCTTGGAGGTGCTGGCCTGCCCTGCCGCCAGCGTTCTGTCTGAGCGGGTATTTAGTGCTGCTGGTGGCATCATAACAGATAAGCGTATCCGCCTTTCCACCGACAATGCTGATAGGTTGACACTTATAAAAATGAACAAGGCCTGGATTTCCCCTGACTTCTCCACTCCACTGGAGGAAAGCCCCGGGGGAACATAAACTCACTTTATATATGTTATTTACAATGATGGGAATACTCTGTATTCCCATTCACCCTTTCCACCCCAAAAACGGGTATATGGTTGACTCTTAATGTTCTCATCCTCCTCCTCCTCTTCCATATGCCCTGGGATATAATTTTTATATAGGGCCAGCTCACCAGCGTGCCCTGGGATATAATTTTTATATAGGGCCAGCTCACCAGCGGGCCCTGTGATATAATTTTTATATAGGGCCAGCTCACCAGCGGGCGCTGTTTGCCAATTTTTGTATAGGTCAGCTCACCAGCGGGCCTTCTCATATAATGTTTTATTGGGTCAGCTCTCTAGCGGGCCCTCTCATATAATGTTTTATAGCGTCAGCTCACTAGCGGGCCTTCGCATATAATGTTTAGGATGGTCAGCTCCGCAGCAGACCCTCACCCATAATGTTTTAGATGGTCGGCTCAGCGCACGTTTCCCTCTTAATCATGGCCTCAGTTCTGAAAATCAAGGAAATTTTTGGGAGAATTTGCCTCTGCGCACGTTTCCCTCTTAATCATGGCCTCAGTTCTGAAAATCAAGGAAATTTTTGGGAGAATTTGCCTCTGCGCACGTTTCCCTCTTAATCATGGCCTCAGTTCTGAAAATCAAGGACATTTTTGGGAGAATTTGCAGATGATATACAAGTAAATATACAGCAAATATTGTTTGGTAACAATTTTTCGCCTAAAGTCGTTTTTATTTTCCTTTTTGTGTGTTTTATGGTCAGTCTGTAAAAATGGCGTACTACGGGCGAAAGATCGTTCCCAGCAGCGATGTTGGAGTCCAAGGTGCATCCAGACATCCTCCCTATGCTGTCCCTGAACCATTTCTGTAGTGTTTCCATCTTTTTCTGCCCTTTTCCTATGGACCAGGCACCCTCCCCTCATCAGAGCAGGGGGTGCCTGGTGTAATGCTCGAGTCCTCCCATTGACTTCAATGGGGCTCGGGTGTTCGGCCGAGCACTCGAGCCTCAGGGGGTGCTCGGTCAGAGCACCCGAACATCCGAGCATTGGGGTGCTCGCTCATCACTACTAAATTGTAAAAGATCTCCAGATACGGACCTCTTTGTTGATAAGGATAAAAGACTGACTTCGGTTTGTATGGTGTATGTATCATGTGAGTTTGACTATCCATATCATCCACCTCCTTACCTTCTTCCAAAAGATTTTCTAGGCAACATAGAGTGTCATATCCATTTTCCCTTGCCTTATTATTAGCTATATTGAAATATCTTTTAAAAGTTAAATTCCTTCTAAATCTGTTTAAATTCAGGGAAAAGATCTAGATAAATTAAGACACATACATAAAAGGATAACAGTATCTTTGAGATATTTTATACGCAAACATAAGGACAGTGGATTTACATTTTTGTGCAAATACAGAGGAGTTCAGCACTGCACGGATCATATATATCTATTGTTGAACATTTTAGTTATTAGGAAACTGTTTTACATTGTATTATGTGAGATATCTCAAAACTGTGGTTGTTCATATAGGTTTTAACAAATGTAACAATTTTTTTAAACTGATTTTTAAGAATTGTACTTTGTATAGAATAAAGATACTTTATTGGCACATACATTTGAGACGCTCTCTTTTTCTATTGTAAATATATATATATAGTGTGTGTATCACCTGTTTCTATTGTATATATTGTATATTTTGTGTGTGTGCATTTTGTGTATCGTGTATATGTATAGTGTGTGTGTGTGTATTGGGTGTACTGTGTATAACGTACTTGTTTCTATTGTTTGTGCGTGTGTTCTGTGTGTGCATTGTGTGTGTGTGTGTGTGTGTGTGTGTGTATATGTGTATGTGCATGTGTGTATGTATGTTTATATGTGTGTGGTGGGGGTGTTGCAGGGTACTAATAATCTAGATGAAAGTATCAGTTTTATTATCAAGACTTTTCTCTAGGGACATCAATTTATATATTTGGGAGGCCTTTTGGGGGAAGAAAATTGTGGGTTTAAACAGGTATGAAGACAAACTATCCTTGCTTATATGTGCAGCTACAAGAATGAGCGTCTCAGTGGAAGACCAATGCTTTATCTTGGAAGGGAATTCTGGAGAAAGTCTGTATATGTGTGTGTGTATGTGTATATATGTGTTTGTGTATATGTTTGTGTGTGTATACATATATAAAAATGTGTGTGTGTATGTGTATATATGTGTGTGTGTGTGTAGGGTTTGTGTGTGTATGTGTGTGTGTATGTAGTCTTTGTGTGTGTGTGCGTGTATGTGTGTGTGTAGGGTTTGTGTGTGTGTAGGGTTTGTGTGTGTGTAGGGTTTGTGTGTGTGTATGTAGTGTTTGTGTGTGTGTGCGTGTATGTGTGTGTGTGTGTATACATATATATATATGTGTTTGTGTATGTTTTTGTATTGTTTGTGTATGTGTGTGTGTGTATGTAGTGTATGTGTATGTAGTGTTTGTGTGTGTATGTGTATATATGTGTGAGTATGTGTGTGTGTGTTGGAGACCTTTGTAGCATTTAAGGGGTTAAAAACTCCATTTAAATAATTGGGAATTTTTTTTGGGGGGACTGTATTTATTTGTCCCCATGGTGCATTAGGCGTGCTAATTACAGTCCTAAAAGGCACAGCAATGGGACAGGGAGGCTGATATACCAAGAAGAACCTCCATAACAGGCAACTCGTTAAAAGCCCCATTTAAATTATTGGAAACTTTGGAATATGCCTACGGTGCAGTTGGTCTGTCCCAGAATTACTCCACTTCTACTTGGTTTATCTGCCTCAGGCAGGAGCTTTCAGTTTCCTTTCCTTTGGTCTGAGTCACACTCCCATCCCTGTCACAGAGAAAGGAAAGTAGTATCAATGGATATAAACTGGGTGCAGTTTCTATTGACCAATCCTATTAAGACAATGAAAGGAATGGACAGTATGTCATTTCAGTAGTAGGGATGCTGTCACAGCTAATTAAGTGACACAAGGGGGAAGATTCACTAAGCTGTGATAAAGAGGTAATAAAGTGTAATATATTTATATATATTTTTTTTTCATTCCATAATTTCTGGATTTAATTTTATTTTGTCACCATAAGTGGTTCAATTGAACTGAACATAATAGATCAATGCTCTGGAACTCGAACGGAGATGGACTAATTATCTCCATGAGCTGGATAGTCAGACTGTGTATTAGCACTGATCTGACCACAAGGATTTGTGAGTACCTCAAACTTTTCGTTCAGTTAACAGAATTTATTATACAGTATTGCACGACTGGATGCTCTATTGTTTTTGTTTTGTTCAAAAAGTGGAGATGACTTCTCCAGTTTATCACTTCTCCAGTTCCTATGTTATTCTATGGAGCCTATGCACTAAGATTTCTTCAACTTTGGACATCTTAGTGCACTGGCTATATATAGAATAAAATAGGAACTGTAGAAGTGATATCACTAGAGACGTCATCTCCACTTTATCGCCTCTTTATCACATCTTAGTGAATCTCCCCCTTGAATCCATGTCACCCAGGCTCAAGGATGGCTCTACAATAAGGTGTGATAAAGAGGAGATAAAGTGAAGATGACTTCTCCAGTGATATCACTTCTCCACTTCCTATGTAATTCTATGGAGCCTACGCACTAAGATTTCTTCAACTTTGGACATCTTAGTGAATAGGCTCCATAGAATAACATAGGAACTGGAGAAGCGATATCACTGGAGAAGTCATCTCCATTTTATCACCTCATTATCACATCTTAGTGATTCTCCCCCTTGAATCCATGTCACCCAGGCACAAGGAGGGTTATGCAATAAGGTGTGATAAAGAGGAGATAAAGTGAAGATGACTTCTCTAGTGATATCACTTCTCCATTTCCTGTGTTATTCTATGGAGCTAATGCACTAAGATTTCTCTAGTTTTGGAGATATCAGTGCATAGGCTCCATAGAATAACACAGGAACTGGGGAAGTGATATCATTGGAGAAGTTATCTCCACTTTATCACCTCTTTATTACATCTTAGTGCATAGTGTCTATAGAATAACATAGGAACTGGGGAAGTGATATCACTGGAGAAGTCATCTCTGCTGTATCACCTCTTTATTACACTTTAGTGCATTCCCATCAATAAGTTTTGAAATGTGGATGTGGCACAGATACATACACAAATAAACACACACACACCAGCGGAGAAGTCTAGCCCCTGACAATACAATAATAAAATATGTAGCATAAAAAAATAGCTGGGGGGGTTGAAACGAAGAAAGGTCCATCAAGGTCAACCTTTGCCAGATCTTTTTTGCTGTCATTAGACTATGGGTGTATGTTTTGCATATAAAAGCTATTTGTGTATTCTTATATGATGTTACACTGATATTTACTGATATTCAGGTATGATTCATTGCTAGGGATATAAGTGGTTACATCAATCCTTTGCCCTGCCCATACAGTTTATGAAAACCTTTCAATCAGAAGCAGCAGAGAAGGGACACATGTTATATCCTAATTGGATAGTCAGGGTTTGAGTTTTACATAAAATGATGTTTATTTGCCTTTATATCAGTACATCGGGAAAAACAAGAGATACGGGGTTCTTTGTATATACGAAAGGTTCATCTTGAAGCAATTAAAAAAGTGAATACAGGTAGGATATTGGTTCAAGTAGAAATTCAATTGATATGCAGTTAGAATATTGGTCTGAGGAGAAATCGGATCGGCTTAAGGTAGGATGCTGGTCCAGCGAGAAATCTGATTATGTTTTTGAGACAGGGTGGAAATTTCTTTACCCACTCTGGGTATATTTCAGTGGGGAAGAGAGATGCACGAAGGTGTGATAAAGAGGTAATAAAGTAGAGATGGCTTCTCTAGTGATATCAGTTCTCCAAGTCCTGTGTTATTCTACTGAGCTAAAGCAATGGGGGAGATACACTAAGTGGTGATAAAATGGTGATAAAGTGGAGATGACTTCTCCAGTGATTTCACTTCTCCAGTTCCTATGTAATTCTATGGAACCTATGAACTACAATCTTTCAAATGCGAGTAATCTTAGTGGATTGGCTCCATAGAATTACATGGAATTGGATAAGTGATGTCATAGGAGAAGTCATCTCTACTGTATCACCACTTTATCACACCTTAGTGCATAACCCCAAATGAGAATTCTCCATTTTTGGAGACCTTAGTGCATAGGCTCCATTGAATAGAATAGCAACTGGAGAAGTGATATCACTGGAGAAGTTATCTACACTTTATCACCTCTGTATCACGTCTTAGTGCATAACTCCCATTTACTTTTTTTTCCTTCAACAAAGAAGATCTGGCAAAGGTTTGTCACGGTGCATTTTTTTTGTTTGTTTGTTTTTTCAAGCTCCACAACTATGTTACTGTACTACAGGTTGTACAACTGTATTGTCAGGGAATACACTGCTCTGCTTGTCTTTAAATTGGGTCAAAAGGATGATAGAGGCAATTATATAAGTGAAAAGTTGACTGATGAGGTTACAGAGTAAAATGTGGCAAAACAGACTGTGTATCTATCGTGTATCAATCTTCATAACTACCTTGTGACTGTGTTTATGTCTATCCATCTGATTGTCTACATCTGTCTCTCTTCTCCACTAATATAACTGATTAAAAAACCATTTGAGTAACAGAGTAGTACCCAACACATTTGTTGCAATGTGTTTGCAATGCGTTGGACACCAAAGTGTTAGGATAACAGACTTCTCCTTTAATGCAGAATGCATTATGTAATAAAGAAATACTACACTTTTAAAAAAATATATATTTTTATGCCATAGGGTGAGGGTACTCACACTGTTAGGTAATTGTTTGTTTAAACATTATTACAAACTGTTAGCAACAGTGTTAGCTGGTGTCCATAAAACAGTCTATTAGAGAGCTATAGTCAGTGATTATAATAACCTTTGAATGAAAATTATCTTTCAGCAGTGGTAGAATCACTGTTCTACAGATACTGTATATATATGCAGTATGTTGCAATGCCGGCACTCCTCTGCTAACCTACGTCACACACCTGGGTGCCTGTTACTTATTCATAGTAGCATAAAGACACAAAATGGCACGTCAGGGTTTTTTTAACGTCGATTGCAGTAAACCGTATTTTAAAAAAAACCTGACAAGTGCCAGTTAGTTCAATAAAAAAGGTATTACAAGACACTAATTCTGTTTGTTATTTTACATGTGCATCACTGGGCTAATACGGCTACAATCTCTTTTCTCTGGGAGTTCTATTCTGGGAACATTCTGTGCTTTCAGGCAGTCTCTACAGTGCACGACTGCGTCGGCGGCAGGGCGCAGAGCAGGACCGGCCTCTTAACATCACCTGGACCTTGGCCATGTACACGGGCTTTTACACTAGTTATAGATAAATGAGTATAAACGTTTATGCATACACATACATGCATATTATAGATAGGTGGATAGATACGATAGATAGATAGATAGATAGATAGATAGATAGATAGATAGATAGATAGATAGACATCTAGATTGATAGATATGAGATAGATACACACACGCATATACACAATACAGTATATATATACCCCATCTCCAACAGTAGTCCTTATCAATTACTGAAATGAGAGGGAAGATGACAGAGGATTATGGGCTCAATAGCAAAAACATTAACACCTAAAAAACTCAACAATGTAACTCAGCTAGTCTATTGCTGGAGAGGTACCTGGCAAAAAGAGTGTTGTTGGGCAAAACTCACATTTTGTCAAAATGATTGTTGTTTTTTATTCCCACAACTTGTGCTAAATAGCGTGAATTGTGGGAACTTCAAAGGAAAAAAAGCAAACTCTTGGCGATGTCAGAGTGCGCTAAAACTAGTCAGAAATGTAACACTTACGTGTCATCCGCTGTCCGGCTTCTTCATTAATCTTTCCTTCTTTCTTCTCTTCTGTCTTTGTATCTTCAGTCTTCTTCTCATGCAGAGTTTAACATGCTACCTTTAGAAACCCTTTGAGCGCCAGACAGCTGCTCCTTCGGCAATTTAAAAGGGTGAATGGTCGCATCTCTGGGGGATTATTTTTTTAAATTCAATGAGCAATCGTGGATTTTTTTTTTTAAAGCAAGAAAGAAGAAAAGAAGAGAAGAAAGAAAAGAAGAAGAATCCGTCCGCGACCCCGCTGGACATCAGTATTACTGGTAAGTTTTTATTTGTCGTGACATGTGTGAACTGTTTCTAGATTAACTCTTTGAGTACCAATGGGTTTTGCAACACTGTATAATGAGTTGCATACTCCACTGGGACTCATAGGGTTAATCTTTTTCTCAATTTTCCAACACATACCGGTGGTTTCCACCACGTTTGGGCTCTGCACCTCCTTTTTCATGGAGCAGGATTTGCGCCATGAAAAGTGCATCTTAAACATGCTGTGAAGCCACCACATGGAATAGGACGGCAAAGTCGACTATTTTTACGTGATGTCCAATGGGTGAAAATTATGCACCCGTTGGACATTTTTGCTCGTTTTTTGGTGTTGACGGCACAGTTCATATAATTGTAAACTGTGCTGTCAAAACCACTACCGCTTGTTTTTAAAATACCGGGGCTAGTAGTATCAAGCCCTATAACTGCCTGTTTCTTTGCTACTTGTACAGTTGCATGAAGAATGTATCATATCTGTCTGTGTCTGTATTAGGAGGGTGATACATTGCATCAGACTTGTGCATTGTAGAAAAATGTGTCATTCTTGCTTTTCTGGAAAATTGGAAGTGATATTCTTTGTGTAGCAGACAGCCACATCCAATGGGGCAGATCTAATGAGCCCATTAGTCTTTGTTTTTTTTGCATATAACTGTTATGAAGCTTTTCCTGCTGATTCAAACAAGGGCACACTCACTACTGAACTATTTTTAATTCAAAGGTCACTCTTTTCACATTAAACGGCAATGTTCTATTGTGGGCACCAGGTGGCACTATTCCTATCATTTACTATAGAAAGCCTTTGCAATGTGATGCCTACCCCTCCGTCACTTAAAGGGTTAATGACTCAAGCTTTCTCATAGACAGTATTTACAATTAAAGGGGAACTACCACCCCGCAAAAACTTCATCCTAATTAAGTCTTCATCTGGCGACTAGCTGCTTAGTAGCGCTAGTCACCAGAAATAGTACCTGGTTTGAAAGATTTTCTACTTTTTCGGAGGCTGACAGTAGCAGGAAGCACAGACATCTTGCCATAGTGACGTCCGTGCGCCTGCGCTGTCAGTCCCTTTTGGAGCCGGACGGCGACCAGCGCTACTAAACAGCTAGTCGCTAGATGAAGACTTAATTAGGATGAAGTTTTTGCGCGGTGGTAGTTCCCCTTTAAATGCTTTTTAGTCACCAATTTAGACTGTGAGATTCTACCTATTTTTCTTTTTGGGATGACACTTGCAATCAAACTCCCATTTGTGTTTTTACTTGATATTCCATTTAAACCTTGGATTAAAGGGTTAATAGAAGATTCTATTGAAAACTCAAAATAACTCAAACACATGCTGAAGTTCACATTACAAGTATATCTACAACTGATCACTAGGTAGAATCCCACCCACATTCTTCTCCCCCATCAACTGAAATTCAATGTTTTTATTTCCAGAGATGATCCACATGAACCCCCAAACATTTATCTCTCATTACGCCCCCTCCACGTACCCTCCTGCAACCCACCTCTGCTATGAGGTGTACAAAGGTAGGAATATTATTGCCTGTGGTCACCTCACCAATACTAGTGAAGACCACGCGGAGGAGGTCTTCATTGGAGAGCGATTCAGGAGAGAATGGAGAAGCTGCACTGTGGTGTGGTACATCTCATGGAGTCCATGTGATCAGTGCATGGAAATTCCACTCCGCTCCTTTCTTCGGGCCAACCCCAACCTCACGTTGCAGATCAAGTTTGCAAAGGTCTATAAGCACACGTCGAGATGTAACATCAGAGAACTCCAGGAGAGAGGAGTGGAAATAGGCGTCATGGATCTACAAGGTAAATACTGTCCATATAACATATGAATAGTCATTTTTTTTAAGGTGATAGTAATGTCTTACCTAGATAAATAGTAGTGATGTAGAGAATCAAAAAAGAAATTGATTGATGCAACTCCTATCTCTCAAATCTTAATAGTTTGAGAGATATAATGTCCCTCCCCTTTCCCTGATGTCAACGCTAAAGCTGACAGCAGGAGATCCGTGTCAGCCAACTCGAGGTGGCTCTTCAGCCGAGCCGAAATAGCACAATTTAAAAATAAATACTTAATTAGAATGGTCTACAAAGTGTGCTTGGTTTGCAGGCACACTTTGTAAACCGTTCCAATAAAGTATTTATTTTTAAATCGTGCTATTTCGGCTCTGCTGAAGAGCCTCCGCCGGACCCGGACCAGTATCCCCTACTGTCAGATAGACACTGATGTCAGGGAAAGGGGAAGGAAGGGGGAACATTAAAACATTCAGGGCTCGATTCTATTACCAGCGCTAAAACCGGTATTACAAGAAAAACAATCAATGTGAATTTTGTAAACATGTGTTACATCAGTATTCTATTGCAGAACCACAGTAAAACAAAACTGGCATAGACAGCACATTTCAGAGTACTAACGAAATTTGAGCTGTATGCTTTCATTCGACTGCTGCCTAAAAAAAACTCAAAATGCCAACGTCCAAGGAGATAGGCGTACATTTGACTACAGAAAGATCAAGTTCAGTGATAGATGTGTTCCTCACATTATCAAAATCCGACGTAGAATGCCTCACTTTGAAATTTTAACCCCACCTTTTAAAATTCGACTTACAGTGTTTTCGTTCACCACTTTAATTCGAGAAAATATTATTCACATTCCTCATTTTAACCCTTCCCCTTCAAAATTCGACTTACAGTGCTTTCCTCCACCATTTTAATTCGACAAATAATGTTCACATTCAAATTTTAACCCTTCCCCTTTAAAACTTGACTTACAGTGCTCCCATGACCTTCTTTCTCAATTTTGATTTGAATAATATTGCTCCCATTCAAGAATTTTACTGCAAAATACAGACACTTTATGTATCACAGTGATCCCTGTGCAACAATGTCTAACTTGCTGTGCTAAGTGTGAAAGACCTCTCACTCCTACAATGTATTGGCTAACCCCATTTGATGTGTTAAGGCTACAGCAAGAAGTGATGCTAATCCCTCCTTTACTGTTGTAAGGAAGGTTACTGAATAAGTGTGACCCAATTTACATAGCAATAAGTTAAACTATTATAACAAGGAGACTCCTTTTTTTAATAGGTTCACTTATTTTTATGTAAATTGGGTCACACTTATTAAGGGGAAGGGTTAAAATTGGAATGTGAACATTATTTGTCAAATTAAAATGGTGAAGAAAAGCACTGTAAGTCAAATTTTAAACGTGAAGGGTTACAATTTGAATGTGAACATTATTTGTCGAATTAAAATGGTGAAGAAAAGTACTGTAAGTCGAATTTTAAGGAGGAAGGGTTAAAATTCAAATGTGAACAGTGTTTGTCGAATTAAGATGGTGAAGAAAAGTACTGTAAGTCGAATTTTGAAGGGGAAGGGTTAAAATTTGGAATGTGAATGATATTTGTCGAATTAAAGGGATAGTAATGTTTCATAATAAAAGCAGCTGTAATTCATCATCATCGTATTTGGACTTTGGAGAGTGTTATTTCAATTCTGTCAGAGTTGTAGTTCAAGAGTAATTCAATGACAAACTATCCCACTCCCGTCCCTTTTACTGATCTAACACTGCTCAGCCAGATCAGAAGGGAGGTGCCCAGGTAAACTGCAGAGAGGGACAATCTTCAATTAAGATAACGGAAAAACCTGAAAAACTTGTCAAGGGGGGAAGGGCTTTCATTGTTCTCATTGGAAGAAGATTGTCCCCTTTTGTTATCTGTCTGGTCTATGGACTGCATTCCACATCTGAGAAGAGATGGCTTACACTAGGTAAAAGGGATGGGAGGGGAAACTTTGCTTCTGAATATCTCTCAAATCATAAAGGTTTGAGAGATAAGACTTATATCATTCTTCATGTTTTTTTAATGCCTACAAAATAAAATAAAGATAAAACTAAGTATTACTATCCCTTTAAAGTGGTGAAAGAAAGTACTGTAAGTCAAATTTTAAAAGGGGGGCTTAAAATGTCGAAGTGGGGCACTTTATGTTGAATTTCTATGCTGTATACTGTATTATACACTGCTTTTGTTCGAACAACATGGTTTTGAATCTGTCATTGTGGCTTCTACGCCTCAACCTCTCAGGCGCAGAATTTCCAACAGGTGGTAATACTGAGCGTGGGTAATAGGATACTACTTGCAGGTTGTTTTTAATTGTTTCCTATGAGGTTTTTTTTGACTGGCGGTAAGTATAATTACAGCTGATTTTGTTTTCACAAGTCAGGTAATAGGATAACAAAACCCGACTTAAAAGAACACAGCGCCTGTGTTTTTTTTAGCGCTGGTAATAGAATCGTGCCCTATATCTCTCAAACCATAAATGTTTGAGAGATAGGAATTGCATTAATCTTTTTTCTTTTTTGATTCTGTACATTACTACTCTTTATTTAGGTAATACATTACTAACCCTTTAATAATAAATAAATATATTGCAAGGCAAGGGTTCTCATGCCAGGAGGTATCCAGCACATTTCTTCACAATGCTTTAATACCCCTATGGTACTTAAATGGTAAAGTTATAGTACATCCCTTTTCTGGGAAAAAAATTAGAAGGGTTACTAGTATTCAGGACTATATGATGACCAACAACATTATACTTGCATTTTACGAAAAAGTAAGTAGTAATTTGGACAAGGGAATTGCCGGGGATATTGTATACTTGTATTTTGCAAAAGCCTTTGATACAGTGCGTCCACAACAGGTTACTGCATAAATTAAAAGGCTGAGATGATATCTGTATATGGATTGAGAACTGGTTAAATGATAGATAGAAACATAGAATTTGAAGGCAGATAAGAACCATTAGGTCCATCTTGTCTACTCATTTTCCTACTGTAAAAACCTCAAACCTTATTTGGTCCTTGGTCTTTTCTTATGTTCAGGGAAGCCTTATGCCTATACCAAGCATGCTTACATTCCATGACTGGATTAACCTCTACCACTTCAGCTTCTATGAGGAAGTAAGCAGCAACCTTGAAAATGGCAAGGCAGTTGATATAGTATATCTAGACTTTGCAAAGTGCCACACAGAAGGCTGGTGTACAAAATAAAGAAATCGTGGCTAGGAGATGACCTTTGCAATTGGATACAAAACTGGTTGAAGGATAGGGAACAGTGTGTGGTTGTAAATGGACAATTCTCCAATACAGTTAAAGTGGAGAGTGGAGTACCTCAGGGTTCAGTATTAGGTCCGCTGCTTTTTAACATGCTTATAAATGACCTGGAAATAGATATAGAAAGCAAAATATCTATATTTGCAGATGACACTAAATTATGCAGGGTAATTAATTCAGGACAAGATATTTGCTCTCTACGGAGGGATTTACATACAATGTCAGATTGGGCAAACAAATGGAATATAAAGTTTAATGTGGGGAAGCGTAAAGTTATGTATTTGGGAGGAAATAATCCCAAGGCTACTTATAAACTTAATGGAATCATTTTAGGGGACTAATTGCCAGAGAAAGACCTGGGTATCCTTGTCAACTACAAACTTGGAAACAGTGACCAGTGTCAACCAGCAGTAGCAAAGGCAAACAAAATCCTGTCTTGCATAAAAAGAGGCATCGAAGCAAGAGTGGATAACATTATTTTGCCATCGTACAAATCATTGGTATGACCTCACCTTGAGTATGCAGTGCAGTTTTGGGCACCAGTTCTGAAAAAGGATATACTAGAACTAGAGAGGGTACAGTGGAGAGCAACAAAATTAATTAAGGGAATGGAGGACTTGACGTATGAGGAACGACTAAACAAGCTTGGTTTATTTACTCTAGAAAAAAGACAACTAAGAAGAGACCTTATCACATTGTACAAGTATATGAAAGGTCAATACAAGGATCTCTGTGGTGAGCTATTTATTCCAAGGTCTGATCAGGTGACCAGGGGATACCCCTTGAGATTAGAGGAAATGAGGTTTAGACTTCAGTACTGGAAGGGTTTTTTTTACAGTAAGGTCTGTTAAATTGTGGAATTCTTTGCCCAAGGAGGTGGTTATGGCAGATACAATGGATAAGTTTAAGAGAAGATTAGATACATTTCTTTCAAAAGGGAACATACAGAGTTATACTGTTTATTAGTAGGCAGATCAGGAAGGTCTGGAAAAGACTAACTTATTTGGTTGCAGGAAAGCCATACAATTCTCAGTCACTGGGATATGAGGCAAAGTTTGAACTTGATGGACTTGTGTCTTTATTCAACCTAATTTATTTACTATGTTACACTTCTGCCGGGAGGCTATTCCACTTATCTACTACCCTCTCAGTGATGTAAAACTATCTTACATTACATCTAAACGTATGTCCCTCTAGTTTTAGACTATGGCCTTTTGTCCTAATATTTTACTCCTTTAAAATGTACTTCCCTCTTGCAATTGGTTGAATCCCTTCATGTATTTGAATGTTTCGATCATATCCCCCCTATCTCTCTCTTCTCTCCCACAAGCTATACATGTTCAGATCCTTTAGTCTATCCTGATATTTTTTTCCTGTAGATGGTAGAAAGTTGTTGTAAACTGAACCTTTTCCAGCTGGTCTAAAGTTGTAAGTGGTGAGCCACAGGATTTAGTCCTCGGCCCAATGCTTTTTAATTTGTTTAGTAAAGATCTAGAAATGGGAATTGAAAGTATTGTCTCAATCTTTGCTGATGACACTAAGCTATGTAAAGAAATGCATACAGAGCTGGATGTTTTTCTCTGCAGAAAGTTTTGGATAAACTGAGAGAATAGGCAGAATAGTGGCAGATGAAGTTTACTATAGATAAATGTAAGGGATAATAAAGTTTCAAAATAAAAGCAGCGCCAATTACTCTTCATAGTATTTCAGCCATAGAGATAGTTATTTCAATACTGTCAGAGTTGTAGTTCAAGAGTAATTGAATGATAAAGTATCACCCTCCCGCCCCTTTTACTGATGTAACACTGCTCACCTCAGAGCAGCAAGACTGTCTGGATGGAACACAGAGAGGGACAATCTTCAGTGAGCATAAAGAAAAACCTGTCAAGTAGGGCAGGGTTTTCATAAGATTGGCCCTTGCTATGAGCTGTCTGGTCTGAGGGGAGGTGGCTTACACTAGGTATAAGGGGCAGGAGGGGGATACTTTATTATTTAACCCCTTACGGTCCGACGATCCCGTGGTGTCTGGTCCTTTAAGGACCAGATAGACGAGTTCGACGTGCCGTCCCACGTGACTGATCACGTGAGGCGGCATATCGAAAGGAGGACTGAAAGAGATCGCTCCGGTCTTGGAGCGATCAATTTCAGTCCAAGGTATTACTCACCGCGCTCCTGCAGGAGCGCTGTGAGTAAAAGTACGTGACGTACCAGGACCGTCACTGGTCCTTAAGTGCTGGACCGGCGTGACGGTCCGGGTACGTCACAGGATGCGAAGGGGTTAATTACTCATGAACTACAACTCTGACAGTATTGAAATAACACTCTCCATGACCCAAATATTATGAGGATTAATCGGAGCTGGTTTTATTTTGAAACATTACTATCCCTTTAAAGGAATGGAGGACTTAACATATGAGGAACAAATAGACAAACTTAATTTATTTATGCTAGAAAAAAGACGACTAATAGATCTTTTCACAATGTACATGTATATGAGAGATCAATACAAGGATCTCTCTGGTGAGCTATTTATTCCAAGAACTGAGCAAATAACCAGGGGCCTCCCCTTGAGATTAGAGGAAAGGAGGTTTCGACCTGCAGAGGAAATGGTTTTTTACAGTGTTAAAATTATGGAATTCCTTGCCCAAATATGTGGTTATCGCAGATACAATGGATACATATAAGAGAAGATTCTTTCAAAAGGGAACATACAGGGTTATACTGTGTATTAGTAGATAAAACAGGAAGGTCTGATAAAGACTAAATTATTTGGCAGCAGGAAAGCTATATAATTCTCATGTCTCTGGGTTATGAGGCATGGGTTGAACTTGATGGACTTGTGTCTTTTTTCAACCTCATTTACTATGTTACTCTGTAAGTTGTTTATCGAATGCAGCATTAATAACATAGCAGATTGGTTACATGCACAAGTAGAAATAATTGCAGCGTTCTGGAAATTTACATATTACTACCCCTTTCAGTTAAAAAATCTGGGTAGGTGTGACACATTTACCTTGGAGGTACAACACATAAATCTGTGTATGATATCATATGTCTGGAGGAAACCACTGTTGAAGAGCTTTTCCTGCAAAAGAAAAAGAAAGACTTCTTTCACAGATGTGAGATGCTGCATTCAAAAGTTAGAACAACTCAAGACAATGATGCTGATAGACTAAGAGGAACAGGAGTAAATTTGGGAAGAACCAACAGCATCTTAGGGATACAGGTTCACTTTAAATTCCTTTATTATGTATGAATCAGTATGCAGCTGATGTACTAGGATGATATAGGAGGAAGATGTACTAAGGCGTGATAAAGAGGAGATAACTTCTCCAGTGAGATAAACTCTCCAGTTCCTATGTTATTCTCTAGAAGATCTTTAGTTATAGATTACAGGAGAGATGTACTAAGGTGTGATAAAGAGGAGATAACTTCTCCAGTGAGATAAACTCTCCAGTTCCTATGTTATTCTATGGGAGAGATTTAGTTATAGATTACAGGGGGAGATGTACTAAGGTGTGATAAAGAGGAGATAACTTCTCCAGTGAGATAAACTCTCCAGTTCCTATGTTATTCTATGGGAGATCTTTAGTTATAGACTACAGGGGAGATGCACTAAGGTGTGATAAAGAGGAGATAACTTCTCCAGTGTGATAAACTCTCCAGTTCCTATGTTATTCTATAGGAGAGATTTAGTTATAGACTACAGGAGAGATGTACTAAGGTGTGATAAAGAGGAGATAACTTCTCCAGTGAGATAAACTCTCCAGTTCCTATGTTATTCTGTGGGAGATCTTTAGTTATAGACTACAGGGGAGATGTACTAAGGTGTGATAAAGAGGAGATAACTTCTCCAGTGAGATAAACTCTCCAGTCCCTATGTTATTCTATGAGAACTATGCATTAAGACATCACAAGCTGGAGAGATGTTAGTACGTATGCTCCATAGGAATGGGAGATTTTATCTCACCTTTTTAAATTAATGAGAATTGCCATTTGGTCCCCTATGGTATGCTTAGTTTTCATAGATCTGGTCCACTTTTCTTTTGTGCATAAGGCCCACAGGGCTGTATTCTTCTGGAGGAAACCAACTGTAGGTGTGAAAATTCAGCAAATACCCACTGATTCACTAATTTAATTAGAATGTTTAACACCTTAACGATGCAGGGCATACCTCTATGTCATGCGTGGATGTCACTAAACGACCCATGACGTGCATGTACATCATCGATTTCAGGGCTCCCCGTGTGGTTGCACGCCATTTGCGAACCCTGAATCAGATTAAAAAAAGCGCATGCTGCAAGCATCCTCGCTGGTCCTTAAAGGGTTAAGCCCTCGAACACTAGAGAAGTCTCCAAAGCATTAGCAATCAAAGTGTTGGAGACCTTTCTATCATGCAAGGGTCCAAAGCCTCCTTTACATAAATAGTAATTGTAAGCGCAGTAAGTTTGCTCCAGGATTGCACGTTTTAGTCTGATGAATACGGCTGATCATTTCTGGAATAAATCCACAGTTCCATGCTATGAGTATTGGCTAATATCCGGGGGACTTCTTATATAATAAACAGGGAGTTGATGTGTCAAGATACAAACAGGCAAAGACTTGTCTAACCCACTGTTTTTCTCCTTTAGATTTCTACCACTGCTGGAATACATTTGTTGACGCTGACAGTGGAAGTTTTGTACCCTGGGATAACCTATATACGAATTATTGGGAAGCTAATAACTGGCTGACTACTACTCTACATGGGATCAGAGGAGTAACTAGAAGCCACTGGGCCCTGGTTCAAGAATTGCCATGGGCCCCCCCCAACCACATTGGCCCCAATATTGGCCATCTCCACATTGGCCCCAATCTCCACATTGGCTCCACATTGCCCCCATCTCCACATTACCAACACATTGCCCCCCATCTCCACACTGTCCCCAATCTCCACATTGGCTCCACATTGCCAACACATTGCCCCCCATCTCCACACTGTCTCCAATCTCCACATTGGCTCCACATTGCCCCCCATCTCATCATTGCCCCCAATCTCCATACTGCCCCCACATTGCCAGTCTCCTACCTCCTTCGTGGCCCAGTGGAATGGCAGGAGAGGTCTGTGCCTCCTTCTGCACAGACCTCTATGCAGAATGCAGATGGAGCTCCCGCTCGGTCCTCTCACAATGCAGAGCGCTAAGAGATGATGTCATGTCTCAGCGCTCTGCATTACTAGAGTGCCGGAGGGAGATCCGCTGATCAGAATGTTGCGGGCGCCAGTCAGTGGGGATGCAGGGGGTGGCAGTGACTCAGTGACAGGCCCGGTCGCAGGTGCAACCCCTATAGTTACGCCACTTCATGGGATCCAATAAGGACTCTTTTACATGAGTGACAGGACTGCGCCAGCCTCATCCTACTGTTCTGTTGCTCCTGTTCTCAACGGAACTTTCTCCTGTGTTCCCCCTGCCAAACCTTTGGCCGAGAGGGTGTGGCTGTTGGACAGCCAATGTGAGCACCAGCTGAATCTTATTGGCTGGTGCCCACATAGGTTGGCCAATCGTTGGAGGTTCAGATGAGCATTGCAGCCTTCATCATTACTCACATCTGATGGCAGCCCCATAGGCCTCATTGTCGAGCTGCCCTGCTACAGCTTTTTGGAAAACAAAGCAACTAGGAACGAGCCTGCCCTAGTATTGAGTAGCATTGAGCAGGCTCTGTGGGAATGGTGTCCTACCCTGGGTGCAATCTCTTTTATTTCACTATTGCTTTACAAAGAGTGGAAATATCCTAAACCATATTATACTGGTCCTGCCAGAATAACAGTCCAGCCACGGAGTACCAGGCAAAAGAAGCAACCAAACCAGATTTATGTTTTGGCCTTGCTGAGCCTCGTCATTGAGGTGTAGCTGATCTCTCTAGGCACTGAGAGCAAGGGGTCCATGGTGGAGCTTGCTGGACTTTGGTGCACTCATGTGAGGTGATAGTCATCAGTGTGAAAGTCACCATAGTGCAGTGTTTTTACCTTTCACCATAGGTGACATAATCAATGTATTATCACTGCGTTGGAGTCTCCATGTGAATGAGTATTACACACAAGAAGAGAGGCCATCACTAGATACATACAAATAAAGTACCAGTATAATTAAGGTGGAAATAGCCTGGTGAACTTAACCCCTTAACGACCCTTGATGGTCATAGTATGCCATGGGTTGACCTGAGTTAAAGACCCATGACATACTATGACCGTCATGGCATTCCGGGCTCCCCCCTGTGGCTGCATGCAGTTGGGGAGTCCGGAATCGGAAACAAAAAAAAAAAAAAAGCTACGTGGTCCTTTAGTGACCACCGTGTGCCTGTGCGGTCGGTCATTAAGGGGTTAAGGGCTAATAAATGCGTTCTCCACACAAAAGTTTAGCCCCTTATAGAAAGGCACACAAACCAGGTACAGAAATGCGAAACTTTATTGTACATAGTATACATTGACAATATACAAAAAGACCATACAAATGGAGACTAATAAAAACAATTAAAAACAGCATCTCGCTGAGGGGAAAGACACAACATAATAATAATATGAACTCTCCAACAAAAAATATACCGAGAGATAACAGCAGAGCTATATGGTCTCGCTCTTCATAAATATATAAAAGAAATAAAGACCACCCTATTGCAAGAAATGTAAATAGTACCCCAATAAAAGGCAAGACACAGTGTGTACAGACAAAGAAAGCAAGACAAGTACAATATGTGCTATATACCTAATAAATACATACGTGTACCTGTGCAAAAACACGCAGCAATAAACAGTGGCGTAACTAGAAGCCACCAGGCCCTGGTGCAGAAATTGCAGCCGGGCCCGGGCCCCCCCCCAATCTTCACGTTGCCCCATGCACATCTCTAACCTCCATCTCCCGCGCGGTTCTCAGTTATGCAGAGCGCTGGGAGATGATGTCATCTCCCAGCGCTCTGCATTACTAGAGCGCCGGGAGATTAGTTGAGCTGCTGAGGGCAGGGCTGTGGGCGAGTGGCGATGGGTTCACAGGGGGCGGTTGGGCCCCTTGGCGTGACGGGCCCGGTTGCAGGTGCGACCCCTGCGACCCCTATTTTTACACCACTGGCAATAAGCGATGTAAGGCTTATCTCTCAAACCTTTATGGTCTGAGAGATATGCCTCACTAAAGTTACCTCACCTTGGCTGTTTGAACGAAGTCAGCGCTGTAAGTGACAGCTGCAGAATCCAGTCATTTGACCGGAGGGAGGCTCTTCAGCAGAGCTGAAAACAAGAGATCTGAACATTAATACTTCATTGGAGCGGTCTACAAAGTGTACCTGGTTTGCAAGCACTGAAGTACTAATGTTTAGATCGCACATTTTCGGCTCTGCTGAAGAGACTCTATCAGGTCAAATGAGTGGATTCTGCAGCTGTCAGCTAGAGTCCTGACTTCGTTCAAACAGGCAAGGAGAGGTAACTTTAGTGAGGCATATCTCTCAAACCATAAAGGTTTGAGAGATAAGCCTTACATTGTTTTTCATATTTTTTTATGCCTACAATATGAAATACACTTAAAATAAAGTATTACTATCCCTTCAAAGGGGCAGTGCTTTCTAGAAGGAAAAAAAAAACATCAGAAACTGCATCTCAGAGGACAAATAAAAATATTGATTGATTACAGATTGAGACCTTTAAACCCGAGACTTCAAGATATGTCTGCACGCTGCTTTGCAATACATGGGGACCTCTCTGACAGTCAATGGGTTAACAACCCCATTTAGTGGAAGCTTTTTTTTGTTTGTGTTTATGTGACAAATGATATTTCTTTTGTCAGAAGTAACCGGTCATCATTAACCCTTCGAATGTCACTCTAAGGGTTAATATTGGCCAGCTGGGCACTTTGGATTCAGAGAACATGTATTTTAATGTATCTGTGTATATGTTTTTAAATTGTAGATCTTAATTTATACATTTATGTATATTTATATGCACACACCTATATTTTATGTAATTGAAAGAGTAAAGCACCTGAAATGAAAATGGGCAGGTATCAAGAAGACCTGATGGTAGATGGACCAAACACATTTTGGAATGAATTCCACTTGATACTTAACGCCCAATAAGAAGACTAAAGACAAGATGGGTAGATGAAATGTTCAAATGACCAAATTTGTTGATACACTGGCAACAAAAGGCACCGGACCAGAGTTATTGGAAGCTTGCGGAGGAGGTCTTCATCTTGCAGTGGATCAACAATGTCTGAAGATGATGATGATTATATAATATGAGATAAAGAGGGAGATAAAGTAACCTAGTAACATAGTAGATGAGGCTGAAAAAAGACATTCGTACATCAAGTCCAGCCCATGCCAAAATTACCCCTGTTGATCCAGAGGAAGACAAAAAGCCCTCTGGAGTCATTTCCAATATAACCCCAAATGAAGAAAAAAATGTATTCCTTCATGACTCCAACTGGTAGTCAAATAGTTCCCCGGATCAATATCCTATCTGCTTTGAAGTCATCTGTCACAACTTTCAATATTGTTCTGTGCTAAATAGGCATCCATTGCTTTTTTGAATGCAGTTACATTATCTGCAAGCACAACATCCCAAGGCAAAGAATTCCATAGCCTTACTGCCCTTACTGTAAAGAATCCCTGCCTTTGTTTTAGTCAAAAGCTCCTTTCCTCTAGTCTTAATGGATGACCTCTTGTTTTTAGCTCAGCTCTTTGCATTAATAATTCATTGGATAGTTCTTGTATTGACC
Organism: Rhinophrynus dorsalis; assembly: GCA_037306005.1. Lineage (NCBI taxonomy): Eukaryota > Metazoa > Chordata > Amphibia > Anura > Rhinophrynidae > Rhinophrynus > Rhinophrynus dorsalis. The sequence goes on from CM074726.1 coordinate 174,141,454, forward strand.
TTGAATGTATTTGTATATAGTAATCAAATCACCCCTTAGACGTCTCTTCTATAATGTAAACAATCCCAGTTTGGCTAGTCTCTCTTTATAACTCAGATCCTCCAATCCCTTTACCAGTTTTAGTGCACATCTCTGCACCTTTTCCAGTTCAGTAATGTCTTTTTTAAGAACGGGAGCCTAAAATTGCACTCCATATTCTAGATGTGGCCTAACCAAGGATTTATACAGAGGTAGGATAATATTAGCATCCCTTGCTTCTACACCTCTTTTTATGCAGGCTAGTACCCTATTTGCTCTTGCAGCAGCTGAGTGACTCTGCACACTGCTGTGAAGTCTATCATCTAACAGCACTCCTAAATCTTTTTCTAATGAGGATTCCCCAAGTTGTTTCCCATTTAGAGTATATGTTGCAAGTTTGTTTCTAGAACGCAAATGCATAACCTTACATTTATCTACATTAAATGACATCTGCCACTTTTCTGTCCATTCACTTAGTTTATCTAAATCCTTCTGTAGGGAAAAAACATCCAGCTCTGTATGTATTTCCCTACATAGCTTAGTGTCATCAGCAAAGATTGAGATGCTACTTTTCAGCATTGGTCCCAGGACTGAACCCTGCGGCACCCCACTTATAACCTTAGACCAATCTGAAAAAGTTCCATTTACAACAACTCTCTGCCATCTATCATTTAACCAATTCTCAATGCATGTACAGATAACACCTCCCAAACCGAAGCTTTTTAATTTATGTAGTAACCTGCTGTGAGGCACTGTATCAAAGGGTTTTGCAAAATCCAAGTATACTACATCAACAGCAATTGACCTGTCCAAATTACTACTTACTCTTTCATAATATGCAAGTAAATTAGTCTGACATGACCTATTCTTCATGAAACCATGCTGATTTCTACTAATGATATTGTTCGTCTTCACATAGTTCTGAATACTGTCAGTTAATAACCCCTCTAGTATCTTACCCAGTATGGAAATCAAGCTCACAGGTCTATAATTTCCTGGTTTGGATCTTGCTCCCTTTTTAAACAATGGAACTACATCAGCTTTTCTCCAATCACAGGGCACTATGCCTGATGAAAGTGAATCAATAAATATTAAGTATAATGGTTTTGCTATTACTGAACTAAGTTCCTTAAAGGGATAGTATTACTTCAAAATTACTATCCCTCATATTGTAGCCCTTAATAAACTGAGTTAAATGACACCAGCGGCATCTCTCAAACCTTTATGGTTTAAGAGATAGCCGCTTTCAAAGTTTCCTCTCCCCTGCTGTCAGCGTTCTGCTGCCAGCAGGAGAATCCGGTCCCGGGACAGGCGGAGGCTCTTAAACAGAGCCGATATCTCGTTATGGAAGGAAAAATGATTAATTGAAACAGTCTTCTACGTGTGCTTGGTTACCAAGCACACGTAGAAGACTGTTTCAATTAATCATTTTTCCTTCCATAACGAGATATCGGCTCTGCTGAAGAGCCTCCACTTGATTCAGAGACCGGATTCTCTTGCTGGCAGCAGAATGCTGACAGCAGGGGAGAGGAAACTTTGAAAGCGGCTATCTCTTAAACCATAAAGGTTTGAGAGATGCCGCTGGTGTCATTTAACTCAGTTTATTAAGGGCTACAATATGAGGGATAGTAATTTTGAAGTAATACTATCCCTTTAAGTACCCTTGGGTGTATACCATCTGGTCCAGGTGCTTTATTCACTATAACCCTTTCCAGTCTCTTTTGGACCTTGTCCTCAGTAAGCCATGTAGATAATTGAGGAAATTCTGTGGTTCTGCCCGTTTGCCCATAGCCTGTCGCTGCTGCCTCCTTTGTATATACTGAAGCAAAGAATGTATTTAGGGTGTCAGCCATAGCTTTATCCTCACTACTCAATTCATCTGTCTCAGTCCTAAGAGGACTAATATCAACCATAACTTTTTGTTATTAATATACTTGTAAAATTGTTTAGGGTTGTTCTTGCTCTTATTTGCAATACTTATCTCATTTTCTATTTTAGCTAGCTTAATTGCTTGTTTGCAGATTTTATTACAGTCTTTATATTTTTTAAATGATGCATCTGACCCGTTTGACTTAAAGGGACAGTAATACTTCATTTTAACTTTATTTTGTAGGCATTAAAAAAACATGAAGAATGATATAAGTCTTATCTCTCAAACCTTTATGGTTTATGAGATATTCACAAGCAAAGTTTCCCTTTCCGCCCCTTTCACCTAGTGTAAACTATCTCTTCTCAGATGTGAATCTAGTTGTAAGACCAGACAGATAACAGAAGGGGACATTCTTCTTACAATCAAAACAATGAAAGCCCTTCCCCCCTTAACAAGTTTTTCAGCTTTTTCCCTTATCTTAATTGAAGATTGTCCCTCTCTGCAGTATACCTGGGCACCTCCCTTCTGATCTGGCTGAACGGGGGGGGGAATACTTTGCTTGTGAATATCTCTTAAACCATAAAGGTTTGAGAGATAAGACTTATATCGTTCTTCATGTTTTTTTTAATGCCTACAAAATAAAATAAAGATAAAATGAAGTATTACTATCCCTTTAAACACCTTAAAAGCCTGCTTTTTATTTCTCATTTCCCTGCTAACCACATTATTAAGCCATATTGGTTTCACTTTATTCCTCTTGTGCTTATTCCCCAATGGTATATATTGACGTGTATATTTGCCTAAGAACATTTTAAATACATTCCATGATTCTTGCACATTTTTATCTTTGAAAATTACATCCCACTGGATATTCTTTAACACTTCTTTTAACTTTGTAAAATTAGCCTTTTTAAAATTGAATGTTTTAGTTAAACCTTTGCTACTGGGTTTCTCATAACAAACTTCAAAGGATACAATATTGTGGTCACTGCTGCCCAGATGTTCACTTACTTGTACATTGTTTATCATGTCAGAATAGTTTGAGAGCACTAGGTCAAGCAAGGCCTCTTTTCTAGTTGGATCCTCTGCTAATTGGGACATAAAATTATCATTTATCATACTTAGAAAAATGTTTCCCTTTGTTGTGCCTGAAGTCATATTGCTCCAGTCAATTTCAGGATAGTTGAAATCTCCCATTATAATTACCTTTGCTGATCTGGAAGCCTTTTCCATTTGCAGTAAAAGCCGGGCTCCCTCCAACTCCCCAATATTATGTGACTTGTAGCAAATCCCTACTACTATATTTTTATCATGTGTGCCCCCAGTGTGTATTTAAACCCACAAGACCTCTATCTTTTCATTGGACCCTTCATTTATATCTAGGTTTTAAGGCCCGCTTTACATATAGGCATACCCCTCCTCCCCTTTTTTAACCCTGTCCCTCCTAAAAAGTGAATAACCCTCTAGATTGACTGCTAAGTCATATGTATCATCTAACCTGGTTTCAGACACTCCAATCAGATCATACTGCTCATGTACTGCAATCATTTCTAGTTCCCCCATCTTACCAGCCAGACTGCGAGCATTTGCATGCATACATTTTATCATTTTGCCATTCCTAAAGATTTCATTCTTTGTCAAATGTATTTGTCTTTTATCAGGCTGTAACAATGGCAACTCCCTATTAGATGAACTAGCCCATTCCCCCTCTCCACCCCCATGTCCCTTTTCTAATCCCATTTCCTCAATTATACTATCTTCCTCAGCCTGTGTTGCAGCTCCACCCCCTTCTAGTTTAAAGTCTCCTCCAGTCCTCTAACCATCCTATCGCCCAGCACCGTGGCCCCCCTTCCACTAAGGTGCAATCCTTCACTACTATAAAGATTGCCCTCAAGGGAAAACGCTGCCCAGCGCTCTAGGAACCCAAACCCCTCCTGCTTACACCAAGTCTTTAGCCATGCATTTAACTCCCTAATCTCCCGTTGCCTTTCTAATGTAGCGCATGACACAGGTAAAATTTCAGAAAATACTACCTTAGAGGTCCACTGCTTAAGCTTATATCCTAAGTCCCTGAAATCCTTCCATTTTCCACTGACTTTGTCATTAGTAAGTAAGGAGAGAAAGAGAGAGAGATTCTAGCAGTTATTAAATGGTTTCTCCTCAATGGAGCCGATGAACAAAAAAACAAACAAACAAAAAAAAGATTGTCAATTAAGATTAGAGGAAAGGTTCATTCAACTAAAATAAAGGCAGGTATTTTCTATAGTAAGGGCAGCAAGGATGTAAAATAATTAGGGAAGTTGTATTAGCAGCTATGGTAGATATTTATTAAAATACCAGGTACCTTTTTTAACTAAGAAAAAATTAGTGAACAACGTCATTTGGTTCAATACAATGCAGTAGCCACTGGGGTCATAAATGGAAATGGTTTCAATAGGTTTTCTTCCCCATCCTCCTGTTCAACAAATGGTATACGGCAAGAGTTGATCTTGATGGACTCATTAACTAGGTTTCTATGTTGTTCTGTAGAACCCCTACAGATTGAGAACCACCTCTTTAGTCATATTGCTGTTTTTGTCCATAACTCACTACATTATATTGCACTAAATAAACATCCTCAAATGTCCTCTAGTGTCTTCAAATTGTCTTTTTTGGTTTACATAGAGGTTGATGGATTCTCACAAAGAACCTGCACTGCAGAATTCATGAAAGATAGCAAAAAGTGATTAGTATGAAGCCCAGCAAACATAATAGTGTTTAGAAGCACATTTACATTGTAATACACAGCTTCCAGTCCATTAACATCATAGTACAGCAATACTCCAGCTGTTCTGGGGACCAACACCCCGATAACCTATATGTATAATGTAATCATCTCCTGGTTAACATTCTGTTAAAGCCCCCTCAGGGCTACTAGCAAAGACAAATCTGGACATTGCCTCCTCTTTTACAGACTACTACACCAATTTATATAAACTTAGAAGTAATCCTACCCTTTCACATAAAGAGATGGCCTCACTTACCTCCCAGTTCCATAACTGCTCAACCATGAAAAAACTGTCCCACGAGGACACATTGGACTTACAATCATCAATATCAACACAAAAACTGGACACTACTTTATGAACCTTACCCCCGGGGGAAGAGTCCTGGACCTGATGGCTTCACGGCCAAACCTTAATCCCACTGCACTGTAAATCCCCCGCAGTACCAACCTTACCTGAATGGATCAATAAAGTCACTTCTCACCAGCAGATGGAACACTGCCATGCCATATCTACTAGCTCCCTGGACATTTTTTTCTGGTAAATGGGCTTCATGGCCTCTCCTATCTTAAAGGGATAGGAATACTTCGTTTTATCTTTATCTTATTTTGTAGGCATTAAAAAAAACATGAAGAACGATATAAGTTTTCTCTTTTGAGAGATATTCACAAGCAAAGTTTCCCCTCCCGCCCCTTTTACCTAGTGTAAGCCATCTCTTCTCAGATGTGGAATCTGGCTGTAAGACTAGACAGATAACAGAAGGGGACAATCTTCTTGCTATGAGGACAATGAAGGCCCTGTCCCCCTTGACAAGTTTTTCAGGTTTTTCCCTTATCATAATTGAAGATTGTCCCTCTCTGCAGTCTACCTGGGCACCTCCCTTGTGATCTGGCTGAACAGTGTTACATCAGTAAAAGGGGGGGGAGGGGATACTTTGTCATTGAATTACTGATACTTTGTCATTGAATTACTCTTGAACTACAACTCTGACAGTATTGATAGAACACTCTCCAAAGTCCAAATACTATGATGATTAATTGGAGCTGCTTTTATTATGAAACATTACTATCCCTTTAACACTGTAATCCTGCAGTCCTCTCGCCCCCGACCGTTGATAGTACTCCTTCAAACTAAATAAATGACCTAACATGCTTCTGTTTTATACGAACTACCATTTAGCGCAGTATGTCCATCCCTATATTCGTACATTGTTCATTTATGCCTATTGTTATTGGTTCTTTATATTTACACTAACAAAGTCTCATGTACCTTTACTATGACATCTCAAGCCATATTATTTCCTTGTTTACTACATTGTCTGTAAACCATCAATATTTCAATAAAGTTTTGAAAAATAAATAAATACATATAAGTTAATCCATTCAATGTTTCAGTGTCCAAGTAGTCTTTCCTGATTGACCTCAATTGACGCGTTGCAATGCTTTGAATACCTTTCTGGCACTGAACAGGTTAAGTGATTACAATTACCATTTAAATCAATGGGTATTTGAGGACTTTTTATTTGTCCTCTATGATGCAGTTTGTTTGTACTTCTAGCTTGCTGAATATAGTCCATAACACCTTGTACACAAAAGAGAAACTGCATTATAGAGTAGAAATGGAGGGGGAAACAATTATATAGAAATAAAAATTCCTATTGATTTAAATCTGGCTTTTTAAAGGGATAGTAATACTTACAATGCAAAAAAAAATATGTTGCAAGGTTTATCCCCACTAAATAAAGTCCCTCCCACTGCTGAAAGATGTTTTATTCAAGAGTTATTACAGCTCAAACTTGAATTTTTTAGGTACAGTATCACAGTGGCCTGAAAATGTACAGTGGCGCTGTTGCTACACCATCTTATGGAGATTGATGGACAACTGACCAGAGCTGTGCATAGGATAGTGTAGCAACAGCGCCACTGTACAATTGCAGGCCACTGTGATACTGCACCTAAAAAAAGGCTTGCTTACTCATAAAACCCTGCAACATATTTATTTTTTACATTTTAAGTATTACTATACCTTTAAGACTGGCACTAACATTTAGTCGTCAATTCGATCCACCATCCACCCACTGGGTGCTGTATTGTTGAAGTATAGTCAGCTACCAGGAAATATATACGCACTCACAGTATAGGTGTAACTATATAAATTGTATTAAAATGTCATCTTAACAAGTAAACAGCACAACCAGCAGCAATGTTTCGATGCGCTTAACAGGATCTTTCTCAAGCCAAATGCGCTATGTGAAAAACAAACATTTAAATAGTCTAATACTTACCACGTGAATAGACGAAACCCCACGAAAACCCTGTAGTAAGATTGGAAACACTGACGCCGTGATGTTAGGTCGCATCCAAAGTGACGTGACTAATCTTTTGTGATACAATGAGTCATAACGAGCATTTAAAATGAACACCACTTGCGTTCCAAGCGGTGGTCATGGATCTACATCGTGACCCTTTATATATGAAAATGCCATAAACCACCACCCAATTAAAAATAATAGAGGGTTAAAATATATGGATCACTTAATACTAAGCCAAAGACAAAATATGAAGTGGATTATTAATTAGTCAATTGAATTTAATAAATCTAGAAGGACATAAGTAACTCAACGATCTAAATAGTCAAAGAACAAAAAAAACCCAAAAAAGCGGATGAACCAAAAAAATAAAAATAAAAAAAACAAAAAGTATAAAAAAAAATGATATAAAAAAAATCCAAAAAAGCTATAAATTACAATAAAAAAGTACAAAATAATAAAATAAATATAAATAGTCAATAATAAAATATAAAAAATAAATGAAAACCCTCTATTTTTAATTGGGTGGTGGTTTATGGCATTTGCACTATTTCACAATGTACGAGATAAAAACATCACGTTCAGCAATAAAACACATCTTGAATATGATGATAGAACAGTGTAGTGAACGTTATATAATATGTTCAGGATTTTGAATACTCAACATCTATACAGAGGGTCATCATGTGGATTCATGACAACCGCTTGGAACACAAGTGGTGTTCATTTGAAATGCTCGTGATGACTCATTGTATCATAGAAGTTTAGTCACATCACTTTGGATGCAACCTAACATCACGACATTGGTGTTTCCAATCGTAGCACAGGGTTTTCGTGGGGTTTGAGCTATTCACGTGGTAAGTATTAGACTATTTAAAAGTTTGGTTTTTACATAGCGCATTTGGCTTGACAAATATCCCGTTAAGCGCATCGAAACTTTACTGCTGGTTGTGCTGTTTACTTGTTAAGATGACATTTTAATACAATTTATATAGTTACACCTATACTGTGAGTGTGTATATTTCCTGGTAGCTGACTATATATATTACTAGCAATGTGGGACGGCGTTGCCCGTCATGTTATGCAGGGAACGTTTTTTTTTTTTTTTTAAATAAATGTTATGATAGTGAAATAAAGCATAGGGTGTACGTGTGATACACAGACACATGCGCAAACACACACATATACAGGGGGACACACTGTGATAGACAGAGAAGCATGCAACACACATACATACACACACATGCACTGACATACACAAACAGTGACACAAAGATGCAAATCAGAACATACATACATACAGTGTGAGCAGTGTAAGTAACATACCTCCCAACATTTCAAATGGCCAAAGAAGGACACTAGTGTTTTAGGTGGTGTTACTGGGGGCGTGGCTGGTGGTGTATTTTAGAGAATTTTTAACCCTTTGAGTGCCAGGGGGTAAGCAATGCATTGCATAACCCTGTGGCATTGAAATGGTTAAGTTACTCTTTCTGTAAGTGAATGATTTAGAAGATAAATATTTTTTTAAACAGACTAATTTAACAGATACATACAGAAGTTTATACCCACATTACTGTGGGTTTTATTGATGTGGAGCAATCTGATACACTGGTATATACACCACACAGCGTGATCTCCTAAATAGAGGAGCAGAGGGATTTGGGTCTCAAACAGGGACTGTCCCTCCTATACTGTATAGTGCCAGTCCTTATACACAGACTGTATACTATACAATGCCAGACCATATATAAATAGTTTGTCATACATGCTATACAGTGAGCTATGTACAGCATGGAGATGATTGCAGAAGTGCATCTCTACTTACAGACATACTGACAAACAGTCTGCTCTCTTTCTCTCTCTTTGTGCAATATTTAAATACAGTCACACCCATGTCTCTGCCACTTACCAGCTCAGCTGAAGCCCTGCTCTGCACTGCCTGATCACCTCTCTGCCATTGTTCCACTTTCCCAGCAAGCCAGAATCCTGCCTGCCGATTGTTTAGAAATCGTCTCACTTGTAGTAATTGGCAGGGCTGTGCAGGCTCACAGACAGGGAGTGAAGAAGCTGCATAATACAGATTGGACCATGGCCTCCCATCATCCTCAGCTGCTCAGCGTGCATGTGTGTGTATACGTGTGTATGTGTTTACCAGTGTGTGTGTGTGTGTGTGGGGCATGTGTGTTTGTCTGTGGTGTAGGAGTGAGTGGCAGCCATTTTTTTTTTCAGCTTTAGATAGTGGTGGGCGTGCCAAAAATCCCCCCCCCCCATTGAATCACCCAATGGGAGCAGTAAATCCTCTTTACTGCCGCCCCTGGGTGTGTTTTGCCAGGCACAAAGTCTTCTTTTATATATAGATATACTCTAGTGTAACAGTCCGAGTACACGGGCCACGGTGATGTAAAGAGGCCGGTCCTGCTCTGCGTACTGCCTCACTGGTGGCGCACGAGATGCAGTCATGCTCAGTAGAGACTGCCCGAATGCACAGAATGCTCCCAGCATTCCTACACCTCCCAGCATTCTGTACTCCCAGCATTCCTACACCTCCCAGCATTCCGTGCTCCCTGCATTCCTACACCTCCCAGTATTCCATGCTCCCTGCATTCCTACACCTCCCAGCATTCTGTACTCCCAGCATTCCGTGCTCCCTGCATTCCTACACCTCCCAGCATTCCATGCTCCCTGCATTCCTCCACCTCCCAGCATTGTGTGCGTTTGGGCAGTCTCTACTGTGCATGACTGCATCGGACAAACATTTTGGCCTTTTATACTATAGGATATTAATGGGAATTAACCCAAAGATGAGCACTCATAAGAAATACATTTATTGTCCCCCTTTTCGGCCCTCTGTGAGGCCGAAACATTGACAAAAAATGTATTTTATGAGTACTCATCTTTGGGTTAATTTCCATTAACCATTAATCTAATTTATTATGCAGCACCAACGCATATTTTTCATATGATCAGTGGTGCATCACACATCGCTCTACAATGCATTGGAAACTCCCTGACACTCAAAGGGTTACCAGCTGTGGATAATACAGATGCATAGTGTTTTTTTTTCCTAACAAAAGAAAGGAATTGCATAAAAAAAACATATTATCCTGTCTGACTGAAAAAAAGGGGGGAAGGGTAAATAAAGGGAAGATAATGGAGAGAAAGAAAAGGGTAGCTTGTTCTAAGGGTAACAAAGGTATGTATAAGAAATTAACTGAAAGATTGGAATATACGAAAGATGATTTTTCATGTATGCTGGTAAGGAGTGTCTAAGATATATCAATCAACTTCATCCACAGAATGAGAGCCACAGATGCAGTATTTAAAGTAAAAATTCTCATTGGAATTAGACGTAGAAAGTCTTTACAAAATCATAACTGAGCAGCGTATTTCTCTCCATTGCGAAAGGGACAGGCTTACTTTTTTTTATCAGTATTTAAATAGCCATTTAGGTGCATTGAGAAGGTGTATAGTTAATTTGCCAATACTTGTCTTTTTGTTAAAGGTATAGTAATGCTTCACAATAAAAGCAGCTCCAATTAATCTTCATAGTATTTGGGCCATGGAGAGTGTTATTTCAGTACTGTCAGAGTTGTAGTTCAAGAGTAATTGAATGCTAAAGTATCCCCCTCCCGCCCCTTTTACTGATGTAACACTGCTCACCTCAGAGCAGCAAGACTGTCGGGATGGATTGGAGAGAGGGACATTCATCAGTGAGTATAAGGAAAAACCTGTCAAGGGGGACAGGGTTTTCCTTATACTCACAGTAAGAAGATTGTCCCTTGCTTTGATCTGTCCTGTCAAGAGACCAGATTCCACATCTGAGGGGTGGTGGCTTACAATAGGTATAAGAAGCAGGAAGGGGATACTTTATCATTCAATTACTCTTGAACTACAACTTTGACAGTATTGAAATAACAGTCTCCATAGCCCAAAAACTATGAAGAATAATTGGAGCTGCTGTTTTTATGAAACATTACTATCCCTTTAATCATATGGTTTAGTAATCCATTTGAATGTTTCTGTAGTAGTGTCAGTACGCTTTTAAGAGGTAGAACCACACCAGGGGCTCGATTCTATTAGCAGCGCTAAAAAAAACAGGAGAAGTGTTTTTTTTTAAGTCGGGTTTTAGTATCCTATTACCCAACTTGTAAAAACAAAATCGGCGGTAATTACACATACCACCAGTCAAAAAAAGCCTATAGGAAACAAAAAATACGTGCAAGTAGTATGCTATTACCCACGCTCGGTATTACCGTCTGTTTTGTTTATATAATTTAAGTTGGAAATTCTGTGCCTGAGAGGTTGAGGCGTAGAAGCCACAACGACATTTTCAAAACCATGTTGTTCAAACAAAAGCATTGTAGAATACATTATACAGCATAGAAATCCGACATAGAGTGCCCCACTTTGACATTTTAACCTCCCCGTTTAAAATTAGACTTACAGTGCTTTCTTTCACCACTTTAATTCAACAACTATTCACATTCCAAATTTTAACCCTTCCCCTTTAAAATTTCACTTACAGTGCTCCCATGACCTTCTTTCTCCATTTTAATTTGAATAATATTGCTCCCATTCAAGACTGTTTATTCTCCAAATTTACTAAAACATACAGACTTTTTATGTATCACAGTGATCCCTGTGCAACAATGTATAACTTGCTGTGCTAAGTGTGAAAGACCTCTCACTCCTATTTGTTGGCTAAACCCGTTCAATGTGTTAATGTTACAGGAAGAAGTGATACTAACCCCTCCTTTTCTGTTGTGAGGAAGGTTACTGAATAAGTGTGACCCAATTTACATAACCATAAGTGAAACTATTTTAAAAAAGGAGACTCCTTTTTATAATAGTTTCACTTATCGTTATGTAAATCGGGTCACACTTATTCAGTAACCTTCCTCACAACAGTAAAGGAGGGGTTAGTATCACTTCTTCCTGTAGCATTAACACAGCAAATGAATTTAGCCAACAAATAATAGAAGTGAGAGGTCTTTCACACTTAGCACAGCAAGTTATACATTGCACAGGGATCACTGTGACACATAAAGAGTTTGTATTTTGCAGTAAAATTGGAGAATAAACAGTGTTGAATGGGAGCGATATTATCCAAATTAAAATGGAGAAAGAAGGTCTTGGGAGCACTGTAAGTCAAATTTTAAAGAGAAAGGGTTAAAATTCGAATATGAACAGTATTTGTCAAATTAAAATGGTGAAGAAAAGCACCATAAGTCGAATTTTAAAGGGGAAGGGTTAAAATGTGGAATGTGAATATTTGTTGAATTAAAGTGGTGAAAGAAAGCACTGTAAGTCAAATTTTAAAAGAGGGGTTAAAATGTCAAAGTGGGGCACTCTATGTCGGATTTTGATAATGTGGGGAACACATCTAACACTGAACTTGATCTTTCTGTCATCAGATATATGCCTATTTCCTTGGACTTTGACATTTTGTACGTTTTTTTAGGCGGCAGTTGAATAAAAGCAGACAGCGCACATATTTTCTGGAGCTCAACTGCACGTCCAGGATATAGTATTATCCTTGGTATACAGTGAAAGAAGTCAGGAGTTCTGTATCATCTTGGGATAATTTTGTAATTGATTTCAAGCCTCATGGATGTTTTTTGAGGAGTAAAATGATTAAGGTCACTCTGAATCAAAGATAGGTCTAATGCATTGGCCCAAATTACCTTTTGTAGGGGATTCAAGTAAATTAAATACAAGTAATATAACATGTCTTGGGAGTTATGGTTTAACAAAGATTTTCAAAAGTAGTAAAGTTTCTTTAAAACTGATTTGTTGTGATAAGAATTTAAAACTGTAAATTTGATCATATTTCCATTTTCAACATATGAGAAATCATATATCTTTGAAGAACTTCACAACAACAGTAGGCCTGCTGAGAAAGTATTGTTAATCAACCCCTTAACAATTCTTGATGTGCCAAGGACAGTCACGCCAGTTCCGGCACTAAAGGACTGGTGACGGTCTTGGCACGTCATGCAATTCTGGGGTTGACGGGTGGCTGCATGTCGCTTGGTGACCACAAAATCCACTAAGTGAAAAAAAAAAAATTAACCATGGTTCTTAATGGCCATCCGCTAGCTCTGTCTGCCAGTCGTTAAGGGTTTAAAGGGATAGTAATACTTAAAATGTAAAAAAAAATATGTTTTAGGGTTTATCCCCCTGAGTAAAACAAGGGCACTCCCACTGCTTAAAGGTGTTTCATTCAAAAGTTATTAATTTTCAAAGTTGAATTTTTTAGGTGCAATATCACAGTGGCCTGAAATTGTATAGTGGCGCTGTTGCTACACGATCCTATGGACAGCTCTGGTCAGTTGACCATAAATCTCCATAGGATGGTGTAGTAACAGTGCCACTATACAATTTCAGGCCACTGTGATATTGCACCTAAAAAATTCAACTTTGAAAATTAATAACTTTTGAATGAAACACCTTTCAGCAGTGGGAGTACTCTTGTTTTACTCAGGGGGATAAACCCTGCAACATATTTTTTTTTACATTTTAAGTATTACTATCCCTTTAAGGAGAAGAATGAGTTAATCCTACTAACCGGCCACCTGCTTCCCATCTTTCCCCTGTGCAAAGTTTTAAGCTCAACTCCACGAATGACCACACTCTCCCCAAAAACTGAACCTGCTCACATTCTTAGACATCTGACATTGCTCCTTATTCATCAATGCATCACTTACAAAGTCCTTCTTCTCACCTTCAATGTTCACCACACGGATACCCCTCCTTACATCTCTTCCCCCATCTCCTCCTATTTTCCCAGCTGCCTCCTTCGTTCAGCACACAAAGCCCTACTTGTTACACCATCCACCATCAGCACCATACGCCCTTCTTGTTACACCTCTGCTCTCTCCCGTCTCAAACCTTGTTCACATTCCGATCCCCAGCTATGGAACTCCATACCCCTCTACCTACATCTTGAACAATCCCCTCTGTCTTTAATTCTACCCTGAAATCTTATCTTCTGGAGCACGAGGACCAGCGCCACTTTTTGCCAAACTCAGCACTTGTAATCACAGCACTTGACACCCTCATTCCCTCTTGTCAGTCTATTACCCATTTAGACTGTAAGCTCCTTGGGGCAGGGACCTCTCTCCTATAGTTTCTATGACCGTGACACTTATTGTATCCCCTTTTATTTATTGTAACATACTTCTATTGTTAGGTGCTGCAAACGGTGTGTGGCACCACATAACTAAAGATATACATACATGCATACAAGAAATTGATGGGCTGTTGGTCATCATTTTTTACCATAAATTCAAGGTTAACCTAATGATGGGATCCACTTGATGGCTTTTACTCTTGCATTTAAGGGGTTGGAAGCTTCATTTACATTCATGTTAATATGTTTTTTGTTCCCTAAGCAAGTTACAGTTGTTTGGCATTGAATTATTTCATCTTTGGCTTTTTACGGCTGCACTACACAAAGTTTGTACGGCTGCACCAAAGCACATGTATAAGAAACTCAGTATCTTCATAAAAACAACTTCATCTTTATTAAAGAAATAACGACTCACGACTAAGCATTGTTATACACGAAACGCGTTGATCGGGGGGTCTACACCTGTTCATAAAGATGTCTCATGGTCTGTAACTCCAAGTAAAATGGTATTCAGATGATTATTACTCTATGTCGATATTTCTTTAATAAAGATGAAGTTGTTTTTATGAAGATACTGAGTTTCTTATACATGTGTTTTGGTGCAGCCGTACAAACTTTGTGTAGTGCAATTTTATGGAAACAATAGAGAATTTCCAGGCTGGCACATAGCAATTAAGATCTCAGTTTGTTTTATCTGGAGAAACTAATGGATGAAGCACATAATATAAATGGTGAATGATTTGATCTACCCATTCACTGTTGAAGCCGCTTTTTGTGTGTGCGTGTATCTATAATTTTTATGGCTGCCCCTGAGTAATACACACAGATCAGTTATTTCAGCTACGAACGGAGATGGAGGACTCATGCATGCAGAAATTGGAGACAAATGCATGTCTCATGAGCAGGGAGCTGTGGGCTCTGGCCTTATTCAAGTGGCAAGAAAGGATAGATAATCCTCAGTCCTTGGGAAGCATAGACAGGGGAAGGGTATTACAAAATGGGTTCAATTTTAAAATGTCACAGACAAAACTTTGTGTAAGTAAACAGCACATTAAGCATGTCGTTGTGATGAAAAGGGCGACATGAGAATCTTGCCTGCATAAAAAGAGCGAGATTCTCAAGTTGCCTCCTTAAGCGTCGCTTCCACCCACATTCATTAGTGCCATATATGCTTATTTATATATCGCTAACCCCAGGTCACACCATCAGTTCCACTTGTGCTAATGAATTTCTAGACACAGCGAGTTTAAGACCAACATGCTGCCCACCCAAAGATCTAATGCTGAGCCTTCCTTATCACATGTAAACAAGTTGGATGCCGCAGGACGCCTTACCTTAGTTGCCCACATGAGTGTATGAGCAGGCTCTGGATAGCCACCCTTATCTCCCTCTTAAGCCTATAGGAACACAGTAGATGCATCTCCATGACAACCGGGGCTGGGTTTTCCAGAGCACACTGACGTTGCTAAGCTAAGGGCGGCTATCCAGAGCCTGCACATACACTCATCTGGACAATTAAGGTAAGGCGTCCCAGGGCATCTAATTTGTTTAAATGTGATTAGGAAGGCTCAGCATTAGATCTTCGGGTGGGCAGCATGTTGGCCTTAAACTCCTACCACTTGCAGGTGGCACTGATGGATTCAGGTTGAAGCAATATTTAAGGAGACAACGTGAGAATCTCGGCTCTTTTCATGCAGGGCAAGATTCTCTCGTTGTCCTTTTCATCATGGAGATATGCTTAATGCACCCTTTACTTGCACTCTGTTTTGTCTACGACATTTTAAATATATACCACAAAATGCATGAATATAAGAAGGCTATCACGGTGCCCGTGATTGGTGCTGTTCAGTGTCAGTCACTTGCTGAGTATCATGATTGGCTGTCTGTGATAAGCCCTCCTCACACAGCCTTTTTAAACCCAGGCTGAGCACTTCCAGGTTGCCCTTTCGTGGTGTTTCTGACTTCACTCTGCCTGACCTGCTTGTCAGGCTTCTGGGCCTGTTCCTGCTGTACTTGCTGATCCTGTGTTCCAGTGTTCCTGTATGCTAGTGTTCCTGTGTTCCAGAGTTCCAGTGTTCCTGTGTTCCAGCACCTCGCTGGTTAATCTTACTGAGTTCCAGTGTTCCTGTGTTTCAGCACCTCGCTAGTTAATCTTACTGAGTTCCTGAATCTCCTGCTCCAGCCGTCGCTCTGGCGACATTGTTCTTCTCGCTGCTGATCATACTTTGTTGGTTCCAGCGTGCGGACGCTGGTTTACTCCACTAACCTGGTTGCGATATACATTGTTGGTCCCAGCGTGCGGACGCTGGTTTACTCCACTAAACCTGGTTGCAATATACATTGTTGGTCCCAGCGTGCGGACGCTGGTTTACTCCACTAAACCTGGTTGCGATATACATTGTTGGTCCCAGCGTGCGGACGCTGGTTTACTCCACTAAACCTGGTTGCGATATACATTGTTGGTTCCAGCGTGCGGTCGCTGGTTTGCTCCATTAAACCTGGTGGCGCTATTACCATTAGTCCCAACGTGCGGACGTTGGTTTGCTCCTGAACATCCAGTACTGTGGTCAGTCGCTGTCCACTTCCTTGCAGTTGTCTGAGTATCCCTGGCAATAGACTCCTGCTGAGTAAGACCTCTATACTTATGCTCTATGCTGTCTTAGTCACCTGACAGCTGGTCTACTTGCTCAGGCTGCCCTGCCCGGTATTGGTGAGGCCGGTAGAACCTTGACGATACCATCCTGTAGGTTGCCTCACCCGGTAGTGGCAGGGCTGGTAGAGCCTACTCCAGTACTCCTTTGGGCTGCCCTGCCCGGTATTGTTAAGGCCGGTAGAACCTTGTAATTCACCATCTTTAAGGTTGCCTTACCCGGTATTGGCAGGGCCGGTAGAGTCTACATTCAGCATTCCGTGGGGGCTGCCTTGCCCGATATTGGTAAGGCCGGTAGAAACGGTATATGTCATCTCACGGTTGCCTTACCCGGTATAGGCAAGGCCGGTAGAGCCTGTCATTAAAACTGTCACTTGGGTTGCCTTGCCCGTTATTTAGGCAAGGCCAGTAGAACCTATTATATGTTCTATTACTGTTGTATTGTTATGTATGTTTACCCTATGGGGACTGCCTTTAACTTTTAATAAAGTTAAGTTTTTACCAAACCTTAAGTCTGAGAGTCTTCAAATCCGTGACAGTACGAAAGGGCCATGACCTCAGACAGTAAGAGTGACGGTAACGCACAGAATATCCATTGGAGGATGGATACGCTCGAGCAATGTTTGGATCAGCTAGCGGTTGCTATCCAAACTATTCTTGAACGGAGTTTGGTACTTGTTGATAAGTCCGGTCCTAGCCCGGTGGTCTCGCCAATTCAGACACCGGAGAATGAGTCTAGGTCCCCAGGGACCGCAGTCAAAGGGTTAACGGCTTCTACACCCTTGCCGCTGAGGTATGACTGTGACCCTCAACTATGCAGAGGGTTTATCAATCAACTTGAAATATTTATGGAATTGACGGCACACGCATTTCCTAGTGATCGCAGCAAGGTTGGGTTCATGATATCCCTGCTGACTGGCAGAGCATTGGCTTGGGCTAACCCACTTTGGGAAAACGCTAAACCCTGCACAGAGAATTTCTGTGATTTTGTGCAATCCTTTCGAAGAGTATTTGAGCCTCCTGGTAGAACTACCTCTGCTGCTAAACGTCTCATGGAGATACAACAGGGCAGGAGCACTGTTGGCGATTATGCCATTGAATTCCGCACCTTGGCAGCAGAAGTAGGATGGAATAACGAGGCCCTGTTGGCAGCCTTTGCTCAAGGATTGAGTAACCAGATTAAAGATGAGATTGCAGCAAAAGATTTACCTACTGACCTAGATAATTATATCGAATACGTGATTCTAATTGACTCCAGAATACGTGAAAGGTTATCCGCCAGAGAGCGACGAGTACGGTTAAAACATAATGGGTCCAGTAGCATATTTTGCCCACCCAACCCTCCCTCTGCATCCAAACCTAGTGAATCCATACAGGAACCATGTGAACCTATGCAGGTGGGTTTCACTAGGTTAACTAAGGAGCAGAGAAGGTATCGCAAGACACAAGGATTATGTCTGTATTGCGGTAAAAATGGTCACCTGTTAAGATCTTGTCTGGTACGTCCGGGAAACGAACACACCTAGGGTACCTTGGGGGACAGGCCCTAGGTGGTGTCCAATCGTCCCCATTGTTGGACACACTTAAACCCACCATACAGGTGGTATTGTCATGGGCACAATGCTCGGTTGAGTTTTTGGCCTTGGTTGATTCTGGTGCAGCTGGGTATTTTATGGACAATACCTTTGCTGAACTGCATGGGGTACCACGGATTCAGAGAGAAACCCCTCTTGCTATTGAAGCAATTGATGGCAGACCTTTGAAACTCGCCCAAGTTACTTTTGAAACAATGCCCTTGTCCATGACTATTGGGGCTCTTCACAAAGAAGAGCAGCAGTTCCAATTCATTAATTCTCCTCACCATGCCGTGATGTTGGGCTTTCCTTGGTTACAGCTGCACAACCCACAATTTGATTGGCAGAAATGTGAGATTGCTGCTTGGTCTCAGTTCTGTATGGATAAGTGCGTTACCCATCCTGTTAAGGTCTTGTGCACCTCCCCTTCACTACCTGATGCCTACCAGCAGTTTAGCGACGTTTTCAGTAAGGGAGAGGCTGGCACCCTACCTCAGCACAGACCATACGATTGTCGCATAGAACTGAGTCCTGGAGCAGTACCACCGAGGGGACGCACGTATCCATTGTCTTGTGAGGAGAACCAAGCTATGGAGGAATACATAGCAGATGCCCTCAGTAGAGGGATCTTAAGGAAATCTACTTCTCCGGCCGGTGCCGGGTTCTTTTTTGTTAAGAAAAAAAGTGGCGAACTGCGACCTTGCATAGACTATCGTGGGCTGAATAAGCTGATGGCAAAAAATGCCTACCCAATACCACTCATCACCGAGCTGTTTGATAGACTTAAGGGGTCCTCGATTTTCACCAAATTGGACTTAAGGGCAGCCTACAATTTGATACGTATCAGAGCCGGTGATGAGTGGAAAACTGCCTTCAATACGAGATCTGGGCATTATGAATACCTAGTCATGCCATTTGGTCTATGTAATGCTCCTGCAGTATTTCAAGAACTTATCAATGACGTTCTTAGAGATATGTTACAATCTTGTGTTGTAGTTTATCTTGACGACATACTTATCCACTCCAAAGACCTGTCACAACACATCAAGGATGTGTCTGAAGTCTTGCTGCGCTTACAAAAAAATAAATTATTCTGTAAACTGGAGAAATGTGAGTTCCACAAAACCAGTGTACCGTTTCTGGGGTTTATAATTGGCAAAGACGGCATTGCCATGGATAAAGAGAAATTGACGACAGTCTTACAATGGCCTAAACCCAAGAGCCTCAAAGCCATCCAACGATTTCTGGGCTTCGCCAATTATTACAGGAAGTTTATTAAAAACTTCTCCTCTATCGTGAAACCTCTGTCTGACCTCACGCATAAGGGCGCTAACCCATCCCTCTGGCCGGTGGCTGCTGAAGAGGCCTTTGAGAAGTTGAAGGTAGCCTTTGCTGAAGCGCCTGTGTTGTCCCACCCTAATCCAATACTCCCCTTTACTTTGGAAGTTGATGCCTCAGATATTGGGGTCGGGGCGGTGCTCTCTCAGCGACAGGTTAAAGGCGGTACACTCAGACCCTGTGGATTCTTCTCAAAAAAACTGACTAGTGCTCAAAGTCATTACGAGATTGGTGATCGAGAATTACTGGCCATTATTCTCGCTCTCAAAGAATGGCGTCATTTACTTGAAGGCACAAAAAACCCCGTTTTGATTCTAACTGATCACAAGAATCTGACGTATCTTTCTGAGGCCAAGAGACTGTCTTCTCGCCAGGCCAGATGGGCACTGTTTCTATCCCGATTCAATTTCGTTGTATCATACCTGCCGGGATCAAAGAATGTTAGGGCTGATGATCTGTCTAGACAATTTGAAGCAGAGGTTGACAGAGAAGAGGTACCAGCCCCTATCATTCAACCCGATCGAATATTGGCTACCATACGTACTAGTATTACTTAACCACTAGGGGAGGAGATTTTGGCATCCCAAGCCTCTGCTCCTCATGAGACTCCAGTGGGCAAATGTTTTGTCGCTGAGCCATTCCGTACTCGATTACTTGAAACCTACCACTCCTCTAAGGCTGCGGGACATATTGGTAGGGATCAATTGTTCTGGTCTCTCTCTCAGCTATTTTGGTGGCCTTCTATGAGAGCAGATTGTGCCAATTTTACGAATGCCTGTGCCACCTGTGCCCGTGCCAAAACCCCTAGACATCTCCCTGTGGGCTTGCTTCAGCCGGTGCCTAATGGTGAACGCCCTTGGTCTCATGTCTCTATCGACTTTATGGGAGAATTGCCCAGGTCTAGAGGGTACTCCTTCATATTGATGGTGGTAGACAGGTTCTCTAAAATGGCACACTTCGTACCCCTCCGTGGCCTTCCTTCGGCCAAGGAACTGGCAATGGTATTCGCTCGAGAAGTATTTCGGTTACATGGAGTACCCAGGGTGCTGGTGTCTGACAGGGGGAGCCAGTTTGTGTCCAGATTCTGGAGGGCGTTTTGCGAACAGATGGGCATACAGCTATCATTTTCCTCGGCATATCATCCCCAGACTAACGGGGCCGCTGAGAGGGCCAATCAAGGATTGGAACAATTTCTGCAATGTTTTGTGACTGACCATCATGATAATTGGGCCGACTTGTTGCCTTGGGCAGAATTCGCCAGGAACTGCTCAGTTAATTCTTCCTCCGGGAGCTCTCCGTTTTTGATCAATTATGGGTTCCAACCCTGTCTGCTCCCGGATTCCTTTCAATCACAGCAGATTCCAGCTCTGGATGAGCATATAGAGCAACTCCGTTCCACATGGGCACAAGTTCAGAGGGTATTGGGCCAGTCTTTTCAGCGACATCAGCGTCATGCCAATCGCAGAAGGCTTCCAGCGGTTTCCTTCCGAGTCGGGGATAGAGTATGGCTGTCCTCCAAGAATCTAAAGCTCAAGGTCCCATCTAATAAGCTGGCACCTCGGTTTATTGGTCCGTACAAGATCATTCGCAAAATTAACCCTGTTTCCTATGCCTTGGAATTACGTGCTTCTATGAGCATTCATAATGTATTCCATGTGTCTCTCCTTAAACCTCTGGTTTGTAACCGTTATACTACCACACCTGTGAGGCCAGGTCCTGTTGAAGTCGAGGGGCAGGAGGAGTATAAAGTACAAAACATTATTGATTCCCGCAGAGGTAGAGGAGGGGTACAGTATCTGGTGCATTGGAAAGGTTATGGTCCTGAGGATCGTTCCTGGGTAGACAGTAAGGACCTTCATGCACCCAAGTTACTACGAATATTTCATGCCAAATACCCTCAGAAGCCTAGACCCTACTCTGGGAGAGGGGGTCTTTGAAAAGGGGGTACTATCATGGTGCCCGTGATTGGTGCTGTTCAGTGTCAGTCACTTGCTGAGTATCATGATTGGCTGTCTGTGATTAGCCCTCCTCACACAGCCTTTTTAAACCCAGGCTGAGCACTTCCAGGTTGCCCTTTCATGGTGTTTCTGACTTCACTCTGCCTGACCTGCTTGTCAGGCTTCTGGGCCTGTTCCTGCTGTTCCAGTGTTCCTGTATGCTAGTGTTCCTGTGTTTCAGCACCTCGCTGGTTAATCTTACTGAGTTCCTGAATCTCCTGCTCCAGCCGTCGCTCTGGTGACATTGTTCTTCTCGCTGCTGATCACACTTTGTTGGTTCCAGCGTGCGGACGCTGGTTTACTCCACTAACCTGGTTGCGATATACATTGTTGGTCCCAGCGTGCGGACGCTGGTTTACTCCACTAAACCTGGTTGCGATATACATTGTTGGTCCCAGCGTGCGGACGCTGGTTTACTCCACTAAACTGGTTGCGAGATACATTATTGGCTCCAGCGTGCGGACGCTGGTTTACTCCACTAAACTGGTTGCGAGATACATTATTGGCTCCAGCGTGCGGTCGCTGGTTTGCTCCATTAAACCTGGTGGCGCTATTACCATTAGTCCCAACGTGCGGACGTTGGTTTGCTCCTGAACATCCAGTACTGTGGTCAGTCGCTGTCCACTTCCTTGCAGTTGTCTGAGTATCCCTGGCAATAGGCTCCTGCTGAGTAAGACCTCTATACTTATGCTCTATGCTGTCTTAGTCACCTGACAGCTGGACTACTTGCTCAGGCTGCCCTGCCTGGTATTGGTGAAGCCGGTAGAACCTTGACGATACCATTCTGTAGGTTGCCTCACCCGGTAGTGGCAGGGCTGGTAGAGCCTACTCCAGTACTCCTTTGGGCTGCCCTGCCCGGTATTGGTAAGGCCGGTAGAACCTTGTAATTCACCATCTTTAAGGTTGCCTTACCCGGTATTGGCAGGGCCAGTAGAGCCTACATTCAGCATTCCGTGGGGGCTGCCTTGCCCGGTATTGGTAAGGCCGGTAGAACCGGTATATGTCATCTCACGGTTGCCTTACCCGATATAGGCAAGGCCGGTAGAGCCTGTCATTAAAACTGTCACTTGGGTTGCCTTGCCCGGTATTTAGGCAAGGCCGGTAAATGTTCTATTACTGTTGTATTGTTATGTATGTTTACCCTACGGGGACTGCCTTTAACTTTTAATAAAGTTAAGTTTTTACCAAATCTTAAGTCTGAGAGTCTTCAAATCCGTGACAAAAGCTCAGATTCACAAAATATTTTTCTCTCTTATAACATTTACACAGTGTGGGAGATCCACTTAGAAACTCTCTACCCTGGACTCTAATCAATTCTCTGCAATAATCAGATATGTTGCACTGCTTGCCTTTTTTTTTTATCAGGTAACTCAGAGTAGAAAATTGATTTTTCAACTGTTTTGAGTCACTATTGATCTTGGGTGGTCAAACATTGCAACCCTGAGTTATTAATTTAATTTCAATACACATTAATGACGACTTACTGACGGCATGTTCGCTATATTTAACACCTAATTAACTGTTTAAGGACAAATGTGTTACACACCCCTCTGGTCTTTAAAGGATTAAAAGCCAGTCATTTCTTGGTGCCCCATCCCAGCCCTAGCAAGCAGAGGTCTCAGAAACTCTTGGGGGAAACCCACTGTAACCGATGCTTGACAGTAGCCTGGAAATGGCACAAGGAGGTTCCGGAGCCAGTGCAATTCTGGGACTGCTTCAGAGACCTACATTTAAGTTAAAAGCCCCATTTAAATCAATGGGAATTTGGGAAATTGTTATTTGTTTCCATGGTGCAGTTGGCTTGACCTTGAATTTCTCCTCTTTGACTTTGTGCATATGGTCTAATGACAGCACAGTACAGAGGGCAATACTTATGGTCCAGAAGAGTCAACAGAGACAACAAACAAAACATCACTGTTCCTTTAAAGAACGGACCTTCAGGAAAGATGATGGAGAGTGTGTATGTATGAGATTGTGTGTGTATATATGTGTGTGCATACAAGAATAAGTGCGTGTTTGTGTTGGGGGGGTAAAGTAACATAGTAAATTTGGTTGAAAAAAGACACAAGTCCATCCCTTACCTCAGAGAAATTAGAATTATATAGCTTTCCTGCTGCCAAATAAGTTAATCTTTATCAGAACTTCCTGTTTTGCCTACTAATACAGAGTATACCCAATATGTTCCCTATTGAAATAAGTGTTTCTAATCTTCTCTTACATGTATCCGTTGTATCTGCCATAACCACATCCTTTGGCAAAGAATTCAACAATTTAAGAGACCTTACTGTAAAAAAACCCTTTCCTCTGCTGAAGTTGAAACCTCCTTTCCTGTGATCTCAAGGGGTGTCCCCTGGTCACCTGATCAGGCCTTAGAATAAATAGCTCACCAGAGAGATCCTTGTATTGACCTCTCATATACTTGTACATTGTGATAAGAGCTCCTCTTAGTCATCTCTTTTCTCTATAGTAATTAATTTTGTTGCTCTCCGCTGTACCCTCTCTAGTTCTAGTATATCCTTTTTCAGAACTGGTGCCCCAAACTGCATTGCATATTCCAAGTGATGTCTTACTAACAATTTGTACAATGGCAAAATAATGTTATCCACTCTTGCTTTAATTCCTCCTTTTTATGCAAGACAGGATTTTGTAAATATTGAAAGGTGGAAAAAAAAGGGAAAATAAAGGTAGAGGTAATAAATAAATAAAGGTGGTAGGTGTTGGGAATAAGAAAAAAGTGAGTAGCAACATTTATGCATAACTCTTTGGTATGGACAAATACCCATGAATAATAAAACAGCTAAAAAAAATCCTAAAATGATACATTTTAATTTGTACATCAAAATATAACATACGCACAACATGTCAAACATCCATCAGTATGGATTTACATACCCCAACTTAAAGTTCTGTAGCTGGGGTAGGCAATCACTGGCATGCCAGACCTCATGAACCCCAACCAGCCAACGGCCGTGGTTCCCAAAAGCTGGAGTGTCAAAGGTTGTCAGTCCCCTGTACTGCAACATTATCATCTGGAAAGGAACTCCGTAATAATCACAATACAATATTCCACAATATAATTAGTCAATAACTAGAAAAACAAATTAAGTATGTCAACAATACTATGTAGCCATCATGATCTCCTGAAATGTCAGTTGAACACGTGTGTTTCTGTGTCAGTTTGTGTGTGTGTCTTTAAATGTGTGCATCAGTGAACAGAATATGTGTGCGTGTGTGTGTGTATCTATAAATGTGTTTGTCTCTCTCTCTCTCTCAATGCACAATATGCATGTTTGTGAATTCATGCGTATGTCTATGTCAAAGCGTTCCAAACTTTTCATGTTAGTGACACCCTTTTTAGACATACATCATTTGGTGACACAGTAATTCAGTTTTGCTAGCAAACCAGAGGTTAAACGAATAATCCCTTATAAGAGATACAGACACATACATAAACTGTAATAAGAAGATGTATGGGGACACAACAGATCTCATGAAAACCTTTCATTCATACTGCAGAAGGCATTAAGCATGTTGTGGTTTTTAAAAGGGCGACATGAGAATGTTGTGCTACATATAAGTGCAAGATTCTCATGTCGCATTAGTAAACAGATAGCGCATAACTGATTTTAGAAGTACTTTCCGTCTTTCCTGTCTCATTGGCACCACAAGCAGAAGCAGCAGCCATGTGACAGGCAGCCTCGGCGCACAGGGACACTACAGCCTGGCAGCCCAAAGAGAGGGCAGAGGTATAGAGGAGGTGGCATCTCAAAAGATTTTAACAGCTGAACCGCCAAAAGATTTATAACAGCTGGAGTACCTCCGTGTGCTGCATAGTATGTATGCAGCACCCAGACACTCCAGCTGTTACAAATCTTTTGTGGCGCTCCAGCTGTATGCAACACACGGAGGCAATCTTCCGCTGTGTAAATGCGACCATTAAGTAGTAGTGTTTTATCTCAGCTCCCAGCGTAGCTCGTGCTTGGGCTGAATTACAATCTTGCGCTGTGTAAACGGCACCTTTGCCTGTGGCACACCTACACACTGCAGCCGATACACTTTCGCGACACACAGTTTGGAAAGCACTGGTCTATGTGATTGTGTCTGTAAGTGCACTGTATATGTGTGTGTGTGTGAGAGAGAGAGAGAGAGAGAGAGAGAGAGAGAGAGAGAGAGAGAGAGAGAGAGAGAGAGAGAGAGAGAGAGAGAGAGAGAGTGTGTGTGTGTGTGTGTGTGTGTGTGTGTGTGAACCCTCTTGCTTTCAGTTCCCTGGCAAACATTCAGATTGCATTCATCTTGAAATTAAGGGCAGTAAAGCTATGGAATTCTTTGCCTCGGATAATGTAACTGCTTTCAAAAAAAGCAATGGATGCCTATATAGCACAGAACAATACTGAACATTATGACAGTTGGCTTAAATGCAGATAGGATGTTGATGCAGGAAAATATCTAACTGCCATTTGAAGTAAGGAAGGAATTTCTTTATCCACTTGGGCCATAATTGGAAATGGCTTCAATGGGGTTTTTTTGTTGCCTGACTCTGGATCAACAGGGGTGATTTGACATGGGCTGGACTTGATGGACGTATGTCTTTTTTCAACCTTGTCAACTATGTTACTATATTGTTCATACTGCTCTTAAATTCAAGTGTTTACGGGCTATCAAGCAACAGCATAATCATTAACCCTTTAAGGACTAAAGGGACGAGCAACATATTGCGAACCAATGTGTTGTGCATCCTTCTGGTCCTTAACGGGTTAAATAAAGTATAAAATGAAAACATGCACATGTACACATTTCTATTGTAGCTCTGTAATGTAATGTAGTGTGAAAACTCTGTTTCCAGATGATAATTTCTGCCTCCATCTCCCTCAACCAGTCATACTGGGAAATAAACTTTATAAATAGCAAAGCAATGAAGCAGATGTATCAAAGTCAAACAAGTAAAACCAGGCAAACCAAGGGCTTCATACAGAACAAATGAAAAGCCACATTTAAAGTGGAGCATTCAGATCATACCAAGTCACCATGCATTCATTAAATGCATGGCGACCATCTTGGAAATAGATGTCTTACCTTTAAAGGAACAGTAATGTTTCATAATAAAAGCAGCTCTAATTAATCATCATAGTATTAGGACTCTGGAGAGTGTTATTTCAATACTGTCAGAGTTGTAGTACAAGAGTAATTGAATGCTAAAGTATCCCCCTCCCGCCCCTTTTACTGATGTAACACTGCTCAGCCAGATCAGAAGGGAGGTGCCCAGGTAGATTGCAGAGAGGGACAATCTTCAATTAAGATAAGGGAAAAACCTGAAAAACTTGTCAAGGGGGGCAGGGCTTTCATTGTTCTCATAGGAAGAAGATTGTCCCCTGCTGTTATCTGTCTGGTCTATGGACTGCATTCCACATCTGAGAAGAGATGGCTTACACTAGGTAAAAGGGGTGGGAGGGGAAACTTTGCTTGTGAATATCTCTCAAACCATAAAGGTTTGAGAGATAAGACGTATATCGTTCTTCATGTTTTCTAATGTCTACAAAATAAAATAAAGATAAAACGAAGTATTACTATCCCTTTAAAAAAAATGACAGTATAAAGTAATCCTTCCCATTTGGAGCACTGCAGTGCACCATATGGTCACCGGAAAGGACTGACGGCGCAGGCGCACGGACCTCACTAACCTGCCCGTCGGTCCCCAAACGGGAAGGATTTATTTTTTTATTTTTTAAAGGTAAGACATCCATTTCCAAGCTAGTCGCGGTGTGTTTAATGAAAGCATGGAGACTTCGTATGATCTGAAAGTTCCACTTTATATCAAACCAATTGGAATTTTTTTAACCCTTTGAATTCTAGCGGGGCCTGCAATGCAGTGCTTTAGAGAGCTATCCGGCATTCACAAGACTAGAAATCAAACTTCAAATCAAGCAGCAATTTTTAGTTCTTCCGTAAGGTGCAGTTGGTTTGACTCAGAATTGCTCAAGATCTGAAAAATTTATAGATAATCCTGGACAAAATTAAAGGGATATTAATGTTTGGAAAAAAAAAAAACTAGATCACAGAGTCTTCTTTATAATACAAGTAACACATTGTGCTATTTTAAACATGTTACAGTTCTGTAGTTCATAAGATATTAACTGTAGAAGGATCCCCCTCCAGCCCATTCTGGCGCCTCCCATTGAATCTCTAATCAGGTCGTGGGACCGGACGGATGAGGGACAATCTTCACTCAGTAAGTATAAGGCAAACCCTGCCCCCTTGATGAAGATTGTCCCTCGCCACATCCGTCCTGACCAGACTGAGCTGCAGCAGTGAGGTGGCCAAATATATATAATAAAAGTAACACTTTGCACTATTTTAAACAGCTTACATTTCTGTAGTTCATAAGATATTAACTGTAGCAGGATCCCCTACACAACAGAAATGTAAGCTGTTTAAAATAGTGCAACATGTTACTTTTATTACATATATTTTTTTAAAATGTTTATTAAATGTAAAATGTACATAACAGAGAATTATTATAGCAAGTTGGAAAGTACAGAGAGTTGCATGATAAAGTGTATCACAAAAACAGATAGAGTTCAAAGCAATACATCCGTCCATACATATGTCATGTAATGTATATTGATAATAGGATAGTAGGACAGTATTAAGTGCTGTTGGCAATAATGATATACCACATCAAAGGTTGAACAGTGAATACCAACTAATAGAGAAGTGGTAGTGTACAAAGAGCTTAGAAAGCAAGAAATAAAGTGAGGGGAGAAAATGAAAACAAACAAGGAGACAAAAGAAAGTGTCTGAAGCCGTAAGAGGAGGAAAGTAACGGAGGAGAGTATCTGAGGAGAAGTTAAAGGTGAGATTAGTGTAAGAGAGTGAGATGTGGGGGGGGGGAGAAAGAGAGGGAGGAATTTGGGTGTGAAGGCGATGCCCTAACTCTGATCAGACCACGAGAGAGAACAGAAACTTAATGCTAACATCATAGTCCATGACGAGCTCTCCCGAGGGGACTCTCATTAAATGGAGGACAAATAATGGGACCAATTGGTCCAGTCAAAGGGAATGTCGGAAGTGGAGCCTGTTGACATATTCCATAGTCTATGCATGTCATAAACATAAGTAACTCGCTGTCGCCACTCGGTCACCGATGGAGGAACCTGGGATTTCCAGTGAAGGGGGATGACATACTTAGCGGCGTTCATTAAATGGATGAGAAAAAAAAAAAGAGGCTTAAGGCCATTAGAATCCGTAATGCCCGTTGGTAAGAAAAACCCCAGGAGTAGTAGAGAGGGAGAGAGATCTATATCCACCGCCAAAATCATTTGGATAACCGAATCTTGTTCCAAAATTGAGTCAGTACGGGGCATTCCCAAAAGATATGAAATAGACAGCCTTCATCACGACCACACCTCCAGCACAAAGATGAAGAATCTGGATAGAATCTAGCCAAAGCCTGAGGTGTACAGTACCACCTGGTATATAACTTATAGTTACATTCTCTAGTAGAAATATCTGGCGAATACTTCAGCAGGAGAGTCCAAATCCGTGTCCATTGATGGAGATTTAGCAAAACTGACAAGTCCTGTTCCCAATCTGACAAGAATGGGGGGGTGGTGGGTGGAGGCAACGTGAGTAAGAATGAGTACCACTTCTTCAGTGAATGGTGGAAAATCAATGGGTTGAGAAACAGAGTTTCAAATGGAGTATTGGAAACCAAAGGGTCTAGCCTAGGGAGTAAAGTCAACACAAAGCGACGGAGCTAGTAATATTGCCAAAAATGTGAGGCCGGTACATCCCGTTCACTAACCATTTCCTCAAAGGTCAACATCTGGGAACCTTGTATCAAATCCCCCAGAGTATTAATATTCCTACCTCCCCATGATGAGAGAAACCCTCCCGGGAGACCAGGCAGAAATGCAGGATTGCCCAGCAAGGGCATCCTTGGCAAAGGAAACGGAACTAGATCATGCAAAGCATTCCAGGAGAGCCACGAAGACAGCAAGTGGCCTAGAACAGGATGGATGCGACTGGTAACATGAAAGAAGTCAGGATCAAACCAGCAGAGATGACGTAAGTCTATCCCAGGTGCTGAATCCGAAAGAAGGGAAACCCATTCCCTCATTGGGGTTCTGGCTAAATCAGAAAGTCGTGCCAATGTGGCCGCTTTGTAATACACATGCAGGTCAGGAACCCCTAATCCACCACGAGTCGGTGGAATGCATAGAATATGTTACTTTTACTATTAATAAGACTCAGAGATCTAGTTGTTTTTTTTTCCCCCAAACATTACTATCTCTTTAACCCCTTAACGTCCAGTAACGTGCCAGAACTGTCACTGTTACTTTGACGTTAAAGGAGCAGTAAACTTTTTTTTATGAAAAAATATATATTGCAGGGATTTTCCTATTGAGTAAAATAAGGGTACTCCCACTGCTGAGAGATATTTCCAGAGTTATTACAATTTAAACCCGTGTTTTTTTTACATTAGCAGTGCCCTCTAGTGGTCAAATTATAATTAGATTTCCTGTTAGATTCTAATGGAGAGGAAAGTCAGAAAAGTCAGTGACATACAGTTCTCCATAGAATGTGATAGAAACCGCTGAGTCACTTCCTGTCAGTCAGAACTTCCAGGAAGTAAACACAGTAAATTCACTTCCTGTCAGTCAGAACTTCCAGGAAGTAAACACAGTAAATTCACTTCCTGGTTATTTAAACTGCTATAAATTTTGAATAAAACATCTGACAGCGATGGGAGTGACCTTGTTTTATTCAGCAGGAAACGTAAAATATGTGTTTTCATAAATAAAAGTTTACTGCTCCTTTAAGGAGCAGTGATGGTCCTGGCACGTCACATAATTTTTACTCACAGTGCTCCTGTTCGGCATGCCAGCACTGTGATCAGTCACGTGGGCCAGCACGTCAAAATTCTCTATCTGGTCCTTAAAGGACCACACACCAAGGGGCCGCTGTTCCTTAAGGGGTTAAAAAAAACCCTGCATAACAGTCATTGAAAAGACATTGTCATGTAAAAAACAAATGATCTAGTGATGTTACATTTTACAAAGGTTAAAAATAATGATTACATCATTAAGGACCAGAGAGGTAGCCCTCTGGTCCTTAAAGAGCTAACAAGTATGCACACATTGTATTATAAAAGGAATATTCAATTATTTTTTTATCGCAGTCTCACCAGGACTTGTTTGTCTTTCTGCTTTCTCCCCTGGAAAGGCAGATAATTAATGACACGGAGGCGGATGTATTAACAAACCGGAGTCACTCCAGACCAAACCGCCTGAGCTACAGGGAGTAAAAGAAATATTCAGAGGCGTAACTAGAAGCCTCCGGGCCCAGGTGCAAGAAGTGCCACAGGCCCCCCACCACATTGGCCTCCCTCGACCACATTGACCCCCTCCACAATGCCCTCATGTCTTGCCTCCCTGGAGCTCCTGCACGCTCCTCTTAGTAATGCAGAGCGCTGGGAGATGATGTCATCTCTCAGCGCTCTGCATTACTAGAGCACTGGAGGGAGATTGCGGGCGCCTGCGACGCCACTGGAAATATTTCTGTTGATGTAAATACCAGAGAGCTCTCCGATTCATTGCACAACAATGGAGATTTCTCTAGCATTCCAGGAATTACAGGCCCCATATAATTCTAAGGTCACTTTTATTTGACCACAATGGCGCAGGTAGCACAAGAGAGACTAAATCCAGTCCTTGTAAATCAGCCTCAGTCTCTTTTTTAACCCCTTGAGAAGCAGAGGTGTGTGGAATGAATGACTTCCCAATATACTGTACGCTCCTCACATTGCTGGGTAAAGGAATCTTACATGAACCTTCATGGCATAATTAACCACTTTAGAGAAATTAAAAAAAAAGCAGTGTGTTGCACAGCCATCTGTCACACAAAGGGTTAAAGTGCTGGTAAATCTGTGACTATTATAGCTCAATAAATATGTCGTTGGTCACTTTTATTGGTCGTCTGAGGATGATGGGAATTGTAGCTCAACAAACAGCTAGGGGTCTGGTGGTTGCCCACTTCTGCTTTATCATGTACACAATCCTATATAATAATTCGCTAGGATGTGTCAGACGCCGTCATGTGCAGTAGAGACTGCCTGAACGCACAGAATGCTGGGAGTTCTGTGCTGGGAGCATTCTGTGCGGAATGCTGGGAGTTCTGTG
Organism: Rhinophrynus dorsalis; assembly: GCA_037306005.1. Taxonomy (NCBI): domain Eukaryota; kingdom Metazoa; phylum Chordata; class Amphibia; order Anura; family Rhinophrynidae; genus Rhinophrynus; species Rhinophrynus dorsalis. The sequence goes on from CM074726.1 coordinate 174,173,284, forward strand.
CTGGAAGCATTCTGTGCGGAATGCTGGGAGTTCTGTGCTGGGAGCATTCTGTGCGGAATGCTGGGAGTTCTGTGCTGGGAGCATTCTGTGCGGAATGCTGGGAGTTCTGTGCTGGGAGCATTCTGTGCGGAATGCTGGGAGTTCTGTGCTGGGAGCATTCTGTGCGGAATGCTGGGAGTCCTGTGCTGGGAGCATTCTGTGCAGAATGCTGGGAGTCCTGTGCTGGGAGCATTCTGTGCGGAATGCTGGGAGTTCTGTGCTGGGAGCATTCTGTGCGGAATGCTGGGAGTTCTGTGCTGGGAGCATTCTGTGCGGAATGCTGGGAGTCCTGTGCTGGGAGCATTCTGTGCAGAATGCTGGGAGTCCTGTGCTGGGAGCATTCTGTGCGGAATGCTGGGAGTTCTGTGTTGGGAGCATTCTGTGCGGAATGCTGGGAGTTCTGTGCTGGGAGCATTCTGTGTGGAATGCTGGGAGTTCTGTGCTGGGAGCATTCTGTGCTTTCGGCCAGTCTCTACAGTGCATGAATGCGTTGGCGGCAGTACGCAGAGCAGAACCGGCCTCTTAACCCTTTCAGTGTCAGAGGGGTACACAACGCATTGCTTTGCAATGCGTTGCCTACCCCTCTGTCACTCAAAGGGTTAACATCAACCAGACCTTGGCCCGTGTACATGGGCTTTTACAATAGTATTAATATAATTAAGTTATTCTACTCCAACATGGGACTGGTCTTTTAAAAGGGCAGTAGAGGATCATGGGAAGGGCATTCAAAACTGCATGCAGTTACCTGACAGCTGTAAGAAGAGTTCCCATAACTTAAAACCCTGTAATACTCTACTCCATTTTTCCGATAGATCTCCGTGATCTGCAGGGTTGGGTGATGTCAGCGCTTCACTCATTGATTCTGTGAGGTTTTTCCTCTTCACTGAAGCCCACAGTTGGCACAGAAGCCAACATGGTGCTTCAGTGACGTGCATAATGTTCTTGTTTCCTCTCCGAGTAGCGCTCAGTGATGTCTTCATCTACCCTGCAGATCACAATGATCTGCAGTAAGAACATGAAGACTATTACAGAGTTTTAAGCTATGAGAACTCTATTCCCATTGATATCAGATAGCATCCTACACTTCCCCTGACCCTTTACTGCTCTTTAACAAAACTCTGTCCATTTTGTTTGTGCATAAGGCATATTTAGTGAAGTCCACTTAATTAGCTCTCCAGGAGCCATCAGTAAGAGATCACGTGGTGAGGAATCTTCATCCTTCTGATTAAATGGATAACAAGTCTTTAAATGGGATCTACATCCTGTCTTCTTCTTCACGTGTCAATCCCACCAGTAGTCTTCTGATGATCAAGACGTTGAAGCTGCTTTAACCCTTTGAGTGCCAGAGGGGTATGCATTACAAAGCAATACGTTGTGTACCCCTCTAGCACTCAAAGGGTTAAGACCTGATGCAATTCTGAGGAACACCAGCTGTACCATAGGGCTAGCATTCAATATGTTAAAATCCCCTGCTTAAATGAATGTGAGTTTTCATTTAACCCCTTATAATGCAGTTGGTTACACCCAGATTTGTCCCAGGTCTTTTAATAAAATCCGTTTCTTTGTCTTCTTCTAATATACTTGCGGAGGTAGCCTGGCAGCCGCGGTCCGTTCCACCACAAATGCGTAATTGTACTGAAACAGAATGAAGACGTTTAGAAAAGCTGACTAAGAATCAGAGATAAACAAAACACTACAGTACTGGGTTTGCTTCAAAACAAGTTGCTCCTAACTTAAAAAAGAGAACGTATATTTTGTGAAGGGTACTCCTGCTGCGGAGAGATGCTGCATTTAAATATTATTACAGCCCAAATTTACATTTTTTTGGGGTGAAGTGCTTCCATAGTCTGCCATATTTGGGTATGACTGTTGCGCTTGCTTCTAATGGACGAACTTAGTCAATGACAATAACCCTCCATAGACAACTGTAGCAAGATAGTCTCCTTCAAATGTTTGGGGCCACAAAATTGTAATAACTTTTGAAAAAACTAGTAGGAAAATACCTACAAATACATTATTTTATACATAGATATAATCCATATTATGCAATATGTTGACTATACAAGGAAATTCCACCACTCTGACACCCAAAGGGTTAAAGACAACTCTTCCCAAGCACAAAAGTGTAGCATGAAAAGATTTTTGCCCTTACCAATAATCTTATTTCAGTCCACTGGGGAACAAACAGAGTAACTGATGCTTTACCAGGAAGCAACGCACTTAAAGGCATAGTAATGCTTCACAAAAAAAGCAGCTCAGATTAATCTTTGGGCCATGGAGAGTGTTATTTCAATACTGTCAGATTTGTAGTTCAAGAGTAATTGAATGATAAAGTATCCCCCTCCCGTCCCCTTTTACTGATGTAATACTGCTCACCTCAGAGCAGCAAGACTGTCCGGATGGATCACAGAGAGGGACAATCTTCAGTGATCATAATGAAAAACCTGTGAAGGGGGCAGGGTTTTCCTTATGATCACAGTAAGAAGATTGTCCCTTGCTGTGATCTGTTCGGTCCTGGGACCAGATTCCACATCTGAGGTGAGCAGTGTTACATCAGTAAAAGGGACAGGAGTGGGATACTTTATCATTCAATTACTCTTGAACTACAACTCTGACAGTATTGAAATAACTCTTCATGGCCCAAATACTATGAAGATTAATTGGAGCTGCTGTTTTTGTGAAACATTACTATCCCTTTAAAAAAGAAAACAAGAAAATATATATTTTGTGAATGTTTCCCCTGCTGTGGAGAGATGCTGCATTTAAATATTATTACAGCCCAAATTTACATTTTTGGGGGGTGAAGTGCTTCTATAACTTGCTATATTTGGGTATGACTGTTGCTCTTGATTCTAATGAAGGCATTTAGTCAATGACAATAGCCTTCCATAGACAGCTGTAGCAAGATAGTATCTTTCAAATGTTAGGCCACAAAATTGTAATAACTTTTGAATTAACTAGAAGGAAAATAGCTACAAATACATCTTATAATATAAAGTGCTAGGCTGCGAAGCTCCCTGTGTGCGTAACAGCACCTGCGCAGTAGAGACTGCCAGAACGATGCAGTCATGCACAGCAGAGACCAGACAAACATGCTAAACCAGAGCGGGGCGCTCCGAACGGCTAACCTCCTGTCTCTGCTCCCGGCTCTGGGGCAGCAGCCGAGGACACTGGAATGCATTTTAGCCTGTGAACACGGGCTTTCATACTAGTTATTTTATATAGAGATATAATTCATTTTATGCAATATGTTGACTTTATAAGGAAATTCCACACTCTGGCACTCAAAGGGGTAAAGACAACACTACCCAGGCACAATTGTGTAGCATGAAAAGGAGATTTTTTCCCTAACCAATAAATCATCATTTTTCAGTCCACTGGAGGACACACAGGGTAAATGGTCCTTCCCCAGGAAGCAAGGCTCTTAGACTGTTAACTCAAAAGGAAAACTGCAACATTCCTCTCCTCCCCTGCTCTACTTTACCTGGTACACCCCACCTAGTGGTTACTTTATATACAGAAAAGTATAAGAAGGTAAAGTCACCATGTATGAATGTGTGTGTATTTTTATTTATTTAGCAGCAACATGTGTACTTGGCATTTTACATTTAGTATAGAAGGGGTTACAATAAGTGCAGTAATTAAGTGCTTATATAGACAACAGGTGAGTATACACTAGCGGTCAAAAGTTTGAGAACACCTGAATTTTTGCTACTTTTAGTTATTGCCATATAACTTGACAAAAACATTAGAAAAACAGGTCAACATTGGGTATTTCTAAAATCAAGACAAATATTATAATCTATTTTGCAGGGTTTTTTTTAGCATTTGTAGATGTGTAAAAGATTTTTAGTACAAAAAGTTAAAAAAAAAAAGTGCATTTATTTCATCATATTTTATAAATTGTTTTACAAGAAATTTGATGAAAATAATAGTATTTATAGAAAGCCCATCTTATGGCAAGAAAAACAATGTATAATATATGTGGATACATTAAATGAGTAAGAGGCAAATTACAGCTAAACACAAACACAGTAGAAGAGTTAAAACAGACATGGTCCAGAAGGATGATGGTCCAGAAGGACAAAGGCTGTTTTAACACTTGTACTGTGTTTGTGTTTAGCTTTAATTTCCCTCTTACTCATTTAATGTACCCACGTATATTATATACTGTTTTTCTTGCCATAAGATGGGCTTTCTAAAGGTACCATTATTTTCATCAAATTTCCTGTAAAACAGTTTATAAAATATGATGAAACAAATGTAACAAATGCACTTTTACACATCTATAAACGCTAAAAAACACCCTGCTAAATAGTTTATATTTGTCTTGATTTTAGAAATACCCAAGCTGACCTGTTTTTCTAATGTTTTTGTCAAGTTATATGGAAATAACTAAAAGTAGCAAAAACTGAGGTGTCCCAAAACTTTTGACCACTAGTGTAGATTAGAATAAAAGGTCCCTGCCCTACAACGCTTACAATCTAAGAAAACAAGAAGACAAGAAACAGCAAGGCCCCCAGGCCCCTGACAAATAAGTTTTCTTGGGGTGGACAATGGACTTATTGGTCATTTTCTCTTGTGTCCAATGGGGGGGGCACAGAACATGGGGACCCCAATAATGTGAGCCCAGAGGTGAAAGAGTAAAATCAGTAACAGAAATGTTGTTTGCACAACCTTGTGTTCAAAACTGGCGTCCTCTGAAGTAAGCGCCTGAACTTTGTAAAATTACATACAAAAGACCAGGTGGCTGCTTTGCAAACATGGCCTTCTGTAGCTTGGCGTTTGTGGGCCCAGGGAGTGCTCATGGACCATGTGGAATGGGTTATAACTTTAAAAGGCAATGGTTTAGATCTGAGAATGCAAGCTTGTCTTATAGTACATTTGATCCGTGAGACTAAGGAAGCCTTAGATAGTGACCTACCCTTCCTGGATGTGTCTGGTAATAACAAACAACACATCAGACTGTCTGAGAGATTCTGTGATTTGAACATAATGGGGGAGATACAATCAGGTCTAATAAAGTTGAGATCACGTCTCCATTTCCTGTTATTTTATGTAGCCTACGCACTCAAGTGGCAGAGATCTTAGTGCACAGCTTTAGAATAACATAGGAAATGGAGAAGTGATATCGCTGGAGAAGTGATCTGTGCTTTATCACCTCTGTATCACGCATAACCTCCAATGTTTGAGGCAACTCACCACATCCAAAAGGCTGTCCTTCCTGTTGGATAGGTTAGGAGACAGAAAAGGTAAAACCAGTTCTTGATGATGTGGAAGACCGATACCACATTGGTTATGAACTCAGGAACAATTCTTAATACTGCTTTAGTTTGTGTGACAAAATGAGTATAGAACAATGGTTCTAAACCAGTGCCCTCAGTCGCTACTAACAGACCAGGATTTTAGAATTTCCTTTTAAGAGCACAGGTGAGTTAATCAATACGACTGATCCTCTGATCAACACACTTGTGTTCTAGCAGTGAAATTCCTAAGTCCTGGCCTGTTAGTGGCCACTGAGGGCATGGTTTGAGAACCTCTGCTGTATAGTATACAGTCTGCATGTGTCTGTGTATAAGGACTGGCACTATACAGTATAGGAGGAACAGTCCCTGTTTGACACCTAAATCTCTCTGCGCCTCTATTTAGGAGATCACACTGTGTGGTGTATATACCAGTGTGTCAGATTGCTCCACATCAGTAAAACCCACAGTAATGTGGGTATAAACTTCTGTATATATCTGTTAAATTAGTCTGTGTAAAAAAATACTTTTATCTTCTTCTAAATCATTCACTAACAGAAAGAGTAACTTAACCATTTCAATACCAGAGGGGATGCAATGCATTGCTTACCCCCTGGCACTCAAAGGGTTAAACATTCTCTACAATGGTCTGGCACTGTATAGCAGTGGTTCTCAACCTGTGCTGTCAGGATTTTAGAATTTCCTTTTAAGAGCACAGGTGAGTTAATCAATACGACTGATCCTCTGATCAACACACTTGTGTTCTAGCAGGGAAATTCCTAAGTCCTGGCCTGTTAGTGGCCACTGAGGACACGGGTTGAGAACACAAATAAAACACAGAAATAAAAAAATGATGTCTCCAAAGACAGACCTAGCCCTGTCTCCTAAAGAGGAAACTTAAAAAAACTAACCACTGGGTGGAGTTAAATGTAAATTAGAGAATAGGAAGGAATTCCTGTTGCACTTTCTGGGTGGCTATTTTTTCTTCATGTTCCTCTTATTTTTTCACCTTCCAATTTTAGGTCATATCTTCTTGTTCTACTTTTCTTTTTGTTCCTTAGCACTGAACCCTCCTGAACTTTATGAAATCCCTTAATACATTTGAAATTTTCAATCATCCCACCCCTCTCACTTCTATCGTCCATGTTATATATATTAAGGTCCTGGGGGGAGATGAACTAAGGGGTGATAAAGAGGTGTTAAAGTGGAGATGACTTCTCCATTGATATTACTTCTTCAGTTCCTATGTTATTCTATTGAGCCAATGCACTAAGATCAAAGTTTGAGAACTTTAATGCATAGGCTCCATAGAATAACATAGGAATTGAAGAACTGATTATCACTGGAGAAGTCATCTCCACCTTATCACGATTAAGGGCGAGATGTTCAGAAAGTGGTGGTAACTGAAATTGTCTGTAATCAGAATAAAAAGTTCTCACACCATGATCTGTCAATTCTCAGACACGTTTCTGTCATTTTTTGCATCCAATTCCGCCATCTCCGTCAAAAGAAAAAAAAAGTCTTAAAAGTGGGTGTGGTTTAATCTTCCGTCATAACGTAAGGTATTTTCAGAAAAAAATATTCCTATGAACATCATTTTTCTGTCTGATTAATGTCATTTTTTCCCGACATAATATAAAAGGTCTAAACTTGGAGAAGAAAAATGAAAGTACTGAGAAGCAATTTTTCGTTTCAAAGACAAAAAAAAGTCTTTGTTTCTTTGAAAAGTTTCGTTTCAAAGACAAAATCAAAGAATTTTTAAGAGCAGAATTTTTTTTTTTTTTTTTAACGGCAATGTTCAATGAGATCTCCTAACCGTCATTTTTAATTCTTTAGATGAATTTTCAAACGTGCCGGATTTACTTCTGAAAATATGGTCCTTCTTTTACCACCAACTCATGATCCAACAAGTTTTTCGTTAGGATGACTTTTTGAACATCTCACCCTTCGTGTGCAACCCTAATGTCTACAGTAATATCACTTCTGTAGTTCCTATGTTACTGTATGAAGCCTATGCACTAAGATTTAGCCAACTATGATCTTAGATCTTAGTGCATTGTCTACACTGAAGAACATCAGAACTGGAGAAAATGTATCACTAGAAAAGTTATCTCCAGTTCATCACATCTTAGTGCACAACCCCCCAGGAGTCTTTGCAGGTAAGGTTTGTTATGAAGGCCATGCACCATTTTTATTGCCATAGGAGCCTCCCCCAGATAGAAAGGGCACAAACTGGGCATGATGCAGTAGGAGCAAAGCAGGAGTAAGGATCCACATCTCTCCTCACTTTGTAACACTACACAAGTGCCTGCATTTAATATTAAACCCTCCACAATTACTGCTTTTGGTTTCGTCCCCAGTTCCCAGTCACAAATAGAAGAGAAAAAAAATGCTTCAGCATTTCCAATTCTCACCCACAACAACAATATAAAAGCAAGTGGGTCTTCTTCCTACTTTGCTCCTAATCTAGATGGTTGGATATCTGTAGAGGTCACCATGAAACACAGTAAGGGGGAATATGCATAAAAGGTAAACGTGGTGCGGTTCTGAGGTTGAACATCTGCACCACAGGAAGCAAATTTTCCCACTGAATTAAAAGGGAATGTTAATGCCTTGAATGTTAGAGAGTTCTCAAACGTATTACAAAGCAAGTCATTGGAAACCTTTCCAGTATTCAAGGGGTTAAAATCCCATATAAATGAATGGGAAGTGCAGATGATTTGCATCCAAACTGCTGCACTTTTATCTTTTATACTTATGGCTGAAAATGCTTTAAAATCACAATGTAATCATTTCACAAAACTGTAATAAGCTTCAAAGGACTTGAAGAGGAGTCACCGGGCCAGTCATTCTCCTGTTTAAAAGGGATAGTACTACTTAAAAAATATTATTCCCATCTTGTAGCCCTTCAAAAACTGAGTAAAATGAGCCCAGCGTCATCTCTCAAACCTTTATGGTATGAGAGATAGCCACTTTCAAAGTTCCCTCTCCCCTGACGTCAGAGTTCTATCTGACAGCAGGGGAATCCGGTCCCGGGACTGGCAGTGGCTCTGCAGTAGAGCTGAGATCGCGTTAATAAAAAAGAAATCCTTCACTTAAAAGGTCTTCTACATGTGCTTGTAAACCAAGCACACGTAGAAGAGCTTTTTAGTGAAGGATTTCTTTTTTATTACCGCAATCTCGGCACTGCTGCAGAGCCACCGGCTGATCCCAGGAAAGGATTCCCCTGCTGTCAGCTAGAATGCTGATGTCAGGGGAAAGGCAAAAAGAGGGACCTTTGAAAGCGGCTATCTCTCATACCATAAAGGTTTGAGAAATGTCGCTGGGTTCATTTTACTCAGTTTTTGAAGGGCTACAAGATGGGGATAGTAATTTTTAAGTATTACTGTCCCTTTAATAGCTTGGGTGCTAGAGAGGTCTAAGATGCAATGCTCTGAACTCCCTAGCACCCAAGGTGACTGATGTAGCTACAAATAACATTAACCCTTTGAGTGCCAGAGAGTTAGCTGCAATGCATTGGCTAACTCTCTGGCACTCGAAGGGTTAAAAACACCTCTGGGGTACAGCCAGCCTGTTAATTTGTCTACAAATCCAGAGCCTCCACTAGTATAGAATGACCCACCTCATTTTCAATCTCAGACAGAGTTTTGATCTTGAGATTTTGGAATTTTGAGGATCTCACCTACAAGACAGAAAGAGGAAAAGTAAATAAATAAGATCGCTGTACAGATTGTCCCTGCGGCAACGTCTGTGTTATTATCGGAACATTAATACCTAAATGTGACCTGGGACTATACACACTTAAAGGGGAACTATCATCCCTATACAAGTTAGCCTTATTAGTTAGATTATTTAGCGAATATGTTTAAAAGTCATTTTTTATTTTTAACGCTTTTTGGATGAAAATTAATGTTTAAAGAGTGCCCTGCCCCCTGCTTTCACATTGACTGCCGTTACCTGCTCTGTAACCGCAGTCTGTCACAACTGGAGAGGTCTCATTGGCAGATATCGATATCTAGCCAATGAGAGTGCTCCATTTTACAGACAGAGAGCCTCCGTCATTGGAGAAGGCTGGATAGAGGGAGGGGAGCAGAGGAAGAGCGACAGGCTGAGGTTACAGAGCAGGGCGCTCTTTAAACATTAATTTTGGCCCAAATAGCATTTGAAAAAAAAGAATAATGTTTTAAATATATTCGCTAACTAATCTAACTAGCAAGCCTAAATTGTATAGGGGTGATAGATCCCCTTTTAACTACATTGAACTACATTGTTCTCAATGATAGCATCCCTAAAGATTCCCTATTTTCTTTTGTTTTCTTTTTACGTCTAAAATCCAGTCTTAAAGCGGAATTTTCACTCAAGTTTAAGTGCCCCCCAAATCATCATGCCCATAGCGCTACGCAGATCAATACTACAATTATCCTGAATAAGTCTGGCATTACTGAGAAATCCACCTTGTTCCAAGACTCACCGGCAGGCATGTTGCTGTATCAGCATCTTTGCGCAATCCCTTCCTGTACCTTAAGGTACAATGCAACTACCCCTCCCCAGTCCTAGAGGAGACGGACAGCACAGGTGCACAGATGTCTCTTCAGCAAGATGTCTGCACTGATGCCTGCCTGTGCCTCTCAGAACAAGTTGGATTTCTCAATAACGCCAGCCTTATTCAGGATAACACAAGTATTGATATGTGTATCGCTATGTAAGTAATGATTTTGGGGGTACTTTAATTTCAATGAAACTTCAGCTTTAAATACGATCTGTGGGGGAAGCCATTCTTGTATTTTTAGGGTGACCTGACTTCCATTACCATAACAATCTTGACAGGGTATCTTAGAAGTGATAGTACTGTACAATCTGTAAAGGGGCCCAGATAAGGCAAAAGGTTTTATGAATACTTGGTGGGTGCTAATATATATATAAATATAGTGTTTTAGCTTGTGTCATTTCAAAAAAGCACATACAATATTAACCAAATGATGTATATAGGTCAGTCTAAACATGCATTACAATGCAAATGTAGAATTAGATGCTAGGGATCTAACATAAAACAACCCATGTTTACACGTTTCTTGGAAAGAAATGAGATTTAAATTGTATAACCCAATTTAACTTTTTAAGTGTTCGTGTTTCTTCAAAAGAGCAGTAAACTTTGTTTTTTGGGAACCTGTTACAGGGCTCTTCCTGCTGAGTAAAACAAGAGTATCCCAACCACGGCCATTTGATTTATTCAAATATTATAACAGTTCAAATTGTCAGAAGTGACAGTGTGATTACTTCCTGCTAGTTCAAATGAACAGGAAGTGACTCAGCAGTTACCGCCACAGTCTAACTGTTTGGGAATTTTTATCTGAGATGAGTCAGAAATGCTATAGGTCTCCAAAGCATTGCAACGCCACATTAAATCACTGGCTTTTCTTTAGTCTCTGTATGGTCCAGTTGATTTGCTGCAGAATTTCTCCACTTTGGCCCATTACGTAAGGCTTTATGGGCCGGATTTACCATCAAGCTAAGTAGATGCAATTCTGAAGCAAGGAAACTTTACCATAAGGTAGGAATTAAAAATTGCACCAATTTAAATGGTTATTTTAGCCCACAGAATGCTAGTGAAGTCTTATGCTAGAGGTGGAGACACCTCTAGCATTCAAGGGGTTAAACTATCCACTTACATAAATTATCCAGAACGATATGGGGGTGCTACAATTCAATCAAGATGCAGAATGTGAAAAGTTAAACACTCACAAGGCCCTGGGGGCAAAGCTTCTGGAAAATAGAAACGCGTTGGCTATGGTTTGTATATTGGTCTCAATTATTTTAGATGAACTATTATTAAAATTAGCCAGTGACCATCTTCTTCCAGCTTCCTAAATCATGGCTACCTGTACTGGGGAGGGATAGTCCTTGTTGCTTTTAATTGGTTTGCACTTTGGTAGTCAGTGGCATATTCCAACCTTCCAGTCAGACTAGTTCTGGAATATTCATTCTCAGTGAACATTTCATGGACCCTGGTATGATTTTGAAAATTCTTAGGTTGTCTCCCTAAGGCAGAGCTTTCCAAACGTTTCATGCTGGTGACACACTGTTTAGACATGCATCATTTCATGGCACAGTAATTTAGTTTTGCTAGCAAACCAGAGGTTAATCTAATAATCCCTTATAAGAGATACAGACACATACATAAACTGTAATAAGATGTATTGGGACACAACATATCTCATGAAAACCTTTCATTCATACTGTGGAAGGCATTAAGCATGTTGTAGTTTTTAAAAGGGCAACATGAGAATGTTGCGCTACATATAAGAGCAAGATTCTCATGTCGCATTAGTAAATAGATAGAGCATAACTTATTTTAGAAGTACTGTCCATCTTTCCTGTCTCATTAGCAGCACAAGCAGAAGCAGCAGCCATGTGACAGGCAGCCTCGGCGCACAGGGACACTCCAGCCTGGCAGCCCAAAGAGAGGCCAGAGGTATAGAGGAGATGGCATCTCAAAAGATTTTAACAGCTGAACCGCCAAAAGATTTGTAACAGCTGGAGTGCCTCCGTGTGCTGCATACATATTATGTATGCAGGACACAGAGGCAATCCAGCTGTTACAAATCTTTTGTGGCGCTCCAGCTGTATGCAGCACACGAAGGCAATCTTCCGCTGTGTAAATCTGACCATTAAGTAGTAGTGTTTTATCTCAGCTCCCAGTGTAGCTCATGCTAGGGTTGAATGACAATCTCGCGCTGTGTAAACGGCACCTTTGCCTGTGACACACCTACACACTGCAGCCGACACACTAACGTGTCGCGACAGAGTTTGGAAAGCACTGCTCTAAGGGTAACAGGTAATCCAGACATGGACTGCCCTTTTGGTGGGACTAGTCAGACACGTACATGGATATTTATTCTCTGTAATGGCTCTAAATAGATAAATTATAATGGTTCTGATCAGTGATCAGTCGTAGAACAAGCAAGATCAGCTTCGTTTCATTTTCACTGAGACTCATGTATTTTGACTCAAATTTGCTATAAGGAACACAGTAGAGAAGATCAAGGTAGCACTCACTGGAGAATGGGATAACCTATATCAATTGCAGTACAAGTTTTCTGCTTAATTCACACTGCTCTACGCGTTTCACACATATAATGTAAGAACATAGAGTACACATTCCAAACTGCGCAAAAGACCACTCACCGATGGGTTTGTAATCTGATTTTCAAACATTGGGTGGATTGTGAAAGGAATCCCGTCTATAGCTGAAGACAAACAGATGAAGGTTAATAAGTGCAGACAGTAGAAATGATAGGACTTTCTATTTACAGTGAAATGATCCCTAAACCTTTGATTGGTGGGTGTTTCTGGAAGACGACTAAGGACCTTATCTACAAAAGACGACGACCAATTCTGGAGCAAACCTATTCCGCAATAGGGATAAACATCCCTCAGATTTAAAAGGGGATTTTAACCCCTTGAATGGTAGAGAGGTCTCCAAAGCATTGCGAGAATTAGAGCGGATTCAAATTCCCATTTAACACTTTGGATGCCAGAGGGGTACGCAACGCATTGCAAAGCAATCTGCTGAACCCAACACCTGGAACTCAAAGGGTTAAATCATGTCATGATTAATATGATGTACTAGGTTGTCCAAGAATTGCTCTTCTTTTCATATGTGTAACACCCTTAGTCTTAAAGGGATAGTAATACTTCGTTTTAACTTTATTTTATTTTGTAGGCATTAAAAAAATATGAAGAATGATATAAGTCTTATCTCTCAAACCTTTATGGTTTAAGAGATATTCACAAGCAAAGTTTCCCCTCCCGTCCCTTTTACCTAGTGTAAGCCATCTCTTCTCAGATGTGGAATCTGGTTGTAAGACCAGACAGACAACAGCAGGGGACAATCTTCTTCTTATGAGAACAATGAAAGCCCTGTCCCCCTTAACAAGTTTTTCAGGTTTTTCCTTTATCTTAATGAAGATTGTCCCTCTCTGCAGTCTACCTGGGCACCTCCCTTCTGATCTGGCTGAGCAGTGTTACATCAGTAAAAGGGGCGGGAGGGGGATACTTTGTCATTGAATTACAACTCTGACAGAATTGAAATAACACTCTCCAAAGTCCAAATACTATGATGATTAATTAGAGCTGCTTTTATTATGAAACATTACTATCCCTTTAAAGGGGAAGTATCCTCTTGAAAAGCATTGATTTTGAAAGAGCTTTTAAAATCCTCTATCAGCATTTTTTCATTCGAAAATGAGTTTTGCATTATTAAGAGATGGGCGCTTAATGTTTTAGTCCTGCATTACTTGCCCCCCATTCACGGACACCGCTTAGAAATGTACTGCCCACCACCCCAACTGTCAAATGGATCAAAGTGACAGTAAGCGGGGGATGCTGTGTAGGCTTAAAACAGGTAGAGCCTGCATGGAATGCCTTAGTTAGTATAATTTATACATTTAAACAGAAAAACTAGTTTTCTAAAGAAAACATGGCAAATATAAAATATACTGGATGAATATGAGGAATTTTTCTTATTTTGTGACACAGAGCATTTTGTATTTTAATACTGTCCTTTCTTGCTACTGAAGAAGAAGCTTCGAAACGCGTATAGCGTTTGGGCTTTTGTACTCGTCATATTTTATTTATATACTTGTTTTAATAAATATATATTTTTGTGATTTTGCAACTGGGTTCCAGTATATCTTCTATTGTGAGTTTTAAAGATCCAGAGAGAAGTTTATCCGTATCAGGGGGGATATATATCCCTGTTTGCTGTACCGGTTGCCATTGGGTTCAACCGGGTCATCTCTAATTTGTGAGTATCAGTCTAGTTTTGTACACTGTTTTTTTATTTAAGTGGAATTGCGCCCCTTCTGGTTTCCTTTTATAAAATATACTGTAACTCCTTTGAATGCGCTTCCAAAATCACAACAGTTGAATTTAGGTGACAGTATCCTTTTTTTTCTGTTCCAAGGTTTCTGAACAAATCTTCTGCAGATAATCAGAGCACTGACTTGGCATGCTGCACTAAGAGCAAGGTAGATAGGCTCCATATGTCTCCTCCCCCTTGCATCACTGATGCAGTGTGTGTGAGCAACGAGGATGCTTACACAAGTCTTTTCTAGGGATAAGAGTAACATGTGACGAAGCAAAAAGCATGAAGTGAGGGGGCTGGTTGAGATAAAATGCAGGAGAGTATGCTGTGATCACTCACACTCCATCAGTGATACAAGGAGAGAAGAGGCATGGACCCTTCCTCCTACCTTGCTCCTAACCCAGCATGCCTCATCGATGCTCTGGTCGCCTGGAGAAAGAACTTTCTGTGGCATACAGCATTATAGTTTCTGGACCCTGGGACAAAAGTGATTAACCCTTTGAGCTCCAGAGGGGTACGCAACGGTGCCCCTCTGGCACTCAAAGGGTTATGTAACAAGAGAATAAAAAAAAAAAAAAAAACCCTAAAGCGAGGCCTTACCTGATATACTGTACAGATGGGAAGAATCATATATAGTGTTCTCAGACGGAGTCGTTCTTGAGCCGATTTTTGGAACAACTGGGGTATAAACTGCGCTTTTTAAGAAAACAGAAGATATGATGCGAGTCTGATTTACTACAATGGAAACGTTTCTGGACCAGAAGGCATGCTGTCCATTGATTTGCAAATCATACCACTCTGGTCCTTAAAGGGTTAAAAATCATGCATGCGGAATGATTTGAGGCATAAAAGGATGATGTGACTAATCTCTTTAACAACAGTTTTCTTATATCTTAACCCTTGAGTGCCAGAGGGGGTAACACAATGCATTGCTCTGCTTTGAGTACCCCTCTGGCACTCAAAGGGTTAACCCACTGACTGCTAGAGATGACTCAGATGTATATATATATAGCCTATATATAAATTCGCTACAACACAGTCATGCCCTGTAGAGACTGCCTGTGACAAGGCTGATACAGAGCTGGGCGCTCCGAAGGAGCATCCAGCTGTGTATCAGCCGCGGTTGTTGTAGTAAGGAGAACAATTCTGCAGCAAACCAACTGTGCCATAGGACTGCCATTGATGTTAGAGATCCACAAATATATAACGACCACAAGAAAGATTGCATTTAATCAATATAGGGCTGCATGTATGATGACAAAGTGGATCAATTCTGGGGAATGCCAACTTCGCCATAGTAAACAAATAATTCCCAGTGATGTAAATGTGTCTTGTAACCCCCTGGATGCTAGAGGTCTCTGTCGCATTGCTTTGCTATATATTGGAGACCTCTCTAGCATTCAAGGGGTTAAAACTTCCATTTAAAATCAACAAAAGTTTTGGAAATGTTAATTTGTCCCCATGGTGCTTTTGGTTGGCTCCGGAATTCCACCACTTCTTCTTAACCCTTTGAGTGCCAGAGGGGGTACGCAACGCATTGCAAAGCAATGAGCTGAGTAACCCTCTGGCACACAAAGGGTTAATACATCAGCCTCAGTGTCTGCTTATTTTCCATCTGGATGTTACAATATGCGTTTGGTGTAGCAGTAAGGACGGATCAGATTACAGCGGCTCTGAACAATATCGGCCAGGCATTTGGATCTGGTTAACCCTTTGAATACCAGAAGGGTACTCAACACATTGCGAAGCATTTTGCGCAACCCTTTGGCACTGAAAGGGTTAATCAACGCTAGATCTTCTAAACTTAAGAGGAATTTTACTGCCCGGATGCGCAAAGTTGATACTTACGTGGGTTGAGCCGGACTGTTATCATTAACGGAAAGCCCTTTCATGCTGGTAGAGATGCTGCGTGGTTTCGGAGTAGGTTTGGGAGCAGAAACAGTGGTTTTCTTGCACCAAATGGCCAAACCACTAATATCACTGAGAAATAAAAATACAGAGGGGCATTTGGTGAAATTTTTAGTCACGACGAAAGGCTAGAAAAGTTAAACTTGTACACACTAGAAAAACGGCGTCTTAGAGGGGATATAATAACATTATATAAATATGTTCAGGGCCCATACAAAGGGCTCTCCAAAGACCTGTTCATTAACAGAACAGTACATAGGACAAGGGGCCACCCGCTTAGACTTGAGGAAAGGAGATTTAATCTACAGCAGCAGAAGGGTTTCTTTACTGTAAGGACAATAAAGGTATGGAATTCACTGCCTGAGGAGGTGGTGCTATCGAATACATTAGATTCCTTTAGAAAGGGCCTGGATACTTATTTAAAAGAGCATAACATAGTGGGGTATGTACATTAGTATTGGGATTAATATTTAGTGCTTGTTGATCCAAGGAACGTGTTCAGGCACACGTTTTAGACCATTCCAATGAAGGGATTCATGGTAAATAATGAGATCGTGGCACTTCTCAAGCGCCCCCGTGTCAACTGACACGAATCTCCTGCCGACAGCTTTACAGCTGTCAGTAGGAAACAGCGAACTTTAAACGCCTGTATCTCTTAAACCATAGCGGTTTGAGAGATACGTTTTTTTGCATTTAGCCCAGCTTTTTAAGCTCTTCTAATAAACTGATGAGCTGATGGACAACACTGGGACAGAGGGCTAGAGGCAGGTGCAATGTAGAAGAATCTGACTGGTGGACACTGGGACAGACGGCTAGAGGTAGGTGCAATGTAGAAGAATCTGATTGGTGGACAATGGGACAGAGGGCTAGAGGTAGGTGCAATGTATAAGAATCTGACTGGTGGACAATGGGACAGAGGGCTAGAGGTAGGTGCAATGTAGAAGAATCTGATTGGTGGGAAATGGGACAGAGGGCTAGAGGTAGGTGCAATGTAGAAGAATCTGATTGGTGGACACTGGGACAGAGGGCTAGAGGTAGGTGCAATGTAGAAGAATGTGATTGGTGGATACTGGGGGGAGAGAGAGAGAGAACGCTAGAGGCAGGTGCAGTGTTGAAGGAGTGGACTGTGAACACTGGGAGGGAGATAGCTAGTTGTAGGTGTAATTTAGACAAAGCAGAGTGGTGGACACCAGGATTGCTAGAGATAGGTGCAGAGTAGAAGAATCTGATTGGTGGACACTGGGACAGAGAGCTAGACGTAGGTGCAATGTGGAAGGAGCTGACAGGTGGACACTAGGGGAGCTAGAGGTCGTTGCAGTGTATGGAAAACTGACTAACATGAATTGGGTAAGAGAACTAGAGGTAGGTACAGTGTGGAAGAACTTGACTGATGGACACTGGGAGTGAGAGACGTAGAAGTAGGTACAGCAAGGAAGAAGGCAAATACAGTGAGGAAGAAGGTGATTGATGGACTGTAGGAATGAGCTAGAGGTAAATACAGTGAGGAAGAAGGTGATTGATGGACTGTAGGAACGAGCTAGAGGTAAATACAGTGAGGAAGAAGGTGATTGATGGACTGTAGGAATGAGCTAGAGGTAAATACAGTGAGGAAGAAGGTGATTGATGGACTGTAGGAACGAGAGCTAGAGGTAAATACAGTGAGGAAGAAGGTGATTGATGGACTGTAGGAACGAGCTAGAGGTAAATACAGTGAGGAAGAAGGTGATTGATGGACTGTAGGAACGAGCTAGAGGTAAATACAGTGAGGAAGAAGGTGATTGATGGACTGTAGGAACGAGCTAGAGGTAAATACAGTGAGGAAGAAGGTGATTGATGGACTGTAGGAACGAGCTAGAGGTAAATACAG